>CM076582.1:25916259-26516259 GCA_034641835.2 Pinus albicaulis | reverse complement strand
CAATGTGCTTTTCTTGGAGTTGACTTAGTTTGATAAGATAGAAAATTTGGTGTGAACCCTAACTAGGTCATCCAATTCTTCTTTGGAAGAGTATTTGGAGCTTCGGGATATTTTTTGGCTAAGTCAAGGATGTTGTCTATTGTCGTTGAAGCCTCTCTCAAATTGGTTTATTTTCCCCTTTTATAGGAGTGGCCAAGTGGCGGAATGTGATCTTTGCAACCTATGCAACCTATGCAACCAATGCGACTTAGCGACCTTGCGACTTTGCAACTTTGTGACTTTGTGACTTTGCGACTTTGCAATTATGCAACTTTGTGACTATGCGACTTTGCGATCTATGTGACTTTGAGACCTATGCGACTTTGTGACTTCGCGACATTGTGACCTATGTGACCATGTGACCCTTGTAACTTTCTGACCTTGCGACCTATTTGACTTTTCAACTTTGCGACCTATGTGACTTTGAGACTTTGCAACTTTGCAACTTTGCGACCTATGCGACTTTGAGACTTTGCAACTTTGCGACCTTATTCGAATTTGAGACTTTGCGACCTATGCAACTTTACGACTTTGCAACCTATGCGATTTTGTGACTTTGCAACCTATGCGACTTTGCAACCTATGCGACTTTGCAACCTATGCGATTTTGTGACTTTGCAACCTATGCGACTTTACAACTTTGCGACCTATGTGATTTTGCGAATTTGTGACCTATGCGACTTTGTGACTTCGCGACTTTGCAACCTATGCGACCTATGTGTTTCTTTCCTCAAGTACAAGTGTTTACTCATTTGATGTGGATCCAAGCCACATTTTCTTGGTGTCCTGCAAAGAAGATGAAACAAACAAATTATTTTACCAAAGCGATAATTTACGTTCGGGATCAATGAATAGATAAAAATACAAACATTGATTCACTGTAGCAGCATGAACTGGAAAATAATCCAGATTAATTTGTTATAAATTGCATGGATGGAAAGTTCATACTTCACTTTGGAAATCGAATTCAAATTTAGATATCTAATGGAACCACCAATCCTAACTTTAATAATATTTTTGTTTCCCACAGTGCAGCCATGAGACAACAAGACAAGTGGGTGCGGTGTGTGTCATATGAATGGGCGTAGCGACAGGGTTTGGTAGGAATAGGTCATGGGGAGATTAACTGACTTAAGGTCAGGTCAAAACCTTAATGGGCTAAGAGATCAAAGAGGGACTCAAAATTTTGAATATGCCAAAAATTTTGGGTGGTGTTGTAGCAGCTACAACAATTGGCGAACCACTGGTAGAATCCAGCATCTCTGCCAAAATCCATACAATAATCTGAGTCTGAATAGTGATGCAAGGGAATATTGAACAGGCATTGTGGGTACCTCCTATGTTGCTTTGACCTTATAGATATGCCTTTCGTTTGTGCCTTAGCTAGGTCATGTTAATCAGTAAACACCTAAATAGAAATTCACACATGCTAGTAGTTGACGATGATGCAAAGAAAAAGGCAGAGGGATTATTATATTCAGAATTTCAAAATACGTTTCTGGTGTTGCTCCGCCGCTAGCAGGCATGGATAGCACCCCGACGGAGTCACTTCAAGAAATCACAAACGTTGCTTCGATGCCAAAGAGCCTGGCCAGTACCCCAATGGAGTTGTTGCATCACCTCCCTGCGCAGGAAGCCTTTCTCAATCCTTTACCCTTCATTTAATTTCATTATCTTTTATGTGCACATTAGCACTTAGTACTCGATGTTCATTGTGCCAGGGTGGATGAGGGATCTCGACTTATTTTACGGGCAAGAGAGGTTGTTTCTTGTTTGACAAAAACTGAAAGATATTATGTTTTTTAGGTTTCCACCCATGCCAAGCATCAACACACCATCTCCAATTAACAGGTGAAACACGGACACAATTCATTAAGATATTCAAGACCATGTTGAGCAAAAGGTTCAGGTTATGGATATAGGTCACTCGAACTAATTAGGGTTCCCCACAAGCAACATGTTCACATTTCCGTGGCTAATGAATTAGAATCGCAGGAAAGGTGCTCAGGATATGACTCTGATGACCGGTTCTAAGAGAAGCTGCCTCTTGGAGTAACCATCAAAACCTCACACAATCATTAGGGTTATGGTTTCAACATTAGGGCAAGGTGTCTAGGGAAATTGTTCCAGGGTTTTAGAATGCGCAAATAGGTTAAAGAAATCCCTTAGGCTTCGAGCATGTGCAAGCAGGTGTAAGAAAGCTAGCCATGGCACCAAAGGTTTGAAGGCTCCAGGTTCAATGAAGGCTCATTCAATGGTATGCGACAAAGGGGAAAATGCAAGTATAGGCCAACAACAAGTGTATACTATTCAAGAAGGAAAATTTATGATGTAGTGTAGTGAGCAGGGATTATGATGCAATGCAATGTTATGCACGAAATAAATCAGCTAATTGCAGATAAAGGACAATGCAATGCATGTGTAGTGATTTTACGAATTCCATGCAATAATGAGAAAATGGAAATTAGCTCAAAAACCATAATGCATAAAACTAAACTACCTATAGTGAAGAGAAGATAAGGGATATAATTTAACCATAAATAAAATCTCAACAAGTAAACCCTAATTAACAACATGAACAAGTAAACTTAAATTAACAAACCCTAGCTAGCCTAAACCTCAAACCCTAATTTAACAGTAGAGGCAGTCGGGTCAGGTGAAATCATATTTCCAGTGCAACCATCGCATCAATTCCCGACCTGCAAGAATAATGATGTACGCAATCAGAACCAGTATAAAAAATTGTGCAACAACAACAAAGCTTACCTGTAAAAGATGTATAACAGTAAGAAGTTCATGGCTAATTATCGTAGAATGTTCTAGAAATTTTTTTCAAGCCGAACTGCAATCCTATCGTGATAGACAGGAAGATGTAGTTGAAACCTATAATCGTCTAGCCATGACACACATCCATTCGTGTTTAACCCTAAATCTAGTGCAAGTGAGGTAAGATGTTGTCTTCTTGTAGAGAAATTTGTCGGATAACATCTTCAAGAAGAGCAACAACCTTATCATAATGATGGGGATGATCAATTTGATGACATGGAGAAAATATGTGTTTCCCAAGTGAAATTGAGATGCTAGAGAATTCAAGTTCATAAACCCTAATTTTGGAAACCCTAGTTTGAATTTGTCCATGGGTTTTTTCGAGGATGTGAGGACCTAACGTGACCGTTAGTGGGATTTGTAGTGCCTCGTTGCCCTGGAAAAACTCCAAACCTTCAAACATGGAGCTATCAAACTTCAGAGATTTCGTGAGATTAACTGGCGAATCATTGTTTGCGGCAACTGGATAACTATCAGTGAGCATATTATTAATTTGGGTAGATGTTTTCACATTGATAGATTGAGAGTTCAACATATCAGATTCTTTAGATTCGCAAGGATGAGATGAATTCACCAGAAGCGTCTCATGCAACAGAGAGGTTGAGTGATTGGATTGTAAAAGATCATATGCTTGTATTTGACTGCAATCTGTACTAGCTGGGAAAAAATAAAATAGATTTGAGACAATGGTAGTTGTCCTCCCTTCACCAAATAAATTAGGGTATAGAGGTTTATGCATACCAGTTGATAGGGGATTGAAATTTGTGCATAGGGAAACGTCACTCGAATAAGTGGATTTCTAAGATGAGATGGCATTTAGCGAGATTATGTCGAGAGGAGTGTGGTGTGTGGAAACCTTAGTTTCATAAACCCTAATTTGACTTGGTTCAGGGGCCTTATCAAGATCATGAGAACCTAATATAACCATTAGCAGAACCTGAAGTGCCTCAAATTCCTGATGAGTCCTTGAATCTTCGAAAGGTAAATCATCGAATTTGGGTGGCTTCGTAGAATCAAAAGATAGATACGAGTGACAATCACCATAGGTGTGAGTGAATACATTTTCAGAGAAATTACAAGCATCGAAGCAACCAATTTGATCAGGTCGGGTATTCGATACATTAGGCTCTTCTTAGATTAAAAATAAGGATGAATCGATGAGAGAAACATCCCGAGATTACCGAGACATAAGGTCTCTTTCTTTATCGATTAAGGACAACGGATGGAAGAGATCAGGAGTAAAAGATTCATCATTCTTGTAGTTTGATTGTTAAATATCACCCTCATGTTCATCACTGCCACCAACACTAGTAGAAGAAAGTTCTGAATTATTGGTAGAAATCACTGGTGTGGCAGACTCTAGAAATGAATCAGGGAATAATGGATGAAATGATTTAGATGAGGCGGTACCAATCATACTAGGACTTTCATCTTGCACATTATTGTCATCCAAAGGGAACAATGAACCTGCATGAATTTCATGGTGCATGGATTTTACAGGAAAATCAACTTCATTCGAGACAAATCCCAAGTAATTGTCGTTAGGTGAATGAGATTTAGGACTAGACCCAGGCATATGTTCAATGTGTTGGAAATACTAAGAGCGGGGTGAATCAGTATTCCTTTCAATTGGAGCATTAGTTAATCTTCAATTATTATCAGTGTATGTACAATGATAGCAGTAAACAAAAAGAACACAAATGCACACAGTTTTTAAGGTGGAAACCCACTCCGAGACAAAAACCACCTAATGCTTTTCTAATAATTCTTTAATATTCAACTCCAATTGAAAAGAAAGCTCCAACTTCCTAGAATCTAGAAAAGCATTATTCTCCAGCTCCCATTGGATGGATGCTCCAACGCCCGAGATTCTTCAGTAGTCAACAAAACGGATGCCCCAACACCCAATGAGCTACAACTCACCATAGCACCACCCTACCACCCTGTAGAAGAATAAAAGAAGAATGGACTCCCGTACCAGGGAAAATGGTCCACTTTACAATGATATAGAATGATGTAGAAGAAGAAGATACATTATACCATAACCCCAACTATGACACAACCACCTAATGATGATCCTAAACCTTCCAACACTGCCTCTTCAACTCTTGGCAGATAGACACTAGTACAATTTTTACAATAATGTATTTACAATGACTTAGTACAATGATACATTTACAGTGATTGTATGCAGTGCTGCCCACTTGAAGACTTCATGTGACGAGCTTCTTGCTGTTGTTCTGCACCTTGGTTGTTGCTCTTGTCATGCTACCCTCTGCTGCACCTTGCTTTGTTTTGCTTCCCTAGAAAGTATGGTCCTTTGCAGCCCTTGACAACACTGATCTAGCTTTTTCTTGCCTTCTCGGAGCTCGATATTGAATCTGGTGTATATTTTTTATTTCAGATCCCCAATATGTGATTTCTAGTCCTGTAGTATTCCTCTGAGTCATCTTTCCAATGCCATAGGTTTGACCCAATTTGGATTCTTCAAGAGAGAGTTATGCCCAATCTCTCACAATGCCCTAATTATGGACTGTTTTAGTAGAGCGAACTTGTATGGCGTGCCACGTGTCAATGTTTCTTCATTCAGCTCTAAAATTTATAGAGTGAAAACTAAAGTCCGTGCAATATCTGCCACTGTTTACAGAATTCCAATCTGATACTCAGAGAAAGAGATATGACGATTTTACCAAGGTCACTTCTTTGAGATGAATTTCAGGAGCCTGTAAAAACACTGACTTCCACAGATCATATCTCCGAAAATATTGTGCACCTTGATCTAAAATTTGTACAAAAGCTTCCTTAGGATTTCGGCTTCACCTTATAAACATTTCAGCTTCTGAACCTTCGTAGGAAAAAAGAGTGAAAATTCCACGATGACCTGTTTCAGATAGCAAAATCCCTACATAAGGAGGATATGAGAATCACAATTTATATAAATGCTTAGGTTGAGAGGGGATTCAACAAGTGAACGTGGGAGGGATTTTAGGATTTTAAAAATGATTAATTATTGAATTTTCAATGACCCATGCTACAACCCCATGGGGTTTTAGCCCACTAACTGGGGTTACAAACTTCAAACATGAATATCTCTCAAACCGTGAAGAATTACGTGGCGTGCCATATATCAACGAAAACATATCGACAAGTAGAAACCATCAAAATCATTCTTGAGCCAAAATATAGTAATTTGGTAGGTAAAAATTCCCATGCAATATTGGGTTATCCCATGGTGTTGCTTGGGTTGACATCAATGACAACCGTTGATCAACAATCTCCCCCTTTGGCATTGATGGCAACACAAGTACTACCCCTGCGATCATGACACCTCTTCCTACAACATTCTCTCCCCCGTTGACATCAATGGTAAAGGGTAACTACCCCTAACACACAACCATCCTACGAACCTGTACACACTTCAACTCCCCCTGACACACAACCGTCGTATGAACCTGTAATCTAATGAGAACTTGGGAGAATCCCGAGATTTTGGTGAAGATATTCAAATGCTTCGCGAGGTAAAGGTTTGGTGAAGATATCAGCAATTTTTTCTTTTGTACCAACATACTCAAGTTTGATATTCTTTTCAGCGACTTGTTCTCTAACAAAATGATATTTGATCGGAATGTGTTTTAATTTTGAATGTATGACAGGATTCTTGGAGATGTTGATGGCACTAGTGTTGTCATTGAATATGGGAATAGGCTCACTGAATTGTACTTGAAGATCTTGCAAAGTTTGTTTCATCGAAAGGACTTGAGTACAACATGATGTTGCTGCAATGTATTCTGCTTCCGTTGTAGATAACGAGATTGAGGTTTGCTTTTTGTTTAACCATGATATGAGACAACCACCTAGATAGAATGTTGCTCCACTAGTACTCTTACGATCATCAATGCTTCTTGCCCAATCTGCATCTGTAAAGGCTTGAATAATGAGATTGTTACCCTTGGGATACCACATGCCATATTCTTCTGTGCCCTTTAGATATCAAAGAATTCTTTTGATGGCAATAATATGTGATTATTTTGGTGCTTTTTGAAATCTTGCTACATGTCCAATGACTTGGATAACATCTGGGTGGGAGGTTGTTACATATAGAAGACTACAAATCATAGATCTGTACAACCTCTGATCCACATCCTTAGATGACTCATCTATGCTCAATTTTCAACCTGTTACAATCGAAGTAAGGACAGGTTTGCAATATTCCATTTTGAATTTCTTGAGCATCTCCTTGATTTTCTTGGCTTGACATATAAATATTCGTTTCTCTTGCTAAGATATTTGAAGCCCTGAGAAGTATGTCAGCTCACCAAGAAAAGACATCTCAAACTCACTTTGCATCTTTGTAGAAAATTTCTTACATAGTCGATCATCATTGCTACCAAATATTATATCATCCACATATACCTCAACGATTGTTAAATTATCTTTATCTATTTGTACATAAAGATTGTTATCAACAGTACCTTTCTTGAACCCTTGTTGACGTAGATATCCATCAAGACAAGCATACCATGCTCTGGGAGCCTGCTTGAGACCATATAAAGCCTTCTTTAACCTACAAACATAGTCTTCTTTTTCTGATAGTAGAAAACCTTCAGGTTCTTTGATGTAAACTTCTTCTTCTAATTCTCCATTCATAAATTCTGACTTAACGTCCATTTGCTAGACTTTGATTTTTCTTGAACATGCATAGGCGAGAAACATTCGAATGGCTTCCATTTTGACAACTGGTGCAAATGTTTCATAGAAATCAATTCCTTCCACTTGTGCATAGCCTTTGCAAACCAATCTTGCTTTGTTTCTAGTAACCTGTCCATCTTCATTCAATTTGTTCCTGAACACCCATTTAGTCCCAAAGACATTTTTATCTTTCCGTTGTGGAACTAATTCCCAGGTGTTATTCTTCTTGATTTGATCCAATTATTCATTCATAGCTGCTACCCAATTTTCATTATGGCTAGCTTCCTCAAAACTACTAGGGTCAAAGGTTGCTAGAAAAGAAATGTGAGCTTGTTGTGATGAATGAAGCTGTCAACCTTCATTTATGTCACCAATGATTTGATTTGATGGTTGGTTCTTTTGAATCCATTTTTTTTTTCTCCTTGGAGGAGCTTCTTGTTGTTGTTCTGGTATATCTTTATGATCATTATTTAATTCTTCCTCGTTGATAGCTGCTTCTTGTTCTAGAATTTTATCTGTGTCTTTTTCAGCGTCTTTCTCAAGTTTCAAAGATTCTAGATCCTCATCATTATTCGCTAGAACACCATCTTTGTCAAATGTAACATTTATGCTCTCCACTATCTGTTTTTGTCTTAGATTATAACATTTATAGGCCTTTCTTTTGCGTGAGTAACCAACAAAGATACATTCATCAACACGTGATTCAAACTTACCCAAATTTTGATCTTCTCTTTTGATATAACATTTGCTTCCGAAGATTCTGAAATATTTTACATTAGCTGGTTTTCCTTTACATAATTCAGATGGGGTCTTGTTGCAATTATTTCTAAGAAGACTTCGGTTGATAATGAAGACTGCCATATCAATTGCTTGAACCCATAATTTTTCATCCAAATTTTAGTCCTTCAACATTGTTCTACCCATTTCCTGTACAGTTCTGTTCTTTCTTTCAGTAACTCCATTTTTATGAGGTGTTCATGCTATTGAAAATTGTCTTTTTATTCCATTTTCGTCACAGTATTGTTGAAATAATTTCGAAGTGAATTCTCTGCCATTATCTGATCTTAGACACTTTATTTTCAAATCAGTTTCATTTTCGATCAACTCCTTGTAGATCTTAAAGCACTCGAATGCTTCATATTTTTTCTTTAGGAAACTGACAGTTGTTATCCTGGTATAGTCATCTATCATTAACATGAAATATAATTCTCCATCTAAGCCTTTTGTTCTCACAGGACCACATAGATCAATATGTATCAATTCCAATGGATGTGATGCAAAGTTTTCTTTTGTTTTAAATTGGATTTTTGTCTGCTAGCCGTGCCGACAGGCCTCACATAATGTGTTGGAAGGTTTTGAGATTTTCGACATTTCTCGTACTGCTTCCTTTTTGCTTATCCTAACAAGATTGTCAAAGTTCATGTGACCCATTCGTTTGTGCCATAACCAGCTTTCATATTCTTTAGCTAGTAGACATGCTTTAGCTGCTTCGTCTAGAACATCTATGTCGTTTGGAGCTCCTTGCTGTAGCCACAATTTTACCATACCTGCCTTTCCTGATTTCACATTTTGTGGAGTTGAATAGCATTGTGTGTCATTGATCACACATTTTTCCAACACTGAGCAGATTGTGATTCATGTTTTCAACCAATAAAGCATTCTTGGCTATAACATCTTTGTTTTCGAGAGTGACGGTACCTGATCCTATAAAATTTGAAGATCCATCCTTTCCAAAGGATACAGTTCCATCCTTTTTCTCTTTCAGAGATACAAATTTCCTTCTATCTCCAGTCATATGCGTTGAGCAACCGTTGTCAACATACCACACATATTTGTTGTTTTGAGCCTTGAGAGCAAGAGCTAAATTATCAGTCTTCTTCTCCTTCCATGTTCGTTCATTATGTGGCTTCAAATATTCTTCTAGAGGATTTTCAAGTCTGCAATCTCTGGCTATGTGTCCAAAGTTCTGACATTTGTAACATTCCATATTATTTCTTAAATGTTCAAATTTGTCGATGTTTCCTTGAGCCCTGGGAGGTTCATATTTGAAGGATCTCTTGGAATTGTATTGGTTCCTAGGGTACGTGCAACATTCTACAGCTTTATGACCAAATTTTCCACATGAATAACAATAGCCATGAAAAATATGTTGGTACCTGGATGGAAATCTTCATCAACGAATCGTCTTCCAAGGATGTGCTTGCGAATCTTGTCCAATGAAGTCTACATGCATGTCAGATCTCATAGGTTCATTGTATTTTGTTGTAGAAGGTCCTGATTCTTCTTCTTTGTAACCGAGGCTAGTTCTGTCATTGTAAGATCGTTGACTGTTAATGAGTTCTTCCAATGCCCTTGAGCTGTTGGCATAGTTTTGGACAGTTTTTCCCTTGTTCACTTCCTTACGCAGCGAGACTACTTCGGCTTCTAATGCTTCCCTTTCTTGGTTGCTTTCTTCCAACTTATTTTGAAGTGACTTTTCAATACATTTGTGTTCTTCAACTTCAATTTTGAGACCTTGAACTTGTTCTTCAAGAGTATTGGAACGTATCTTCTCATCCTTGAGCTCTTTTATAAGCTTGATTCCCTCGTCAGAAAATTCTTCTATGGTCAACCCTTCTTCTTCGTTGTTTGATACCTCTTGTTTATTGTGCTTGGCCATAAACAATACTTTCTCATTGGCTTCTTCTTTGCTTCCAATGCCTTCATCTGATGATGACCTATCTTCTTCAGAGAGAAAGTTCCTTTTGGATCCTTTCTTTTTTCCTTGCTTGTTGAATTTCTTAAAGCCTTTCTTTCCTTTTGAGTTGCCATCACTTCTATTCGGACATTTTGTTGCGAAATTCCCAACCTCATCACAGCCGAAACATATCAATGGAAGTTTACCTTTGAATTTTCCCTTACCAATTTTTAGTTTTCTTGTAAAGTAAGCATATTCTTCATCTGAAAGACCTTCTCCATCATCTCCCTTTTCTTCACACTTGCAGGTGCATGTCATTTCAATTGAAGGTTGTTTGTCCTTATTGGTTTTATTATATGCAACGAACACAGTTTCTAGAGTCGAAGTACCCTCTTCTTCATCGAGTCTCATTTCATATGCTATGAGAACTCCATGTAATTCCTCTTTGCTAAGTTTTTCCAGATTTGCACTGCATTCTAAGACCGATACCTTTGGGTTCAATCTCCCTGGTAACGTTCTAAGAATCTTCCGTATAATAGTCTTCTCGTCAACTCGCTCTCCCAATCCTTCCAGAGTATTGGTTATTTCATCAACGTATTGGAAGTATGCAGCAATGTTGCAATCTTCTTTCATTCCGAGTTGCTCAAATTTTGCTCTATAGATTTGAAGCTTTGCTTCTTTGACATTTGAGCCACCTGCATATATATTCTCAAGCTTGTCCCATACACTTTTGGTGGTTTTAAAACCCAACACCTTATGATAAGTAGATTCAATAAGTCCACTGATAATAACATTTTGTTCTTTTGCATCATTTACCAAATTCTTCTTACCTTGTTCATCCGCGGTTGATGTAAATCCATTTTGAACAGTGTCCCATACTTCGTAACCTTGTGTCAAGAGATAGACCTCCATTATTCCTTTCCAGAGTGCATAATTATTTTCATTGAACAGAGGTACATCATTCTTGGTATGCTCCATGACCTCCTTCCAGCTGTTAAACTGCTATTGAAGGAACCAAGCTCTGATACCAATTGTTGGAAATACTGAGATGGGGGGTGAATCGGTATTCGTTTCAATTAGAGCATTAGTTAATCTTCAATTATTATCAGTGTATGTACAATGATAGTAGTAAACAAAAGGAACACAAATGCACACAGTTTTGAAGGTGGAAACCCATTCCGGGACAAAAACCACCTAATGCTTTTCTAATAATTCTTTAATATTCAACTCCAATTGAAAATAAAGCTCCAACTTCCTAGAATCTAGAAAAGCATTCTTCTCCAGCTCCTACTAAATGGATGCTCCAATGCCCGAGATTCTTCAGTAGTCAACTGAACAGATGCCCCAACACCCAATGAGCTACAACTCACCCTAGCACCACCCTACCACCCTGTAGAAGAATAAAAGAAGAATGGACTCCCACACCAGGGAAAATGGTCCACTTTACAATGATATAGAATGACGTAGAAGAAGAAGACACACTAGACCATAACCCAAACTATGACACAGCCACCTAATGATGATCCTATACCTCCCAACACTGCCTCTTCGACTCTTGGCAGATAGAAAATAGTATAATTTTTACACTAATGTATTTACAATGACTTAGTACAATGATACCTTTACAGTGACTCTATGCAGTGCTGCCCACTTGAAGAATTCATGTGATGAACTTCTTGCTGCTGTTCTGCACCTTGGTTTCTTCTCTTGTCATGCTACCCTCTGCTCCACCTTGCTTTGCTTTACTTCCCTAGAAAGTATGGTCCTTTGCAACCCTTGACAACACATGATCTAGCTTTTTCTTGCCTTCTAGGAGCTCGATATTGAATCTGGTGTATCTATGTTATTTCAGATCCCCAATATGTGATTTTCTATCCTATAGTAGTCCTCTGAGTCGTCTTTCCAATGCCACAGGTCTGACCCAATTTGGATTCTTCAAGGGAGATTTATGCCCAATATCTCACAATGCCCTGATTATGGATTGTTTCAGTAGAATGAACTTGTACGAAGTGCCACGTGTCACTATTTTCTTCATTTAGCTCTGAAATTTATAGAGAAAAAACTACAATCCGTTCATTATCTGCCACTTTTTACAGAATTCCAATCTGATACTCAGAGAGAGAGAGATATGACTATTTTACCAAGGTCACTTCTTTGAGATGAATTTCAAGAGCCTGCAAAAACACTGACTTCCACAGATCATATCTCCCAAAATATTGCGCACCTTGATCTGAAATTTGTATAAATGCTTCCTCAGGATTTTTGGCTTCACCTCATAAAAATTTCAACTTCTGAACCTTTGTAGAAAAAACGTTAGAGCGAAAATTCCATGATGACCTGTTTCAGATAGCGAAATCCCTACATAAGGAGGATATGAGGATCACAATTTATATGAATGCTTAGGTTGAGAGGGGATTCAACAAGTGAACATGGGAGGAATTTTTAGATTTTAAAAATGATTAATTATTGACTTTTTAATGACCCATGCCACAACCCCATGGGGTTTTAGCCCACTAACCAGGGTTACAAACTTCAAACATGAATATATCTCAAACCGTGAAGAATTACGTGGCGTTCCATATATAAACGGAAACATCTCAACAATTAAAAACCATAAAAATCATTCTTTAACTAGAATATAGTAATTTGGTAGGTCAAAATTCCCATGCAATATTGGGTTAGCCCCTGGTGCTGCTTGGGTTGACATCAATGAAAACCGTTGATCAACACAATGGACTCGAAATTGGTTTCATTAACAGGGAGAGATGTTAAATCAACTTGTTTTTCAGGTCTTGATTTGACAGGGAGTATGAAATATGCAGAGGCGATAAAACATGGTTCATTTCCCTGCAAGCATATTTCATCACTTAAACTATTTGCGACCAAAAATCCATTAGGTATCAAATCAAGAGGATGATGAGAAATGTCACAAATAGTAAGTTCCTCCTTGGAGGCTTGAAGTTGTTCCAGAATCGGAGAGATGGGCAAAAAAATATTCAAGACTGAATTTGGATAGTTAGTAACTTGAGGATTGTCATGACAACCATAAGGATCAGGATTTGTTTTAGATCGAAGGTGTTGCAGAGAAACAAAAACCAATTTTTGAAATTGTTCAATTAAATATGCCCAATCGACATCTCTTTTAGGGAACTCAAAACAAGGATGAAAAAATCTAATAGCAAAATCCTATATAGATTCATGAAGTTTCATTTTGATCTCATTTGTCCGTATTAATACATCTTGAAAATCGTACCTGTGAAGAGCTTGTTGAAGCTCACCGATGAGTTGCTCGAACGAATGGATGGAAGTTGCTGGCAGCGTGCGACACCATTTCTTGACGCATCCTTTGTGGGTGAGAGATAAAAGCACACAAGCAAACTCCTCATCATCAATTTCGTAATATTCATAAAACTCAAGAAAATTAGAAAGGTGCTCGGTTACGGAAATCCTTTTTCACCATCAAACTTCAACTGAGACAAGTGATAGAAAGGTTCGTCGGGGATTAAGCATTTACAAATAGATAAACCTGATAAACATCTCAAGAGGATGATTTGGGGATGAGCCATTTATAGATATGAGACTAAACTGCAGGCTTCAAGGGCTTAGCTTGTCATCTGGCCCTCCTTCTAGCGCCAATTTTGTTGACAGTTGAAAATGTCTCGCCAACAATAAGGGGATCTCCCCGGTGCAGGATCCCAATTAGACTCTACACCGTTTGGTTTAGGGATCCCATCCAATATGTAGGCCCGGTTGCCATTAAGTTAGTAAAGATGGTTTTCAGACAGGGAGGGGACACACTGAAAAGATAAATGCACAGATGTTGAACGAACAAAAATCAGTGATTGACAAACGCCCTGTGAAACATGATACCATGAATAGAAAAGTGGAATTTAAAGCATGAAACATAGGAAAATCATTGTTAGCAAAACTTTACTAAGATCACACTTATAACAATATTCACTTAACAAACGAGAAATAGTTCACGATGGCTAAGCATTTCATTTATAATCTACGCACATTCCAATAAAAATTTAAAGCAAATATTGACAAAGAAAATCATCAACATATCCTTAAAGTTAGAGCATCATATACCATCCATGTGTTGTAAGAAATCTCATAATGCAAGAGAATACATGAGCAGAAATGTGCACCAATACTTGAAGAAAGCTTCATTCATTTGAAGGGACCATATTCATAACACAACCACACAGGGGACTTCCATAGGATTCAATAGTGAGATCCAATAAGACTTATTTTTATTCATCAAAAGGAATACATTTAATAAGCAACAATGTGTATCTCAAAGTCCAAAGCCCAAAAATCCCATACAAAATCGCCAGAAGAAGTACATATAGGCCGAGATGACTCTTGGGTTTCCCATGGCCTTTGGTATTCCCTGACTCTTAGGCACACTTGAAACTGAGGAGAAGTTGCGACTTAGGGGAAGTTGCGACTTCAGGAAGATTGCAACCTGAGGGATATTGTGACCTAAGGGAGATTGCGACCCAGGGGAAGTTGTTACCTAAGGGATATTGCAACCCAGGGGAAGTTGCGACCTAAGGGAGATTGTGACTTAGGGAATTTTCAACATAAGGGAGATTGTGTCTTAGGGGAGGCTGTGACCCAAGGGACATTGCAACCTGAGGGGAAGTTGCGACCTAAGGGAGATTGCGACTTAGGGGAAGTTGCGACCTAAGGGATATTGCGACTTAGGGGAGGTTGCGAACTACGAGAGATTGCGACCTGAGGGAGATTTTATGCTTGATTGTGACCTAGGGCTGATTGCGACCTAGGGTTGATTGAAACCTAGGAATCCCTCATGTTTCTCTTAGGTTCTAATTAAATTTTACCTAAGCTACCATGTTGTGAAAAAAAAATGAGATAGTCTTTCTCATACATTGACCCTGTGCTAATGGTCTGGTGATTGATAAGGCCAAAGTGTCAATATGTTGATGCTTTGTGAGATAGGTTTGGCATGCTTTGTAGTATGTATCTATTGTGACCAGTTGAGGAATGTCTTCCTCGTGTCTGTGCGTGCACTCGAGGGCATCTAGATCCATGCGTTTTTCTCGGAGTTCACTTAGTTTGACAAGGTAGAAAATTTGGTGTGAACCCGAACTAGCTCAACCACATACTACATGATGCTCTCTCTTGTCACCTACAAGTCGTTGGAGCTGGAAGCTTGTCTGATTGGGTCGAGAAATCCTTGCATTTCCTGTAGTAACTCTTCTCGTACCTTAGGTGTTGCGAGTGACCTGATGGAAGGAGTGCGATGGACTTCGGCCATCGATATAACCCACAGAGGAGATGATTATATGAAGATATGACCTTGTCTACATCATTGACCAACTTGTCCTGAGATTGGATTCTCATGCGTAGCTGTGCTTTATCAGTTTGTGTTGTAATCCAATCCTTTTTTGGAAGAGTATCTAGAGATTCAGGATATTTGTTGGTCGTGTCAAGGATGTTGTCTAGTGTTGTTGAATCCTCTCTCAAATTGGTTGATTTTTCCCTTTTATAGGAGTGACCAAGTGGTAGAATGTGATCTTTGTGACCTATGTATCCAATGCAACTTATGCGACTTTGCAACCTATGCGACTTTGTAACTTTGTGATTTTGTGACTATGCAACTTTGTCACTATGAAACTTTACAAATTTGCAACTTTGTGATTATGTGACTTTGCGGCTATGCGAATTTGCGACTATGTGTTTTTGCGACCTATGCGACTTTGCGACCCATGTGACTTTGCGAATTTGTGACCTATGCGAATTTGCGACTTTGTGACTTCACGACCTTGTGACCTATGTGACTTTGCGACCTATGTGACCTTTGCAACTTTGCGACCTTGCAACTTGTGTGACTTTTTGACTTTGCGACCTATGCGAGTTTGTGATTTTGTGACCTATTTGAATTTGCGATTTTGCGACCTATGTGACTTTGCGACTTTGCGACCTATGCGACTTTGCGGCTTTGTGACTTTGTGACCTATGCGACTTTGCGACCTATGCGAATTTGCGACCTATGCAACTTTGTGACCTATGCGTTTCTTTCCTCGAGTACAAGTGTTGCCTCGTTGGATGTGGATCCAAGCCAAATTTTCCTGGTGTCCTGCAAAGAAGATGAAACAAACAAATTATTTTACCAAAGTTATACTTTTCGTTTGGGACCAATGAATAGATAAAAAGACAAACATTGATTCACTCTAGGAGCATGAACCATAAAACAATCCAAATTAATTTGTTATAAATTGCGTGGATGGATCAACTCATACTTCACTTTGGAAATCAAATTCAAATTTAGATATTTAATGGAACCACCAATCCTCACTTTAATATTTTTGTTTCCCACAGTGATGATGTGATTTTAGAGCCAATGCCTTGAAGCGTTTTGTGAAAAGAGTTCTTGATAGTGAAGTTTAATTCAAGGCATGGTCAGATTCTTGATCATAATAATTTAGGGTTTTAGAGTTTCATAGGAGAGCCAGCCTTTTCCACACCCTAATGAATCTCAAGCCTTGCCCTAACCATCAACACAAGATGTCTCCACTTCGTTTAAATTCACATGCCAGAGAAAAGGGGCTTTCAGGTGCGTAAGACATGTAATGCCTCACTAAAACCCCAAAAACCTTAATGCACATGTTGAGATAAGGGAAACCAATCATGAACCTGAGGAAAAATTATATTCGATTATTTTATCACGATTTCATGCAATTCCTATTAGAATGTGCCCAAGGGGAATATTAATTAGGTAAAATGGGAATGGGATCATTCTCTTGAGAATAAGGGTTTCTCCCAAACCCTAACACAACCAGCATAGTGCAAGCCATACTAAAGCCTTATCTGTCTGAGCTCAGTGTTCCCCAGTGATTGGTGATGACTACTATGGGTGACCTAGTGTCTAATCCATGGAGGAACTCTCAGTGCTTTTTGCAGCAGCAAACCCCACAAACCCTAGTGTAGTCATGAGATAACAAGACAAGTGGGTGTTGTGTGTGTCGTATATATGGGTGTAGCGACAGGGTTTGGTAGGAATAGGTCATGGGCAGATTAACTGATCGAAGGCCAAGTCAAAACCTTACTGGGCTAAGCGGTCAGAGGGGGACTCGAAATTTTGACTATGCCCAAAATTTTGGGTGTGTTATAGCAGCTACAACAATTCGCGAACCACTGGTAGAATCCAACATCTCTGCCAAAATCCCTATAATAGTCTGAGTCTGGATAGTGATGCAAGGGAATATTGAACATGCACTGTGGGTACCTCCTTTGTTACTTTGACCTTTACAGATATGCCTTTCGTTTTTCCCTCAACTAGGTCATGTTTATTAGTAAACACCCAAATAGAAATTCACACATGCTAGTAGTTGACGATGATGCAAAGGAAAAGGCAGAGGGATTATTATATTCAAAATTTTAAAATACGTTTATGGTGTTGCTCCGCTGCCAGCAGGCCTGGACAACACCCCAACAGAGTCACTTCAAGAAATCACAAACGTTGCTTCGCTGCAAGCCAGCCTGGTCAGTACCCTGGCGGAGTCGTTGCATCACCTCTCTGCGCAGGAAGCCTTTCTCAATCCTTTACCCTTCATTTGATTTCATTATCTTTTATGTGCACAGTAGCACTTATTACTCGATGTTCATTGCGCCAGGGCGGATGAGGGATCCTGACTTATTTTACGGGCAAGAGAGGTTGTTTATTGTTTGACAGAAACTGAAAGATATTTTGTTTTTTAAGTTTCCCGCCATGCCAAGCATCCACACCCCATCTCTAATTAACAGGTGAAACACATAAACAATTCATTAAGATATTGAAGCCCACGATGAGCATAAGATTCAAGTTATGGATATAGGTCACTCGAACTAATTAGGGTTCCCCATAAGCAACATGTTCACATTTCTGTGGCTAATGAATTAGACTCGTAGGAAAGTTGCTCTTAACATGACTCTAATGACCGATTATAAGAGAAGCTACCTCTTGGAGTAACCATCAAAACCTCACACAATCATTA
This sequence comes from Pinus albicaulis, assembly GCA_034641835.2. Lineage (NCBI taxonomy): Eukaryota > Viridiplantae > Streptophyta > Pinopsida > Pinales > Pinaceae > Pinus > Pinus albicaulis. The sequence goes on along the minus strand of CM076582.1, from coordinate 26,498,022 downwards.
GGTTTAGGGTTTCAACATTAGGGCAAGGTGTCAGGGGAAACTGCTACAAGGTTTCAGTGTGCGTAAATAGGTTAAAGAAATCTCTCAGGCTTCGAGCATGTGCAAGCAAGTGTAAGAAATCTAGCCATGGCACCAAAGGTTTGAAGGCTCCAGGTTTAATGAAGGCTCATGCAGTGGTATGCAACAAAGAGGAAAATGCAATTATAGGCCAATAGTAAGTGTATGCTATGCATGAAGGAAAATGTCTGATGTAGTGCAGCGAGCAAGGATTATGATGCAATGCAATGTTATGCGTGAAAGAAATCAACTAATTCCAGATAAAGGACGATCTAATGCATGTGTAGTGATTTTATGAATGCCATGCAATAACGAGAAAATGGAAATTAGCGCAAAAACCATAATGCATAAAACTAAACTCCCTATAGTGAAGAGAATATAGGGGACATAATTTAACCATAAAGCAAATCCTAGCAAGTAAACCCTAATTAACAACATGAACAAGTACACTTAAATTAAAAAACCCTAGCTAGCATAAACCTAAAACTCTAATTTAACCGTAGAGGCAGTTGGGTCACGTGAAATCATATTTCCAGTGCAACCATCACATCAGTTCCCGACCTGCAAGAACAATGATGTATGCAATCAGAACCAGTATAAAAAATTGTGCACCAACATTAAAGCTTACCTGTAAAATATGTATAACAGCAAGAAGGTCATGGCTACTTACCGTAGAACGTTCTAGAAAATGTTGTTCATGCCGACCTGCAATCCCATCCTGATAGATAGGAAGATGTACTTGAAACCTATAATCATCTAACCATGACACACATCCATTCATCTTTAACCCTAAATCTTAGGTGCAAGTGAGGTAAGATGTTGTCTGCTTGTAGAGAATATTGTCGAATAACATCCTTCAAGTAGAGTAGTTGCCTTATCATAACAGTGGGGATGATCAATTTGATGACATGGATAAAATATGTGTTTCGTAGGTGAAATTGAGATGCTAGAAAATTCAAGTGTAGAAAACCTAATTTCAGAAACCCTAGTTTGAAGTTCTCCATGGATTTTTTCGAGGATGTGAGGAGCTAACATAACTATCAGCGGGAGTTATAGTGCTTCACTACCCTGGAAAAACACTGAACCTTCAAACAGAGCGCTATCGAACTTCAGAGGTTTTGTGAGATTAACTGGCGAATCATTGTTTGTGGCAATTGGATAACTATCAATGAGCATATTATTAATTTGGTTAGATGTTTGCACACTGATAGACTGAGAGTTCAACAGATCAGATTCTTTAGATTCCCAAGGATGAGATTAATTCACCAGAAGCGTCTTAGGCAACAGAGAGGTTGAGTGATTGGATTGTAAAACATCATCTGCTTGTACTTGACTGCAATCTATACCAGATGTGCAACAATAAAATAGATTTGAGACAATGGCAGGTGTCCTACCTTCAACAAATAAATTAGGGTATAGATTTTTATACATACCAGCTGATAGGGGATTGAAATATGTGCTTAGGGAAACATCACTTGAATCAGGGGATTTCCAAGATGAGCTGACATTCGGCGAGATTATGTTGGGAGGAGTGTGGTGCGTGGAAACCCTATTTTGACTTGGTTCAGGGGCCTCATCAAGATCGTGAGAACCTAATATAACCATCAACGGAACCTGAAGTTCCTCAAATTCCTGATGATTCCTTGAATCTTTGAAAGGTGAATCATTGAATTTAGGTGGCTTCGTATGGCTTCGTAGGATCAAAAGATAGATACGAGTTACAATCACTAGAGGTGTGAGTGAATGGAATACATTTTCAGAGAAATTACAAGCATTGAAGCAACCAATTTGATCAGGTCGGGTACTCGGTACATTAGGCTCTTCTTGGATTAAAAATGAGGATGAAATGATGAGAGAAACATCTCGAGATTTCCGAGACATAAGGTTTCTTTCTTGACCAGTTAAGGACTGTGGATGGAAGAGATCAAGCATAATAGATTCATCATTCTTGTAGTGCGATTGTGAAACATCACCTTCATGTTCATCACTGCCACCAACACCAATATAAGAAAGTTCTGAATTATTTGTAGAAATCACTGATGTGGCAGATTCAAGAAATGAATCAGGGAATAATGGATGAAATGATTCAGATGAGGGAGTTACTTAGATCCTTTAGGGATTTAATTCAAGGAAAATTTTGGGATGAACCATTTTATGGATATAATGTCAAACCCTCTTACTCCTACTTGAAGGAATGGTCGTACTGGCCATAATGGGATCGCAAAAATATTGGATCATTTCCCGGTTCATGAAAACCAAGTGGAGTGACTAGGTTTTATGCATTCTTGGGTTGTACCATTGATGTTGTTAGATCATGATCCAATTATTCTCAAATGGTGTGGGTAATATGATTAGAAAGGTCTTCCTTTTAAATTTAATCTCTCATAATAAAGGATAATGACTTTGAGAACTTGGTTTAGACATATTTGTTAAAGGGGGTTCATCAAATATAGACTTCTTGGATGAATGTGGTTAGACATAAATTAATTGCACTAAAGAAGGTGGTTCAGAGATGGGAAAGAGAAAAAAAAAGAGGAAAAACATTAAAGAATTAATTGACATAGACATACAAATTTTGGAGATATCTAATCCATTAGCTTCAGGTTTCTTCTTTGATGCTCATAAGCAATTGCCTTTGAAACTTGATGGGAAAAAGTGAATGATTTTAAAGAAACAATAGGAGGAATGGAGGCTTAAAAGTCGTTTCATTCATATTACACGGGGAGATAAAAACACAAAAAAAATCTCACAACTTTACCTCACAAAGGAAAAGAGCAAATAATATTTGGGAGCTGAAGGATGACGAGGGTAAGAGAATTTCAACGCTAAAGGATCTACATTTAGGAAACCTATATTTTCCCAGGGAAGAGGTGGACATCGAAAATTAGTTAAGGGTCTTTCAAACATACTAAAAAATGCTTAATGAGGGATACAATGCTATTATTATCCCACCGATCACATATGGTGAAACAGTATATGTTCCTAAGTGATTCTCCAAGTCAAAAGTCCCAGGTTGGATGGGTGGTTTGTGGAATTGTTTCTTCATTTCTTGGATATCATCAAGCCAGATTCCCTACTTTTAGCAGAGGAGTCAAGAAACTCTTGTTTGCTCTTTGGTGCATTAAATTCCACCTTCATCAATCTTGTTTGTTTGTTTTGTTTCCAGAATGTGTCCATGCCTACATAATTCAAGGATTAAGAGCCTATTTTTCTTTATAATATCATGTATAAAGTGATATCCAAGATTATAGCTACTCGGTTAAAAGATACTTTGTTACTATTAAGGATAAAAAAGAGATCCTTAATTTGCATTCTATTAAGGATAAAAAAGAGATGCTTTGTTACTAAAATCATATTTGATTAAAGCATGTGATTGTGTAGATTGGGGTTAATTGAGGATGGTTTTACATAAGTTTGGTGTTTTAGTGATGTTTGTCTATTAGATTATGGCTTGCATCACCTCTATAAATTTCGTTATTTTAATTAATAGGGTGCGTTCTCGTTTCTTCAAGGCATTGAGGGGGTTAAGGCAAGGATATTCACTATCCCCTTTGTTATTTTTATTGTTCATTGATGGGATGAGAAAAATGATTACAAAGGCGCATTCCAAGGGGCCTCTTTTGGGATTTTGGATCTCCAAAAACACTTCCATAACTCACCTTATTTTTGTGGACGATGTCCTTATTATTAGTAAGATTTATGTTGGGGAATGGAAATATTTACACCAAAATATCTACTCTCTTGGCAATGCTTCAATTCTCCATATGAGTAAAAACAAAATCTATGTTGATTTCACCATTGCCGAATGTACACATTATTTCAGAGGTTGCTAATTTATTTGTCGTGGAGGCGATTTTGATGGATAGGGGATTCAAATGCCTCGATTTCCTCCTGAAACCAAATAATTTTGGTGTTAGAGATTGGTGTTGGCTCATCAATAAATCTGAGCATAGACTACCGTCATGGGCACACAAATGGTTGACCCTTGGGAGAAGGTTGGTTCTGGTGCAGTTTTCCTTGTAGAGTATTGATGTATATTGGATGCATCTTTATTTGATGCCAAAAATTATCATCAAGAGGATAAATTCAACTATTTCCAAATTTATATTAAAATTTTCCAAAGATGTTAATAACATCCACCTTGTTCACTTGGAGGACATTTCTATGAGGATAGAGAATGAAGGATTGGGAATATATAATATTGAGAAGTTTGGGTAGGCATTATTGGTTAAGAGATAATGTCGTGCTTTAAACGATAATGACATTTGGCAAAGGATTATAAAGGATAAATACCTTATGAAATAGTTTATCTTGGTGTGGATAAATGTTTAAGATTGGCAGCTGAGGAAGAAATTTCCCCATGGGAGAAGATCATCAAACCCTAAGGAGACCCCTCTTCTACTTGAAAAATGAAATTCGCACATGGAAAAATATTATTATTCTTGTTGTTCCAAGTCAACATGAAAAGTACAAGTCAACCTAAAGAGAGAAATGGACCCTCCAAGAAAGCATATACATACAAGTTCGTTGACTTCACTTGCAAGCATCACATCACACGTCACATCTTCTATTGTTTCGTACATCTTCTAAAATTGCAGGCCTGAGTTGACACATGCAAAGGAGAGAGAGAGAAGACTGCTGACTAATGTTGACTTTATGTTTTGGGAATTCTTTGACCATCTTTGACTTGGACTATTTTCACTTGGCTTGACCACATTTTTTGACTATCTTGGAGGTCAAGCTGAAGGATACTTTGACTGGGAATTTTTAGGCATTTTGACTGGTTTCATAGTAGGTTGACTTTGTGAGTTAACTGAAATTGATGGAAGATTTGTGGATTGTTTTGATTGGGTTTGAATGAACAAGAGAGGCTAAATTTACTACTGCTTTGATTGAATTGTTCTCGATAAGTTGACCGTTGATTTTAACCGATTATGATTGTCGTTGACTCTTGTTGACTATACTTTGATAGGGTCGAAAATTGTAGGATTTGTATTTTTACGAGGTTCGACTTTATTACTCATTATTGGTTGGTTATTGGATTGTTGGCTTGGATAGTCAAGGCTTTGACCTTTGACTTGTTGATGGACTGATGTATGTACTATTTGCTAAACAAATGATTATCTAATATAAGAATAATCTGGTTGGGTTTTCCCCCTTGGTCTTTGACCTAAATCTTTGTTTCTTATTTATCTTGGTTTTCTTATATTGTGCATATTGTTTATTGTTCTATCTACAATTGCTTACTGTTATTGGGTGATTAAAAAATACGTTGGAAAGTGATTTCTACTAAAAGAATAAATTATTTAAGTGATTTTTACAACATATAACATTGTTCAAATTAACAATAAAGGATGGGGCCCGGGCCCCATGCTTTATTTCATATATATGGAACAGTTCGATGAAAGTAAAACACTAGTTGGTTGGGAATTTGAGATGGGAGATTAGATTGGGCACTTTGGTGGAGATAGGTCTTGATCATATTGGAGGTTTTGTTCGAAATCATAGACCGAATGTCACGCTTATCAGGTACATCGATAATTGGGGTATTTATTTCTTAAATCGTTGCACAAGTTTCATATGAGTCCACCTTCCTATATCCTTCTTGGACATGCTCTTGGGATTTAGGTTTATATGGTGATTTAGCGACGGGGCATATATGTGAGTAACTTATACCTCGACGATATCAAACTAATGGAGAAGGTAGATATATTTACAAGGGATGGTAAATCTTTGTAGGGTGAGATCACTATTATAGACGCACACAAGTATATCACTCTTGTACATCAATGATTTGAGGAATTATGACGGTTTAGATAAAATTGGAATTAGAACCTTCCCCTAAAGCTCAAATGCTTTGGGTGGCTAGCCTAGCAAAATAAAATACTACCATGGGATAATTTGTGTCGGCGAGGATTCACTAGTCCACGTAGATGTGAATTGTGTAAGAAGGAGCTTGAGGATGTGATTCACCCTTTCCTTAAGTGTACTTTTCAGGTCTCCATTTGGAATGAAGTGATAAACATCTCAAATATATTTGTGATTGGAATTCCACATCATTGGAAGCTTGTTTGCAAGACTGGATGTTGACTTACAAGGAATATTATACTCTACCCCTTTACATATTTTGGGGCATTTGGAGGGACAAAAATGAAAATATACTTGATAATATCCCATTGAACATAAAATGTACTCACATGAATATTTGTGCATACTTCAATGAAACCGACCCTGTAGTCTATAAAGGATCTGCTTGATGCATTCATTTTTTGAATATATGGAGCATATCCACTGGGGTTCTTTGATGGGGTGATTAGTAATAATATGTGTGGTAGTGGGGCTTTTATTTTCATAAGGCCTAGTCTTTTTTATCATTTATGTTGGAACAATGGAATGTGTTCCAATACTCGAGCGAAGACCATTGCACTTTGGGGGGTCTTATATTGTGTTAACTAGTTATTCATTGAGTCATTGAATGTCTTCAGTGATTCAAAGGTAGTTATTGATTGGGCTAAGGAGCGGTCTTCTTTTGATCATCCTATACTCATAAACTGGATGAAAAGGATAAGGTTATTGATTGGACCTTTTTGTGGGGTGACATTTTCCCATATATACATAGAACAAAATGGTGTTTCAAATGCTCTTTCAAAAATGAGACATAGACATCAGCCAGGGGAGATTATATAATTTGCCTACTTCAACGGCAAATTACAAAGATTAGGGAAAATCACCTATACATACATTTTCTCTTTCTTAATACAACTCTTCTATTACCATATTTTTGTGTATATGTCATAACTTTTTGAAATATAGTAAATATAATATTTTTTTCATGTTAGACTTTATTCATAAACTAATTTCAATGAAAAATATGTAATACTTTATGTACATACATAATAATAATAAAAATTCAAAATTCAAAATTTTGATATATGTAAATACCTTAATATTAATATTAATATTAATCATGCCATAAGACGTTATTATTTGAAAACAACTCCCCTAGCTGCCACTGTGTCCATGTTTGAGTCATTGGATCAAATGTTAGACTATTGAAATGTTTTAGGCCATTAGATGCACAATTAAATAGTTTTTTTTTATGTTTTTATAATGTTGGTTTTTTTGTTTTTGTTTTTAATAAGTTAGATTGAATTTAATAAAAAAATTGACATAATCTAATGAAAATTTTAACTAGGTCAAAATACAATTAAAAAATAAAAATAATAAAATAAAATAATATTAAACTATAAAAACAGCCTATGGTATTGACCCATGGTATTCATGTGGAAAGTACTTTAAAGAGGGAAATTCAGATGGCCTAGATCAATGTGAACTTTGGATTTATCAATAGCCAAGAGGGATCATATGTCTTGATATGCAAACCTCTTTTACAATAAAAAGAGAATTGCCCCCTTGGCTAAATAATATAGATCTAAACTAATTATTTAATAAAACTATTTTTAAATGTTTATAACCATTATTCTTTTAAAATTTTACTTATTAAAATGTATCTAAATTTTCATACATCCAAATATACATAGTTTTTCTTGTTCTATATTATTTTTGTTACAACTATTTTATTATTCAAAAAATACATGGTTTTTTTTGTTATCTATTATTTATGTTACAATTGTTTTATTATCCATGAGTAGTATTTCTTAATATATAGAAAATTAAATTAATAATGATTTTTTTTTTTAAATATGTGATCTTTTTTAAATTTCCAAATTATTTCACAGGACATGATTTATCTTGAGAAATAATGATGAATGTTCATAATTCTCATTTCTTAAATAACACTAAAATTACCTTTAATTACTTAATTTTAATAGTTTCTAACTACATAACAGTTTGTAACTACATACATACTCTTTCAGATTTGTTTGTTTGTTAATGAATATCAAATTTCTTCCATCCAAAAAAACTATATACATATCTTTAATTACATAATTGTAGCTTAAAAATCTGGCATGCTTTTTACTTTATAATCATAAACAATTTTCATATTATATGATGTCAAACTTACTCAACTTTTTATTCTAAAATTTTAAACAAAGTTTTTCACTACATAATTTTAGCTTTTATAATTTTTTTATTTTTCAATTCCAAACAAAACTTACAAAAGAAAAAACCCACTCAGTCTTTACTGTAGATTATAGTTTTACAAAATTGACACTATGTAATTAACAATAGAGTAAGTTGAGACAACCCTAAGGGGGTTTTTTGTACAAGTTTTATCATAAACTTTCCCTGCATCCAATATATATTATAGAGTCTTCTGAAGAGAGAGTATATTCTAGTTTATAACCTGATCCACAATCAAAGAAAATGGCTAGAGATGTCACAAGTTATCATTCACACAATGACTTATTGACATTCTCAGTTAAAATGGATCCTATTAGATGCATGGTGGTCACAGAGACTAAAAAATTCAAAATAGATATCTTTTATGACATCCATATTGTCTACAAACCATCCAAATTTTCCATCTTATACAACAATTTCTAACAATAACTGCTCAATTTACTCTCCAATTTTTGAAACCCCCACCCATGCTGGGGAGATCACAGTGTAAAATCAAATGTTATTGTGGTTTTTTTAAAGGGCTCATAAACAAAACAAATTACGAGAAAGTCAATATTGCGGTATAATAACTAATTCTTGAATCATTGTGACAAACAAAACATCACATTAGTTCACAGACTATATCTAATTCTATAAGGATTTGAGATGATAACAAAGTTTTGAATCATGATAGCTAGGTGATAACCGAAACTAAGTTGTAACCACAAGCAAAAAATCACAAGTCACATAATATATCCAAGGTTGAAATGAACCCCATACATAGTGATGGACCTCATGGGAATTTTAGTGCACATAGAACACCACCCTAAAAATTCTATATTCTTGATCAATTTAGAATAACCTAAGATGTCTAGATTGGATGTCGAGGTGGGTGGTACAATAATTGAGAATGCTTCTTAAATGGTAAGGGAATTTAGATACTCTACCATTCCACCAAAGCTATAAAAAGTAAGACTTGTAGTTATAGTTTTACAAAATTGACACTATTTGATTAAGAATAAGTTACAAACATCGGGTATTTAAAATGTTATTGTGGTTTTTTTAAAGGGTTCATAAAAAAAACAAACAACGAGAAAGTCAATATTGTGGTATAATAACTAGTTTTTGAATCATTGTGACAAAGAAAACACCACATTAGCTCATAGAATATATCTAATTCTATAAGGATCTAAGATGATAACAATCTTTTGAATCATGATAAATAGGTGACAACCAAAACTAAGTTGTAGCCACAAGCAAAAAATCACAACAACTCACAGAATATGTCCAAGGTTGCAATGAACCCCATACATAGTGATGGACCTCATGGGAATTTTAATGCACATAGAACACCACCCTAAAACTTCTATACTCTTGATCAATTTAGAATAACCTAAGATGTTTAGATTGGATGTCGAGGTGGGTGGTACAATAATTGAGAATGCTTCTAAAAGGGTAAGGGAGTTTAGATACTCTACCCTTCCACCAAAGCTATAAAAAATGAGACTTTTAGATTATAGTTTTACAAAATTGACAATGTTTGATTAATAATAAGTTACAAACATCGGGTATTTAAAAAGTAACAAGAGGGAGGTACATGAGGGCCATGGTAATTAATGTGATTCTTTCTACTATTTTTATTTAAAATAGGAATTTGTATTTGTATTTTTTTAAATGAATCTTTCTAAATGTGTAATTGAGTAAAATGTATTTTCTCTACAAATGTGATGGCAGATGTGCCCTAAATGTTAAAAATTTCATGGTCAATGCAGTATAAGCTACATGCAAATTTATAGTCTTGTATACAAGATTAAGAAAGCTATGCCCAATATCCAACACCATAGAGCAAGACATATTCACCAATTCAACAGTTTCTTCCAAATCTCCCTGAGTGCTAGAGTTGTTTTCTCAATAAAATTGTTTTTATTGCTCTTGAACTGATGAAAGCCATCATTGTTGCATATAAGAGCATTTAGATCTGATAAGAATAGTGTGATATTGTGTTATAATTTTCTCTACAAATGTGTTGGAGTTGTTTTCTCAATAAAATTGCTTTTACTCCTCTTAAGTGACGAAATCCATCGTTGTTGCATATAGGATCATTTATCTCTCATAAGAAAAGTGTGATAATGTGTTATAATTTTCTCTACAAATATGTTGGAGTTGTTTTCTCAATAAACTTGTTTTTACTGCTCTTAAGTGATGAAATTCATCGTTATTGCATATAGGAGCATTTAGCTCTGATAAGAATTGTGTGATACTCTGTTATAATTTTCTCTACAAATGTGATGGAAAGTGTGCCATGAATGTTGGCAATTTCATGGCTAATGTAATATAAGACAAATAAAGATTCATTTCTTCTACACAAGATCAAGAAAACTATGCCAGGTAGGCAACGCCACAGAACAAGACATGTTTGCCAACTCCATAAATGCTACCAAATCTCACGGTGTTGGAGCTATTTTTTCAATCGCCTTATCTTTACTACTCTTGAAGTGATGAAAGCCACCTCTCCATACATTTTTTACTGTATTCACAAAGAACAAAAAAAACCAATTTCATATCAGCGATACTGAAAAAACGAGAACATGGCAGACACGAGGGACATCATGTTGGAATATGCAATTCCTACTTGTCTGTGGTTGTGACTCTCTATATAAGGAGTCTGTTCCTACATCATAGGAGGTAGCTAGAACTATATATATTCATAGTTTAGTGTGCGGTTGAGATATTCTCTCAACCACATTCTTGAGCATCCAAGATATATTTCCTATCTTGAGACTAATTCATGTATAAATGTGTGTAATCTCTTTGATTAATAATATAGTTTTGCATAGTGATAATTTTATCTTGGTATCGGAGCCCGTTAGGGCCTGGCCTTAGCCCCTCTAGGGTCGAGGAAAATAAGTGAGTGTATTTGAATTGTTTTAGTATTTGTTTGTCCATTATCCGCTCTGAGGTTGGAGCTGGGCCTCTTGCGTACGATTGGGCTGCCTCCTTGCGTGACTACTGAATGCCTTGCAAAGGCAGATGAGATCCGCTAGTCTGCTGTGAGCAACACTACTTGTGAGGAAACATTGCTTTAAAATACAACAAGACGACAGAACTTTATGAACTCAACACTGCATTTCTTTTTTTGAAGGATCAGTGCTATGCAATCCTTTTTTGGCGCCCATCGTGAATTCGTCATATGGTGATGATTTGCTGAGGAGGAGGAATGCATTGGAGGAACGCAACTGCTGTCGAATGCCATAAAGGCTTTGGAGTCTGGCCGCTGAAAGGAGCGCTGCCTTGTTGTTGAGTTCAAACGCTGCTGCGTGATTTGCGTGAGTCCTAACGCTGCTCCTAACGTTTCGTAGAAGGCATCGGCGTGTTTCTTACGGTGCTCTAGGGTTGTTAGTTAGAATGTGCGGCACAACAAAGCAGTGGTAAAGAACAATGTGATATTTTGAATATTTTCAAAGATCATGAAGGAAATAATACATAGGTGATTCAATATGAATTGATCAAGATTAAATATGGAGGAACTGCATCAAAACAACCTTTGATTTTGAAGGTAGAAAATCACAATCTATTTCTTTATTCATGAGGCATTCATGTTGGCATGATCAAACAAGGTATTTAACTTAACTTCAACATAGGACTCATGATTTGTAAGGCTCAAGGAAGCAGTATTGCATTAAGATTTCACTACCTGCTTCCATGGAAGAAAATTTTGATTTTCATTCCTCCACAATGGCTCCTTTTCTACAACATCTTATTTCTTCTAGGCTACTCTATCATATGCTATTTCCTTATGACGTTTCTTATTTCTTCTAGGCTACTTTTTCAATTGCTAGTTTATTCTTAAAAAAAAAAAAAAAAAAAAAACCCACCATGTCCTTTGGAAATGATAACCATAATTAGTCATTACAAGAGAAACAAAAAGCCCTGAATGTGACTCGCACATTGAACCAATAGAAACTTATAACCCCCACAACAATATATGTTTTGTTTTTTCATAGCATACAACTAAATTGGCTATTGTAAAAGAATATTCGTTTGAATGTCCATTTATATCGGCAATGATATCCACATTCTCAAAATTAAAAACATATGGACTTAATGTGAGAACTTCCCAACAATAAACTACTTGCACGGAGCGGACAGTAATCGGAATGAATAGAATACTAAGCGTCCCCACTCTGCTATCCTGCTCTCGCGTTATAGTACCTTCTGCTCTCGCGGGAATTCGGGGCTTTCGAAGAGTAGGAGTTTGCAAGGCGATGGCGGGAATCGATGGCGCGGCTTCTCAAGGGGTGGATGGTCCTTCCCCCTCCTCGGCCATTGATTTTCTCACTCTCTGCCAGCGCCTCAAGGTCAGACAGTCTTTCTGTCTTCACCATTTGACATTTCTTACATCAAATTACCAACAATGGCTGTCTAGAAAATGAGACCTGCAAACCCTAACCCTAACTATAAATTTTGTTGAAAGGCTAAGCGCAATTTTGGACTGATTTATAGATTAACGAGGTCGAACTGAAGCAGCAGTCAGTCCGGTGTTATTGTTTAAAATTTGATTTTCGATTTCGATTTTTATAAAACGGCCGCATAGACGAAGTGAGCCTTTGAAGAAGGCCAAGAGCTTTAATGGACCAATGCAATTTACTCGGATCATGTTGATAGATAATGCTACTATTTAAGTTTGTTAAATATATACAAAGTTCACTGTGATCTTAGGGAGGCATGTCCCGGACATTTGAAGAAAGTTATTTTTTGAAACGAAAGAGCTGGTCGATATCGACATCGACACTGGGAGCCAATATTGACATGAACAGAGGGCCTGCTGAAATAGGTGGCATAAAAACAATATCCGTCATCGACATTGGCCTTCGACAACCGGCCCAACTTAACAATCATCTAGGAATAGGTAAAACAATTTTGAGAAACAATTAAAGCATCGAGTTACAAGGAGTACCAAGCACACTGAATTCACCATATGCAAATATCGTGAGCTAGGTCTTTGATTACGTCAGCAATCGTCCAGAACCAGCTGCTAGGAAACTTTCATTACCGAGAGCGTGATCTGCATTGTAGAAATTAGACATGGTAAAAGAGACTTGAACCAATTCAGATACTCTATGGCAAATATGGGAGCGATCCCAGAATCAGCTATGTTGCAAATTGGCAAAAATGAAAATGGTGTGTTGGAACATCATTTGAATCTGAAAAACTTGAACTATTATTTTCTTTGAGTACCGAATTCTGTCCTGAATTGCAATAAACTATTTTCTGGTAAAGAGACCTGGGAAGAAAATCACACCGTCTGGTTGGAGTGGTTGCCGAGGCACGTGTCTGGTGCAAATAGTCAGTCGGAGAACTGAATCTGCACGCTAGGCAAACATAAGTGATTTTATGTTGCTATGCTTCTAATTGTAGAATGGGGGTAAGAGGGGAGCATCCCTAATGTATGGGCCACATCCCACATCACCAAAAAGAATTTCCTTTACAGTTTTGTTGAATTACTCAACAAAGGGACCGCAATGAGATGACTCAGGCATACATTTAGCAGGCTATTGGTTAGTGCCACACGGGAGCTGCTGATTGGTAGTGAAGTGGACCTAGTTGACATGGTCAACTTGAGGTTCAAGGCTTATGAAACACTGCTTAGATCCTTTTGATTAGGGGTCCAAACATATCTGGAAGACACAACTTGAAGGCTTGAATAGGGCATTGGACCTTAGATTTGTTGTTCGTAGTTCTTGTTGATGTAGATAAAATAATTTTAATAACGTCCAAAAAATGATGACAAAAATAGGTGAATGAGACTACTGAGTAGTGAGTACAATAGTGACATTACAATGCAGGAGTGGAAAAGTGGTCCCTATATAAAGCAAGATGCAGAATGTAAAATAAAAATACTAATCTGGGCTAATACCGAAAGACTCAATACTGATAGAGGAAAGCAGATTTGGAAGAAAATAGATCCAAAACTTACAATACAAAAAGTGCTCACAACTCAAGATTAACTAGAAGTAGCTCCCTTAACAACTAATGCTGAATGGTGGGAACTTTGGATAGATGACTGTTTGGGGATGCACTAGAAAAAGATCTAGATTGTGCAGAGTGTTTTTGCCTAGAAGAGGCATCTTGACGCTGAGGCTTGGACATACTTGTTTGATTGTTGGTGTGGGATTTGGAACAACAATGTTGTTAGGGTCTCTAAGAAGTAGAGATGACTCCTAGGGGCCTCATTGCTCTAGAGTTTGAAACAAAAATGTTATAGGTCTGTCTATTGGTACCTAGGAAGATGGGAGTACCATAACCAAGGAAGTGATCATCTTGTTGGAGGTTGGTTTAAGGGGTGGTTGGAGAATTTGAGACATGAGTTTGAATGTCTCCCTCATGTATAAAACCAAGTATCTTTGGTTGGGATACCGGAAGATACTGGAAAGGGTTTGTAAGTCCCAAAAAATACAATGGAAGTGGGCCTCATTGCTCTAGAGTTTGAAACAAAGTTGTTATAGGTCTTCCTATTGGTACCTAGGAAGATGGGATTACCATAAACAAGGGAGTGATCATCTTGTTGGAGGTTGGTTTAAGGGGTGGTTGGAGAATACGAGACTTGAGTTTGAACGTCTCCCTCATGTATAAAACCAAGTATCTTTGGTTGGGATACCAAAAGACACTGGAAAGGGTTTGTAAGTCCTTAAAACTACAATGGAAGTGCCCTCAAATCTCGTAATAAATTGGGCATCAATATATTAAGTGCTCCTTTGTCTTAACCTCCCAAAGATTGTACGATTGGCAGATTTTGTTTGATTGGTTTAGTTGGTGCGTGGCCTCCACTTGAAGTTTATATGAACTTGCTCTAAATTAGCTCATGGGAACATAAAGAGCATGCATCCAGTAACTATGTGTGCGTGGAGGTTGGCATTGAGGCTACATCTCATCTCCATGAATTGCTTTGCATAGTGGGCTGTCTTCGAACGTAGCGCACCTGATGGATTTGTCAAATTGACATGTATGAAGTGCTTGCCAATGTTGTTTGGATTGATCTTGTTCAACTCCTTCCTAGTATGTAAGATTTGACAAAATGCATCAAGGGAGTATTTGAATGGAGGGAGGTGGTCCATTGAAATAGCTACAAACTCCAAGAGATCTTAGACCCCTGCAAACCAACAATATGCCTATCCATGGGGGCTAGCCAAAGTAGTGGAATTTGATGAGCATTAGGCTAGGCATGGGTATTGGCTTTATTAAAGAATTGAGTCAACAAAACTTCAAACGCGGTTTAGGAGTGAGACTAGGTTGAACATAGTTTCAAGGAGAATGGGGTGGGCATCAAACTTTGCGAGCATGATGGGGGAGGAAGACTGTTTTCTTAGATCTAATACTACATTGAAGGTGAAGGGATTGGACCCTCTTAATAATGGCCTAGTGAGACTCTAGAGCGAGGCTTCAAGACCATGCTAGGAAGTATTGAGGATATGCGAGCTAATAATCTGAGGTTTGCAAGGTCATCTGGGCATTTTCCTCGTTAGGTAAGGTAAAATTGAACAACATATAAGATGAATCATTCAAGAAAATGAGGATTTGAAACCTCGAAGTGGTGATAACCTCTTGGCTTGTAGAAGCACATCGACTGTCCCTGAGCGCAACAACTCCCCTACAGACTTAACGCAACGAACTCCAACTGATGTCCTGAATGTTTTTGGTCGAACAAAGAGTAGATCATCGGTTTCTTGGATGCTAAAACAAGTTGTTAAACTCTCTAGATGGTTTAAACCTGCCTTCAAGGATCATGATTGTGATTTGAAACTTGAATCATGAAAGCACAACAAAGGGGGATGCGCAACATGTCTCATAACCGTTGTGATGAAGGGTGATGTCACAATGCAAGTTGATTTGACAACAAAACTGACTAAAATGACATCATTATTTTGTCTCAATGACGAGAGAATAACCACCCATGACTTTGGATTACTCATTACCCTAAACTTATTAAACCTAAACCCTTTTCTAAACTATTGACAACTTGATTTTATTTGCCACTCAAACTGACACTAAGACTTGATCCCTATGAGATCACAGGCAATATTTTACAAATTTACCAAATACTAGAAAAGACTAAGCTTGCTTTTGACTACTATAACATAGGATACTAACAGTCTCAATAGGACTTCGAGATCAAGATAGGCTTGATGGAGCATCTAACTATTGTATCTAGAAAGCCAAAATGGCTTTCCAACTAGATGAGCATGGTCTGTTGACGTATGCAGAATGAGTTATAGCCATCCATACCTACAAATCTGCAGTAGCTAGAGAACTACAATAAGGAGATGGCCAAGGCGAAGATGATGATCGTTGATGGAGTTTAAAATCATATAATCTCGCATCTTGCTGGCAAGAATACTGCCAAAGAAATGTGGGATGTCGTTGCAACACTTTTCTAGAATCCTTCCAAGAACTGGAAGATGTTCTTGAAAGAGAAGCTGAGGACCACCAGGATGTAAAAGGGTGAAGGAGTCACTCCTTATCTCACTAGAATTCAAAATCTTCGAGATGAGCTTGCAACAATTGGAGAGACTCCTCACGAGAGTGAGCTAGTACGTACAACTCTCAATGCTTTCACCAAGGAGTGGGCAACTTTCATCTAAGGTATTATTGGATGAGATCAACTACCTGGTTGGGATCGATTTGGGCCGACTTCACGTAGGAAGAGATGAGGCTTGCTCTTGTTGAGAGTAATATCAGTGACAACAGTAGCAAAGGACCGAAGAGTGTGAAAGACGAGGAGAATGTAGCCCTTGCATCGAAAATGAAGGCGAAGAAAGGTCCCAGTTAGGGGTAAGGCACACAGGGAGAAGAGAAGGAGGAGGATTTATCGAATATCGAGTGGTTTAGATGTGGTGAGTTTGGTCACTACAGTACTCAATGTCCCAAGAAGAAGAAGGACAAGCAAGAGATGCATGAGTAGGCAGTGGCTTCGACAAAGATTGATAATTTTCCCAACAGGTTGGAGGATGAATTCGCTTTGTATGCAGTTATATCTCTAGGAGAGAGGTGGGGAGATCTTGAACTCTAGTTTCGAAGGTTGCAGATATTTGGGCAGGAACTATGGAGGATAGCATGAGATAGGTATTTCCTCATGGATCATTACCCTTGCTACATGGGTCCACAGTTTCAGTAACAGATGGATCAATGTCAGTTGGTGCAGTCAGATCTTGAGAGACGGTTGCAGTCAGTTATTGAGGGGCGCAAAAAATACTCAATAGATAATGAAGAGGCTAGTTGCAATCAAGACTCAGGAGATAGTTGTAGAGCCACTACAGGGACACAGTTGATTCAGTAGTTCAATTCTCAGTTGCTGTAGTTGCAAGAGCAAAAGTAGCATAAGATCAGTTGTAGCGTAGAGGAGAGTTGGTAACAGTGCAGGATGCACAATGCAGTGTCAGTTAGCAGATGAATCAGAGTATGTGCAGTGGCTTGGTGGGCATTGACAAATTGTCACAATTGTCAGACATCAACAACATGAGGGAAGATGTTATGGGAGGGAACACCTTCCTCGCTAAGAGGAAGTGTTAGTTTTTGTGGCATCGGGTAGGTGTTCTAGTCTCGACTTGTGTCAGAGAGGCTTGTTGATTTTTGTAGCATTCAGAAGTGTTCCAAGTCTCAAACTTTGCAGGGAGGTTTGCACAACAACATTCCAAAGAACCCAGAAACCGGTTGTGGAAATTCCACTCAGTTCATGACTTATTAAAACAATTAATTATTTTAATGAAGACCCTAAGTCTAAACTTAGGGAAATGAAATAATTAAAGGGTATTAAGAAGTCAGAGTGTGAATCTTCTAGAAAACAAGGATCAAGTCAAGTTTTAATCTCACCCATTGATTAAACTTCTAATCTGGGCCGTTGGTTCTCCAACGAGAAGATTATAAAAGAAGGCTTGAGGGTCATTTGGAAAACAAGTCGGGCATACACTCAGTACCCGTAGGAGATCGATTATGAAGTAAGAGAATTCGATTTCAGTGGGAGAGTTGCAAGGCGAAGAGTTTGCAGAAGTAGAAGGAGGAGGGAGTCAGAAGTGATCGAGGTCAGGGACAAAGGGAAGCAGTGGGCCACTGGAGGCAGCTCTGGACTGCAGCGCAGAGAACCCACGCATACCCTACGCAGACTTATGCAGTCCAGGCTGAGACTGTGCAGAGAAACATGCAGATAGGTACAAGAGCCAGCAGAGGCTGATCAGGGTGTCAGAGAATTATTCGAGAGAGCCGGGAATTATGTCTCAGGTGTTTCGGATTTTATCTGCCAATATTTTTCCTTGTAAAGATATCATTTGCTGAAGAATTAATAAAACCCTCATCTGCTGCACCGATAATGAACAATTGTTGATGTATCTGGTAAATACAAGGCCAAACATCGTTATGCTGTAAATACCCTCAGTTAGTTTATGGTGGAACCGAAGAGGGCTCATTGGGCAGCAACCAAGCATGTTCTCAGGTACCTTCAAGGAACAATCGAGTTTGGATTGAAGTACACCCGTAGCAATGATGTCAGGTTGAGTGGTTTCACCGACGTAGATTGGGTTGGAAGTTCAATAGATCGTAAGAGTACCAGTGGGTATTGTTTCAGTCTAGGATCAGGAATGACTTCTTGGTGCAGCAGGAAACAGAAGTTCGTAGCACTGAGCTCAACAGAAGCAGCGTATATGGCAGCCAACATAGCTTCGTGCGAGGTCATATGGCTTTGAAAATTGTTAGTGAAACTACTCAAGGAGAAAATGGACGCGATCAGTATCTTATGCGATAATCAGAGTTGCATCAAGCTCTCTGAAAATCCTGTGTTTCATGATCGGTCGAAACATATTGACATCAGGTGTCACTTCAGTAGGGACTGTGTACAACGTGGAGCTGTTCAGTTGCAGTACACTCCAACAGGAGAACAGGTGGCAGACATCCTCACAAAAGCTCTAGGGAAGACTAAGTTTGTCTACTTCAGAGAGAAGATGGGGATGATGAAGAATCCCTTCCAGTAGTAGGAATGGATAGAATCAATATACAGAGAGAGCTGTTGTACAGATGCAGCAGTGACAGTGGCAGTGTCAAAGGTAGTAGTACAGAGGACAACAGCGCAGCAGATGAGGGGCAGCGTCCAGAGCACAGCAGATGAGGGGCAGCGTCGAGAGATCAACAACGCAGAGGGTGCTTCAAAAGCAGAGCAGCATGCAGCAGGCATATTGTTGGAACACCTTTCTCGCTAAGAGGGAGTATTGATTTTTGTAGCATCTGGAAGTGTTCCGAGTCTCAAACTTTGCAGGGAGGCTTGGACAACAACATCCCAAAGAACCCAGAAACCATTTGTGGAAATTCCACTCAGTTCATGAATTATTAAAATAATTAATTATTTTAATGAAGACCCTAAGTCTAAACTTAGGGAAATGAAATAATTAAAGGGTATTAATAAGTGAGAGTGTGAATCTTCTAGAAAAAAAGGATCAAGTCAGGTTTTAATCTTAGCCATTGATTAAACTTCTAATCTGGGCCGTTGGTTCTTCAACGAGAAGATTATAAAAGAAGGCTTGAGGGTCATTTGGAAAAGAAGCCAGGCATACACTCAGTACCCGAAGGAGATCAATTCTGAAGTAAGAGAATTCGATTTCAGTGGGAGAGTTGCAGGGCGAAGAGTTTGCAGAAGCAGAAGGAGGAGGGGTCAAAAGTGATCGAGGTCAGGGATAGAGGGAAGCATTGGGCCACTGGAGGCAGCTCTGGGCTGCAGCATAGAGAACCCATGCAGACCTACGCAGACTTATGTAGTCCATCACTGGGATTGCGTAGAGAAACACGCAGACAGGCACAGGTGCCAGCAGAGGCTGATCAGGGTGTTAGAGAATTGTCCGAGAGAGCCGAGAATTTTGTCTCAGGTGTTTCAGATTTTATCTGCCAGTATTTTTCCCTGTAAAGATATCATTTGCTGAAGAATTAATAAAAACCTCATCTGCTGCATCGATTTTCCCGCATTGGGTTCTGGGGACAATTGTCCAAAGATAATAGTGTACATGTGATTGATTCTTGTGCTTATGTCCTTTACTGTTCATTTCTCTGCATATGTATTTGTGAATGTTGCAGTAGTATTTATTTCAATATTTGCCAGAAAATTTATGAAAAATAACTTATTGAAATAATAAGTAGGAGGAATAAATCTATCACTGCAACTGTATAGTTTTTAGATTGAAAATTTCACAAGGCTAAGAACACGAGATCTTCAAAACGTAGAAAACGTTTCACGAGATAAGCTTGTGAAACTCCTTAGTTAAATTAATTAACCATCATTTAAAATTTTCCTAAGTCTTAACATAGGACAATTGGTTAATTACTAGCAATTAATTAAGGAAACGTGAGAATGCTCTAGAAACTTACACGAATCAAGTTTCAGATGACCTTAGCCATTGGTTCATCGATGAGATATTACAAGGGTAGGATGATGGGGATGGAGAGAGACACATCAGGAAAATGAGTTCCTTGGCAGATTGAGCTATCCAACAGTGAAGGTCAAGCAGGGAGAAGAGTTCGAGCCAGAAGGGACGTAGGAGTGAGAGGGAGCAGAGACAATGATTTCTGGTGGATTACCAGTGCCAGAGAGTAAGCAGCAGGATTTTTGACAATGAGGCTACGCAGGGCTTGCAACGACAACTTCAGAGGAGGGTTCGATTTCGCTGGAGAGGAAGAGGATTCAATTGTTGGAGGCTGAGAAAATTTCCAGGAGGCCAAGCGAATCATTTTCAGAGGTTGAGTTGGGCAGAATGACTGCATCAGAGCAGTTCCAAAGGTAGTATGAATTGGCCTGCGTAAAGGCAATGCAGAGGCTGACATAGGGGTGTTCTAGCAGGCAGTTTGAGCTAGTTTCAGAGTTGAGATCAATGACAGGTGAGGCAGTAACTGTCTCACTAATTTTTGGCCATATTATTTTGCCGAGGATTACCAGTTTGGCATCTAGATTTTTGTACTTACTTGATTGTTGCATATAATAATAAAGCCCTCATTTGCTGCACCGGTTTTCCCACATTGGTTTTTTCCGGGGACTTTTGTTCAAAAAATAACAGTGTCATTTTTATTTTGTGTGCTCTATTTTTCTTAGTTCCATATTTATTTCTGCAGTGCATTTTATTTTGGTGAAAATTGTAGTAGTGATTTTATTCGTCATTTGTCATAATAGCAAATAAATTGCACATAATAATATTCAGTTAGAAGAATAATTTCCAATTGCTGCAATAGAGTGAAAATTTCACAGAAGGGGATGTTATAGTGCCATGGCATGACATCATCAATGAAAACAATGTACCATCCTCTCTAGAGTGGTCTCTTGTCATCATCATCATCAAACATCCTAAAAAACAGGGCAATGTCCGTCAAGTAGGTGTAATGCTAGCCTGGGGGAATCCTATCATATTTGTGGTACATCTGCTCTTAAGGCAACATCTTGGCTCTAGAGGGTAGCATCCAAAGTCCCAGAGGTAGGTGAGCATGTCATCAATTATGGCAAGGCATTCAAAGGTCAATGTTCCTCAACAAGCATCCAATTTCGCCTATTAAAGTGCCCTGTGCAATTATCAAGTGGCGCTAGATGTCCTCTTTAGAGTGTCGGAGAAGCATCAATACAATCCCTGAAGGGATGGTAGTTATGCATGGAAGTAAACAACACATACTCATAGAATCAATTAAGATCAACATCATTTGCGTAAGAACCATAAGAGTATTGGAGTGGGCCATATTTAGTGTTAAAGGCATCAATGTACTTTAGGGAAACATAATCTTCAAATGTTTTCCTAGCTTATGAGTTTGTAAACGGGTTACCATGCTTAGGTTGTTGAGAAATCTAGGGCAGCTAGATTAAGGGTGATTTCTCTTACTTTGATAATTTGTTGTGATGTTCTTTTACTAAACTTGATGTACTTGTAGTTAACTTCTTATCTTGGTTATTATAGTGTTCTTTTATCATCAAACAACTACCAAACAATGAAGATCAATGAGACAAGAGGACACAAAATGTAGGATGCTAGCCAGGGCCAAAACCTCTCCTCTTGATAGGAAAACCCACAAGAATTCTTCTCTTCTTATAGAATCTTCAAATGACGAATTCCAAGACTTATGACCCAAGACCAAGACCCCTCCAAGACCAAGTCAAACCTTCCTTTGATAAGCTTCTCTTCCACAAAGTCAATGCCAGTCAAAATGCTTGAAAAACTTTAGATTTCGTTCTCTCCTTCAGATTTTTGGCCACTGCTTCAGGTTTGTAATTTTTGGCTTCCCCTACAAAATCCCTAATTTGCCACGTGTGATAAAAGCTGGTGAAGAGTGCCTCTTTCTTCCTTCGCTTGGAGAGCTGCTTCTTCCTTGGTGATTCAACTTGCTAGATGATCCTTTTGACACTTGAATTCAACCTCCAATATGACTGCAAAAACTTCAGTCTTTGCTGCAACAATTTATGCCCTAACGCCTTCTCACGTGTGAGGAGTTGTAGCCCAAAAACACAAATTTCGATCTTTCTTTTTGTCTTTTTGTTCCTCTTTCTTCTTCGCTCTTTTAGGTCTGCCTTTTTTTTCTTTGATCGAACTTTATGACTTCTCCCAAATGAGGTCGAGTGCCTCTTCTTTATAGGCTGCTTCTTGGAGGCCCTCAATAGGCCGACTTGACATCTCTAGGAGGCCTACTTCACTGCATTGTATGCTGACTTTTCTTCTGAAGGTTGACTAGGTCTTGGAGGGTCTTTATGACTCAAAAATGACTTAATAAATTTTCTTTACATGATACAATATGCCCAATGGGGTCTTTCATATATGACAATGTCTCAATTGACTTCTGGACTCTATGACAAATCCTAGAGGCACTCAATGGGTACTTGAGCTACAAATTAAATTGACCTTGAGCATGAAACCCATGTTAAAAATAATAATAATAATAATTTTCTTTCTTTTTACAATATACAAGAATCAAGAGTACATTTCATATTTATGATGACCGAACCTAGTTACATACTTCAACATAGGTATGGGAAGGTTATTACAAGGCCCTATTAGGTGCTTCCATTCCCTAAGGGGAGGAACAATTCCTACTTCCTAGGCCGATCCTTTCAGAAGATAGGTGTGAAAGGTGTTATGGTTTGGGGTTTACTTCATGTGTGGAGTCATAGTCTTCTGGCAGGTTATATCAACCCATTTGACCATGAGCGCCTTTGAAGAGGGAGTGCTTAGCAATGCTTGAGTTACCTTCCTCGCCTTTGTTTTCCAAACCCCCATACATTCCTTTTTCTTTCCGTTAGATAGCTTGTTTAACAACAATCTTTATTTATTATGATGTAATAATGAGACAGCCCCCTTTTGTGATGGGAAATTTATTGCTTCATTGGGGCTGGGATGTTCATAGAGAGTTCCTTTTACTTTGCTAGGCTTGATATGCATGGATAGTCTCTAGGATGAGTGCCAATATAAGAGGGCATAGAGCTCAGGATGTACTTCGACTTTTTCTTGCTTTACTTCTCTTGCCATTCTTTTGCATTTTAACATTTGTCTCACGCCCTTTCTTTTCTTACAATTGCATTAACCTCAAGTATATATGACGCCTTCTTCTCATAGGGCAAGATCAACAGTGAACCGGCGCGAGTGACTGACAACAACCAGTCAAAAGATGGGACACTGGTGGAAGGGAATGATTAAAAAAGTCAAGCACGGAAATCATGGAACACACTACCATCATCTGAGCCTCCTATTTGTGCCCCTCCTAGACAGTGAAGGAAAGACCCTAAGGAAGGTCACACCGGACAAGGGGCAAGTGATAACCACCAAGGTGAAGCATAGGAAGAAGTGTGCAACAGTAGAACAAATAGCGTTCTATCATCCAATTCAACCTGTGATCCATACTAGAATGCCCTTAAACATTAAATGAAAGCACTTGGATACAGAAATTGAGAGGAGACATCTTCGGTCTACAAGAGAGGCAGCTTTTTGACTTGAGCACCAGGCCATTGATCATCTCCTCCCTATCTGATCCATTGTTGAGGAGGCGAAACTTCACCAGGGTTTTAATGTATTGGAGAATCCTAGCTTGTGATAAATTTGAAGGATAATCTCTTACCAGCTTAGAATAAGCTGTTGATATGTACTTGTAACTTCATTTGTTGTATATATGGAGTGTACTTTGTTATCCAAACTTTGTGTACTTGCAGATATGATTTTCAGTTTCTGTTGCTGGTTATGTATGCTGATTTAACAAACACTGAGCAGATTTTGTTTAGTGGTTTGACAAGTAAATAGGAGCTAAGGGGGCAGATTTGTGGCTGTAACAAATCTGCTGTTTATAAATTATTTCAAATATGTTATATGTTGCAGATTGTGCCCTTAAGGCTGGAAATCTAGTTTCTTGAATGTACATTGTTTGGGGTTTTATTTTCTTGGGCTGCCTTATGTGTTCAGCTGGACAGAAGTAAAATATATGTTGCTGTGATTTATATTTCAGATTCAGCCACAATGTTGAAAGTTCAGCAAATAGATCTGGTAAACCTCAAGTAATTGAGGTGAATTTTTTTAATTTGTTTCAAGCACGGATTTTTGAAATTTCGATACCGCAAGGGGCAAACATTTCGTCAGGGAGACTTGAAACCTGGTGTGGAAATTAGCAGTGTTCTGCTTTCACTGATTTGTCAAGCCCCCTTTGACACTAATATAAAAGTAAAGAAATTGGATGTATGAATATTCTTCAGACAATATAACCCTAATAAATTGGAATAAATTGCACTTTTACGTTTTCATTGTAGATCTTCAGAAAACAAGGTGAGAAAGTTGTGTGCAACTCGCATGTTAGCTGTATACATTCTTTAGGGCTGACAAATTTTTTTTTTTTTTTTAACTGTAACGGATATGAGATTTTATTTATTTGAAAAAGATAGGGGGGGTCTTTGCCGAGGCAGCCCCGATTACAAAGAAGACTTTCAACAAAATCTGCTTGTAGATTGCTTCATTTTCAAGGAGTTTGAAAGGAACTTTCGTCATTTATAACAAGCTGCCCTTTCATGAGAACGCATCCTTTGTTCGCCATCTGGTCCACCTCATCATTCAGGTTTCCGAGGATGTGATAGAACTTGTAAGATGTGAAGTCTTGAAGAACTCTTTTCACCCTGCCCAGAATTTTGTTAAAACTAGTGTTGCTGAAGAGGTCTTTCGAATTTAATTTTTTAATAATGATCTCAGAATCTCCGAACACTTGGAGATCTTTGACACCCTTATCACTTGATATGAGGCAAGCTTTGAGAAGACCAAATAACTCTGCTTGGTTATTGGTTTTCTGTCCTAAACCCCAGCAAAAGCAATCTCTTGAACTCCCTGTCGGAGAGTAAATGACCCCACCAGCACCAGCAGTTCCGGGGTTTCCTTTGGAGGCTCCGTCGAAGAAGATTGTGGTTAGATTTTTGGACCGCCACCAACTTATGAAAGAATCCTCAGGGTCTCTTTTGCGCCAATCCGGGTTTGCAGTTTGGGGAGGGAGAAGGGACTTTCGAGGAGAAGGCTCAAGGGATTGGAGCCATCTCCTTTCATCAGGCAGGAGTGTTGGATCTTCTTTATAAAACTGTTGTTGAGCAGCTTCCAAGAGAAAGGCTTTAGCTTTAGCTGCGACCTGGAGAGGGGAATGTCGGAATCCATTGAAGATCTGGTCATTACGGGCCAGCCAGAGCTGCCAGCAAACAAATTTGGGAATAGCTGTCCAAACTTTGAGCCAGAAAGACTTGATGGGAATGCTGTGAGGGTAGTAGTTGTTCCAAGAGGCAAACAGATCAGCCACTGTACTTTGAGGAAAAGCGAAGGTCTGAAGATCCAAGAGAGTAAGATCCCATACTTTCTTAGCAAAAATACAATCCAAGAATAAATGTTGGGCAGTTTCAAGGCTGTTTCTGCATAGCTCACACCTGTGGGGCCCTGCAAAGTTCCTTTTCTCTAAATTGTCTCCTGTTAATAGTTTGTTATGAACCAGAGTCCAGAAAAAAAAATTCACTTTTGGGAAGGCTAGGTTGTCCCATACTCGTTTCCAGAAAGCCGGAGTGTGACTGTTGATCTTTGTATCCTATAGAGCTTTGTAACCTGCTGCAGTGGAGTACTTTCCAGTCTGTCCCCAAGCCCAACTGTCTCTCATGAAACGATTTTCTGGAGTGGAGTCTTCCAGCAGCTCAATGAGCAGAGATTTTTGGGGCGTTAATCGGTCAGGGACGCCATGGAAGTCCCATCTGACCCAATCTCCACGGTGATACCAGACAGAGAGATCGAATAAGGAATTGATACCAGCGCGGATCAACCAATCTCTGAGATCCGAGATGTCCTCATTCGCCACCAGAGGGTCGTGCCCCATGATACGATCATACCACAGATTGGTACGCTTGTCATTGCCAGGCACTCTGTACAATGATTTTTTGAAGAAGGAACTGCTTTTGCAACAGAGATTCCAAGCCTGCGTGCTGTTGGCTGAGGGATCGAAAGGCATATTTCTGAATGATAGATTGTGAGCGTATTTGGTCAGCAAAGTAATGCAGATCGGGTGATTGGGCTCGTGGGCCAATTTCCACAGAAGCTTTCCTCCCAACGCGAGGTTAACGAGGAAGGGATCGCGGATTTGAAGGCCACCCTCAGCTATCGGTCTTTTAATCAGATCCCAGTTGGCGAGATGCATTTTTCTTTCATTACCTTTTCCTCCTTGCCATAAAAAACCTCTTAACAGCTTCGAAATCTGGTCCATGACGTTTCTGGGAGCTAATAAGAAAGCAGCTTGGTAGATAGGGAGCGCAGACAGCAAGGACTTAATTAAAATGACTTTGCCTCCTTTGGTTAGCCAAAAGCCACCCCAGGCAGATATTTTTGCTTTGATTTTGCATATGATATCAGTCCAGAGCGACCTCCTGTTTGGTCCGTTTATAATGGGGAGTCCAAGATATTTGATTCGATCCCAATGGGCATGCCCTCTAAACCCAAGGATATTCGAGATGCTTATGAGCTCTTCTTGATCGATGTTCCAGCTGTAGATTTCACTCTTCCTCTCATTGACCAAAGCTCCTGAAACTCTACAATAGCTTTTTAGGACTGAGCCGAAGGCTTTAGCAATTCTGATAGACGCCCCTCCGAGGAGCAGAGAATCGTCAGCAAAGAGCGCATGATTCAGAGGATCAACGCCTGCTGTAGGTTTCAAACCGGGAAGGGAGCCAGCAAATCTTTCCGCAGTGAGTTTTCTACTGAGGGAGTCGGCCAATAAGATATACAGGAAGGGAGAGAGAGGGCATCCTTGCCTGATGCCTCTCTGAGCTTGGAAGAAGCTTGAAGGGCGGCCATTGACAAGGGGGGCGATCCACGGATTGTCGATGCAGGCATTTATAAGTTGAACAAAGTGAGAAGAGAAGCCAAAGGAGAGGAGAACTTTTATGAGGAAAGATCGGTTAACTCTGTCAAACGCGTTTGCCATATCTAATTTTATCAACATACCTTTTTCTTTTCGAAGCTTGCTGGAGTGAATGGTCTCTTGAACTTGAATGACGTTATCGAGGATATGCCTGCCCTCCACAAAACCTCCTTGAGGGCTGGAGATCAGCCTTTTGAGCAGAGGCTTGATCCTGTATGCAAGAAGTTTGGCCAGAATTTTGTAAGATGCGTTAGAAAACGAGATAGGTCTGAACCTTGCAAAAGTTTCAGGATTGGATTCTTTGGGAATTAAGGCAAGATAAGTGGAGTTGGTTCCTCCACCGATCTTAGCTTTTTTCATGAACCCCTTTATCATTTTTTGGAGATCAGATTTAATGATATCCCAGCAAAATTTGTAGAAATGAATGGTGAATCCGTCTGGGCCTGGAGCCTTGTCCGATTCCATTGACCAGATAACCTTGATAATCTCCTCCTCAGTTACCTTGCGGGACAAAGCAGCATTATCTTCAGGTCGGATAAGATGTGGAATGTTAGAAAGAAAGTCTGCTGTTTCCTCCTCGAATATCTGAGGATCCTCACTGTATAAATGCCTGAAATGGCTGTCAGCAGCAGCTTTGACTTGAGCGAAACCTTTGCTGACACAGCCCTCTGCGGTTTTTATTTCAGAGATATGATTCTTGGACAGCCTTACTCTGTATTGTCTGTGGAAGAAGGAGGTGTTCCGATCACCTGCTTTTAGCCACAGACTTCTGGATTTCATTCTCCAATATTCTTCTTCTTTTCGGAAGGAGCGGTATGTTGCACATTGAGCCTTTGTTTCTTGTTCCAACAGGTCAAAAGTGACCTCATTGTTTTCCATGTCTGCTTGCAGATTCTCCAGGGTATGCACTGCTTCTTTTCTTAGGCTCGTTGGAGTGGGGGCTGGTTTCCTAATCCAATCCTTTAGAGCATATTTAGTGGCCTTAAGTTTTTGCTCCCAAACAAAACTTGGGGACCCTGAGAAAGATTTGGCCCAAGCTTCTTTCACTATATCAGAAAAGCCTTCTCTCTCAATCCATAAGGGGCTGAAACGGAATGGTAGAGGGCCAAGGTCTTCTTCATCTTCTAGGAGGCGCTGAATCAGCTTGTGATCGGAGGTAAGCTTGGGGAGGATTTTGGTCTTGATTATCTTATTGTTCATCATAAGAGAGCTTTGGACCAGAAATCTGTCCAGGCGGGCAGAAATGTGGTCCGGCCCAGATCTGTTGTTGGACCAAGTGAAGAGTCCATGAACAGGATTGAAGTCTAGAAGATCCCAGAGCTGCGAGAGCTCTTCCACAAAAGCCAGCATAGGGTCTCTGCTGCTGGAGCCACCCCTCTTCTCTTTAGATTTCAAGACTATATTCAGATCTCCTGCTATGATAATGTTGTTTGGATTATGCTGATCTAAAAAAGCTGAGAGAGAGTTCCAGCATTCTCGTTTTTCATTGTATGTGACAGGTACATAAAGATTAAACAGTGAGATGGTCAACTTACTTGCGCAATGTGTCAACTCAGTGAAGATCCAATGCTGTGTTTCATGGGATCTTTTTAACTGAAATGAATCTTCTGTCCAGAGAGTTGCCAGACCTCCGGAAGATCCCCGTGAGCTTACAGCTTTGCCTGCACTTTTCTTCCATTTTGACATGCTGATATCTAGAAGAGCACGCCCTTCTATCTTCGTCTCTTGGAGCATGAGAATGTCTGAGGGTTCTATTTTTAGGAGGTCCATGACTGCTTCAGCTTTGGAGACGCTCCCCAATCCTCTGCAATTCCAAGAGGCGAGCTTCATAATTTACTTGAGGGGGGGGATAAGGCCTCCCTTAGTAGGCCTTGGTCTGGTATTTCTTCCGATGGACATTTCTATAGTAGACTGGCTTCCTTGAACTTTGAGGCATTCTGCCTCCTCTTCCCTTAGTTCTTTGCGAGATTTCCTGCCTGCTCTTTTGGAAGGGCGCTCGAAAGTTTCATCCTCTGATGAGCCAGAACTTTCTGTTGATTTTTTAGGGCTGACAAAATTACTTAGGAGGAATACTTAAGAAAAGGTCCTCAAAGATACCTTTTGTTTTTCATTTTTGTTCACATTTTCTGCAAGTAGGAATTTATTTGCAGTTTTTGAAGTCCTCTCTTACTTCTAAGATGAAATCGGTGTATTAATAATTTTATATATAACTTGTAAAGCATCCCTTTCTTTCTCATGAACTTGGTCTCCCTTAAAATTACTTAGGAGGAATACTTAAGAAAAGGTCCTCAAAGATACCTTTTGTTTTTCATTTTTGTTCATATTTTCTGCAAGTAGGAATTTATTTGCAGTTTTTGAAGTCCTCTCTTACTTCTAAGATGAAATCAGTGTATTTATAATTTTATGTATAACTTGTAAAGCATCCCTTTCTTTCTCATGAACTTGATCTCCCTTAAAATTCGTCTTCATTCTTGTTGAAAGTGAACTTTAATGATGGTAATAAAAATTCTGGAGAGCCAGCCTTACATCTCGAACTTCTGTTAGATGTTTATTTTTAAACTAGAGTGCCAGAAGAACTAAATCTTGTGGTCTGTTGCAGACTACAAAACGAACTGGTTGGGTTTACCGTGGAATAAGAGATCCTGAATCTATTGCTGATCACATGTATCGGATGGCTGCCATGGCTCTAATTGCTGTGGATATTCCTGGTATCGATAGAAACAAGTATGAGGACACAATATTGAGCTTCTTTATCCTTATTTTAGGACACATGATATGTTTGTTCTTCCTGCAAGTTATTGCTAGATTTCCTTTTTCTTTGGTTTGCGAGAGATGTCTTTTTCACATGTTTATATGAAGTTGGTTTCAGACAATAATGTTTACATCAAAAGTTATTATCAGTGACTTGACCATTTCTTTACTTCGGATGCCCATGTGGAAATAGCTTTTCCTTTATTTTATCCTTAATATGATAAAATTCTGGTTCTTTAGTTTATTATTATATTTTATGGGTGGGTGGATATTTTGCGTGGATTGTTTTGTTGCAAAGGGCAGGTTGTAATCTCAAAAACTTGAAACTATCAAACATTATACCTGCTGCACCAAAATGCTAATTATTATGGCGTGCATTTCACTGTCGCTGCCTAGAGGGATCTAATATTGTTACTGCCTCCAAAAACTTTCATTAATTATGCTGAAGACAACAATTTCCAAAGGAATGCAGAGATAGTGGCACAATATGAATATTAAAGGCCACCACGACCAAGCATAAATCAGGTTCATACTAAACCTGAGATGCAGTAGTAGTGTCCTATCATCTGTTGTTGCCTTATTTGAGTTAGTTTTTGGTAGCTTGGAGGTACTTCTGCATTGGCGGTGCCTAGCATGTAGAAGTGACCGAGCACATTTTACTCTCTAGACACTTTACTTTATAAAGTGATTCTATAAAGTTGAGAAGTGTATCTTTTTAATTAATGACTGACAAGAGACTTTTTATAAATTGAGCGTGACTTTATAAAGTTGGGTCACTTAAGTGATTTAAGTGGGCCGAATGTGATATTAAGACTTAAGTCATGATCATTTATCTTGAGATGGCTAGATTAAATCTCAGCCTTTGAGAACTAGGGTTAGGGGTTTTAGTCATCGTTGAGAAATAAAAGGAGAGAGAGAGAGTGAAGAGGCACACTATTCTTCATGAGATTCGGAGAAGAGGAGTAGAGAGCCAAGGGAGAAGTACAACAGGTGGAAGGAGACGTACTTGTGTGCATAGGACAGCCTCCAAGAGGGCGACAAACCTTATCACGGAGCAAGCGTTGGTGACATAGAAGAAAGTGCAGAAGTCTGTGGTCTGGTCAAAAGGCAGCGAAGGTTACAGCAAGAGGCTGAGATTCTAGAACCAAGGCCGCTGCAAGGAAAGGTTGTAACAGGCCTAGCTGAGGACAAAACCAAGGGATTGAGGGCTTATCTTAAAAGGCTAGAGGGCCGAGGCCTTAAGAGGGCTAATAAGAGAGGCTGAGGGTGCTGCACAGTTTGGACACAGGTTAGGAAGAATGATGAGGGTCTAGGAGGCTGGACAAAAGTGTTGAGATTTTGTGTATTTGGGGTAGCATCAGTTGTGCTCTAGCTCCCAAAATTTTGTGGAGGGACTAGAGTACACTTGATCTACAAGATCCAGAAATTGATTTGGGAAATTTCATTTGGTTTAGGATATATTAAATTAATTAATGATTTTAATGTATTTCCTAAGTTAAAACTTAGAGAACTTAAATAATTAAAGTGAATTTAATTAAACATGTGATGAAATTGTCTTAAGTCACACGGATCAAACTTTTTTTTAATCTTAGCCATTGATTCAAGATCTGATCATGGCCGTTGGTTTCCCAACGAGAAAAGTATAAAGGAAAGGCTTGGGGTCATTTGTAAAGACACACAGAGGCAGAGCACTGAAGCTAAGTTGAGATTCTAGGGCAGGATTTGCTAAGAATACTCAGAAGTGTTTCAGCTGCACAGAGGGGAATTTAGGCCAAGGGGATGATATGATCCCGGGGTCTAGAATACACAAGAGACAGAGATCAGTTCAAGGACAACGCAGAAGAGGAGAGCAACTACAAGGACAGCGTGATTTTCAGCAGGAAACCCTCAAGGGTTACGTAGAGACCCTAAGGGGCAGCATAGTGACTGCGTCACCCAGTCTAGGGTAATGCAGTCTCTTTCGGAGCAGCGCTGAGGATTTGAGGGGCTTTAGAGGGTGACACAAAGGCTTTCAGGGGTAGCGTTGGGGTTTCTAGGCCCTAATCTGGGCTGAGTTCTGTAAATCCCGTTTGAGGGTGTGGATCAGTCATTATTTTGGCCCTAGATCAGCCAATGAGCTGTAGATCTAGTGTATTCTCTGTCGGGTTTTCCAGATCTGGAACTCAGATTTGTGTATTCAGAAATATTCTTAATAATAAGACTCTCCAGGAGCCAGAGATCGGTTTTCTCGCATTGGGTTTTTCCGGGGACTATTTGTCCAGAAATAATTGTGTCACTTTGTCAATGTGTACATGAACTTGTTCTAGATCTGGATTGGTAGAGATCTGTTATGTGTTTTGCTTCGATTTTAACTTGAATTTATTTAGTTAATAACTTGTCTAAGTAGGAGGAGCATAACCAGATTAACAGTAATAATTTCTGCTTAAAGTGTAAAGATTTAGAAATTTCTACAAAAAGTAACAGGAGGGCCTAACCAAGGTCTAGTGTGGCTGGATAAAGAGAAAAAAATGTCTGAAGCAGTGGATAGAGGTCTATCAACTAGAGAATAACTGTAATGGATGACTATTAGGGTGCTACAACAAGCATATAAAAGACTTCAGGAAGCTTGTTGCAAAGGACAACAACAATAGAGGTCAGTGGGCTAAAGGAACAAACTCAGAGGCACAATTTTTTGAGTGAGCTGGGCACGATTTTTTAGGAGCTGTCAGGCACAAACTCCAAGGAGTAGCTACAACACATTTCCCAAGGAATTCTGAGCATGAAATCTGGGAGATAAGTTGATTGTGTGTTGCATTTAATGCTGTAATAAATTCTTTGATCTAAAATAAAATATATCTCTCTCACTAGTTTTCCCTTCGGGGTTTTCCCAGTCATTAGACCAAAAATATCTTGTTTCAAAATGGTGCGAATGCTTGTGTTATTCTCAGCAAAACAGAAACAATAGAGTAGTTTATGTGTTTCCGATTTTGAAAAATATTTGTTTATGACAACAACACAAAACATGTTGGGTTGGGTATTAAACTTGATGTGATTTCATGAACTTGAAACCGGGGTGGGTCTACACAACAAATTTCTACATGGTATAAAAGCCAAGCGGACATAACAATTGAGAATGGAGACCAAATAACAAGCATAACAACAAACTAAGTAGGGTTTTTTGGTTGAGAGGGAGTTGGTGTCTACCCTTGGAAATATTTAAAACTTGTGTTGGTGAGCAGGTTAATGGCAATAGGTTTGAGGGTGGAGGATAGGCTGAGTGGGGCTGAAAACTTTAGCCCATGGAAGGAGAGGCTTGTGTTGGTGTTTCAAGAGTTTGAATTGTGGGATATTGTTGAGAATGTAGTGGTTCCACCCACTGATTCAATACAATTGGTTGATTTTAACAAAATAAATGTTAAGACCAAGAGGCTACTTTTAGATGCTATCAAAGACCACCTTATTCCCCATGTTTCTGGGAAGACTTATGCCTTTGAGATGTGGGCAACCTTAATCAAACTTTTCCAAACCACCTATGAGATAAAAGAAAATGGTGTTGCGGGAAAAACTAAGGCAAGCCAAGATCACCAAAACTAACACTGTATCCTCATACCTCACCAAGGTCACTCAAGTGAGAGATGAGATGGTAGCCGTGGGAGAAACCATCTCCGATGAGTAGCTGGTTAGATCAACCACGAGTGGTTTTACCAAGAGTTGGGATGCTTTCATTGATGGGATAGAGACTCGTGAGAAACTTCCAGATTGAGGAAGAATGGAAGATGATTTCCATCAAGAGGAGATAAGGTGAAATGCCAAGAGTGATGTGCAGCATGGTGGGGAAGAAGAGGAGAATGTTGCTCTTGTGAAAAAGGGCAAAGGTAAGGTAAAGAGAAGGGGGGATTTGCTTTTTTGAAGGACATGAGCAAAGTGAAGTGCTTTGCATGTCACAAGACTAGTCACTATGCAAGCTAGTGTCTATACAGGAAGAAGAAGAAAGAGGCTCAGGCAATAGTAGTAGCATCAACTATGATTGATGACTATGCTGAGAAATTTGAGAAAGAGTTTTCTCTTATTGCTTGTATTTCAGGTAGTAGTATTGCTGTGTACGAGGACAGTGGATTATGGCTAGTTGATAGTAGAGCATCCAGTTAAATGACATGTATGAGGTCAGTGTTCCACAACATTTCAGAGACAGGTTTAGCCTGCCATGTGGGTTGTGGAGCTAGCACCACCTATATAGTAAAGGGGGTTGGATGTGTTAGATTCCAGCTAGAGTCTGTTGGGTGTGGAGCCTGATTATCATCTTGATTCAGAGGTCTTTGTTTCAGTCGGATTTGTACCTCAGGAAGATTGTACACCCTCCACGCGCAGGGGACTTGTCCCCCCAACGAGGGTTCAGGGGGGCCCATCCCCCCCGACTGGGGGGTTCGGGGGCCAGGGTCCCCTCGACTGGGGGGTCCGGGGGCTAGGGTTCCCCCGACGAGGGTTCGAGGGCAGCGTCCCCGAAGCTAAAAATATATGTAAAATTTCCTTGTAAAATATTGTAATTTCATAGTCAATATGGACCGTTCATTAGGTGGATGATCTGACGGTAGAATTTATGTTTAATTTAGGGTTTTTTGCCCTAGAAGGCAACCCCTCTTTCGTATGAGGGAATTGTGTTGTGGCTATGTGTGGTGTGTGTATTCTGAGCGAGAAAGAGAAGGGGGACTGTGTGAGAGAGTAGAGGATATTACAACGAATCTACTGTAGGTTGTGTCTCTTCATTTTGCTGGATAATATAAAGGAAGGATTGGCTGTTTCTTTGTGGACGTAGCCCAAGTTGGGTGAACCACATATATCTGTCTCTCTTGTTTTATATGTTTTCTGTGTTTGTATTTCCGCATATTTTTATGTGTTCCATTTCTCTGTAATATATAATTTTCTAACAACAGGTATCAGAGCCGAAGGTCTATTTAGTTGATAAACTCGTAGGAAAGAAGGGTTCCTGGTTCGAGTGCGATCAATGGCGGAAGATGGTAGGTTTAGGGTCGAGAAATTTGACAGCCAAAACTACTCGTTGTGGAAGATGCAGATGGAAGATTATATGTATCAGAAAGATCTGTACCTACCATTGAGCGGAAAAACAAAGAAGCCGTCAAGTATGACCAACAAAGAATGGGAGATTCTCGACATAAAGACACTTGGAACAATACGGCTATGCCTCGCGACGTCGGTATCCTACAATATTTCGAAGGAAATGACAACAGAGGGTTTAATGACGACATTGGCAAAACTATATGAAAAACCCTCGATCTCAAATAAGGTATTTCTTACGATACGTTTATTTAATATGAAGATGTCAGAAGGTGAATCAGTTGTTGATCATTTGAATGAATTTAATATGGTCACCAGTCAGTTAAGTTTTGTAGGGGTAAACTTTGATGATGAAGTTAGGGCTCTGTTATTTCTGTGCTCATTACCAGAAAGTTGGAATGGTTTAGTTATGGCCATTAGTAACTCTGTCTTTGTGTCTAGTACTTTAAAGTTTCATGATGTTGTTGGTGCTATCCTTAGCGAGGAAATGCGATGGAAAAGCTCTGGTGAGACATCGGGTAATACTTTGAGTACATAGACTAGGGGAAGGAAAGAGGAAAGAGCCCAGGATATCGGAGTAAGTCAAGGAAAGGTAGATCCAAGTCCAAATCGGGGATAGTGTGCTGGAAATGCGGGAAGAAAGGACACCTGAAGAGAGACTGTAAGTCTCGGAAGGGAAAAGGAGACACACAACAAGAAAACAATCATGAAGCAAATGTGACAAGTGACGTGTTACAAGATGCTTTGATTCTTTCTTTAGAAAATGTTATTGATGCCTGGGTGGTAGATTCAGGGGCCTCATTCCATGTGACACCTGATAAGAAACATTTTCATGACTATGTTCAAGGAGATTTTGGACAGGTTCTTCTGGGTGATGATAAACACTGTAAATCGTTGGAATGGGTAAAGTTCTTGTAACATAGCAGAATGGAAACCAATGGTTATTAAAGGAGGTAAGGCATGTTCCAGATCTGAAGAAAAATCTGATTTCAACAGGGCAGTTAGGCGGTGAAGGTTGTGTGACAACTTTTACAGATAAAACCTGGAAGGTCACTAAAGGAGCCCTGGTAATAGCAAAAGGAGAAAAGGTTGGTACATTGTATTTATGCAATGGTATTTCTAATTGTGTTAATGCTTAAAACTCCACAGGAGCAAATACAATATTATGACATCATAGGCTCAGTCTTCAGACACATGAGTGAGAAGGGGATGAAGATTCTTCACTCAAGAAATTTGTTGCTAGGTTTGGAGAATATTGATTTGAATTTCTGCGAGAATTGTGTTTATGGAAAACAAAAGAGAGTCATATTTGTTAGAGTTGGGAATGAAAAGAAGAGAAAAAAATTAAAGCTTATGCATACAGATGTATGGGGACCTGCTCAGGTATCATCTCTTGGTGGCTCTCGTTATTATGTTACTTTTATTGATGATGCAACTAGAAAAAGATTGGATTTATTGTATTCGGAATAAACTTGATGTATTTGATACTTTCAAGAAATGTAAAGCTTTGGTTGAGATTGAGACAGGAAAGAAGTTGAAGTGTCTCAGTTAGACAATGGAGGCAAAGATTGCAACAAAGAGTTTGATAGGTACTATTCAGAGCATGGAATTTGCAAGGAGAAGACAGTTCCAGGAA
Source organism: Pinus albicaulis (assembly GCA_034641835.2). Lineage (NCBI taxonomy): Eukaryota > Viridiplantae > Streptophyta > Pinopsida > Pinales > Pinaceae > Pinus > Pinus albicaulis. The sequence continues at coordinate 26,461,052 of CM076582.1, read as the reverse complement.
GACCATAGGAAAATGGTTTGTCAGAAAGGATGAACAGGACAATCATGGAGCGTGCAAGGTGCATGAGATTAATTGAGTCTCTCCTTTGAATGGGCCTAGGAAATCACATTATACCTTGCCATTGATCTTATCATTCAAGTGATTTCCCCCACATCGCGACTCCTCCCATCAGTGAAAGTCTATAAAGAGCAAAGTACATCGATTGAGGTGACAATTGGTCCCTGTCCTGCTGTTTCCACTTGGTCTAGTAGTAGTCCCTTTGGAATCCCTCCTAGGACCCTTGCTAAATTGAGCGGTAACAGGCTCACCAACAATTTGCAATTGATCCCTTAGTTGGGATATCCTCATGACATAGGATTGCATAGATTCCCCCTTGTTCATCTTCATGTCCTTTAGTTGATTCTTCAAGATCTAAATTATTGACCTCATACATCCCAACCAACTTATCATTGATATCTTTAGACTTCTTCAATTTTCCAACTTAAGTAAGCAAATGATCTTTCAATGAATCAATAAGATTTTTCTTGGATTTAGGCTCAAATTTCTTATATTTTGACTTGGTAGCAGCAGAATCATTTTCTAGTGGCTCAGGTACTTTTCCTTCGATATATTCCAAAACATCATTGTCATCCAGTATGACTTCCAACCTGATCTTCCAAGCAACAAAGTTAGATGAATCACCTAGCTTTTCAGTGTCCTTGAAGTAAGAGGTAGACATCTTGACCAAGTCAAATAGGATCCTTTAGCTTCTTCCAAAGATGATTGCTCTTGTCTCTTGATTCCTTGGGCTTGTCTTCACCTTGGCTCTGATACCATGTTAATTTTCCACTGTTCTATGCTATTACAATCACTTAGTCCAATCTTTTCTTCAATTAGCAATCAAATTTAATCTTCCAATGATAAATAACAATTGTAGATAGAACAATAAATGCAATGTACAATAGAAGACAATCATGAGAAAATAAGAGACGCACGATTTGGTCAAAGATCAAGGAAAAACCCCACCAGGGGGAAAACCCTTTCAAATTCTTCTTCGTATTAGATTGTCATCATATGTTCAGAAGAGAGAGACAATGATTCAATTCATCAACAAAATAGTCAAAGTCAATCTTTGACTATCCAAAATATTGACCAACTAATATCCAATAGATGAGCCTCAAAGTCAAATCTGGTCAACAAGTCAAATTTGCAATTCTGGTCAAAGTCAACGACGACAACAACAGTCCTTGATGGTTAATAGTCAACTTGCCTCGAAAAGAGGTCGGTCAACTGTCCAAAAAATCGGCCTTGAATGCTAGTCAAACTGTAGTCAAAACAATCCTCTAAAATCATTGAAAGTTTGCTGAAACCCTAGTTGCAAAACTGCAGTTAAACAAGGTCAAAGTGCCTAGAAAAATTCATCCTCCTTGCCAAAGAATTCGACCTCCAAAACAAATCCAAAATTTGAAGTCAAACCAAGTCAAACTACTCCCAAACATCAAAAAGTCAATGCTAGTCAAACGCTGATCAAAGACATATTTCGGCCCAATCAAATTTCTCCTCTCTCCTACTCGCACATGTGAAAGAAACCTGCAATACTTCAAAAGTAGTTGAACCTCCTAAGAGAAGAAGAAATGTGTGATGTGATCTCCATATGAGGTTGCCTTGACTTGTATTTATATGTGGTTTTGGAGGTGGCTTTTCCTTATCCATGTCGAGTTGTACTTTTGTGCACATTTGGATTTTCACATTAAAAATATATTTTTCCTTGACCAAATTAAATTCTTCCAAGGGCAAAGAAGTTCTTCTCTAGATGAGGAAGTTTGTCCAAAGGCGGGAATTTATCCATGAGTTACCAAATTAGCAAAGGGGAAAATTGGATGATTTACTGATCTTGACTATATTCTTATTCCCTCACTTCACCTAGGGTGTTAGTCCTTGACTCTTTTCCAGTGGGACCTCCTCTGAGGCATTACAGTTTTAGGAAGGACATTACTGGGAAGGTTATGAGTGAAGTAGCATGTCCAATATATTCCATACTTACCACTTTCCATCTTTCTCATTATTTTATTTCCATTCTTCGAGCTGGTCATCATTGGTCATTAGGATTAGGACTCTTTTATCCTCATCCTTGAGCTTGGGTTGGAAAAATTTGCCCTAGAGGTTGATGCAACTAAAAGAAAGGTAAAAGCATAAGAAAGCCATGTTACCCAACAAAGATGGGTGACCCCTAAGAGAAACTTTTCCCCTATTCATCTCTTCCAGTCGTCAGCCAGCAACCCACTGAGAGCCACTAGTAGACGAAGACGACATGCCGTTCATATCTTCGTCACTTGCCTTTGTCACATGTTTCCTCGCCCATTTTCCCAGAGTGCATGTTGGAATGTGGGATTATGATCAAAAGGTAATTTATTCATTTTGCAATCAGGTGCTTGTGCTTGTTTGTATTTGGGCATGTTGACATGCATTATGGGGTAACTTGGAAGAAAGAAGGGTCTTGGATGTGATCTTCTTACCTCACCTTAAATGGGGGTTAAATTTCAATCTTAGTCCAGTGGGACCTTCTCTAATGGCCCAGCGGGTATAGGAGGGGCGCTACTTAGAAAGGCATGATTTAGATAGCATATCACCACCTCTCCCTATTCCATACTTACGACTTTTCATTTTACATTACGAGCCCCCATTCCACCTCCATTATTAGGGTTCAAATGACTACTGGTTCATTGGGACTTTGGTGTCCACACATCCTCATACTTGGGTAGGGCTTGGATATGTAGCTTGGGAGGTTGATGCAGCTCAAAGAAACAAGAAGAGCATATTATGGCCACAAAAAGAAGAAAAATTAAAATTAAAATGCAAAAGATGGTTGGGACCATTTAAATTAGCACGTGGGTAAAAGCCAAGCATAAGCTCTACTTCTCTTGTTATGGCCATCACTGTGTTCTTGGGCCAATTTTTCCCTATCATATTAATGAAAAGGAACCATTGCACGTTCCAACCCCTGGTGAGCGATGAGCTGCCATACCCCAAAAGGGGTAAATCACTGCTATACATCATATAAAGCAAACTCTCATTCCTTGAGCTATGAGCAATAATACAAAGAAGAGTCAAGAAAAAGGAAAAGGCATAAGAGAGGTGGAAAAGTAAAGGCCGAGTTGGTAACTCATGCATCCACGATTGCTCCCTCCTCACACCTATACACCCAAGATGAGGTACTGTAAATTTCTGAACATGTTCTATGCCATTTCAGATTAGGGCACAAAATATTGAAGCAGATATAACAAATAAATCGATCAATGGAAGACAAGCCAACAATAGAAAAAGAAGAAGAATGATGGCATTACGGTGATCAACAGGATGGTTCAACTAGCAAAGTCTCCAGTAGGTCATTCATCCAAGCGTGTCACATAGCCCTAAAACGCTACATCAAGAAGCCCTAATTCAGCTCCATGAGAAAGCCCTAACACAGATGCACCAAGAAGAGAGAAGATAATTTCCTCCACACAATGTTGTGAAATGATCTCCAAAACTCTCCTATTTATAATCATTTGTGGGGGTGTGTGACACGTCCTTTAAGACATTTAAGTCTATATTATATCCTAGGCCGACCTAGCACATAAGTGAAATAAATTCAAAATACATGTTCTGCTCATTCGATCGAGATGATCTTTAGATCAATCTTACACCTCTCTGAAAGAGGAATTCAATAAAAATATCGGGATCATCATCTGAGCAGCACAACTCGGAGTTTGGACCTAGTTGCCCAAAATTAACACTCCCTCTCAACTTGGGAGAACTCCCTCCACTTGTGCAATCCAAACATTGTGCGTCATCCCGCCGTAACGTGCTTTACTGGCATCTTTATTTCAAATGGTGAGTCACAAAGACATCACACCTGGTTGACCCGAAGTTAGCTCAGAGGTTAAAACCTCTCCAGGACTCAAAAGAGTCTCATACTAACCCGAAGTCAGTTGGAGGTCCCAGACCCCACTTCAGTTGATCCCTGATCAAGTCGTTGGACACATGTCATCCTTTCATAGAGAGTACGACAATCCCCGATGCGTCCATCGGTCTTGCTATGGTCTCTAACTTTTCCCACCTCATTGGCCAAGATGAGGGGTACTTCCCATGAGTCCCGGACTCCATGGGTAGGATGCATGCGGGGCATAGCCCAAAGAGAGGCGAACCAACTCAATGTCATCGCAGTGGGGTCGGAAGCACACCAACAAGGTTTGGCAAGCCTAGTCCTGTGGTTTCTTATTGCTTCAAGAAGCTATTCCCACGCCCCTTGGAGCTCCCGGAGCTCATCGTCCAACAGGACCTGGAGCTTTCAGAGCTCATCGTCCTAGAGCTCTCACAGCTCATCGTCCTGGAGCTCCTGGAGCTCATCGTCCAACCGGACTCGGAGCTTTCACTGCTCATCATTCAACAGGACTGTTTCACGACTCCAAGATTCTCACGGAAGGTTAGGAACTTGACCTTCCCCAAGGGCTTAGTGAGAATATCCGCGACCTGCTCATAGTTCCTATATGAGCCTTACGGCGCCACGTACCATGTCCCAGAGAAAGTGGTACCTGCTTGGATCAGTCGTGAAACACAGGATTCTCGGACAATCGAATCCCACTCTGGTTATCACAAAAGATAACTATGGTATCTAGCACATGGCCGGACAACTCACTGAAGAGCTTTCGTAACCAAATCGCTTCACAATAGGCCATGCTCGTAGCAATGTATGCGGCGTCAGTGGTGCTCAAAGCTATCGATTTCTGCTTCTTGCTCATCGAAGCAGAACCAAGTGTAAAGCAACATCCACATGTGCTCTTGCGATCCACCACACTGCCAGCCCAATCGACATCGAAATATCCATGGAGTGTCCCGCTCCCGGCAGTGTATCTCAACCCATGGTTTATCGTGCCTTGGGTTGGAGATATCTTAAGATATTCTCAGCACCAACCTAGTGAAAAAAGTTCACTGCAAATCATACGCCTGGACGAAAGTTTGCTATGAACACCAACGCACCTACGAGTTGGCGATACTCGGTAGGATTTCCTAATGCTGGCCCAGCAGCATATCTACACAACTTTTTGAAGTTGAGCTCCATCGGTGTCGACACGGACTTATAGTCCACCATACCAAATCTCTCTAGCAGCTTCCTAATATATTTTCCTTGAGATAGGAGAATCTTGCTAGGTCTCTGCCAGACCTCCAAGCTTAGGAAGTAATGCATCAGTCCTAGGTCTTCAATCTCGAACTCGGAAGCTAGCTCCCTCTTACACCGATGAATGAAAGGGTCAACACCTATCAGGAAGAGATCGTCCACATAGAGAACCAGTATGAGAGGTTTCTCATGATCAACCTTGAAGTAAAGGTTCGGATCAACATTACTTCGAGAGAAGCCCAACTTCATCGAGTAGCTATCAATCCTCTCATACCAAGCCCTTGGTGCTTGCTACAACCCATAGAGAGCTTTCTTCAACCTGCATACATGAGAGTCTCTATCATGGACTTTGAACCCTAGAGGTTGCTCCACATACACTTCTTCCTTTATCGACCCATGCAAAAAAGTGGTCTTCACATCCATCTGATGGAGACTCCATCCTTGCATAGCGGCAAGGGCAATAATAGATCGGATGGTCGTATAGCGAGCCACAGGTGCAAATATATCATCATAGTTAATGCTTTCTGTTTGAGAGAAGCCCTGGGCGACAAATCTTGCCTAGTATTTTTCAGCACTTCCATTAGATCTATGCTTGATCTTGTAGAGCCATTTCGAGGTGACAATAGCTTTGTCCTACTGTCTTGGAACAACGTTCTAGACATCGTTCTTCATAATGGACTCATATTCTTCGCGCATCGCATCTTTCCAAACTTGATGCTTTACGGCTTCTTCAAACGTTCCAGGCTCAGATTGTACAATAGTACTCATGGCTGCTAGATACCCTTGGTATCGATTCAGCGTCTTGCTTTCACGAAATGTCCCCCTTGGGGCCATATGTCTCTTGGCATCCTTGAGAGTATCCCTGAGCCATGAGGGTCTCTTCCTACCAGAAGGAGGAGGATCAATAGGGTCCATTGGACCTTCAACATCGAGCAACGATTCATCATTCGACACTTCCTGCTTCTCTGTCCCTGCATCATTGTCTTCCTTGGAGCTAGGAAGGTTCATCACTTTCTGGAGGGTAGCGTCTTCATCGAAGGTGACATCATGGCTTATCTCCACTTCTCTTTGACCAGACACATAGATCCTATATGCCTTCGAAGTTTCGCTATAGCCCACAAACATTCCTTTCTTCCCAGAAGCAACCAACTTGCTTCTCTTTTCTTTCGGCACATGAAAGAAACAGGACAACCAAAAACTCTAAAATGAGAAACATTAGGTTTCTTACCAGAAAAGACTTCTTCGGGAGTTTTGGAGTCCAATGCGAAATGCGGGCATTTATTTTGAATGTACACAGTAGTGTTTGTAGCTTCTCCCCATAGAAACTTCGGCAAACCTAGGTCACATAGCATGGCACGGGTAGCCTCCACAGTGGCTTGATCCATCTTTTTAGCAACATCATTTGCTCAGGTGTTTAGATGATGGAGGTCTCCCTCTTAGTCCCAACATCTCTGCAACGGCTCCCTTGAGTTTTCCTACAACCCAGACATAAACATCACAGATAATAATGCCCAATATATACATCATATCACTGTCAAGGTGATTTTAGATAAGGCTGCCATCATGACACTGTAGTATCTTTATATTTTTGTCATATGTGCCATTGTTGGACACAAGTATCACTGACACAAGCACATGTATTAATACCATATATCTCTGTCATGCATGATGCCATACATCATCTATTTATATCTTACTGTTATCATTCTTATCACTGCCATGGTGCTGAAGATATCAAAACAGTGAGGCCATATATACTTTGCCATATGACACACGTACTTCCATGTAGATATACTGCTATCACTGTTCTATGACAGTCAAGGTTATATATATGTATAAAATTGTTATGTACCAGAAACACTCAAGGAGATATTGTCATACGTAGCAGCACATAAATGTCACTGTTATGCAAAGGCTCACATCATATTGTACAGTAAGATGTTGATCCAACTGATCAAAAAACACTCTTATAGCAAAAAGTGATAAAGAGACTTTTGTAGAGTTTATGAAAAATCCCTACTTGTTGAATAATACCCAGGGGATGATATTGTGACTGCCACAACTCTTATTACTCTGTTTTGGAAGCCTTTATTGCAAGCAATTGATAAGATGTTCTTGCTACAAACTGTTGCTAACAGACTCCACATTTGTAACTTAATGATGAGTGTTTAGGAGTACCATCGATAGAAACAATGATGACTTTGTCTACAAAATTCAGCCTTCGCCTGTAGGTGTCCTTTTGATATGTAGATATCTTGTAGTGCCATATAATGTTGTCTATATTGAGAATGAAAACTATCATTCAAACAATGTCAAATGCTGCCTATGCAAGATGCATACCACAGTACTACCTTACAATTCAAGTCACAAATCACTGCAAATTCATGCTTCTGATAATATATTCATTAGTCATTAATATTTCATGAATTTGATTGCTACAGTGATCATAAGCCTTGTTCCTTCAGTCCCTTTTTAGAATTACAAAGTCTTTGCATCACAAGGATAATAGCCTCTATATCATAAAGATATTTCATCACTGAGATAGAGATCATATATTTTATACTTTGTATCAACAAAGAATAATTCGTCCAATGCTACAGTGATGCATCCAATCCTTGCCAACCATTTGCTTCTTTTCAAGGAGAAATTCCAGAATTAAGTCACAAAAGAATTTCGATTTTCAACACAGCAGACTTCATTAAATAGGGTACCCAAATCTGCTCGGATATAATCCACAAACAGATCCATAAATTAGGATCTAACATCTACACATATGTATCAAAAAACATACCTCAAGCTTACTGTTTAGGTCTCCTTGACTGCTACAAATCAGGGTCTGGTTAGGGCACAAAACGCCGTCCCTAACAACACTTTATTTTTGGGCTAGAATAGCTCCTTAGAGCTGCGGATTGCCCTAGGAGAGGTCCCCTCCTTCTCTGTTGCAATTCGGGGCATGGATACCCCTACGCTGCCCCTCAAATTAATTTGTAGGGCTGCATCCTACTCAAAACAACTCCTAGAGGCTGCAGATGCCTCTCCCAAGATTCTTTCACTCATAAACAACCCTTAACCAGTCTTGAAATGAATCTTCTTGGTTTCAGCCCTCAGGTCACTGGTTAGGGCTTCTTGACAGACTGTTATAACACTTTTATTTTCACTTCTAGACACTCCAAATAGTGTGGGCTTCACCCAGACTTGTATCTTCTCCTGCACAATGGTTTGGACCACCTTTTAATCCTCCAAACACTGCCTAACAACCACTTGATCTTGCATAAACTGCCTGAAGCTTTACACTATAACTTGGCCTCTAGGACAATGTTATTTAGGCCAGCGTATGGGTTGAAACAACTCCTCCTAGCTGCGGCTCACTTGAGGGAGGAATATGCCACAAGGGTTAGGCCTCTATGCCACCCAAACAAGCCGTCAAGTAATGCAGCCTTCCAGAAATTAATGCGGACTTGTGGTGATGCCCAAAACAATGTTCAAAAAACTCCTAAAAAGGTTCCACGCAACTTATTCTTCTCCTACACTGTAGTAGCCTCTCTTTTCTCTCACAAGTTGGGCATTGTCTTCTCCTAAGCTCTGATACCATGTAAATTTCTGAACATGTTCTATGCCATTTCAGGTTAGGGCACAAAATACTGAAGCAGATAGAGCAAATAAATCGATCGATGGAAGACAAGCCAACAATAGAAAAAGAAGAAGAATGATGGCATTACGACGATCAACAGGATGCTTCAACCAACAAAGTCTCCAATAGGTCATTCAGCCAAGTGTGTCACACAGCCCTAAAACGCTACATCAAGAAGCCCTAATTCAGCGCCATGAGAAAGCCCTAACACAGATGCACCAAGAAGAGAGAAGATAATTTCCTCCACACAATGTGTCTGAAATGATCTCCAAAACTCTCCTATTTATAATCATTTTTGGAGGTGTGTGACACATCCTTTAAGACATTTAAGTCTATATTATATTCCAGGCCGACCTAGCACATAAGTGGAATAAATTCAAAATACATGTTCTGCTCATCCAATCGAGATGATCTTTAGATCAATCTTACACCTCTCTGAAAGAGGAATCCAATAAAAATATTGGGATCATCATCTGAGCAACACAACCCGGAGTTTGGACCTAGTTGCCCAAAATTAACAGGTACTCCATGATAGCTGGTCCCTTTGACCATGGCACTTGGCCATGAAATATTTCTTCCTCCATTCCATCATTAGTCACATGGAACCTATCGATTGAAGGGTGGACCGAGGACATGTCAGTTCCCATTGGGGGTTGAGAACACCTAATAGGGTCGTCTATTAACCACTCCTACCTAGGGAGGTAGCACCATTATGTGACTAAGACCACAATTTTGGAAGAGAATCCTTGTATGAACTATTAATTTGCTCATTTCTTTCAAGCTTGGTTCACCTAGATGCAATAGTGATTAAATGTACCTAATGGTGAAAGTTGCAGCGCTGAACATTGTGTGTAATTGGCAGGTGGTTCCATTCATAGTTTTGAGCAACTTAACCAGGGTCTAGATCCTCCAGAGGGACATATTGACACCCATAGGTTAGGCATTGAGAGCCATGGGCCTTCAGACAATTGTAGAGCATCACTTGTATCCGTGGGCACCTTCAACACCCTCGTCATTCTTGCACTTTGCCTTATATCATTTACTTTTATGGGATGATGCACTTGGGCCAACATGCCCCAAACCGTCTTAGCAGTGATCACATAGGCATGCAATTGATCCAGGGCCTAGATGAGGATAGTGTCATACTGTGAGATATGGGAGGGTTGGCACCATCTTAAGAGCCCTCAACATTGGAGCAAAGTCAGACATTTGACCATCAGGAGACCCATGAAGACGACCTTTGTGCCCCAAAGTCAAAACTGGGGTCCACAGAGAGATATTGTCAAAAGATCTAGGGGCCAACCCCTAGATAAGTGATTTTAGAGGGCTTCTACACATTATGGCACCCATTGCACTCAATGTCAGCTGTTAAAGGGCATCCACTAACATGACGTCAACATTTCGACCTACACATGTGGAGAATTAATTTTTTCGTCGACCTAGGGTGCTTCTTGCACATTGTTTTATGTTTTAGAGGGGATTGTAGGCTAAAATATAGCTTAACCTCATCATATAAATAGAGGAGGCCTTCATTTGTTTCTTTGCATCACACCTCTTGAGATTTTTAGCTAAGTTGTGAATTCATATTTGTTCTCTTGCAGAAGATTTGGATGTTATGGATGCATTTTGATATTTTGAGCTAATCTTGGTTATCTTTGGAACCATTCTTTGGTCTAATGGATATAAATCTTGCATGTTATCTTGTAAGTTGTACCTAATTGTTGAAGATATATTTCTGTATGTCTAAATATATGGAATAATTGATTCTAGGTTAAGCTAAATTGTGTCCTAATTTGTTGAAGATAAATTAAATGCTATCTAGATGAATGTTGCATCTCATACATAACATGTGATGAATTATCCTAGTGGTGAACTTCTAGTAACACTCCCTTAAAAATGCATTTTTCCATTACATAAGTAAATTCTCGAAATCTTGTTGCTAGGGCCTCAAATTTCGGCCTCCTTGGAAACACTATTGGCTGATCTATCTCATTCTAAACTCCATTGCCGCAAGGAACAAGGGACTAGTCTACTTGGTTGGTGATCATACCTTGCTTCTATCCATAAAATCTTCTCGTGCTAATTTCGGCCCCGTTAAGGCTAGGTGAGCACCTAGGGCTTGGTGTAAATTCCTAGGTGTTAGAAATTGGGAGGCTTTTAGTTTAACTTAGCTTTCCTTTTTCTGTGATAACTGCTTGTGATATTTATTGGCTTCTTATTAATTTATTTATGTTCTTTCATCAAATAGTTATCAAATGTAAAACATGAAGATCAGAGTACACAAGATATAGGCTCCAAGCCAGGGCAAAACCCCTCCAAGGGGAAAAACCCATAACATTCTCTTCCTATAGAATCAGATCAAAGTGAGATATCCAAGACCCATGACCACAAAAACTTCACCCTCTAGATGTCGAGTCAGACCTTCTTTTAGCATAGCAAATCCATCATCAAGATACCAACAACAAGAGATGTATCAAGGTAGAACTTCCACAAACTTCAAGAAGAGACTCTTTCTCTCATATTTCAACCCTCCTCTTCATTTTTGTCGTTTTTGCTATATTTCAGACCAAAAATATCCAAGTGTGTGTGTACAAATGAGATCCGTCTTCCCTTTATTTAGACTATCTAGAGGGGTGCGAATAAACATGTCCATTGGGGCTGGGCTGACTTGACATGTAGGCCGACTTGTCATCTAGAGGGGGTTTTGACCCAAATTACATATTAAAAAAAAATTCCTTTTTCTTTACAATAGGTCCAAATATGACTTTTACTCCTTGACTCAACAAAACCTAGAAGCATGAAGAGCATGCTTCTCTAAATAAAATAATAATTCTTGAGCAGGAAACCCATGCTAGAAAAATAATATTTCTTTTTCTTCTTCTACATTTTACATCAAATATATAATGACGTATACAATGACAATTATGAAGACCGAACGTAGTTACATTTTCCAACACTAGGGAGAGTAAATTTGGGGGATTGGAGAGCCTACACGTAAAGGGGATATCATTTGCCACAAAATCTATCCTTTTGGTGGGCATCCACTTCAATTTGTTGAAAAGTGTAGCTTGGGAGGTACTCCCACAAGTCTAGGGTACTTAACTTGTGAGAGAAAACCCACTTTGTGGGAAAAGTACCCAAGCTTGGGATTTTGAACCTGTTGTTGCACAAACTAGCAGGCCTAGTAAATATGCTAGAGCTAGAGGGTGCACAACAATAATTTGGGACAAAGTCCTACTATCACCACAACCCCTTCTCTTCTCGGATTTTCACTGACGGGAGGAGTCCCAGTATCCCTCACTTATAATAGATGTGCCTAGGATAGGTTTAAAGTGAGGCAAGGCTGGCTCATTCAATGAAAAGGTTTAATAAGAATGTGAGCTTTGGGAGAAACTTATAAGACTTTCCACGAAAAACTGCTTGAATGAAATGCTATATGGTACCTAGGGTTGAGATATTCAACAAGGTAAGAGTTCATCCAAGGTCAAGATAACCAAGAGAAAAGGTTTTGAATGTACACTACTAAAGTACAAACCTTTAAGAAATCCCCAAGTTGAAGGATAACACCTTGGGTTCCCACTTGGCATGATGGCTAGGGCATCAATTATATTGAGGTTTGTCCATGAGATTGCCCCAAATCCGGAAGACAACTAGAGAAAACACCAACACAAAAGACTGTCCAAACGGTTTTGCAAAAGCCCTTCCCTAATGAAATGCGCACCAAGCCCTAGGGAGGCTTCCTTATCCTTAAGGGGACGAAGAAAAATAAGGGAGGAAAAGGTGAAAAGAAAGGTAATTCGTTGAGTTGAGGGTGATCACCAAGGATCTAGGACCCATGCCTAGCAATTGGGAGGATTGGAGTAAAAAATGATCTTGATTTGGTAACTTCGCTCTTCAAGGAGGCTTAAAGAAGTAACCTCACTATCTGTGGATTCAACTACATGACAACTTTAGACTTTTACACTTAGATGGCAATTGTTATGTAGTTTTAAGGATGCAAATGCAAATTATCCTCTAGGAACGTTCATTCTTTGATCATCTTATCAGTAACACATGCAAAAATTCTCTAATAGTATCAAGGCCTTAAACAAATTTTCATGAATTTGGGCACAATAATAACCATAAGACAACAATTCCATGCATTATACATTCATTAGTTCAAAAACATAGCATTAAAAGACACTTATAAGACAATGAAGAGTATATCCATCCCACAAGAATGCAAAAGAGAAGCTCCAAGATAGAAAACGAACTTTTACAAATATCAAAATGCATTAGCTTCATCCAAATCACTCCACAAAAGTGCAGGCCAAAAATCCTCTAATGAGGCAGTCGAAAAGCCCAAGTGTGATGATCCAAAGTGAGAGAGAGTCTCTCTTATTTCTACAAGTCTTATGAATTCGATTTTCTAAAGAGGAAGCCCCTAAAGTGTTAACATATGGTGACAAAACCCTTGGTTACAAGCCAACCAAGATAGATTTAACATTTATTATTATTTAATTCTTCTTTAGCCCATGTAATTAATGCAAAGTGCTCTCCAATGGTAGCGTTGAGTCCTCATGTGCTAAGAGGGTGAGGGCCTAAAAATGGCCAAGAGGGGGATGCCCACCAATTGTTGCAAAACATCTCCAAACGCCAATCTGTGCTCAGTGGGCTCCAAATGGCTCAAAATCATGTCGATGCTCCATCAATGAGAGTTAGAAGATGACACATGCCCTCCCATGGCTTCCTAGAAGAGACAAAATCTCCTCTTGGCCCTGGATCAACTGCCAAGTGTTGGGTGCAATGTGTGACCAACTAGGCCATATGGTCCAAGTACATCATCATCTTTGTTTGTCTGGGGTGCGAAAAAGCAGTGTGGTCATGTTGAAGAAGCCCATGGTGTGGCAATCACAGCTTCGCAATGTTGGAGGTCCATGGCTCCCAATGCTCACCCTACAAATGCCATTATGACCCTCTGGAGGGCTTGGCTATCGTATAGGGAGGCCAAGTCCAAGATGAATACCCACCTGCAATCTTGTATAAGATCCAATGCATCTCTTCGTCTTCAAGTATAACAATCCATTAGTGCAATTTGACTAAATAAGCTTGCTAATCAGGGGAAAAGTGGACACTTCATAGTGGCATCCCTTCCCAATGGGCTTTGAACATGTACTATTGTTACCTTCATTGACAAAGAGGTTAATGAAGGACCCTATTAGGTGGTCTCAACCTCTAAGGGAGTGATGGGTCCATGGTACATCCATCAAATGAAAAGTGTCATGTGAAATAGTGATGGAACAGAGTGGTGCCAAGAGGGAAAACTCCAAGCCACATGCCATGGTACAAGGGTAGCTATGATAAGGGAAGCCCACACTTTGGGTATATGAATGTACAAGGGAGCTATGGTGGTACACGAGTTACCCCGACTTTTATTTTTCCACCCTTCTTCGTATGCCTTTTTCCTTTTATTGATTTTTCTTCATTTTACTGCTCGAGGCTCCAGGGGATGAGAGCATGATGTGTATGATGTAGTAGTGACTACCCCCTTAAGGTGGGGCAGTTTGTTAAAATTTGGGTACCAGAGGACAAGTGGTTCCCTAAGGTTCTGATCTTTGGCCTAGGGAAAGTGTCCAAATGTATTTATCCTTTTCTCCTAAAGTGACTTTATAAGTGGTAAAGTCAAATCTAATTTAAAAGTGACTTTATAAGTGATAAAGTTACAAAGTCTAATTTTAAAGTGACTTTATTAAAGTCAATGTGAATTTAGAAAGTGAAAAAGTGACTATAGGAATAAAAGGCTAAGTGGGTTTTTATTTCAGTGGGGTGAATTAAAAATTAGAAAGTGAGATGTAAATGCACGTTTAATCTCAGCCATTGGATTTAGGGATTCCCCAAAAGTCACTTAGGGTTAGGTTAAAGGAGGAAAAGAAGAGAAAAGGTCATTCAGTCTTTCATGAGCAGATTGAGAGAAAGAGAGCAAGGAGAATTTTTGAGCAGTGAGAAGTTGGAGGAGAGCAGCGAGGACACTTAGCAAATCCGTACAACAACAATATTGGCACAAATCCCAAGGCAAAAATCCGTACAACAAGAGGTTCAGTTTCCAAGAAAGGGAGGCGCGAAAATTGAGGAAGATGACAGCAACATTAAGCATGGAGTTCGAGGCAGAATCTGGCCACAAATATCAAGAAGTACAACTAATATTTTTGGCAAAAAAATCGAGAAAAAGGACAACAGCTTCAGTGCATATTTTGAGGCAGTTTTTGGGCACAAATTTCGAGGGTTGCTGTACAAATCTGTACAGTTCTGTATAGCTGTTTTGACATGTTTTTCGAGGTAGCTGTACAACATTTATTGCTGTCATTAATGCTGTAAAATTTTTTGTTCTGTAATTTTGCTTATTGGCACATTTTCCAAGGTGGAGGACAAGCACGGAAAATGAGATAAGTCTGTAATTTTGGTTGCTGTAATTTTCACTGTGTTTTCAGCTTCTCTGTAAAAGCATTTTCCAGAAATAAAGAAGAGCTCTCAAGCTGCTTTTCCCCAAGAGTTGTAGGGGGTTTTTCCAGGGTCATATTGACCAAAAATCAACGTGTCATTTTCTGTGTGTGGCTGAAATATTTTTTGTGTTTTATTTCTGCAATTTCCAACACTGTGAAATTCTTGAATTTGTGTTTTCAGAAAGTTTTCATTTTTAGATTTTTAAATGTATGACTATGGGAAAGGGCATTTAATTTTATGGGAGTGATAAGGTAAAACTGAAAACTGGGGTGGGGTCTAAAATTTATACATGGTATCAAAGCTTGGGTGGCTGAAAAGTGCAGTTTGGGACAGCAAGTGAAAAATTACAGCAACACAGAAAACTAAACCTTTACCACAAATTTGATAACTTCAGTTTGTTAGGACAAGAAGCATGTCTTTGGGCTTGAGGGTGGAGGATAGGTTGGATGGGCAAAGCAACTATAATGCATGGAGGGAGAGAATTTAGAGAATCTTTGAGGAGGCAGAAGTCTGGGGCATAATGTTTCACACCACACAACACCTAGTAGCAGCGCCTGATGACCTTGTTCAGTTGGCTGATTTTAACAAGAAGAATGCCAAGGGTAAAAGACTGATTCTGAATGGTGTTAAAGACCATATCATTCCTCATGTGAGAGGAAAGACATGCACATGAGATGTGGACAGCCTTGACCAATCTTTACTAGAGCACCAATGAAAATAGAAAAATTGTTCTAAGGGAGAAGCTAAAGGCCATTAAAATGGCTAAGACTGATGGTGTTACAACATACCTCACAAAGATCACTTCTGTGAGAGATGAGTTGGTTGCTGTTGGAGAGACCATTCCACTCACTGAGTTGGTGCGGATTACATTGAATGGTCTTCCCAAGACTTGGGAGAGTTTTGTGGATGGGATTGTTGCACGGGAGAACTTTCCCAGCTGGGAGAGGTTGTGGGATGATTGCATTCAGAATGAAATTAGAAAGAACCATCGTGGGGCAACCAAGCAGGTAGAGGAGGATGACAATGTAGCATTGTTAGTAAGGGGCAAGAAGGGCAAAGGAAAGAAGCAAGCTTCCACAAGTGGTGGTGGGAGCAAAGGCAAAGGTAAAGGTAAGCAGGTAAACAAGGAGAAGGACTATTCCAAAGTTAAATGTTGGAATTGTCAGAGGTTGGGACACTATGCAGTTATGTGTCCGGAGAAGAAGAAGAGAAATGACAAGACCATGGCAGCATCAGCAGAGATAGAGGACTTTTCGGATAACTTTGATCGGGAGTTTGGGTTCATTGCTTTTGAGTCCACTGGTGCAGGATCACATGCCACACAGGTTGAGAGGGAGTGTGCACTTCCCTCCACAAGCAGAGCATCTTCAGGTATTTGGTATGTTGACAGTGGGGCTTCCCGTCACATGATAGGAGTCCATGAGTACTTCTCGGAGCTTTCAGAGAGTGGCACTGATATAGAGGTAGTACTCGGAGACGACATCATTGTTAGAGTAGTTGGTGTGGGGACATTGACATTTGATAGGGAACCCAATCCTCCCTTGAAAGTGTCAAATGTTCTATATGTTCCAGGGATGAAGAAGAATCTTATATCCGTTTCAGCATTGGAGGACAGAGGGTATGAGGTGTTGTTCAAGAGAGGACATGTGCTTACATATTTCAGGGACGCTCCAGCTGATTCAGCTAGAGTGATTGGTGTGCGCCATGCCAAGGTGTACAAGTTTTCATTTCAGCGCCTTATGGCATTGAGCAGTAGTACCGACAACAAAGCTAGCAGTTCAGAGCTGTGCGAGATTTGGCACCGTAGGATGGGGCACATGTATCATGGGGCCTTGAGGACATTGCGGGAGATCACCACAGGTGTGCTAGATTTCAGTTCTGATCACCTTGATACATGCAGAGGATGTGCTATGGGGAATTTTGCCAAATCCCCTTTTCCCAGCAGTGAAAACAGATCGACTGGGATTCTTGATTTGATTCATACCGATGTGAGCGGTCAGATGTCTCATGTATCCTTGATTGGATATGAGTATTATGTTTTATTCATTGATGAACACTCCAGGAAGACTTGGATTTATTTCTTGAAGACCAAGAGTGAGGTCTTCAAGCGGTTTCAGGAGTTCAGAGCTCTTGTGGAGACTCAGACAGGTTGAAAGATCAAGTCCCTCATGTCGGACAATGGAGGGGAGTATACCCTTGTTGAGTTTGTTGATTATTGTGCAGAGGCAGGCATCAAGAGGGAATTCACAGTTCCTTACAACCCCCAACAAAACGGGGTTGCGGAGAGGAAGAACAGATCCATCATTGGGCTAGAGGCCTGCAACACTGCTGTGTATTTGCAGAACAAGAGTCCACATCGTGCCTTGGGGCATGTGACTCCAAAGGAGGCTTTTTCTGGGAAGAAGCCTGATGTTGGTCACTTCCGTATCTTTGGGTGCATTGCATACTCCTATATTCCCAAGGAGAAGAGGACCAAGCTAGAGCTCACTGCAGAGAAGGGCATCTTTGTGGGTTATAATGAGACCTTGAAAGCCTTTCGGATTTACATTCCTGCGAGGAGGAAAGTTGTTGTCAAGCGGGATGTGAAGTTCGAGGAGGATAGGGCTTTCCAGAGACCACGGGAGTTAGAGTATCTGGATTCACCAGACCCTCAGGAGACGCTGAGTCAGTCACAGGGATCAGGAGGTACATCGATTACGGTGTCAGGTCCATCAGTGAGTAGTGGCTCGCAGAGTTAGATGGGTGGTGCTTCGGGCAGCATGCAGAGTAGTCCGTAGAGTAGTTCGCAGGGTAGCCCATTAATGGACAGCTCACACGGTACTTCAGCATCTACAGGCACAAGTTCATGCATGAGGATGGTTGGCAGGCCTTCAGGAGTTCAGGCTTTTGATGAGGATGAGGATTCTTTCACTGCGGTGGGAGAAGTTTGCTCAGGGAAGAGGAAGTCCAAGTGGCTTCAGGACACCTTGAGAGAGGCCACATCTGTTGCTGGGCCGAAGAGACAGGTTAGAGAGAGTAGACCGCCTGAGCGGTTCTGTAGCTATATGGCATTGGTTGCTAGCATCGTTGACTCCGAGCCTTCTAGCTATGAGGAGGCTGCTAGCCATCATGTCTGGAGAGAGGCCATGCAGGAGGAGTATTCTTCTATCATGAAGAACGATGCGTGGGAGGTGGTGCCGAGGCCTGAAGGGAAATCAATGGTTACTTCCAGATGGCTTTACAAGATAAAGCATGTTGCAGATGGCAGCATCGAGAAGTTCAAGGCTAGATTTGTGGCTAGAGGGTTCTCCCAGGTAAAGGGAGTTGACTATGAGGAGACCTTCTCTCCCGTGGCTTGATATACTTCCATTTGCTCCATTATATCGATAGCAGTAGAGATGGGTTGGAAGATCCACCAGATGGGTGTGAAGACCGCATTTCTCAATGGTTTCATATAGGAGGAGGTGTACATTGAGCAGCCACAAGGCTTTGAGGTGCATGGGAAGGAGTCCCATGTGTGCAGACTGAAGAAGGCACTTTATGTCCTGAAGCAAGCACTTAGAGCTTGGTACTCTAGGATTGATACGTACTTGCAAGAGATGGGTTTCACAAAGAGTGATGTAGATCCGAACCTATAGTTTATTGTGGTAGGTGAGGAGCCTCTCATTCTGGTGTTGTATGTGGATGACTTGGTCATTACAGGTGTAGATAGACTCATAGAGGGCTGCAAGAGAGATCTTGTTTTAGAGTTCGAGATGAAGGACATTGGCTTGATGCATTACTTTTTGGGATTGGAGGTGTGGCAGGAGGAGGGGCATTTCTTCCTGGGACAGGGGAAGTATATTGTGGACATTCTTAGCAGATTTCACATGGAGGATTGCAAACCCATGTCTACACCTATGATCAGTAACTGGAAAAAGCTTCACGCTTCAGATTCCGAGTTGGTGGATCCCACTTTGTATAGACAGCTGATTGGTCCCTTGATGTATTTGGTCAACACTTGGCCAAATATATGTTTTGCAGCCAACACGATGAGCCAGTTCATGTGTGAGCCCAGGAGAGTGCATTGGGTTGCTGCAAAACACATACTTCGTTACTTGTAGGGGACAGTGGATTATGGTCTGGATTATAGACAGGGATATGGAGTGAGATTGGCAGGGTGTTGATCAGTGGTTGTCATTGATGTCAACCCATGCAGCGCCAGAGGCTACCCCAATATTGCATGGGAATTTTGACCTAGCAAATTACTATATTCTGGGTCAAGAATGCTTTTGATGGTTTCTACTTGTCGAGATGTTTCCGTTGATATATGGCATGCCACGTAATTCTTCACGGTTTGAGAGATATTCATGTTTGAAGTTTGTAACCCCAGTTAATGGGCTAAAACACCATGGGGTTGTGGCATGGTCATTGAAAAGTCAATAATTAATAAATTTTAAGCTCATAAAATCCCTCCCACGTTCACTTGTTGAAGCCCCTCTCAACCAAAGCATTTATAAATTGTGATCCTCATATCCTCCTTATGTAGGGATTTCGCTACCTGAAACAGGTCATCGTGGCATTTTCGCTTTAACTTTTTTTCTACGAAGGTTCAAAAGCTGAAATTTTTATGAGGCAGAGCCGAAATTCTGAGGAAGTTCCTGTAAAAATTTCAGATCAAGGTGCTCAATATTTTCGGAGATATGATTTGTGGAAGTTAGTGTTTTTGCAGGCTCCTGAACTTCATCTCAAAGAAGTGACCTTGGGAAAATCGTCATAACTCTCTCTCTGAGTATCAGAGTGGAATTCTGTAAAAAGTGGTAGATAGTGCACGGACTGTAGTTTTCGCTGTATCAATTTCAGAGCCGAATGAAGAAACAATGACACGTGGCACACTGTACAAGTTCGCTCTACTGAAACAGTCCATAATTAAGTCATTGTGAGAGATTGGGCATAACTCTCTCTTGAAGAATCCAAATTGGATCAGTCTTGTGGCATTGGAAAGAAGACTCAGAGTACTATTACAAAACGGAAAATCACATATTGGGGAGTTGAAATAACAAAGATACACCAGATTCAATATCGAGATCTTAGAAGGCAAGAAAAAGCTAGATCATGTGTTGTCAAGCGCTGCAAAGGACCAGACTTTCTAGGGCAACAAGCAAAGCAAGGTGCAACAAAGGGTAGCGTGAGAAGAGCAACAATCAAGGTGCAGAACAACAACAAGAAGTTCAACACATGAAGTCTTCAAGTGGGCAGCACTGCATACAGTCATTGTAAAGCTATCATTGTACAAACACTGATAATAATTGAAGACTAACTAATGCTCTAATTGAAAGGAATACTGATTCACCCCCCCTCAGTATTTCCAACACATGGTACATTGATTTTGATTGGGCAGGTTGTGCTTCTGATAGGAAGAGCACTTCAGGGTGTTGTTTTGGGCTGGGTTCGGCTATTGTGTCGTGGTTTAGCCAGAAGCAACAGTCAGCTGCATTGAGTTCAGCGGAAGCAGAGTACATGGCAGCCAATTTGGCTAGTTGTGAAGCCATATGGCTTCGCAAGATGTTGTTTGGCTTATTTGGTCAAGCATTGAGACCTTTAGTGATTTACTGTAATAATCAGAGTTGCATTAAACTCACGGAGAATCCAGTATTTCATGACAGGTCAAAGCATATCAGGATCAAATATCATTTCATCAGAGACTATGTTCAGAAGGGAGTTGTGAAGCTTGAGTATATTCCCACAGATGAGTAGGTAGCGGACATATTCACCAAAGCCTTACCATGGAGCAAGCATGTCTACTTCAAAGACAAGATGGGTTTGGTGAGGAACACTTTCCTCGGTAAGAGGGAGTGTTAAAATTTGGGTACCAGAGGACAAGTGGTTCCCTAAGGCTTTGATCTTTGGCCTAGGGAAAAGTGTCCAAATGTATTTATCTTTTTCTCTTAAAGTGACTTTATAAGTGGTAAAGTCAAATCTAATTTAAAAGTGACTTTATAAGTGATAAAGTTACGAAGTCTAATTTTAAAGTGACTTTATTAAAGTCAATATGAAATTAGGAAGTGAAAAATTGACTATAGGAATAAAAGGCTAAGTGGGTCTTTATTTAAGTGGGGTGAATTAAAAATTAGAAAGTGAGATTTAAATGCACATTCAATCTCAGCCCTAGATCTAAAGCTATCTCAACCATTGGATTTAGGGATTCCCCAAAAGTCTCTTAGGGTTAGGTTAAAGGAGGAAAAGAAGCGAAAAGGTCATTCAGTTTTTCATGAATAGATTGAGAGAAAGAGAGAAAGAGAGCAAGGAGAATTTCTGAGTAGTGAGAAGTTGGAGGAGAGCAGCAAGGGCACTCAGCAAATCTGTACAACAATATTGGCTCAAATCGCAAGGCAGAAATCCGTACAGCAAGAGAGAGGCTCAGTTTCCAAGAAAGGAAGGCACAAACATCGAGGAAGAGGACAACAACATTAAGCACGAAGTTCGAGGCATAATCTGGGCACGAAAATCGATGAGAAGTATAACTGATATTTTTGGCACAAAAATCGAGAAAAAAGGCAGCGACTTTAACGTAGATTTCGAGGCAGATTTTGGGCACAGATTTCGAGGAGGGATGTTGTACAAATCCGTATAGTTTCGTATAACTATTTTGACAAGGTTTTAGAGGCAACCGTACAACATTTATTGCTGTCATTAATGCTGTAAAGTTTTCTGTTCTGTAATTTTACTGATTGTCACATTTTTCGAGGTGGAGGACAAGCACGGAAAACGAGATAAGTCTATAATTTTGGTTGCTGTAATTTTTACTGTGTTTTCAACTTCTTTGTAAAAGCATTTTCCAGAAATAAAGAAGAGCTCTCAAAATGGTTTTCCCCAAGAGTTGTAGGGGGTTTTTCCAGGGTCATATTGACCAAAAATCAACGTGTCATTTTATGTATGTGGCTGAAATAATTTTTGTGTTTTATTTCTGCAATTTCCAGCACTGTGAAATTCCTGAATTTGTGTTTTCAGAAAGTTTTCATTTTTAGAGTTTTAAATGTATGACTATGGAAAAGGGCATTTAATTTTATGGGAGTGATAAGGTGAAACTGAAAACCGGGGTGGGGTCTAAAATTTCTACACAGTTCATCGCCCACCAGGGGTTGGGACAATCATGGGTTCCTTAATGATGCAAGGGGCAGTCGTAGGTTCCCTAGGAACCAGGGTGATGGCTATAATGATAGGGGATAGAGCTCATGTTTAGATTTTTCCCACGTAGTAAATTTCTATGGCATTTTGTGGTACATTTCCTATTGTAAGTGGCCAAATTATGCTTTTATATTTCTTTTTAGCTGCATTAACCTTCGGGGCATCGTTCTAGGCCCGACCCAAGGTATGGACAAGGGGAAGGGGAGGCTAACACCTTGTGGACCAAATGTACAAATGTGGACCTAGATGGGGAAAAATGCGAAAAGGGTTGTAATGAGCGGAGGGGAGTGAGATATATGGTATTGGGAAGCGGGACCAGGAAACCAAAATCAAGGTTTCTCGTGTAGTGCCGTTTCTAAAGCTAGTAGCTAATAAAGGAGATCCCACAAGACTTGGACACAAGATTAACCCCCAAGTTGAAGTAATGGAATGGGAGTACCTTCGAAGCCTGTGCTTTCCGCCGAATCCCCCCACTAATCCATGCCCAAATCTACCCAATAAAAACAAGTATAAACACCCAATTACATAATGGAAAATCATACCTTTGGGGTTGGATGGCCCACCTTCAAACATACGATCAAACAAATGAGCGAGGACATATAATGACTAGCTTAGGTGGCGGAGAATAGCGACACATCAAACTATCAAGTGGCTGCAAGGGGCTGTCGGCTGAAGACAAATCCAGGAGAAAATTTTCTCCTATAGGGGTCACCCACTGGTGGTGGGTAACAAAACCCAAAGGAGTGGGTATAGAATAAAAAAATGAATTATATTTGTTAATATATTTGTGTTTGAGTATGGAGGCTCAAGTTAGCTAGGTGCCATGGACATGACCCTTGGGTTAATTAGTCCCCCATAAACACCTATATATTGGAGGCCAATGTGAGGTCATTTCACTGTATAGAAATCATCCTTGTATGATCAAGCAAGCCAAGCAAGTAAGTTGCAATAAGAAGATGACGAAGGAAAGAGATATGTTTCTGTTTAGCAAGGAGATCTGTGTTTAGAAGAAGCAGACCGATTCTGTTCATTACGCTGAGGGTTCATGCTTGATTTTCTGTCAGCTATAGTAGGCCGAGGGCTGTCTTGTCTTGCCAAGTGAAAGCAAGTGTTGACACTTATCTTTGGTCTGTTATGTTCTGCTGAAGGAGGGCCGAAGCCCTAGAAGGAAGATGCTAGGCCTTAGCTGATGAACAGGTAGGGCCGAGGAGGAAATAAGGTCAGCAGAGCCCTTGTGAAGGTCAGCCGCAATGCTTTGAAGGGGGCCATAGGCAAAAAAATTATCTTGAAGCTAGGTCGCAGATAAGGTGGGTTTCTGAGGTAGGCCACAGGCCTAGAAAGAGGGGCTGAGAAGCCTTAAAGGTCAAAAGGGGTCTACGTAACTGATCCTACAACACTACGCATGAACTCCTGAAGTTATTCCCATAAACTAAAAATAAGCTCTCTATCTCCATGAACTTGCTCCATGGTCCAAGAAAGACAACTCGTGGTCTTTTTGGCTAAGGCACAAGCGAGAGAAGACCTTCCACTAGCTACAATTTTCAACAATTAAAAGTCACTTTAATAAAAAACGTTCACCTAATTAAATAACTAATAAAGTGAATTTCCATTAGTAGACACCCTCATGGAAATCCCTGTCTGAGCTACAAACACTAACATGCACTTTAGCATATGCTCGGATAGTGCTCACCTCGTCCACAAAAAATATGTTCTTGCATTTGATTTCCATTTATGTGTAAGTGTAGATGAGAGCCTTCATGGATTTTCCATCCTTTTCTCCCAGAGGAACCTCCAAGTTATTGTCTCAAAGCAATTCTTCATAACCTCAATGGACGGGTTAGTTGAAACCCTTTCATGACCCTTTTAGGAATGCTAATAATAATCCACAAGACAACCCTTCCTTATATGTCCATGTTTCTGAAAACTTGAACCAAGATGGAGTAGTATTTTAGTCTAGAATCTAATTAATTAACCACCTACCCAATTCAATTTCCAGATCTATTGGGTGTTCCTCCATTATGTATTTCACACATAATCTAGCCAACATGTTAGAGGTTTGAGTTTTGGTTCGCTCATCAATTCCAGTGAACATCTTGAGTGTATTTCCAATAAGAACAATGGTTCTCTTCTTCCATAACTCGATAGGTAGAGCTAGAAGCTTCATTGAAATAGCTTGGACACTTTAATTTTTTGGAAGTGGGCCGAAGCATGAAGACCATTCCTTTTAAGATATGTATATGTTACTCCAAATCTAGGGTATTTTTTGAATAACTTAACTATATTTTTCAAATTTGAAAACAAATAGTATCCACCCTTTTGGTAGCAAGTTAAAAGTCAGAGTAAAACCCATAACCACCTTCTAGTTTTTGTGGATCCTTTGACTCACTAGGATTTTTGAGATATTGTTGGAATATGAATTCAACTTCTATTTGTGAAAATTTCATCTATTGCAGCAACTGGAAATTATTCTTCTAATTGTAAATTTAATTATGCAGTTTATTTGCTACGAAAAACAACGAATAAAATCACCATTGCAATTTTCGTAATAAAATTACCGTAGAAAATAAAATACTGGAAATTGAGAAATTATAGCACACACACAAGAATATTAACACAGTTAGTTTTGGAAAAATGTCCCCAGAAAAACCCAATGCGGGAAAACTGGTGCAACAGATGAGGGTTTTCTTATTATTCTTCAACGACAAATCTGAGTTCAAAAATTTTAGATGCTCTACTGGCAATCTAATCTGAGGAAAATACTGAGAGAATTTTTGTGAGAATTCTCACATTCCACTTAAATTTCTGCTGTCCAGATGGACCCTCTATCCTCATGCTGGAGCCTCTGCGTCACTCTCTGCGCAGAGTTACTGTGGAATTCGCTCTTCCTCACTCTGCCTCTTCCAGAAATTGAGAATCTTCCTCCTAGAATTCTGTTGCTCTCCTCTTTCACTTGCTACTCACCATTTGGCTCTATCTTATGTGGAATTTGCTCTTTCTCACTCTGCCTCTTCCAGAAGTTGAAAATCTTCCTCCTGGAATTTTGCTGCTCTTCTCTCTCACCTGCTACTCACCCTCTGGCTCTATCTTGAATTACAACCACTGAGAAAATCAAACTGCTTGGGCAACGTAGTAACTGCACTAGTTTATTCTCCATCTACCGATCGACTTCTTCTTATAATGTTATGTTGGAGCACCAACGACCAAGATTAAAACATAATCGATGGCCCAAATTAATTCCTTGTCCATCTATGTGAGTTTCTAGATGATTCTCACCTTATCTCAATTAATACTGATTAATTAACCATATTCCCTAAATTTAGACTTAGGAATTATTTAAAAATTGGTTAATAATCTATTTGAGACACTTCTAGGTGGAATTTCGAGAAACAATTTCTTGGTTTTGGAGAATTCATGTATTCTAGCCTCTCCACAAAATTTCGTGGCTAGAACACATCCAATGCTACAAAAAATAACACTCATTCTTAGCGAGGAATGTGTTCTTGTCTCCGCATCATCTCCTGTCACGCTGCTGATGTCTGGCTACTGCTGCCCACCAATCAATGCGCAACTCTGATATGAACTACTGCTGACCCCGCTGAACTGTTGCCAACACTGCAACTCCCTCTCATTTGCTGCTGCAACTGCAACTGCAACATTTGCAGCTGCGAATCATCTAGAGTAATTTGTCTCCGCTATTGAAATGAGTTCTCCACCATACCCATCTGTTCCCTAAATTGAACGAACTTAGCTCTCCCTAGAGTTTTCGTGAGTATGTCTGCTACCTGCTCTCCTGTGGGAACATACTGTAATTGGGTTGCCCCACACTGTACACAGTCTCCGATGAAATGACATCTAATATTTATGTGCTTCGACCTGTCATGAAACACTAAATTCTCAAAGAGCTTTATGCAACTTTGATCATCATAGTAGACACTGGTCACTTCCATCCGTTGCCTGAACAAGCTTACTAGCAACTTCCTAAGCCATAGAGTTTTGCACGTAGCTGTGCTAGCTGCCATATACTTTGCTTTTGCAGAGCTTAGTGCTACTGACTTCTACTTCCTGCTACACTAAGAAACCATCCCTAATCCAACACTGAAGCAGTACCCAAAGGTACTTTTTTTTGTCCGTTGAACTGCCTGTCCAATCTGCATCTGTGAACCCACATAGTCTGACGTCATTCCCTCGAGTATATCTTAACCCATACTTGATTGTGTTGCGTACATACCTCATAATGTGCCTCGCTATTGCCTAATGTATCCTCTTCGGCTCTGCCATAAACTGACTTAGGGTATTGACTGCGAAGCAAATGTCTGACCTAGTGTTCACCAGATACATGAGAGACCCAATGAGCTGTCAATATAAGGTGGGGTCGACATCCTTGTCATCCGATGCATCTATCTTCTTCCAATTTGTGATCATGGGTGTAGTCATGGGTTTGCAATCCTGCATTCTGAACCTCTTCAGAATATTTGTAGCGTATCTTCCTTGTCCAAGGAAGATATCCCCATTCTTCTGTCATACTTCCAATCTTAGAAAATAGTGCATCAACCCCAGATCCTTCATGTCGAATTCTGCTCCCAGGTTCCTCTTGCATTCTTTTATGAGCCTTGATGATCTTGTCAAAAAGAGATCATCCACATATAGGACTAGAATGAGTGGTTCACCTTCTACCGTCAAATAATAGAGTTTGGGATCTACATCACTCTTGACGAATCCCATCTGCTGCAAGTAATTGTCAATCCAACCATACCAAGCCCTGGGAGCCTGCTTGAGCCCGTATAGAGCTTTCTTCAGTCTGCACACATGTGTGCGCATCTCATGAGTTTCTAAGCCCTCTGGCTGTTCTATGTACACCTCTTCCTTTATCACCCCGTTCAAGAATGCTGTCTTGACGTCCATCTGGTGAATCTACCATCCCATCTGAGCTGCTAGGGATATAACTGACCTGATAGAAGTGTACTTTGCAGCTGGGGCGAAATTCTCCTCGTAATCTATTCCTTCTTTTTGTGCATACCCCTTTGCCACGAACCTAGCCTTGTACTTCTCCACCTGCCATTTGCAACATACTTGATCTTGTAGATCCATCTAGAACCTACAACTGATCTGTCTTTTGGCCTTGCCATTACCTCCCAAACATCGTTTGTCATGATAGAGCTATACTCTTCTACCATAGCATCTAGACACACTTGATGCGATGCAGCATCCTGAAAGTTGGAAGGTTTTGCAACCTGAGCTACCAAAGCTTGATACCTGTCAGGCTGTCTACGTTGTCTTTTGTCTGTCCTAGGAGTTCCATTAAACTCCTCTGCATCTCTCAATGTTTGACGAACTTCTCTGCTGCCTCTTCCACTGGTGGTGGGAAGTTCAACCAGCTTCTTCTCCTGCCCTTGTAGAAATTTCTGAATCTTATACTTTATGCATAAATTATTACTGTTAATCCGGTAATGCTCCTCCTACTTATGGAGGTTATTAACAGAATAAATTCAAGTTAAAATCGAAGAAAAACACATAACAGATCTCTACCAATCCAGATCTAGAATAAGCACATGCACACATTGACAAAGTGACAGTTATTTCTGGACAAATAGTCCTTGGAAAAACCCAATGTGGGAAAACCGGTCTCTGGCTGCTGGAGGAATCTATTATTAAGAATATTTCTGAATACACAAATTTGGGTTCCAGATCTGGACAACCCGACAGAGAAAATACTAGATTTACAACTCACTGGCTGATCTAGGGCCAAAATAATGACTGTTCCACACCCTCAAACGGGATTTACAGAACTCAGCCAAGATTAGGGCCTAGAAACCCTAGCGCTGCCCGTGAAAGGCTCTACGTTAGCCTTTAAAGCCCCTGAAAGACTCTGTGTCAGCCTTGGAAGTCCTCCAAACCCTCAGCACTGCTCCGGAAGGGACTGCGTTACCCCAGAGTGGGTGACGCAGTCACTACGCAACCCCTGAAGGGTCTTTGCATAACCCGTGAGGGTTTCCTGCTGAAAATCACGCTGTCCTTGCTGCTGCTGCCTTCCTATGTGCTGTCCTTGAGCTGATCTCTGCCTTTTGTGTATTCTAGAGCCCGGGATCAGATCATCCCCTTGGTCTAAATTCCCTTCTGTGCAATTGAAACACGTATGAGTATTCTTAGCAAACCCTGCCCTAGAATCTCAACATAGCTTCAATGCTATGCCTCTGTGTGTCTTTACAAATGACCCCAAGCCTTTCCTTTATACTTTTCTCGTTGACAAATCAGCGACCATGATCATATTTTGAGTCAATGTCTAAGATTAAAAAAAAGCTTGATCCGTGTGACTTAAGACAATTTCATCACATGTTTAATTAAATTCACTTTAATTATTTAAGTTCCCTAAGTTTTAACTTAGGAAATACATTAAAATAATTAATTAATTTAATATCACCTAAACTAGATGAAATTTCCGAAATCCATTTCTGGGTCTTGTAGATCGGGTGTACTCTAGTCCTTCCTCAAAATTTGGGACTTAGAGCACAACTGTTGCTACCCCAAATACACAAAATCTCAACACTCCTTGCTTCTTCGTCTGCTGAGAACTCCTTAGATCTCCTACCGCTTGAGGAAATATTGGTAGTAGTCACTGTACTCGATCCCTGTGACTATCCTTCTGCTGGTCCCACTGGCTGCCCCTGCTAGTGGACTAGAAGAGCCTCTGCTGACTGATTTTGATCCCCTGCAGGCATCTCTCGAGATCTCCTAAAAGATTGGTCCTCCATGAACTTTATGTCTCGTCTCACTACAATCTTCCTATTGTTAGGAATGTAGATCCTGTAAGCCTTTGAGGTCTCGCTATACTCGACGATAAACCCCTTCTCTGCAATCTGATCCAATTTGGTATGTTTTTCATCTGGCACGTGGCAATAAGCTACACTACCAAAAATCCTCAAGTGACTAACTTTCGGCTTCCTCCCTGTGAAGACTCCTTCTGGCGTTTTCTTCCCCAGTGCTCTATGAGGAGTTCTGTTCTGGATATACACTGTTGTGTTACATGCCTCTGCCCATAAAAATTTGGGTAAATCCTGGTCATATAACATGGCCTTTGCAGCCCCAACTATAGTTCTGTTCTTCTGCTCCGCTACCCCATTCTGCTGAGGATTATATGGAGTTGTCCATTCTCTTTGTATGCCTTCCTTCGCACAAAAGTCTGTGACGTTTTTATCAATTTATTCTCCACCATTATCTGAGCGTAGTACCTTGATTTTCTTCCTTGTTGCATTCTCCACGAGAGCTTTAAACTCTTTGAAGCAATCAAAGACCTCATCTTTGGTCTTCAAGAAGTAGATCCAGGTTTTTCTGGAATGATCATCAATACAGGTGAAGAAGTATTCGGCACCACTAAGAGCTCTAGTGGATCAGGCCACAAATATCTGAGTGTGTAAGTCCCAACACGCCATCTGCTGTGTTGTCACATCTTGGGAATGCTGCCTTAGCATACTTCCCAAGTACGCATCCTTTGCACACATCATCATGTTTCGTACTAAGTTTTGGAACCCCTGTTACAATTTCTCTAAGCATCTTAAGTGCTCCATGGTGTAGATGTCCCCTTCTCCTATGCCCCAACTCATTTAGCTCCTTCGCACTACTACTGTTACTACCTATTAGCGCCATTGGAGATTCGAGCTGCAACCTATACAATCTGTTGCTTCGAGTTCCAATTTGTTTTACCTTCTTCCAGCTTGAGTGCCTGACATACACTTTCTTCTCCACGAAGTGGACATAATACTCCTTGTCCTATGTTGAAGATTGCAACAAGAAACAATGAAGGAGGCATCTTGAAACATCATTCCTGATCCTAGTTGGAAAGTGATCACCTAAACTAGGTGGAGCCCACATAGGTGATTTTTGTCACAAAGTCTATTTTTAAACTATGTCTATTTTTAGACATGTCAATCATATTCTATGAGTTGCAGTATGCTATTTGTGGATGGTTGGTCAAGTTGGAAAAATAGATGGATTTATAATTTTAGAATATTGGGCGAAGTCTATTTATAGAGCGCTGATCTAAAAATAGATATGTCGAATATTATTAGCTCTTAATAATATTTGGACTCTAAACATTATCTTATTCTCTTGGAGCACTACAGTTTAGTGCACAGATGTGGCATAGCAACTGACAGAAGGAATTATGCTATTCCTGTGGGTTTACTGGAGCTATTGCATGGAGGACTTCAGTGAGAACTCATGTGACAGAGTTTGGTGGAGTTGGAAAAGTAGTTGGTGGAGTTGTATTTAGTTTAACTCAGTTAGACTCAGTTGAGCTAGTTGTATCTAGTCTAACTAATTGATACACTAGTGAGAGTGGTGTGAATTAATTAGTTAATTAATTCACTAAATCATAACTCATTAATCAACTGAAGAATACATCAGTTAACTACAGTGCATGGCAGTTTCAGTGGAGACCAGTGGAGAGATGGGTGAAAGGGCAAGATATACTATCTGTTGTGACTATTAGTGATGCATGAATTGCATCTACATATACATTGGAGTTGCCAATGATAAAAACACAGTGAATGAGAGTGGGATTACATCGAATTGGTCTTTGTAATCAGCTTGGATTGCGCAGTGGAGACAGGCTAGTAGGTGGCAAAGATCGGTGCATGGATTTGCAAGATTAGGCCTGATTAGTGTATGATGATTGTACTGTACTGAGAGCTTGTGATAAGCTTTGTATGTTTGTATGAGATTTTCATATGATCTCCATGTTACATAATATGATAGTTGGGGTTTTTAGCTTCAGGCTTTCCTGTTAAACAACTGTGTTATGTGTGTTTTTATTGCTTCATGTGTTTTGCAATTGTTGATTAAATTTCCGCAAGAATTATAGTGGAAGGATTCTATATTTAGCAAGAAGATAAAATATTGTTAGATCAGGGGAGTCCGGATATATACATGCATATTGTATATAATTTCTACATCGTATAACTGGGATACTAAAATCAGGTTCATACCCAATGCTGGCACATGCAATACATTTGTAGTGCTGGTGTTGTCCCCTGACTCCCTCTGAAAATATATGGTACCTCTTCCTACTGGAGTACATTTTGTTCAGTTGCCCTAGTAATATGGAAGTCCATCTGCTCCTCCTTGTAGCTAGAGAAATATTCTCTAACCCTTGTCATATGAGCTGATGCTCTACTATCTATATACAAGACACCTGGTGAAGTTGATCTTGACAAGCAAGCAAATTCGTCCTCCAACCTGGAAGACAAATCTGAAGCTTCCTGACTGTTAATTCTGTCCATGGTCATGCTGAAGAACTTAGTGTGATTTTCCTCTTTCCTCTCGACGCTGATTCTCCTCTATCAACCTGCTGCAAAACTACTGCGTCCAGCTAGAGATCTGCCTTGCGAAAAATACAGGGCTGCTCCCTCTACCTCTGGAGCTACTCGATCTGGAGAGATCGAATATTTCTGTCGCTCTCTCAGAAAAAATCGATTCTCCTCAATTGACTTGGCCCAGAGACTGCGCTGCCCCTTGGGGTTTCGATCTGCTGCTCTCATTTAACAACGAAACTCCTTCTGTCTTCGATACTGAGCTCTCTGGCTAATCATCTGTGCTCTGATACCATATGAAAATTTCATTTATTGCAGCAGCTGGAAATTATTCTTCTAACTGTAAATTTATTTATGCAGTTTATTTGCTTACAACAAACAACAAATAAAATCATAGCTGCAATTTTCACAATAAAACTACTGCGGAAAATAAAATACTGCATACTGAGCAATTCTATATCATACACAAGAATATTAACACAACATATTTTTGGACAAATGTCCTCGGAAAAACCCAATGCGGGAAAACTGGTGCAACAGATGGGGGCTTTCTTATTATTCTTTAACAACAAATCTGAGTTAAAAATTTTTAGATGCTCTACTGGCAATCTAATCTGAAGAAAATACTGAGAGAATTTTTGTGATATTTTTCTTACATTCCACTGCAAATTTTTGCCCCCAAGATGGACCCTCTATCCTCACGCTGAAGCCTCTGCGTCACTCTCTGCACAATGACTGCGCAAAGCTACTGTGGAATTCGCTCTTCATCACTCTGCCTCTTCCAGAAGCTGAAAATCTTCCTCCTGGAATTCTGCTGCTCTCCTTTCTCACTTGCTATTCACCCTCTAGCTCTATCTTCTCTGCTGAATCACAGCCACTGAGAAAATCGAACTGTCGGGGCAACTGAGTACTGCACTGGTGTATTCTCCATCTACCCATCAACTTCTTATAATCTTCTGTTGGAGCATGAATGGCCAAGATTAAAACATAATCGATGGCCCCAATTAATTCCCTGTTGATTTGTGTGAGTTTCTAGATGATTCTCACCTTATCTCAATTAATACTAATTAATTAACCATATTCCCTAAGTTTAGAGTTGGGAATTATTTAAAAATTGGTTAATAATCTAATTGAGACACTTCTAGGTGGGATTTCCAGAAACAATTTCTGGGATACTAATTAATTAACCATATTCCCTAAGTTTAGAGTTGGGAATTATTTAAAAATTGGTTAATAATCTAATTGAGACACTTCTAGGTGGGATTTCCAGAAACAATTTCTGGGTTTTGGAGAACTCATGCATTCTAGCCTCTCCACAAAATTTTGTGGCCAGAACACATCCGATGCTACAAAAACTAACACTATTAAGAATGATGTACATATAAATACAACATACAAACCATTGGATTCAACTTCCAAGGTTTCTTGGACATGCCGTAACCATTCACCAGAACCGTAATGGATTAGGTGTCTAACATTCCCCCCCTTAACCCAAAGGGATGTATATGAGTCCAAGAAGAGAGCTAAAATGCAAAAATGCATGACAACCAATGGCTGAATGAGCTCTCTAAAATGGTGGTTTTTAAGGAAGACCACAAACCAAAAGGTCGGAGAACTCGAGGTCTCAACCAGTGGTGGTTTGAGGCTGACCACCAACTCTGGAACTAAAGCTCGAAGTAGTTCATGGAACAATTCCAAATCTGGCTAGAAGATGAAATCTTCTGCTAGTGGAAGTGCTCCATAATAATGGTTTGAAGATGACCGTAAACTGATGTAGCAAAAACCAAAATCTTTTTGCAGGTGGTGGTTTAAGGCAGGTCACCAACCAAAAAGCATGCTTATGGAGCATGAATCTGTCTTTGCCCACAACTCTGAATCTGGCTATGGCCAACTCTGGCTCTAGGCTCTCGTTTAGGTTTGTGGCTTGGGCTCGCTTGATAAATCTTTGAAGTACATAACTGGCCATCAATTCCCCCCTGCCCCCCCCACCCTCCCGTCAAAAAATGAAGAAATATTTGCTGCAAGATGTGTCGATACTCGAGAACAAATTCTATGGTATACCGTTATATCTTCTTGGTTGTTGAAGACCATTGCTAGGAAGCGATCCATCTAAGGTGAATCTTCTGTCTTCGAGGAGTTTTGTTTTTGGAGCATCTCTTTGATTGATGAGTGTGCTTACCACAATGCTCACAAGGGTGAAGATCAAAACACTGATCCTTCGCATGGCCAACTCGATCACAATGTTGGCATCTGGCATTTTGCTGTGGTTGTGGAACAAGAACAAGTGAAGATAAACATCCTGAAGAAACCCAACACTATGAAATTGGATGGGCTTGGAATACTTTGGAATATGAAAGGGCACATCTTTGTCATATCCAAGACTAGTTCTTTTCTTTTTGTTAACAACTTCTTCCCAAGTTCTGATGATGGGCTTGGGAAGCACAGGCTGAACCTCTGAATCTTTATGGAAATATGCTCCTGAAACGGCCTCATTATTCTGATTAATCTGTCTGCTGATGGGGTTCAGGGTCAAACAAGGAGTTGTTCTAAATAAGGACCAACTCAGAATCACAACTCTTTGTTGTAGCCCATCTCTTTGTAGCTGCGACTCAAGTATGAGAAACTCAACCGTCTCCTTTGCATGGTGTAGATGGATTTGGATATCAGCAAGAGTGGCTTTGCTGATTTTTATTGTGTCATCAGCAGTAGATAGTATCAGAGTATTCAGTAATTCTAATACTCCCTCAAGTTTGACCATTTTCTTAAAACACAGAAAACTGCTGCAATCAACTTTGGAAAAGGGGTGGTGGTTTCAACCGAAAATGCACCCACTTACAATGCAAATTCAACAAATAAATTTTTTCTTACAACTTGTTTAAAAAAATCATGCAATGGATAAATCCACAAAGCCTATCTCAACTGCTAGATAGACATTGGACCACTTTTTGCTCATAAGCTTTCAAGAAATGTAGAAATGGCACAAAAGAAATCCACCCAAAATAAAGCCACAGAGAAGACCTAGAAACACAAAGCTTGCAAGGTTCCCACCACAAGTCAAAACTTTTTTATTTTAAAGTCACGAGAAAAAACACCAACCGTTGATAAGAAACGATCCAATGAAAACAAATCCTGCTTTGAATAGTCAATTTGCGGGAGTATAGCCAGGCCACTGAGGACTGTCGATCAACTGTATTATATATGGGCAACAACAATCCATTTTCCATCATCCGAACAATTATTTTCTAGATATTTGTCTTCCCACTTATAATTTCTGTGCCAAGAATTTTTTTTCTTAGGCACCGTTTTTATTAGAGTGTTTGACCAATTTGGCGTTATCAACAATGGGTTTAGCTGAGACAACTGTTGAGCCCGCAAAATTGTCGTTTATGCTTGCTTTCGGCCTGACTGCTACAAACTCTGATTGTATGAGTGCACGGTTTCCATCACAAAACTCCTGTGACATCAATCTCACTATCTGTTTCTTGTGCTCTTGTTTCTTGATTGTTCAAAGCATAAATCATATCATATTCAAAACTTTCACAACGACAATGATAACACCTTCCAAAGCCATGGTCGTAGCAATGCTCACAGTGCAGGGGATATAGGTTCTTATCACCAGAATGCAGCATCAGCAGTTAGCTAGGAATTATTTCTCATTCATTTCCTGCATTGCTAAATGATTTGAGAAAAAAGTATTTCACTCAATTGTCCAGTAGTTGCGTCATGTAAAACTGGAGTTATTGCATTTATTCTTGCAATGGGTCTTCATCGCCTTGGTAAGTGTGATGTTGCCGTCTATGATGGCTCTTAGATGGAATGGGGAGCACAACCTAACAGGCCTTAGTATGGTATTTTGAGGAATTGTAGGCAGCTGGATATCAATTTTCCATTGATCTCCCTTGGAAACATATAGTCTATCTAAAGCTTATGTAATTGCCACATTTCTTACTTTTGACAACTGAAATAGTAAGCTTACAGCTAGCTACTAAAAAGTCACTGTCATAATTTAATAAAAGAGAGGGTAAAATATGTCTTTTTTATCCTTTGCCCTGTTTAGTAAATCCCTTCTCTGTTCTTAATAAAACCTAGATTAAAATAAATATATGATCAAGCTTACTCGTGTGATGTCACTCAACACCAGGGCGCTAATATTATTATTAAAAACCTGATTATTTCTCCATCGGCAGTAGCAGAAGCTCCAAATCAGTAGTTGTTATCATTCTTCTTGGATTTGATTGTACGTCTCCACTCCCTTGCCCGATATACATTTCATCTCTCAATCGGAGAAGGAGGGAAGTGTTTGTACGAACAATGGCTGAGGACTGAATGAAAATCATCCAACGTAGCCATGGACTTTGCACTACAACTTCTTTGACAGGTCGCTGATGCTGGTGTTAAGATTTTGTGTATTTGGGGTAGCATCAGTTGTGCTCTAGCTCCCAAATTTTGAGGAAAGACTAGAGTACACTTGATCTAGAAGACCCATAAATGGATTTGGGAAATTTCATCTGGTTTAGGAGATATTAAATTAATTAATTATTTAAATGTATTGCCTAAGTTTAAACTTTAATTAAAGCGAATTTAATTAAACATGTGATGAAATTGTCTTAAGTCACACGGATCAAGCTTTCTTTTAATCTTAGCCATTGATTCAAAATTTGATCATGGTTGTTGGTTTCCCAACGAGAAAAGTATAAAGGAAAGGCTTGGGGTCATTTGTAAAGTGACACAGAGGCAGAGCACTGAAGCTAAGCTGAGATTCTAGGGCAGGTTTGCTAAGAATTCTCAGAAGTGTTTCAACTACAGAGAGGGGAATTTAGGCCAAGGGGATGATCTGATCCCAGGGTCTTGAATCAGCAAGAGGTAGAGCAAAGAAATAGGAGAGCAGCAACTGTGCTACGCAGTCCCTCCCATGACAACGTGATTCAGCTGGAAGCCCTCGAGGGTTATGCAGAGACCCTAAGGGGCAGCGTAAGGACTGTGTCACCCTGTCTGTGGTAACACAACCCTTTCCAGGCCAGCACCGAGCGACGTAGGGGCTTCAGAGGCTGACGCAGAGGCTTCAGGGGTAGCGCTGGGGTTTCTAGGGCTTGATTTTGGCCGAGTTTTGTAAATCCCGTTTGAGGGTGTGGATCAGTCATTATTTTGGCTTCAGAACAACTAGTGAGCTGTAGATCTATTATTTCTCTGTCGGGTTTTCTAGATCTGGAACCCAAATTTGCTGTATTCAAAAAATTCTTAATAATAAAACCCTTCAGCAGTCAGAAGACTGGTTTTCCCGCATTGGGTTTTTCCGGGGACTATTTGTCCAGAAAATCATTGTGTCACTTTGTCTATGTGTGCATGTACTTTTTCTAGATCTGAATTGGTGAAAGACTGTTATGTGTTTTGCTTCGATATTGATCTGAATTTATTCAGTTATTAACTTAACTAAGTAGGAGGAGCATAACCAGATTTAACAATAAGATTTCTATATAAGTATAAGATTCAGAAATTTTTAGATGGTATCAGAGCAATTGTAGATCTAGGAAGGTCACCAGTAGAAGACTGAAGGTTCTAGCTGTAGAAAGCAGCAAAAAGGCAGATTTGAAGCGACAATGCAATTTTCAGAGGCAGAATCACGCAGAGGGCAGGGTGATGTAGTTTAACGTTGTCTCCTAGCAAGCCCACTCAATTACTGCACAAATGCACCTCAGAAACAACGCTGTATTGGTCTGAAGCTAGCTAGTGTGATGCAAATCTGGATTTGTCAGATCCAGAGAAGACTGAAGATTAGCTGCAGAAATTCAGAAGGCGCTGGTGGGGTTAAATTTTTGAAGTTTTCAGATTTTTAGCCTAAGCATAAGTGACAAAGAGCGGGAGGAGATCAACTTCTTAGGGAGTTTATAGCCAAAGAAACTTGCAGATTGATCAAAGGATCAAAGAGAGCTGAATCATTGTTGATTTGGCAGATTTCCAAGGAGGGAAATCAGTTGTCAGAGGGAGCAGAAGGTGCCTGTTTCGCCAAAGGCCTTAAATCCAGCTCTCTATCAAAGAGAAAGGGAAGTTCCGACACAGTTCTGAGCAGATGGCTCCTCATGGACTGCGTGATCAGGACATATTGGATGGCCTCTCCACTTTTCAGTTTGGAAGGCAAGGATCCTGATAGTCCTTGAGGCATATAATCTAAGAGACCATGGAGAGCAAACTCTGGCCACACTGACCAATGCAGATCTCCTACAGAAGCATAAGGAAGCTGCTAGGCATGCCAAGCGGTTGATCATGTACGAAATTAAGGACCATATTGTACCACACATAGCTGAGAAGAAGACAACTAATGAGATGTGGAAGGCCTTAAACTCCCTATATGAGGGAAAGTCTGTCCAAAGGAAGATGCTGTTGGAGACTCGGATGAGGTCATTCATGATGACCAAGGGAGAAGACATGGAGCATTTCCTCTTCAGATTGCAGTCGATTAGAGATCAGTTGACTGCAACAGGTGCTAAGGTGGAAGAGGATGTGATGGTCAGGACTGCTCTCAATGCAGTCACGGATGAGTGGGAAACCTTTTTCCAAAGTATCTTGGGCAGAGTGGACCTCCCAGATTGGGACAACTTGTCGACAGTTCTGCGTCAAGAAGAATTCCGCAGATTCACCAAGAAGCAATACAACTTTGGATTGAGCAAAGTGAAGAAGGAAGATGAAGAAGATGCAGCCTTGGCGTCAAAGAGGCAGCAAGGAAAAAAGAAGGATCTATCTAAGATCAAGTGCTTCCAGTGTGGTGAATTGGGACAATTTGCCAGCAGTTGTCCTCAGAAGAAAAGGGACAAGGAAGCTTCTTCTTCCAAGGCTGTTGTGGCAGATGATGCAGTCATGAGCGCTCATGAACCACGAAAGTGGGGCGACATGGATCTGTAGAGGAGCTACAGAACGTAGGGGGGGATCCTTGAGTAGCTCATCTCTTGGATCACATACGAGGTACGAGAGCCTTAAGACAATAGCAGGATAAGTGGCGCAGTCAGTGCATAGATCACGGATGACGCAGAGGCAAATTTGAAGGCTGGAAGGAGCAGCGTAGTGCAGGTGCAGTAGCAGCAGTGCAAAGGCTGATGTGACTTCAAAAGCGCAGAGTAGAGTTGCTTACGGCAGTGCAGAGCTGCGGCAGCATAGAAGGCTTCAGAGGGACAACGCAGTGCAACAACAACGTGAGAGATTTCAGCACAAGGGGTTGATGTGACTTAAGCAGTGCAGAGGGAGTCTGGTTACACAGTGCAGAGCTGTAGCTGTGCATCATCCTTCAGATGCCAGCACAGATCAGTAGCCTATGGAGCTTCAGTGATAAGGATGCAGCCCAACTGACTTGTCTGTCAAAGATTGCGCAAGAGATTTAGTTGTTTCTCTCAAAAATTGAAGTTGCAGTGCAGCAGATTAGCAGTGGCAGTGATATGAGCAGCACATATGCAAAAAATTGAGAGGGAGCTGTAGAACAAATGTTGCAGTGGCAGAGGCAGAGTCATGGGCATCAGTACAGAATGGCAGCAACAGTGCAGAGTTGAGTGGTAGCAGGCCAAGCATCAGCAGCATAGAACCAATGCCCAAAATCTTGTAATGCATAGTGTGATGTATTGCTAGAGCACACTCCCAATGCTAAGAGAGAGTGTTGAGATTTTGTATATTTGGAGTAGCATCAGTTGTGCTCTAGCTCCCAAATTTTGAGGAAGGACTAGAGTACACTTGATCTACAAGACCCAAAAATGGATTTGAGAAATTTCATCTAGTTTAGGAGATATTAAATTAATTAATTATTTTAATGTATTTCCTAGGTTTAAACGTAGGGAACTTAAATAATTAAAGTGAATTTAATTAAACATGTGATGAAATTGTCTTAAGCCACACAGTTCAAGCTTTCTTTTAATCTTAGCCATTGATTCAAGATTTGATCATGGCTTTTGGTTTCCCAACGAGAAAAGTATAGAGGAATGGCTTGGGGTCATTTGTAAAGTGACATAGAGGCAGAGCACTGAAGCTAAGCTGAGATTCTAGGGCGGGTTTGCTAAGAATTCTTAGAAGTGTTTCAGTTGCAGAGAGGGGAATTTAGGCCAAGGGGATGATCTGATCCCAGGGTCTAGAATCAATAAGAGGCAGAGATCAGCTTAGAGAGGCAGCGCAAAGAAGCAGGAGAGCAACAACAGAGAGGGTAGTAACTGTGCTATGCAGCCCCTCCCAGGACAACGTGATTCAGCTGGAAGCCCTCAGGTGTTATGCAGAGACCCTAAGGGCAGCGTAAGGACTGCGTCACCTAGTTTGGGGTAACGCAACCCTTTCAAGGCCAGCGCCGAGGGATGCAGGGGCTTCAGAGGCTGACGCAGAGGCTTTAGGGGCAGCGCTGGGGTTTCTAGGGCCTAATTTTGGCTGAGTCTTGTAAATCCCATTTGAGGGTGTGGATCAGTCATTATTTTGGCTTCAGAACAATCAGTGAGCTGTAGATCTATTATTTCTTTGTCGGGTTTTCCAGATCTGGAACCCAGATTTACTGTATTAAGAAAATTTTTAATAATAGAACCCTCCAGTAGTCAGAAGACCGGTTTTCCCGCATTGGGTTTTTCCGGGGACTATTTGTCCAGAAAATCACTGTGTCACTTTGTCTATGTGTGCATGTACTTTTTCTAGATCTGGATTGGTGAAAGTCTGTTATGTGTTTTTCTTCGATATTGATCTGAATTTATTCAGTTAATAACTTAACTAAGTAGGAGGAGCATAACCAGATTTAACAGTAAGATTTCTGCATAAGTTTAAGATTCAGAAATTTTCACAGCTGGTCCTTCACGTTGGCACCAAGGGAGAAGCAGGGCAGGATCTCCCAAACAAAGAGACCAAAATGGGCTGCCACTCTTTCAGTCGGTTGGGTAAGGACAAAGTTGATGCTGTAGCGAACAAAGCTCGTAAATGCTCTGATACCAATGTAGCGAACAAAGTTCGTATATGCAACAGAATACTCAGAAGATCTGGTATATGTAAATATCCATTATAGGACAAGTAATATATATATTATATAAGAATTGTTGAATGTACATAGATGTTTGATTGTTACAAATGAGGCCTGCTTATAGACCTAGGCAGGTGCCTCTTCATGGAAGGTCATATCCCATTAGACATGTCTCTTCAGTACTAATTATTAATTAATGCGAACTAATTAATCATTACTATATTTACATTATTTTTATATAAATTATATTCATAATAGACACTCACTCCCGACAGTATTTGAACAAAAGATACAAAACTTAAGGAACAAAACAGTCACAGGATCATTATTACTAATGTATGTTACCAGAAAAATGACATCCAGAACTTCATGTCATAGCAAGAATCAATTCCTAGCATTTACAACATTGGATTGCTTTTATCGAATGAAACAATTCTATTGAAAACCAGATTCCTATTCTGTGTGGAAAAGGACTCCGGTTGTTCTTCAAAATCTGAGGCTGCACAATATTTGAAGAACCTTCCTTCCCAAGAGTTTTTCATCAACGCTGTTCTATCTTCCTCGCGCCTATGTATTGTACTGAAGATCTCGATCTGAGATGCAGATTGCCCAGTAAAATTTCATGGGCAACATGGTCTTATCATAAAGCAGATCACCGGGTACACCTGCGATGCCTATGTCTGAAGTGGAGCCGCAGGAAACAAGTTATAAAGCCCTCTGCTCCTGGAGTGATCCACTCTTTGTCCCGTTGTTCCACATGCTGGAGTTGCTATGAGCTCGATCAGGGCCTTGTACGAATATCGTATGTATGGTAAGCATTTTGTTTGCAGGTGGAAGGCCTTTAGTTTCACCAACTTTTACTTCACAATCAAGAGGAACTGAAAGAACGACTTCGACTGCGCAGAGTCTTGGACAAAAATAGGTCTCAGTTTAGCATTGCTGTGAGCGGGCCTGTCAGGCCCGGGACACTTTCTTTTGGCAGCACCAAATAGCCTCACCCTTGTGAAAACTGATGCAAAACTGATAGGGATCCGTGAGGGTTGCACTCAGGAAGGCCACAAAACTAGTGGCCCAAACTATTCAACAGGGCAGATATACCACTGCTTTGATACCACAGTTGGAATATGAATTCAACTTTGATCAAGAATGATGTACATATAAATACAATATACAAACTGTTGGATTCAACTTCCAAGGTTTCTTGGACATGCTGTAACCGTTCACGAGAACCCTAATGGATTAGGTGTCTAACAGATATATCTTCTATAGAATTTACCTATCAATGCCATATCTTTATAGTGCAGATTCTGCTACAAATATATCTTTTCCACTATCAATTGGTTAGCGTGGCAGCAATGGACTCTTGAGTATGGAATGCCACAATGATGAGAGGACTGACAACACTTACAAATGGGTTCGATACAATGTTATACCTGACAGGGCTGTGATATTTTTCTTACACAGCCGTTTCAGATGCCACCATAGATGTGGATTCCTAAGTTCTTGGTGGTATTTTTTTTGGGATATTTTAACTTTATGTCTTCCTCATCCTTTATTTTTTAGTTTATATCAATCTGCTAAATTACAGTGGCATGAGATGCAATCTTGTGGACTGGAGTTGGATGGCCTCCTGGTATGAATTTCTATTGCTTCTTAGCAGAAGTTTGGCACCTGGCATACAGGTCGAAAACTGCTCCGAAACTGCTATAATGAACCAAATGGTTCATTTCAACTGAGCCATCACATAAAAAGTGAGAGTCCATAAGTATGATATCAGAAAGGACAGAAGTAATATTTAAGAAAAATTAATGATGCAATGATGGTTGAAAGTTAGTCAAGACTCCTTGCATGGTGCCCAAAGAGAGACATGTACATGCCGAGGGACGCAACCTTAAGTCAGAGTAACTAATATAATAGATAATGTAATTATGTTCATTACATCATCAC
The DNA here is from genome assembly GCA_034641835.2 of Pinus albicaulis. Taxonomy (NCBI): domain Eukaryota; kingdom Viridiplantae; phylum Streptophyta; class Pinopsida; order Pinales; family Pinaceae; genus Pinus; species Pinus albicaulis. Next base: position 26,418,441 of record CM076582.1, on the reverse strand, counting down.
TCATTATTTCTGTGTGTTTGTAATTCATTGACTGCATTAGTGACATCTCTTTTTCTTTTGTTCCATCCCACCAAAATTATGTTGACTAATATTAAAAATCTGTAAGCTAGTAAATCCAGTCTGAATGAGCATTGCAGTGCTTGATTTCAAAGTGTTTTCTTTGTTTCTAAAGCTTGCAATTTGTGACTAGTATTTTATTGAAGTGTCACCAATGGTTTCCTTATACAGGTTATTTTCAGTTGGTTGGATGGATTTAAGAATGCATCTTCTTTTATATTATGGTTCATTAGATATATGGTTTATTGGAATATCTGGTTTTTTGTCATGATATTTGGTATTGTTAGTTTCAGAAAAGTCTGATATTTAATTTTGGTTACCTTGTAGGTGCATAAAGATGGCAATTGTCCATGACATTGCTGAAGGTAGGATTGAAGAGAATAATTTATTTATGTGTTTTTGTTTTAGTTTTTCTTGTCATACCTTCAAAATTTAAATATGGTTTAGCTTTCTTCAGTACTGATCATTTAGCAACATCAAAGCAGAAAAGATTGCCATGACTGCAAGTCTGTGTAAATTTTTCAATATGTAATGGCAATGCTAAAACGTTTATAACTTTAAAGCTTTGATGATCTTCTTTATTTGAGTAGTTTTAATGTGCAATTTGAAAGATCATATAGCTAGGCACATTTCTGTCTCTGTCTGCACCTATGTGATTAGTATGTCAATGGGAGCATAAAGTGAATGAAACAGCCAATATTTGTGAAGGTGGGGGTAGTGGACCAAGAGAGACCTGCATTTAAGTCAAATGTGGATGTCTCCTTATAAGGTTTTTTAAGGTATTGACCATGGTTGAGTGTAAGAATAGAATTTAAATACAACGGACAACAAATCAACTTACTCCAAAAAATTTGAACGAGTTCAGATTGGAAGATTCAAATTGCTGAGAGAGAAGATAAGATGAATATTATAGTGTCCAACAAAAAACCATAAAAGTAGGTCAAAGGGGCTGAAAAAGTACTTGTAGTGTCAGTACAAAATGGGAGTGCTAGGGAATTTCCTAGCACAATGCTAATAGCAGAAAAATAATAAGATGTAAGATCTAAAAGCTGGATAGAGACTATTTTCTAGGTGTCTACCTAAAGAAAGACAAAGGCTAAAAGAGAGAGTATAAGATAATGTTGGACACCTAATCTGCTAAGGGTTGGTGTGGACGAATGCGAACAGTCGGAGAAGTCCAGGAGACCACTTGGAATATGAAAACCAAGGTTCAAAGACATTGTATAAATATGTTTATCTTCGTGAATAGAATGTATCTCATGTTTATTTTAATCTTGTCCATTATTTGTAAGTGTTTAACATGGTATCAGAGCAGGCATAGTGCCCTGCCTAAAGTTTGTGAGCCATGGTTTTATGGCCTTCTTAGAAATCAAGTTGTTTTATAGTTTTCCCTTTGTTTGTGCGCCCTGCCATTCTGCAGTTACCTGTCTAGCCTTGCAGGTATTACTTGCCATTCTTGCACTGGTTCTGCCATTCATCTCTGTCTTTCTTCCCGCATTTGAATGCCTCTGGCATCTCTTCTGTCATGGTCTCAAATGTGTTTATTTTGCCTCGACAGATGCACTGTCGTCCTTGATTGAAATCTCGGTGTAGCCTCTATAACTATATTGCAGGAAACATTGGCCAGGAGGGACTTTCAGCCGGGAAATGGAAACGAAACGCTGAAACGTGTTTGGTACAGGCCTGAAATTTGTTTCAGGTTGTACAGGCGAGTTTCACGAGGCTGAAACGTGGCTAGTATGGCCTGAAACACATTTCAGACTCGTATGACTATGTTTCCAGCAACAATTCTTTTTTCTTTTTTTCTTTTTTTCCTTTTAAATTTTTTATTTGGCGATTACAATAATGCGTGGATGTTTTTAGCATAGTTATCAGAACTAGACCGGTCATTGAACCGGTAGACACCTTGGACCAAGAACTGGTCAGAACCGGACGAAAACTGGTAAAAAACCAGTCAACCAAAAACACATAAAATATTCAATTTTTAAAGAAAAACATATATATTCATGTGCATCCACATGAATCCAAACCATTCATACACAAATAAGAAAAAGTTCTCATTTATATTGCATGTAAAGGTGCACATAACCAAAATGGCACTGAGTGTAATCCGTCTCTAAACCGAAAATACATCAGCAAACACGCTGCACATGGCCTATAGTATCCAAAACAAATTATGCTACAACAAATACTTACATATCATCAAAACCATTGCCTATATTGGGATCTTCATCATCAATATCACCCTCTAAGCATTAAAATAAGATAGAACAAGCATAGCATGTCAAGTCAAGATTTTGTTTCAGTGATGGGTACTTTTTTTAGTAGGTTCATGATGAAGGAGTTCAACAAGCAATGCCACTAACGTTAAGGTGCATAGAGGGCTTGGTGCTTATGATTAAATACTAGTTCCATACCCTTGTACATGACAAAATCCAATGTAGCGTTGCAATCCCCCCAATCTTGAAATCGTGGAAAAATGTTAAGTCAGCTGTGTTAGCGCTGGAATCAGCACTTGGACTGCTTCAAGCACCTGACCAGACACATCCTAAACTCTAAGGCAATTTAATGATTTGGTTTATAATATTGGTAGGTGGTTTAAACTCCCATTCACTGAAAAGAGATTTCAGTGAAATCCATTGTTCTACTAATGAGGGTATTGGGTTTGATGTGTTAGCAAAAGAGTGAGTTTGTAGCCTATGAGGGGAAGAGAATGTGAAATGGAAGAATAAACAATGGGTCTGCAAGGTAGAAATCCACTGCTTTTGGTAGAAAAAAGAATTGGCCAATAACAGCCAGCTCTTAAGATTTTGTTTGCAGTGGCTTTCCAATACAAATGCCCTCCACACACTCCTGCATGTATCTCTGTCATAATCTCTTGGGATTCAACTTCATCTACACATCTTAATAAGACCCCAACAGGGTCTTTCCAGTAAAGATGGTCTTCCAAAATGCAATACTTCACAACTCTCAATTTGAAAGCTCTCCTTTTTGACTTCTCCATTTCAGGGGGACAGTTGAAATTTAACAAAAAATATACTATAACCTTGTACCAATCTGAATGAAATATTTCAGGATAATTAGAAATACCTTCTCCATCTTCTCCTTCAGCTGCCTCTACATTCAGATTTAAAGCCTTGCAGTTAGATTCCGCCATCAAGCGAGCCAAGCCTTGACCTTTTATCATTTTAGTTGGTCGGATCTCAATATCAAATTCCAGAATTTTCGTCAACCATCGTCCTCTCTTGCCATCTGTATCTAGCTGCAGCAATACATCTTTAACAATAATATTTGGCACAAAAACAACAATTTTTGAATGTAGCACATAAACTCGAAAATACTTCAAAGCCTTAACTAGTGCATATGCCCGTTTTTCAGTCGGGCTGTATTTTAATTCAGCATTTCTTAAATCACGATTGAAAAATGAGATAGGTTGCTCTAAACCTTCTTTGTTATTCTGTAACAAGACAACTGCAATTGTCTCTTCTGAAGCATACGAAAAAATCAGAAAATCTTTTTCAAAATCAGGGCTAATCAAAACTAGAGCTTCAGTCAAGGCAGATTTGATTGCTGAAAAATAATTCTTTTCTTCATCTCGCCATTTAAATTCTGCATCTTTTTTTAGCAAGACATTTATGTGTTTGATCAACTCTGCAAGGTTTGGAACAAAGCGCCTCAGAAAATTGATTTTCCCTAAAAATGACTGCAATTTTTTTTTATTCCTTGGCAAACCAATCTTCTGAATAGCTTCTACTCTTCTCGGATCAATACAGAGGCCACTTTCTGTTACAATATGTCCCAATGATTTCCCTTCTTGGACAACAAAGGATGACTTTTTTGGGTTCAAGGACAAACCAAACATTCTGCATTTGTCAAAAACTTGTTTCAAATGTTTCAAGTGGTCTTCATCAGATTTTGAATAGACTGTGATGTCATTCAAATAGATGACTACAAATCTATCTTTTTCTCCTGCAAAGGCAATATCCATTGCCCGTTGAAAAGTTGCGCCTACATTCATCAGACCAAATGGCATTTTGTTGTACATGAATGTACCCCAGGGTGTGATAAATGCTGTCTTTTCTCTGTTTTGCCTGTCAACTGAAATCTGATTATAGCTTGAAAAGCCATCAATCATTGACAATCTTTTGGATCCTACAACTTTCTGCAAAATATAATCCATCTTGGGTAGTGGATAGTTATCTTTTAATGAACACCGGTTCAAGTTGCGAAAATCGACACAAATCCTTATCTCTCCATCCTTTTTTTGAACTGGGACTATATTAGCTACCCAGTTAGAAAATCTCAAAGGTAGAATTATCTTTGCTTCCCATAATTTTTTGATTTCTTTCTCAATGATTGGGAGCAACATGGGATTGATATGTTTGTTTTTTTGTGCTATAGGCTTTGCATCTGTTTTCAAAGGAATCTTGTGTTCCATTATGCTTTTATCATAAGTATTAATCTCACTATAAGACCATGCAAAAATATCAGCTAATTCTTTCAGCAGTTTGATATATTTTGTTTTGGTTTCAAGAGAAAGGAATTTGGACACTTTGACTAATTTTGGCTGATCTTATGTGCCATTGTTACATTTAATTGTACTCTCTCCATCAAATTTACTTTCAGGCTTGAGAAAAACTTCGTTATTATCGAACAAACTTTCTAAAGGGACTAAGCCTTTAGGAATATAGTTAGTTTTCAAATCTATAATGTTCTTCCCAGCCATGATTTTCTTAAAAGGTTTGCTATTTTGATTTTCAACAATGTCCTGCTCATCATCAATTTTTATATCTGCAAACTCTTCAACACACTTGAAATTTTTTTGAATTTTCTTGTCATCCTCAAATACTTGCTAGTATTTGATGTTATTAGGAATTGAAGGTCTGTTTTTGATTTGAACATCATAGGCTGCCTTGACATCTAGAGGAACTTTGAAATTACTAGCAGCAATAGCTAGTGAATCAACCATTTGATATTCCTCTCTAATGACAAAATTTATATTAAATGCTGAAAAATAATGCTCAATCAAGTCCTAGACTTCATTCCTATAATTTTTCAACTTGGATTTTTCACTTGGTAGTTGTTTCTCACCTGCTTTATCACCAACTATGAATCACCAAAAGCAATTAACGGCGCTGCTCCCAAATCTTTCGCTGCCTTCATACCCAGCACAAGCGCCTCATATTCAGCAGTGTTGTTAGTGGTAGAAAATTGCAGTTTATATGGTATAGTTACCCTTTGCTGAGTGGGAGAAAAGAGGACTACACCGATTCCTGATCCTTCTCTTGATGAGGCTCCATCAAAGTACAATTTCCAGAGCTGTCCTCCCTCTAAATGCTGTTCATTTGTACCTTGAAAGTGTTGTTTTTCAGTTATTTCAGGTTGGAAATTGTTATCATCAGCAGCAAGGTATAGTATTGATGACCCCAATTCCTTTTCTTCAGCATATATGGGATGGTTTGAAGGATTATGCCGATTATTAATGATGTAGGCCATTTGGGTTTCCCTATACAGCCTTTTGAATTCCCCTCCAAACACTGGGATTGTGGCATATGACATGTTCATTTGAAGAGTGCCTCCCAATTTTTTAGACCAAGATCTGGAAAGTAGCATCCCGAATCTAGAAGGTATGTCTGCAACTACGATGTACATCACTAAGCTCTTCATAGGCAGCTAGGTAAGGGAAACAACCAAGTCCTTGATCACTCCTAGACACTTGAATTTTTTGGAATCAAAGGTGTATAGGTCAAGATATTGCTTGGTGATCTCTAATCCTAATTCATCCATGACCTTCTTTGGCATCAGATTATGAGAAGCTCGAGAATCTAGTAAACAATTATGCAACAATTTGTCATGTATATTGAGTGGCAGGTAGAAAGGTGGTGAGTTGTCATCATTTTGGTCTTGGACATGACAACCTAGATAAATAGTGGGATGCTCATCCTCATGGTTGACTGAATCGGGAGCGAGGGGTGGTTGCAGCAGACTTTTAAAAGACTCTTTATATGTTGGATTTTTCAACAATTCTAGAAATGGGACCGGAATTTTGATTTTATTCAATTCAGATTTGAAATTGAAATAAATTGGAACTAATTCCTTATATTTTGCAGTGATTTTGACAATTGGGGCAGAATTTTGAGGTGGAGGAACCTCATTGACCTTGGCCTTCTGTTTAGCAGCTTGTTTATCTGAATTTGATTTTTTTTGAGGTTGCTGAAGAGGACCTTTGGACCTCAAAGGATAATTTCTGTTTTGAACTTCTTGCTGTTTTTTATCATTTTGTGCATAAATTTGGGCATTCTCATCATCCGAAAACAAATAAATCCTTGACTGGTCTTCATTTTCTTGCATAGTCAAACATGGTGACTGTGATTTTTCTCCCACAAGGTTTATTTCTTCATTTTCCTGCTGTTCTTCTTCAACAAAATTATTCAAAGAACGCTGAACATTTTGATCATCAACATTCCTCCTTGGGCGCTGTAGGATTTGTTGAGGTTGAAAAGGCCTCTTGAAGAGAGCCTGATTTCTATTGGCCTCATTTTGATTGGCTCTAGCAGTAGGTTTGTTTTCAAACTCTAATTTTGTCATCTTAGAAGCAAGGTCCTTGATCAAATTGGACATTTGATCAATCTTTTCTTCTGCTGTAAGAGATTTAGAGGAAGAAGGTTTTTTTTCTTTCATTTTCTTTTTGTCTTTTGCTACTTTCTCTTCCTCCATTTTCAATTTATTAGATGCCATTAGATTAGACTGCACTTCAATTGTAGCCTCTTGCATATCCATCAGTGTTTGTGCTTTCTCAGCTCTCAACCATAAAGCAAACTCAGAATCTAGAGCATTTGCAAAATTTATCATAGTTGTAGTCTCAGTAGGCTTAATTTCTTTAGTTATAAGTGATGCTCTTTACACTGTCATCATGTATATTTCATCAAGAAAGCTCACCGTGTGAGACTAATAAAAATTGATAAAACATATGAACATGTCAAGGGACTGATAAAAACACATAACAACATGAGGGATTGCAAACTGCCACTGAAGATAATAAGATATGGAAACACAAGTGAAAATTAACAATACACACATCAGATTGATAATAAGTCCTCAGAAGTTTCTTTCAATTTTATTCACTGAAAAGAGTACTGATCATATGAGCCAAGATTCTAAAACCACGAACCTTTTTTTACATAGCAGTTTGTCACATATATAAAAAAATATAAAATTGTCATCTCCACAAAAGGAGTAAACCTGTTCCCAAAAGTCATTACGATCTCGTGCAAGAGATGAGGCTTATCCTAAAACTTTAATACAAAGTGCTATGACATAATCAAAATAAACAACATCAAGGCTAACAATTCGAAGTGGTTGTATGATGTGGCAGTCTATGGGAAGACTCCTCTTCTGTTCTGGTGCAACCAACTCCACAAAAAGTGTAAACAACAGTGAAAGTGATATGTGACTGTTCTTTGAATATTGCATGATGCCTTGTGGAAACGTGCTGGTGCTGAGTGTAATGGTAGAAATCTGTTTCAGAGAAACTCTGCTGTTGTTCCTTTCCTTTGGTTTCTTGTTTGTCGCGATAGGGTCTCGAATTAAACATGGAAATAATGTTGGAGTGGAAAAACCCATATAGATAGGTTCCAAGCAAAAGGATCGGTCACATGAAAGATATGAGAAGGAGATCCGTTGAATTGTGAGCCAGCGGGAGAAATAAAAGAGGAGTGGGAAATATGGAGGTTAAACAGGGTATGGAGGCGGATTGAAAGAGATAGCGGGGTTTCATTTTATTAGTGGGAGAGATTATTAAATAAATGATGAGTGGGAGGAGAAAACCTTTTATACATATATCGCAATCACAGATCGGGGTCGGAAATATTTAAGTAGGAGGGAATGTGTTTTGCGATGGGGGTGATGACGTGGCAAGGAGGATTGGACCGAGGGGGGTGCGAAATGCGGAGAGGAGCTACGGAGAAAACAACTTTTTGGACCCCCCCCCGCAGTGTTAAAAGCAGAATGGAAAAGGGGGGCCGTAAAGGCATGAGAACTGTGGATCAAAGGGCGGGGAAGATCACGTGGTGTAACGGCCAGTGGAAATCGCAATCACATTTCGACGTTAATAACGGATTCCTAAGCGCCTATCCTCCTGAGCTTGCGAATTGCAATATGCGATTGGGTCCCACCAATATCGCACATTGCACTTTGGCGTTTATAACATGATCCCGAGTGCTTATTCTCCAGAGTTTGCGATGTGCGATGGGAAAAAGGTGATGTGGCAGGGAAAGGTGGGTCCCTTTAGTATCGCATCGAAAGATTTGTGGAGTGGAAAATGAATGTGGCGAGGATTGTTGCGATATGCGATTAGCAACAATGACGTGGCAGGAAAGGGTCCCACTCAATATCGCAATCGGGGAAATGAGGAAGCAAAAGTGAATGCGGTAAGTGAACTTTGCAAAAATGCGATGCGAAAAGGTAGTTGGGGCCCATTAAACGGATTTTAAAAGCGGATAAGTGAAAACTTCGTTAAGTCAATGAATATGGTAAAATTCGTTCGAATCATAATATAAAGGATTTTTCTAAAACATTTCGAATGTTATGAAACGAATAAAAAAGAAGTGATGGGTCCTGTTGTCGCACAAAATGTCTAGGCACTGCGACAACGGCTCAGATCGGGGGCTGTCACCCTGATCCCCAATCTCTTTATTTAAGTTGTCTCCTTATAGCAAACGAAGGGGGGTAGACCCTATGGAAATGGAATGGAGGAGAATTAGTTGGAAACCAACCAGTTCGGGAGACACAGTTAAACGACCAAATACTTGTAAAATATTTAGCAAGATTAAATGATTTGATTGAATTGGAAAGATTGATACTAGTGCCTTATGGAGTCAACTATTCTGCTAAGGAAATTACAACCAAGTACTTGATGAGAAATTGCTGCTATGCAATGTTAATTTAGAATGCAGAATGAAAGGAAAATGATTTGAAGGAGCGAGATGGAGCAAGCTTCGAAGATGAGAGTTAATGTTAAAAAGCCTAAAGCACTTATATTATAAATAATCTGATCTAACCACTAAGTACTTAAGCGAGAGTGTCAATTATGAAGATGCCAAAATTACTCGATTAAAAGATATACAGATTCACAATAGAGCTCTCAAAATCAAATATCAATTACACTTGAAAATTTTTCCCAAACATTAGTATTCAATAAATATCCAATAATTCAAGTAAATGAAACAAAAGTTAATTAAACATTAGACAATTTTAATTGATAGAACACGTTCCAAAACTCAGATGCCACTGATCATCAATCCCAACTGAAACATATGAAATTTACTAGCACTCAAATCTCAGTAATTATTCATCCAGATATACCATGAAAGTTAGATGCTAAATACACATTTCATCAAATAATTTATGGATTGAACGATATTCTAAAATAATGCAAATCCAAAAATTAAATTTTCTCCTATAGTCAAACTTAAGATATATTTTTCAGCAAGATTTCAGATCTGAAACATAAATTACAGCAGTAATTTAAACCATAGATTAGCAAACAAACGATACCGGCACCAATGCCCAAAATGACTAAAAATAGTAAAAATTGTTGAACTTCAAGAAAAATCAATTTTTAGGGCTTGATTAAGAGAAATTTCAGATCTGATATTTTTATTTCAGCAACGAAACAGTGATAGATCAGCAAGATAATACTACCCGAAATAGCTGCCAAATACTTCCAGAAATAGAAAAAAATATATTAAAACTTGAAAATTTCAATTTTAAGGCTTTAAGAGAGTTTGATTCAGTAAGTTTCAGAATTGATAAGTTTGTAACAGTAGTGAATTGATAACAGATCAACGAACTGAAATTGATCCTCACTATGTCTAAAAATAGTAAGTTTTGCCGAAAAAACTAAAAATTCAAAATTTTTAGACCTTATTTAGGATATGCATCAGAAATGTTCAGATCTGATTTTTCACAGTTATACAATAATTTCCAACAAGCTTTAAAATCAGATCTAGGCAAAATTAAAGATGCCCAAATGGCCAAAAATTCTGAAAATAAAGATTTTGCAATTCTAAACAATTTTGACCATATGAAATATGTTTTTAGGGCTTAATTATTTGTGATTTGCTTGCTGTAATAAAATTTGCAGAAAAATAAGGGTTTAGAGATCAAACCCGTAGCCCAAGGCTTTGAAGATCCTACCGTTGAAAATCCTTGAAATTTTGGAATAATGTTGCCGCTTGAAAATTAGAATTTTGGAGACCAAAATCCTGTAAAAATAGCCTCAAAAGCCCAGATCTTGACCTCCAGGGTCTAGATCTAGCTCAGATCTGAAGATTTCCTTGGTTGATTTTTCAGATCTATTCCTGCAAACAAATATTGAGCTCAGATCTTGCTCTCCAGGGTCTAGATCAGGCTCAGATCTGAAGATTTCTTTGGCTGATTTTTCAGATCTATTCCTGCAAACAAATATTGACCCAGATCCTTCCCTCCAGGTTTTAGATCTGGCTCAGATCTGAAGATTTCTTTGGCTGATTTTTCAGATCTAATCCTGCACAAGTGAAAAAAAAAACCCAATACCCAATATGTACAAAAATAGCGAAAATCCTAAAAACCCAAATGTTAGAATTCAAAATTATGTTACAAAACTTCAGATCTACACATGTAAATTATAGATCTATACAATATATTTGCAGATCTATGCACAAGAGTTGCAGATCTATCAGATCTGAGGAGCATAAGTCTGACTTCGCTCCCAGATCTGAAATTCTAAGGCTCTCACTAGCCAGATCTAACTTTAAATTCAAAAAAATTAAGATATATTTTTTTATTTAGGCATAAGCTTTAGAAAGACCCTGCAAAAAATATTCCGTAAGATAACCTTAGAAATTAGGAAACAATGGGCATTTTCAGATTTTCTGAAATCTGAGAGTCAGCTGATCTAACTGAAGATTTCCCCAAACGCTCAAATCTTGAATAATGATCTCTGCACACTTAGATCTGAATTTTAGATTGATAGAGATTTAAAAAAAGTAGCCATGAGACCTTTTAAAAATATAGATAACTGATTTTTCTGTCAAATCAAAAATGCAATTTAAGAAAACCCAAAAAATTGCACAAGATACTTGTATGCAGATCAATCCATAAAGGCTATCAACCATCAAATGCCAATAAAAGTAGCAGAGTTTAGAGACAATATCACCACATAGATCTGGAAAAGGAACACCAAAGTTTGAAACCCCAAAGTCTTTATGCTTTATTGATCAAAAAATTACGAGAGCTTCTGAGAAAAAGTGCACGATCCAAAGATCGGATGCAAATGACATACAAAGACCTCTATTTTATAAGATAAAATCTCCAACGACTAGTTCAGTTGATCCATGTCAAAATAATCTCGACTGTCGAAAAAGATTTAATTATCTTCTAATCTGGATCGTCTAAATTATAATTTTGAGGAAATTCGAATTTATCATTTAATTTCATTTTAATTAACTCAAAAATAATATTTTTGAGCTAATTACTTCAAAATTTTGACTTTGACTTAACCACCAAGGCTCAAGGGTCCAAAATTTCTTAAAATTCTCAATATTCCCTTGGCCTGGGACCTTTAAAAATTTATTTTTGAAGGACTCACGAATTTTGGCTTTGAAGAATTTTACCTTATCTAAGACTTAAAATTAATTAAATTTCTGGCTTCGGACTTTTAATTTAAATTGGCCATAAAATTTAATTAATTGACTGAGAGGGGATTTAATTATTTTTCCAACCCTTTTTACATAAGATAAATACATTTAGACACATAAAGGGGGGAATACCATAGACCTTCAAATAGTTATCCAATTGACTCAAAACATGATCTAGTAGACCAAGTAGCTTGTAATAAAATAACTTAGCCAATTAGCTAGGATTATTCTCAAACTACTTTTACAAAGACTTGATAGAAAACACTAGGACTCACTTAGCATCTTGATGATAAAATCCACCCTAGCTTTGGGGTGAGGCTGGAGGGGAAAACTCTGCTGATCACTTGTGTCGAGAAACACAAATGAATCAGTGAGACAAAAAGCCTCCTAGGATAGAAATCGTCACCAACATACTAGGCTTACCTAGGTTGTTACATACATGGCGGTCTTACTTAGATAATTTACATCATAAACATGCAGAATGGGTTTACATCATTTATAAAACTGCTGACCGATGATGAAATCTGAATGGCGTGAATACATCGAACATGATGAATCCCAGTTGAAAAAATGGGGGTGTACTGCTATGGGGTCATTGACAAAGTGTGGTCAACATCTGGCTCTACTTGGGGACATGTTGCTTCACCGGAGGAATGTGAGAATCCAGAATCTGTATCCAAGCAGCACACAAAATTACATAAGTAGCGTCCATCCAAATATTATCATATAACATTAAACACATGAAAAAATAGAAGCTCTTCTTTCATTTATTATTCTACTTAACATGAAAAGTAATTCTACTCTAACTACAAAAATGAAATGCTGAAATAACAAGGTGTAAGGTTAGAGATACAATACAAAGGATGCCCTGTGGCATCAAATGTGTTCAATATAGTGCATGCTGAGCATTTTCCTGCTTTCAGGCAAGTCTGTAAGCTGCTTTTCAGGTGTGCCATGTCTAATCTTGCATATTGTAGGATTCTGTCTTATCCGAATGTCAAGTTGCTCTCGGCCATCAGACGAATCAAACCGCTTACTTCTTCTTTTCTGTTTTTTTCGCTTCTTCTTAGTGGGCTGTGATGTCAGTAATGAGACCACTGTAGATTTCTTGTCCTTATCTTGAAAATGCTTGTACAAAATTTCTGATGAACATGGAGTGTGACCAATCTTATTTTGAATATACTCTGTCAATGGTGACACATAAGCTTGGTCTTTCTTAACGTCCTTTGCAACCATAGTTAATTTTTCCCTAATGGGAAAAGTGACCTCTGTGTGATGAGATGGTAATTGCTTCAGCAAACTGGGAGGCCTATGATCTGTTGACAAATTTGACTTGGGTTGGAAATTCTGCATGTGTGATCTTTCCATTTTTCCCTACTTATTTTGAATATCAGTCATTTGATTAGAATGGTTAACATTAACAACAGTAATTTCCTTCGCATGACTCTCTTCAATAGTCATCAAATTGTGTTGAAAAGACATCTGATTAGAATGATTTACTTCCATCATCTTTAACCTGTTTTCCATGACATTTATTTCCTGTGCATGACTTGCTTCAATGGCATTTGTCCTATTTTGAAGATTGATCTGGTTAGCTTCCATGTTTTGAATCATTTTATCATTATCCGCTTTCATGGCCATGAAGAAATTTTGCATATAGTTCATCTCCTTCTCATGATTTGCTTCCATGATCGTCATTTCCTTGATATGTTTTTCTTCCATGGATATTATTTTATTGGAGTGATTGAATTCCATGATCGTCATCTTTTCCTCTAAGGCTAACAACTTGTTCCGTATAGCATCAATTTCCTTGGTATGATCAACTGTTAATCTTGCTTGGTTAAGTTCCATATCCTTAATAAGTTGAGCCTGATTAACCTTTGAATTCTTGATTATTTGAGCTTGATTCAATTGTATATCCTTAACCATATTAATCAATTCCTTGATAAAATCATTTTCAAGTTCTATAGTTTCATTTACTTCAACCTTTGCCTTTACCTTTTCTTTATTTCCATATTCATTTTCAAATGCCTCAATGAGTGATTGGAGAGAATCAAAAGTGTTTTTGGGGAAGTCAACGAACCATTCCATAGCATCACTAGTTAAGGTGAAAACGAAAAGCTGCATCTTTACATCTTCATGATCAGAATATGGGCGACACTTGCTCATACATAGGTTGAAATTCTGAATGTGAGCCTCGGCAGAAAAAGCATTATTGTCACTAAAAGGTGGCATCTCATCGATAGTCAAACTAACCGAAATCGGGAAATTGTGTGGCGCACCTTGAAAGTTAGTAAAGTCAAGAGGATCAAAAAAATCATCCATGACGACTTGCTTGAATGGAACAACGAAATGGATGTTAGAGAAATAGATCCTTGTTCATGAATAGTCAAGAGGTCCTCAAGAAGCAAGCTTCTTAGCAGGAAAAATGAAAGAGTTGGAGTCGCCACTTGAACATGAAACTAATTCTAAAACAGAAGAAATAATCGAGAGTAGCAGATGGATATTAGGGGGGGATTCTTGTCTGGGAGTAAATAGATGAATAAGTGGAGTTGCCACCCAAACAAGAAGCCAACCAAAATGTCTAGGTGTTGAAGGTGTAAATGATGAGACGAAAGATAAGATGATGAAAAATGAAGAGATGAAGAGATGAAATGACGCCAGAAAATGTGATCCCTTGTGACAGGCTAATGAATGGCAAAAAAAAAAGATTAGAAGATTATAAAATGTTGTTAAGACCAAAGACAGAAAAACTCTATCCTCGGCAACGATGCCAAAAAATGTTGTCGCACAGAATGTCTAGGCACCGCGACAACGACTCAGATTGGGGGCTGTCACCTTGATCCCCAATCTCTCTATTTAAGTTGTCTTCTTATAGCAGACTAAGGGGGGTAGACCCTATGGAAATGGAATGAAGGAGAACCAGTTGGAAACCAACCAGTTCGGGAGACATAGTTAAACGACCAAATACTTGTAAAAGATCTAGCAAGATTAAATGATTCGATTGAATTGGAAAGATTGATACCAATGCCTTATGGAGTCAACTATCCTGCTAAGGAGATTACAACCAAGTACTTGATGAGAAACTGCTGCTATGCAATGTTAATTTATAATGCAGAATGCAAGGAAAATGATTTGAAGGAGCGAGATGAAGCAAGCTTCGAAGATGAGAGTTAACGTTAAAAAACCTAAAGCACTTAGATTATAAATAGTCTGATCTAACCACTAAGTACTTAAGCGAGAGTGTCAATTATGAAGATGCCAAAATTACTCAATTAAAAGATATACAAATCCACAATAGAACTCTCAAAATCAGATATCAATCACACTTTCTTGAAAAGATTTCCCAAACATTAGTATTCAATAAATATCCAATAATTCAAGTAAATGAAACAAAAGTTGATTAAACATTAGACAATTTTAATTGATAGAACACATTCCAAAACTCGGATGCCAATGATCATCAAACCCAACTGAAACATATGAAATTTACTAGCACTTAAATCTCAGTAATTATTCATCCAGATATACCATGAAAGTTAGATGCTAAATAAACATTTCATCAAATAATTTATGGATTGAATGATATTCTAAAATAATGCAAATCCAATAAAATTTTAATTTTCTCCTATAGTTAAACTTAGGATATTTTCTTCAGCAAGATTTCAGATCTGAAATATAAATTGCAGCAGTAATTTAATCTATAGATCAGCAAACAAACGATACCGGCACTAATGCCCAAAATGACTAAAAATAGTAAAAATTGTTGAACTTGAAGAAAAATCAATTTTTAGGGCTTGATTAAGAGAAATTTCAGATCTGATATCTTTATTTCAGCCGTAAATAGTGACAGATCAGCAAGATAAAAGTGCTCAAAATTGCCTCCAAAAACTTCCAGAAATAGCAAAAATATATTAAAACTTGAAAATTTCAATTTTAAGGCTCTAAGAGAGTTTGATTCAGTAATTTTCAGAACTGATAAGTTTGTAAATGCAGTAAATTGATAACAAATCAGCAAACTGAAAACATTGAAAATGATCCCCACTATGCCTAAAAATAGTAAGTTTTTGCTGAAAAAAATAAAAATTCAATTTTTTTAGAACTTATTTAGGATATGCATTAGAAATGTTCAGACCTGATTTTTCACAGTTATGCAGTGGTTTTCAGCAAGCTTTAAAGTCAGATCTAGGCAAAATTAAAGATGCCCAAATGGCCAAAAATTCTGAAAATGAAGATTTTGCAATTCTAAACAATTTTGACCAAATAAAAAGTGTTTTTAGGGCCTAATTATTTGTGATTTGCTTGTTGTAATAAAATTTGCAGAAAATAAAGGTTTAGAGATCAAACCCTTAGCCCAAGGCTTTGAAGATCCCATTGTTGAAAATTCTTGAAATTTTGTAATAATGTTGCTGCTTGAAAAATAGTATTGTGGAGACCAAAATCCTGTAAAAATAGCCTCAAATGCCCAGATCTTGCCCTCCAGGGTCTAGATCTGGCTCAGATCTGAAGATTTCCTTGGTTGATTTTTCAGATCTATTCCTGCAAACAAATATTAAGCTTAGATCTTGCCCTCCAAGGTCTAGATTTGGTTCAGATCTGAAGATTTCTTTGACTGATTTTTCAGATCTATTCCTACAAACAAATATTGAGCCCAGATCTTGCCCTCCAGGGTCTAGATCTGGCTCAGATTTGAAGATTTCCTTGGCTGATTTTTCAGATCTGAAGATTTCCTTAGCTGATTTTTTAGATCTAATCCTGCACAAGTGAAAGAAAGAAACCCAATACCCAATATGTACAAAAATAGCGAAAATCCTAAAAACCCAAATGTTAGAATTCAAAATTATTTTACAAAACTTCAGATCTACACATGTAAATTACAGATCTATACAATATATTTACAGATCTATGCACAAGAGTTGCAGATCTATCAGATCTGAGGAGCATAAGTTTGACTTCGCTTCCAGATCTGAAGATATAAGGCTCTTACTAGCCAGATCTAACTTTAAATTCAAAAAACTTAAGATAAATTTTTTTATTTAGGCACAAGTTTTAGAAAGACCCTGCAAAAAATATTCGGAAGATAACCTTAGAAATTAGGAAACAATGGGATTTTTCAGATTTTCTGAAATCTGAGAGTTAGCTGATCTAATTGAAGATTTCCCCAAACACTCAAATCTTGAATAATGATCTCTGCACACTTAGATCTGAATTTTAGATTGATAGACATCTAAAAAAAATAGCCATGAGTCCTTTCAGAAATATAGATAACTGATATTTCTGTTAAATCAAAAATGCAATTTAAGAAAACTCAAAAAACTGCACAAGATACCTGTATGCAGATCAATCCATAAAGGCCATCAACTATCAAATGCCAATAAAAGTAGCAGAGTTTGGAGACAATATCACCACATAGATTTGGAAAAGGAACACCAAAGTTTGTAACCCTAAAGTCTTTATGCTTTATTGATAAAAAAATTACAAGAGCTTCTGAGAATAAGTGCACGATCCAAAGATCGGATGCAAATCACATACAAAGACCTCTAATTTAAAAGATAAAATCTCCAATGGCTAGTTCGGTTGATCCATGTCAAAATAATCTCGATCGTCGAAAAAGATTTAATTATCTTTTAATCTGGACCGTTGAAATTATAATTTTGAGAAAATTCGAATTTATCATTTAATTCCATTTTAATTAACTCAAAAATAATATTTTTGATCTAATTACCTCAAAATTTTGACTTTGACTTAACCACCAAGGCTCAAGGGTCCAAAATTTCTTGAAATTCTCAATATTCCCTTGGCCTGAGACTTTTAAAAATTTATTTTTTAAGGACCCACGAATTTTGCCTTAGAAGAATTTTACCTTACCTAGGACTTAAAATTAATTAAATTTCTGGTTTAGGACTTTTAATTTAAATTGGCCATAAAATTTAATTAATTGACTGAGAGGGGATTTAATTATTTTTCCAACCCTCTTTACATAAGATAAATACATTTAGACACATAAAGGGGGAATACCCATTCGCGATAGACCCTCAAATAGCTACCAAATTCTGTGACTCAAAACATGATCTAGTAGACCAAGTAGCTTGTAATAAAATAATCTAGTCAATTAGCTAGGATTATTCCCAAACTACTTTTACAAAGACTCGATAGAAAACACTAGGACTCACTTAGCATCTTGATGACAAAATCCACCCTAGCTTTGGGGTGATGCTGGAGGGGAAAACTCTGCCGATCACTTGTGTTGAGAAACACAAATGAATCAGTGAGACAAAAAACCTCCTAGGATAGAAATCGTCACCAACATACCAGGCTTACCTAGGTTGTTACATACATGGTGGTCTTACTTAGATCATTTACACATAAACATGCAGAATGGGTTTACATCATTTATAAAACTGTTGACCGATGATGAAATCTGAATGGTGTGAATACGTCGTACATGATGAATCCCATTTGAAAAAATGGGGGTGTACTGCTATGGGGTCGTTGACAAAGTGTGGTCAACAGGTCCCAGCAATATCGCATATCAGAAAGTTTGTAGGATTCGGCAATGGTTACATGCATAAGGTTTGAATATGTGATAGAAGGTAATGTAAAAAGGGTATAATATGATATGGCTGTTAGTGGGTGTGCAGAGCTGCTTTTTAACTATAAAAATTGAATTTTAATAGTTAAAAAGGGGTTTTCAAAGAAATGAAACGTTGGAATTTGGTTTTTTTTGGAAAAATGAAAGGTAAAAGAGGGAAAATGAAATGAATCAAGGTAGAAATGAAATTTTCTCACCACTACACTTTGACAGCGACACTTTCATCTTAAAACCGAACTGAAAAGGCAGATTGATTCCTTGGAGAATGATGACCAGACTTTGAAAATCTTTGAAAAAATTGCAGTGCTAACATGCTGGATTTTAAGTGAGATCTAAAATTCTGCTTTCTCCATATGAAATCCAATGAGGTCTGGACCACTCACAAACATCTTGAGTCATGATGAAAATGAAAGATAAAGGAGAATGTCACTTTTAGTTTAAGAATTTAACATTACCTTAACATTACCATGAATTGCATGGCATTAGTAGGGAATATGGTCACGTACTAGGCTTCCCCTGTCATAAATCAATGCTTTTATGAAAAAAAAACTGTGTTCAAAGGGTCCTTGGGAGTAATGTATAAAACTGGCTGGTACAATACCGAACCGGTTGATTCATTGAAAAAAAGTCGGTTCTGTGCTGAACTGATCGGTTCTTGATTGGTTCGGTATTGAACTGGGCAAGCCATCGGTTCGAACAGATTTTGGCCTTAAACCAGTCGGACCGCCCGGTTCAAACCGGTTCGATCCAGTCCTGAAAACACTAGTTTTTAGATGTGTTTCGCAAGTTATAAAAAGACTCTCGCCCATCTTCTTCCGCTCCACTATCCACTGTTGAGCATGCTTCTTCTTCTATTCTTGACGAGGACTATGATGATGACGATGAAGATTGAAGACTATTAGTCTTTATTGTTTACTAGATTGAACTCATGTTTTATTTCTATATATGTTCATTGTCCAAGTTTGATACTTGTTGATGTAACATTGTACTTCCAACTTCATATATTAAGGCTGATTTTGGATATATATTTATAATAAACCTCGTTTATCAAGGTTGTTTTTGGATATTACTACTTTCATTATGTGATCATTCACAAGTAAATGTGATGTTAGTATGTTTTATCATGATGAATAATTGATAGATTTATAGTTATGAAATGACATTCGACAATGTAATCATAATGTAATAATGTATCATGTATGATTTATGATTGCACATAATATTTCTTTAATGTCCTAACATATATATATATATACATTGCATTTCCCCGTTTCCAAAATTCGGGGGGGGGGGGGGGGAAGGGGGGGGGGCGGTCTCATGTTTCGTATCCGTACCCATTTTGGAAACTCGTACCTGTTTCCATGTATTGTGCAACTTAGCTCCATAATCTCCTTCCGTTTTAACATTTAATCTTCGGATCCGTTGTCCTCCAACTTACGATATTTTACTCTTTTTCTATTAGATAACAAATCCCGAAACAGTCATCATAGATGTCCAGATCTCTATATTCTCGTTGCACTTTGCACGATCCTCTTTTACTATTACAAACTGATAAATGGTGTAGTTAATGGACTGGAATGTCATTGCAAAGCTCAAGAACCACATCTCACAAGGTTGAATGAATGGCATGACGTGTCTATGCATCCAAACGTCTGGGAATAAAACGCTCCCTATCCTGTTCATCAACTTTGAGTCTTGAAACCTGCAAATGCATGAACTTTGTTTGAGATTTGCCTTGTTAAAAATGAGTTTTTTTTTAAGAATTTGGTTTCTGTCTCTGGGCAACGATTCTGGAGGGGTGATAGGTTGGTCGAGTGCTTAAGTTGCTTGCTTTGTAGAATGTTGTCATAGTATTTTGGCAGAATGTAATTCGACTTCATGGCTTGGAATCACTATCGTTGTGTTGGATATATTATATGATTGTATATTATGTTGGATGCATTGTAATGCTGAGTTGGTTGCTTGTATGCGCATTCCGAATTTTACAAGGGGGTTTCCTTTCAAAACAACGAACTAATTGATATAGCAAGAAATAGATGTGTGAGAACTATTTGATATTTTTTTCGAAAGGATTGCATTCACAGTTCCAATTAATATATGTTCAGTGGTGCTTGGTCTAACGGATAATAACAACATTTTAAAATAAAGAGATATTTTCTTATAGATCCATTTTTAATAAAAGTGTTAGTTTGTTACAAGAACACCATCCCGCTTCCTAAAGAAACCATGTTTTAAATTATAAAAGAGATGCCACTCATGTTGCTTATTGAACTAAAGAATTTTTGCTGTGGAGTATTCCAAGAATGTTTTCTTGTTGATTTTGTTTTGTTTGAAGGGTATAGGAATGAGGTATGGTTTTCAATGAGGCCATTGTAGTGTTGTATTGATGGAAATGAGGTTGATTTGGGTTTGCAGTTGGATGCACCCATTTTTCGAGTGCTAAAATATCATAAAAAGTCCCTCATCTCAACATGTATTTCGTGGCCTTTGGATACTTTCTCTAGTATTTTCCTCTTGACAAAACCACTTCTTCAAATCTTGAGCGTTTGATCTTGGACAAATACGAGCTATTGAAATCCAGTTATATGGTTGCAACTATTTAGAATTGGGAGCTATTTGTATTTTGTATGCTTACAGGTCCATTTTCAGTTAAAGTCAACACCATTTCAAAATTAAATGCAATTGTTTTCTCTATTTTGAGAAAATGGCCAAACTTCATGAAGCATTAGAGTAATTGAGTACTCTGATACTCTCCACTGTTGATGGTATGGTAAAAGTCAACAAAGTCACTCTCACAGGCATTTGAACCTATTTACAAAATGCACAAAGACAAGATCGAGTTTCTTCAACTCGAATCTCAGCTACAACAAGATTAGTTACAATAGAAAATATACATCATTCTGAAGAGGTTTTTGTTCAGAAAAATCCTCTAGTTGGAGCTTGAGACAAACTCCCATAAGCAACCAGAAACTAATAATATCAGTGAGATTGAGGTTGATTCACACCAAGTGCCCATTTCAGGAGCATTTTTGCCTAAAGATACACAAGTTTAGACTGCACTTCTCAAGCCCATCGTCAGACCTTGGAAAGAGCTTGTCAACAATGAGCACAAAATCAGTCTTGGATATGAAAATATGTGTCTTTTCATATTCTAGACTACTCTATGCCCATTCAGTTTCATAGTGCTGGATTTCTTCATGGCAACTCAATTTCACCTACCTCCTCTTCCACAACAACCACATATTGTCAAATGCCAACTCTGTAATCGAGTTGGCTATGTGAAAGATCACTATTTTGATCTTCAGCCATGTGAGCATTGGCATAAAAACACTCATCGTTCAAAGAGATGCTTTAGAAACAAGCCTCTTGCAAGAATGAAGTTTCACTTTGGATGGATTGCTTCTTGGCAATGGGCTTCAACAACCAAGAAGTTATTTCGGTCATGCCACAAAATCTGTTCTCGAGTATTGACACGTCTTACTGTTGAGATTTCTTCAACTTCTCACCTTGTATTTGACAAGGGGGTGAAGTGATTGTCATCTACAGGCTTAAAAGATACATTAAGAGAGCCTGAGCCACAACTTGAGTCTACTGCCTAAGCATAGAGCTAAATTCAGCCATACCTAGATTCAGAGTTGTAGCTAGAGACAGAGTAGTGCCCCATGAGCATGCCTTTGGTTGGTGGCCTTACTTAAACCACTGCTAGTTGAGACCTCAATAGTCTCCCTTTTCACAACATTAGGGAGCACTTCCTCCAGTAGAAGAATTCAACTTCTAGCTAGATTTGGATCTGTCACAGGAACTGGATCAAGCATTCTAGGTTGAGGCCTTAATGGCCTCCCTTTTTAGAACATTAGGGAGCACTTCCTCTAGTAGAAGGCTTCAACTTCTAGCCAGATTTGGAACTATTCCAAGAACTGCACCAAGCATTCCAGTGTTGGTTGTTAGCCTTAAACCACGATCGGTTGAGACCTTGAGTTCTCCCACCTTATACCATCATATCAGAGAGCATATTCAACTAATTTCTACCATGCATTTTTTGCATTTTAATTTTTAACTCTCTTCTTGGACTCATATATACCCCTTCAGATTAAGGGTTGGTGTGGACGAATGTGAACAGTTGGAGAAGTCTAAGGGATCACGTGGAATATGAAAACCAAGGGTCATATGACAATGTATTAATATGTAAATCTTTGTGAATAGAATGTATCTCATGTTTATGTTAATTTTGTCTATTTTTTGTGAGTGTTTAAGAGATAATGTGTTGGTAAAGTAAAAGTACTTAAGACTGGAAACTCCAAAATACTAATACTAATAAAAAGAAAGAGTATCAAGGTCTGTTGTGTTGATTTTCCACGACCTTGGGTCTAGGATAGAATCTTAAAATTTCTGACGCTACTAAACCAAGAATCTCAACAAAACAACTTTGCACAACGGAATATAAACAACAGTGAATCACATATGCACAAAATATAGACAACTTTTATATTTTTCAACCGAACTTTGTTATATTAATCCAACTGATATAATACAACAGTCTAGGGCTCCCGTACTAGGGA
The DNA here is from genome assembly GCA_034641835.2 of Pinus albicaulis. Taxonomy (NCBI): domain Eukaryota; kingdom Viridiplantae; phylum Streptophyta; class Pinopsida; order Pinales; family Pinaceae; genus Pinus; species Pinus albicaulis. The sequence goes on along the minus strand of CM076582.1, from coordinate 26,395,555 downwards.
TAATGGCCCTCATACATCCACTAATACAAGATACAAAACAAGATACTCTGACCCTCTGGTTGTAGCACGCTCTCTCATCTCCTCTCGGTCGTACCATGTACTTGCCCGGTCCTTCGGCTCCAGATTTGCAACTCATGCCTCTATCAATGTTCCAAGTCCATCTGAACACTGAACCTTAGCTGTCAATTTGCTCTCTAGTTGTGCCTTAGTCCATCAAGGGCACAACACATCGAGACTCCCATCGAGTTGTTCACAGCTCCATTTGTGAACAACTCTCAACTGCCCACTGCTGCTCCTCAGCTACTCAGGGACTTCAACCCACTATGGTCTTCCTGTGCTGCTCAGATGAAGACCAACATAGGGAATGAAAGGCTACCACCTATCACTGCAAGATGTCCATCTCCCACAATGAACACGGACGAGGAGGATTGCCCATCATTTGCTGTAGAAGTCCTTCTCCACACACAAGTCTCCAACTCCACAAACTGCTCCTGACTGATCATACCCTTGAGCTCCAACAACTGCCACTCTAGCAACTACCTCTGTCCATCAAGGTGTTGAACACCGGGCTCCAACTTGGACATTATCACGCTATCCTTCGACAGACCATAAGTGCCCAATCCTCATTCACACTTGGTCCACTCTCACATTCCACTCCAAGAGTCCACGAGTGACCAAGTCTACGTTGTAGCATCTGCACTTAGCTAGGGTACCCAATCACCTAGGAAACCCCTCCACATGGCTACTAACAGACTTCGCCAATTTGCCCTTTTCTTTGCTTGGCTACTAGTGTTGATTTATGGTAGCATCGAATGTGCTCTAGCCTTGTAATTTTGTATACAGGCTAAGGCACATGTATTCCATAATACCCAGAAATGGTTTTGGAAAATTCCACTTAGAGATGGTTTAATTAAATTAATTTATCGTTTTTAATGTTTTCCCAAGTCTAAACCTAGGGAAACTAATTAATTAAAAGGTATTAATTAAACTAAGTGTGAATCTTCTAGATAAAGTCATGGATCACCTCCAAGTTAATCTTAGCCCTTGATTATGTTTTTAATCTTGGCCGTTGATGAGTCAACATAAGAATATAAGAAGGAGAGTGAGGGGCCTATGAAAAACACATCAGACGGAGAAAGAATCAAGAGATCGATTTCTTCAGTTGAAGGAAGAATCGAAGTGATTCTTGATTGCTGAGAGGAGAAGGTGAAATCTCCAGGAGGGAGAATTTCTGAAGGATAAAGAGTGCGGGAAGAGAAGTGAGAAGGGAGCCATAGCAGCAGGGCAGAGGTAGCCAAGCAACAGTTACACTTGGCCAGCGCAGAGCAGCAGAGGGAGTTTCGATTTCAGTTGGACAGACAGCTAAGGGTTCATCCAGTATCTGGAGGGCATTTCTGGAAGAGGAGAAAACTCTAGTCTCACACAACAGTGAGCACCGAGCCAGCCATAATGAGTAGCAGCAGCAGTGACAACGTGAGTGACGCAGTCACTGTGCAGAAATCACGCAGAGCCACTTAGTGTGGGTGCAGGTCAGTGCCCAAACTTCGCGGTGAAGTGAGAACTGTCTCACTAAGCCTATTCTCATCAGACTTCTTCAGGTGATTGATTGATAATTACAATCGCACATTTGTATTCGGAATTTTCGCATAATAAAGAAACCCTTAGATCTGTTGCACTTGTTTTCCCACATTAGGTTTTTTTCGGCGACAATTGTCCAAAAATAATGGTGTCTATGTGTGAATACTTGTGCTATTTCTTTTATGTTGGTTATTGATCGTGAAGTCTGCAACATATTTTATTTTGCTATTTAACACAGTGAGATGTTAAATAATTGTATTTGAGAATGTAATAGAAGAAATATAATAAGTAGTTGCAGTAGGATTGTACATTACAAAATTTTCACATGGTATCAGAGCTGTTAGATCCAAAGGAAGCAGGGTCGGAGAAGAGACTGCGCAAACCAGAAGCTTCAGAGGGGACGCAACACAGAGAAAAGAAAGCACAGATAAGTATGGCAGACTTAGATGTTTTGTCCTTTAGGTTAAAAGAGGATTGTGCATGCTTGTCAAGTTCAGCATCTGTAGGAATCTGGTATATTGATAGCGGGGCTTCAACTCATATGACTGGAGTATGAGAATACTTCTCGAGCTATAGGGAAGAGCAGGTGAACTTCCAAATCACTATGGGGAATAGCACAAAATGCACTCCAGTTGTGAGAGGAGCCGTAGTGTTTCAGACGGAAGCCGAAACCAGTGTCAGGGTCACAGATGTACTACATGTGCCAGGGCTTGGGATGAATCTAATCTCAATATCCCAGTTGCAGGGCAAACTGTATGACATACACTTTATCAGGAAGAAAGTGTATGTCAAGCATCCTAGTTGGAAGCAAACACGACAGATCAAGGTTAGAAGCAACAGACTATACAGGTTGCAGCTTGAAACTCCGATGCAGATTGAAACTCCGATGGCACTAATCATTAATAATCTCGAAGACAAGAAAGGGTTGAATGAACTTTGGCATAGAAGAATGGGGCACTTGCACCACGGTGCATTGAAGATGCTCAGAGAAATAGTTGACGGGGCCCCTGTTCTTAGCACGGAGCATGATGATGTATGCCGAGGATGTGTACTTGGGAAGTACGCTAAGGCAGCCTTTCCCAGAAGTGAAAACAGGGCAGCAAGCATATTAGGATTGATACACTCAGGTATCTATGGACCAATGTCCACTAACGCTCTCAAGGGTGGCAAATACTTTGTCACATTCATTGATGATCACTCTAGGAAAACCTGGATCTACTTCCTGAAGACAAAAGATGAAGTCTTTGAATAGTTCAAATAATTGAAGGCTCTTGTTGAAAATATGATGGGGAAGAAAATCAAGACATTGTGTTCAGATAATGGTGGAGAATACATAGATGGAGACTTCACAGATTTCTGCGCAAAGGAGGGTATCAAGAGAGAGTGGACTGCGCCATACAATCCCGAATAGAATGGTGTGGCAAAACGAAAAACAGGACAATTGTAGGCGCAACCAAGGCCATGTTATTTGACCTTGATTTTCCCAGATATTTATGGGTTGAAGCCTGCAATACGACAGTGTACATCCAGAACAAGACTCCTCATAGAGCTTTGGGGAAGAAGACTCCTGAAGAGGTTTTCACAGGGAAGAAACCAGAGGTAGGGTACCTTCGGATATTTGGTAGCATGGCATACTGCCATGTACCAAGCGAGAAGAGAAGCAAGCTTGATCAAACTGCAGAAAGGGGATTTCTTGTAGGATACAGTGAAGTCTCCAAGGCATATAGGATCTATATTCCTAGTAGCAGGAAAGTTGTGATAAGACGTGATGTTAAGTTCATGGAGGATAGAGCTTTTCAGAAATCACATGATATGCCGACAGAGGATCATATTGTAGAAGTTCCCTTAGTCCAAGAACAGCAGGGCCACCAAGAAGAACAGACAGAAAGACAGACTTTAGTACCCAGTACAGGTACTAACGTTTTCTTAGAAGAAGATCAGGAGGATCAGGAGGATACTCAGTCTGAGGAACAACCAAATCAGGAGGAAGAGTTGAGAGAGCAACCTTCCACCAGTAGTCGAGTAAGCAGGGAAGCTCAGCAGATACCGAGGGACGCATAAAATTTTATTGGGACTCCCAGGAATGGGAAGAGGTAGCATAGACCCCCTGAGAGGTACCATGCTTGGTTTCTCAAGTAGAAGAACCCTCCAGCTTTTACGAAACTGTTTAGCACCTGGTATGGGTTGATGCCATGATAGAGGAGTATGCTTCTATCATGACAAATGATGTCTGGGAAGTTGTGCCCAGACCTCAGAGCAGATCAGTTGTTGGATCTCGATGGATCTACAAGGTCAAATATGCTGCAGATGGTAGCGTAGAGAAATATAAGGCAAGGTTCGTGGCAAAAGGGTATGCTCAGAAGGAAGGCATTGACTATGAAGAGACCTTCTCACGAGTTGCTAGATATACCTCTCTCTGGACTGTCTTATCCTTAGTTGTGTAGATGGGATGGGAGATTCGTCAAATGGATGTCAAGACTGTGTTCTTGAATGGAGAGATTGAGGGAGAGGTATATATCGAACAACCAGAAGGTTTTGAGACTCATGAAAGGAAGTCTCATGTATGCCGATTGGAGAAGGTCCTGTACGGGCTCAAGCAGGCTTCGAGAGCATGGTATGGTCAAATAGATAGCTATTTGCAGAAAATGGGGTTTCTCAAGAGTGACGCAAATCCCAGTCTCTACTATTTATTGGTAGAGGATGAGCCCTTAGTATTGGTACTATATGTAGATGATCTGTTTCTCACTGGGTCATCTAGGCTCATCAAGGATTGCGAACGGAATCTAGAGGTTGAATTCGACATGAAGGATTTGGGGTTGATGCATTACTTCCTAGGATTGGAAGTCTATCAGAAGAATGGAGATATCTTCATGGGACAGGAGAGGTATGCCTTGGAGATTCTGAAGAGGTTTAGAATACAGGAGTGCAGGCCCATGGCCACACCCATGATCACAAATTGGAAAAAGATAGATGCATCAGAAGACGCAGAAGTTGATCCCACCTTATACAGACAACTCATTGGATCATTGATGTATCTGGTTAACACCAGACCATACATTTGCTTTGCTGTCAACACTCTTAGTTAGTTCATGGTGGAACCCAAAAGAGTGCACTGGGCAGCAGCAAGACACATCCCGAGGTATGTACGAGGAACAGTCAGATTTGGTATAAGGTATGGCCGAGGAGAGGATGTCAGACTCAGTGGATTCATAGATGCAGATTGGGTAGGCAGCAAAGTGCACAGGAAAAATACCTCTTGGTACTGTTTCAGCGTTGGATCAGGGATGGTGTCCTGGTGCAGCAGGAAACATAAGTTAGTACATGGCAGCGAGTACATCTACATGCGAAGCCATCTGGCTTCAGAAACTTCTTGTGAGTCTATTCAGGAGTAGGATGGAGCCGACTAACGTTTATTGTGACAATCAGAGTTGTATCAAACTCTCTGAAAACCCAGTATTTCATGATCGGTCCAAACATATTGACATCAAGTGTCATTTTATCAGAGAATGTGTTCAGCGTGGGGCAGTACAACTCTAGTACATTCCCACAGGAGAACAAACAACAAATATACTAACTAAAGCTCTGGGGAAGATTAAGTTCACTCAGTTTAGGGAACAATTAGGTATGACTGAAAATCCATTTCAGTAGTTAATGGATCTTCAGCGCAGTTGAAGGAGGGAGTTGCAGTAAAGGAGCAGTTGGCAACAACATGCAGAGTCAATGTTATGAATATTTTATTAATTATTAGTTAGATATAGTTTTATTAGGTTTTGTTAACTGAAAGGGCATGATCTTTACATTGCCCCTCTCTTAAAGATGCTTTGTCCTCAAAGCATATGTAATCGATGGACAACGTTGACGAAAGTCTGGTTTCCGCGAGCGGCGAGCTCGTGCTTCCCATATTTTAAAAAGGTCATGGAGCATATTCTCGAGTTCAATCTGTTGTTGATCTGGATAGTGAAAATATCTGATATCGACAGGGTCGGATCCTGTCTTGATTCCTGGAGACTCTTCATGGCTCCCTTTTGAAGATAACATTTCTAACTGCTGACATTGTACTGTAGATACGACTTGATTTCCTGGGGCTTGGAATCCATACAACTTGTATTTCTGCCCTTTCCACTTAAAACTTATAAACTGCTTCTGATGGTTGGCAGAATAAGTACCTAGAGTTCGTAGCCACTGAATTCCTAAGACCACATCTACTCCTCGTAATGGAATGGTGTAGAACGGAGATTCTAAATGAAATTCTTTAATCTGCAATTTGACTTTATGGCATTTTCCTACTTGTTCAATCTTCTTACCGTCGGCCACCATTACCTTCATATTAGGCATGGGAAAAGTAAAGAGGTTGAGTCTTTTGGCCATGGTGGAATCTAGAAAATTGTGCGTGCTACCTGTGTCTATTAGAACCATTACATTATTGTTCTTAATATGTCCTCTTAACCTTAGGGTTTGAGGTTGTAATATGCCTGTCATAGCTGATAAGGACACTTGCGGAATAGTTTCGCCCTCCACTTCTGGAGAGAACTCTAAATTGTCTTCTAATCCTTCTATACACGAATCAGTACTGTTAGTGTCGTTAGTTGCTTCACAACTGTATAGATTTTTTGCTTTTCGATTAGCACATCTGTGCTTAGGGTCCCAGTTTTCACCGCAACGTTTGCACTTGCCCTCTCGTATTCTTTGTTTTTCCAGACTAGATTTTTCGTCTTCACGAGGATGCACAGGGACATATGTTGTGTCAACTACATTTTCAGATTGAGGAAACCGTCGTCTCGAATATACTTTTTCTGGTTTTGATAATCTTTCCAATTTCTTTTCAGCAGCTTTTGCTTTTTGCCTTGCTACTTCTACAGACGTAATTTCATGTAGTTCTAGCTCTTCTTGTATGTGGATTTTAAGTCCTGAGATGTAAGACTGGATTAGACGAGATTCCGACAATCCGGGTACTCATGTTGCCAAAGTCTCCCATTCTCGCGTGTACTCATCCACATCTCCTTTTTGGCGTAATTTGATAAACGTTGAAAAGAACTTTTCTTCTTTTATGCCTTGAAACCTTTTGAAGAACGCATCCTTAAATTTCCTCCAGCTGATAGCGAGCGTCGTCTTTTTCCACCACATATACCAATTATATGCTTATCCTTCCATTTTCATGGAAGCATGTTTAATTTTTTCATCATCACTAGTAATGTCATAAATTTCAAAATATTCTTCTGCCTTATTAAGCCACACAACGCTATTTTTTTCATTACCATCAAATTTAGGTAGATCGATCTTGGCTTTGCGCTGATATGCTAATGGTGGAACAAGAAGGGGATATTGATTAGCGAATGCATTCCAGAGCTGCTTGTTTTGAAAATCTGCATTACTATCTTCTTGATGATGTGGGGAATCGGTTTTTTCCTGATGCTCTTCCGAGTTCCCTGAATCTGCGGAATTGTTTTGTTGATTTGGTTCCCTGTTAGGAGATGTTGGGGATCGTGTCTGACTCAACTTATCTATTTTATCATTTAGCTTGTTGAAGAGTTCTATCATATTGTTCATTGCTTCGTTCTGCTTGTTCATTGCTTCTGTGGTCTCGTGATGATTTAGCCACATTTGTCTTTCTATGCGATTTGTCGTATCACGAATTTTTTTGATGTCGTTGGAATGCCCTGCAACTGTACCTTCCAGATCGACTAATCGCCTTCCGAATTCTTTGGCATTATTATTAATTTGTTTCTCAAGATCTCCCAACTTCTTCTGGAATTCCGCCATCGACATTGACGAAGACATCGAGCGTGTATGAGGTGGGGAATATCTTTCTGCCAGTTTCTCGTTTCCTTTTTTTTCTTTCTAAAATTAATTAATTAATTAATATTTAATTAATTAATTATTATTATTATTATTATTTTTTTAAATAATAATAATAATTATTGTTTTTAAATAAATTATATAATTATTATATTTATATAATTATTTATTTGAAAATTATATAATATATAAATAAATTATATAATTATTATATAACAATAATAATTTTTTTTTTTATATTTATTTTATAACTAATTTTTATATAAATTTAATTTGAATTAAAATTTATATAAAAATTAAATTATAAACATATATATGTATTTATTATATATATGATTATCAATGAACTCGTCAAAAAAACTATACCCGTCCGTTCCGTTTAAATGTGACTGTGTTTCATGTGATTTAAACAAATCGAATTTTTTAATATCCCGATTTGTTGAAACGACACACTGTTTCACGTTGCCGTCCGCTTAAAAATATACGCCGTTTCTTATATCAACACTGCTCAGAATTTTTTTTTAAAACAAATCGAGTTGTTAACCGTCCATGTGTTTCCGATTTTTTGTTTGGCGGTGAGTCGACATCTGTGGTTGTGACTACGGTGTGAAGATTGGTCACAGACTGCGGACAGAGAAAGATAAGACGGCGGGGAAGGTGTTGTTGGTTGCCCGATTTTTTTTAATTCAATTGCTAAGTCTGAGCAGAGCGACTTCCAGATTTGCAGGCGGCTTCCAGATTTTCGGTTTGTTCCTCAAAAAAATTGAAAACGGCTTCCAAAAACTGTACTTACGGCCAGGATGAAAATGAACCACAAAATACTCACGACCTATGGAAAATGGGCCCTAAATCCCTGCAGCTGCAACTAGGAGATTTGATGACAAATTCAACCTCTGCCAAATGTAAAGATGAAGTCTTCAAAGGCTAGCGGCTTCACCAAAGGAAGGCTTTGGTAAGATTTATGAATTGAAAACCCTTATAAAAAATTGACTGGCCACTAAACCCTATCCGTTTGGGCTAGATGAGGGTTTGGCGTTCAGAAATTTCGATTATCCTCTAATTTGAAAAGGATCTTCCTGGAAGAAAATATAAATGCAGCGGATGAATGACTGTTCTTTCTGCAGTTTTCTTCAGTTCACGATCTTGAAAAAATCTGCAATTCTGGAATTCTGTAATTCCTGGGTGATCACACAGATCCCGAAGAGCGATGGCTCCGATACCAATGGAGTGTAAAAACTCTGGTAAAACTTGATAAATATATATTATTAATGATGAAAGATGAGATGATTACAATGAGGGATCGCCTGGGCTTTAAATATAGCCTCAAGGTGTCCCTTGGCGAAGAGGCATGATCTTTGATCATGCCCTTTCAGTTAACAAAACCTAATAAAACTATATCTAACTAATAATTAATAAAATATTCATAACAGTGAACAGCAGTACAGTTGCAACATTTGTGCAGTATTGGTGAGCAGCATCAACATCACAACAACAGGTGTTACAGGAGTCAGAGCAGCATAGTTAGTGTCTTGCTAGAGCACTTTCCTCGCTAAGAGGGAGTGTTGATTTATGGTAGCATTGGATGTGCTCTAGCCTTGTAATTTTGTATACAGGCTAAGACACATGTATTCCACAATACCCAGAAATGGTTTTGGAGAATTCCACATAGAGATGGTTTAATTCAATTAATTAATCGTTTTTAATGTTTTCCTAAGTCTAAACTTAGGGAAACTGATTAATTAAAAGGTATTAATTAAACTAAGTGTGAATCTTCTAGATAAAGTCATGGATCACCTCCAAGTTAATCTTATCCCTTGATTATGTTTTTAATCTTGGCTGTTGATGAGTCAATAGAAGAATATAAGGAGAGTGAGGGGCCTATGAAAAACACATCAGATGGAGAAAGAATCAAGAGATCGATTTCTTCAGCTGAACGAGGAATCAAAGTGATTCTTGATTGCCGAGAGGGGAAGGTGAAATCTCCATGAGGGAGAATTTCTAAAGGATAAAGAGTGCGGGAAGAGAAGTGAGAAGGGAGCCATAGCAGCAGTGCAGAGGTAGCCAGGTAGCAACGACGCTGGGACAATGCAGAGCAGCAGAGGGAGTTTCGATTTCATTTGGAGAGACAACTAAGGGTTCATCTAGTGAGACAGCTGAGGGTTCATCCAGTATCCGGAAGGCATTTCTCGAAGAGGAGAAAACTCTTGTCTCACACAACAGTGAGCACCATAACGAGCAACAACAGTGATGCAGTGACAGCGTGAGTGACGCAGTCACTGCGCAGAAATCACGCAGAGCCACTCAATGTGGGTGCAGGTCAGTGCCGGAACTTCGTGGTGAAGTGAGAACTATCTCACTAAGCCTATTCTCATCAAACTTCTTTAGGTGATTGATTGATAATTACAATCACACATTTGTACTCAGAATTTCTGCATAATAAAGAAACCCTCAGATTTGCTGCACCAGTTTTCCCGCATTGGGTTTTTCCGGGGACAATTGTCCAAAAATAACGGTGTCTATGTGTGAATACTTGTGCTATTTCTTTTATGTTGGTTATTGATTGTGAAGTCTGCAACATATTTTATTTTGCTATTTTACACAGTAAAATTTAAAATAATTGTATTTGAGAATGCAATAGAAGAAATAAAATAAGTAGCTCCAGTAGGATTCTACATTACAAAATTTTGACAACTAGCACAAGTTTCTGTGGTGTTGTTTGATCCTAAAGAGGGCCGAAACAACCTCAGGTTGTGGAAAAAAGAGCGCGAAGAAGGGACATAGAAAAGTGTGGTTGCTACAATGAAGGAAGAAGGGAAAAGGAGGGCTGAAATTTGGAAATTGGATACTGAGTTGGTATGTAGTTAAGGTTTGTCCTCTATGCAGTGTTTGGATAGAGTATTGAAGGTCTTATGTGTAGTGTATTATGTGGGAAATTGGTGACTGTGAGCAGAACTAGTTGTAGCCTACGATCAATTTCCTTAATGGTGTAAAGGGATTGCGTGAAGGTAGTTTGAGAAGACCTTATGTACGGTGACCTTTGGAGCAACAAAGAGGACTGTTAGAGGGAAAATTGATTGGGCATTGTTAGCGACCTTGGAGCAGTAGTGTCATTGATAGAAGGCAGAGTTTGTAGAGCTGGTATGTGCAGGGAAATCTGAATCAGTAGAGGACCTTGTGAGCAGCTAGGGCAAAGGTATTCAAGGACCTGCCAGGTGTTCAAGGCAAGTGGAATGAAAGTGCTAGTGTAAGTGCTTCTTCAGCAAGTCAAGTTTTGGTTCTTGGGCAAATTGCTTGTCATTTGTTGTTGACATCAAGCCCTAGTTTTCCTTGTATCAGGGCTAATTGTAAGAGATATGATCCCTAGTACAAGATCCCTATGTTTGTTGTAGTACAAGCAAGTTTTGGGTTGCAGAAATTCTTGTGTACTTGTTGATTTACTGTTGTTACATTTCCACTGTGCAAAGTGCTTGGTGTGTGGCATTTTAGTGTGATTGTGATCGTCTCTTAGACATAGACCTGATACTGAAGTGCTAAGAAAAAATCAAAACCAGAGATACTTTGAAGGGTCAGCTGAATCAGAGTGTGCACAACGTACAACTCAAGAGGGAGTTGGTTTCCTTGTCTTGTTGGTGAACATGATATTGGAGTTTGCCGCCAAGGATACACAAAAGCCAACAGACCCTAAGGAGTTGGAGTTGTATGAGGAGTTGGTTGCAAAGGTTAAGTTGATCATGCTAGATGGTGTCAAATATCACTTGATACCTTATCTAGCCAGGAAGAACACTGCATGAGAGATGTGGAAGGCTCTTCAGGATTTGTTCCAGAATAAGAACAAGAACTGGTTGATGGTATTGAGAGAGAAGTTGAAGAACACCAACATGTTTGATGGCGAAGGTGTGGCTCCGTATCTAATGAGACTTACTCCAATTCGTGATAAGCTTGCTGGCATAGGAGATAACGTTCCAAAGTCTTAGCTGGTGAGGGCTGCTTTGAACAGATTTTTCGAGAAATGGAAGCCATTTATCAAAGGGATATTAGCTTGAGATGAGTTTCCAGATTGGAACAGGTTATGGGACGACTTCATCCAGGAAGAATTGCGGGACAAGGATCTTCACAAGAAAAATAAGTTTGCTGAAGATAATCTGGCTCTTTTAGGAAAGATGAAGGGGAAAGCGAAGAAGGACTTGAGTGAGTTGAAGTGTTATACCTTTGGCGAGTATGGTCATTATGCTAGCAAGTGTTTGAGAAAGAAGAAGGGAGATAATGACAAGAGAAAGGAGATAACTGGGGCTGGTACATCTTTAGGTGAGTTGGATGACTTCTCGAGAAGGATGGAGGAGGTCTTTGCTTTGGTTTGTTATTTCTCTGAGGGTACTATTTACGAGCATGTATGGTACGTGGATAATGGAGTGTCGAAGCATATGATAGGAGCGTAGGAAGTTTTTAACACTATAATTGAATGGCACTCGAAGTTGCACGTGGAGGTTGGTGACAAGAGTCCGAAAGCTGTCAGAGGATCAGGTGTTGTGCCATTCAGGATGGAGTCAGGTGGGCAATTACAAGTTCAAGATGCATTGTGGGTATCGAGGCTCAAATGTAGTGTGTTGTTTGTCTTAGTCATCGAAACAAAGGGGTTTGAGGTGATATTCCGAGAGGGGAAAGTGATGCTTAGGCCTAGAGGCTCTAACTCTGTTGGAGCTATCATTGGAGTTAGGGAGCATGGTTTATATAGGTCGACGAGCAAGCCTATAGATCAAGGGAAAAAGTAGGTTCTTGAGACTCAGAGGAAGTCATGCTTGAGCGAGAGTATGCAGGTTCAAAGGGAGAATCCACAACCCAAGAAGAACACATGGTCAGTGGGGAGTAAGGAGACTTATACATTTGGCAAGAAGGAACTGTGGAATGGGATGAAGGCCGAAGTGAGAGGTTTCTGGTGGCAAGGACACTACTGAGGATAATGTGGTCCATTCTACAGGGTATGCTGTAGTGGTGGATGCCAGAGATTGGGCTAGTGTCGTCGACGAATTACTTCCGAGTAGTGGAAGTACCTTTGTCGCTGAGAGGGAGTGTTGAGAAGTGTAGCTTGGGAGGTACTCCCACAACCCCTAGGGTATTGGGTTTGTGAGGAGTTGACCCACAAAATGGTGTTTTGTGGGCAATGTATCCAAGTGGTAGGATTTGTACCCAAAGTTATGGGGGAAAGACCAAAGAGAAAAATGATTGTTTATTCATTGGATGCATGAGGGGCACCCTTAATGGGCTAAGGGGCACCTATGGCGACAATGGAGTGGGCTTATGTCGATGAAAGAAATTTATTTCTTATGATAATGGTGTTTGAGCATGTAGGCTCAGGTTGGCTTGGTTAAAAGACGTGACCCTTGGTGAAAAGTGATTCCACCATGAACACTATAAGTAGGAGTAAAGATGGAGTTTGTTTGGCATTCAAGTGAGCATCTTTTCTCAAGTGGTCTGCCCAAAAAAGTGCGAGTTACCTCAATGGGCCGTAGGCCTTAAGGAAGGATGAAGTTGGAGTTGTTATGGTCTATCTCGTGTCTGGTCGATGGCTGAGTTTGCCTAAAAATAAGATGAATTTTTTGTTTGTATTTCATCCCTTAATGGAGGTCCATCTTAGCAGTTTTGAGGTCATTGTTCTGTGTGTTTTGCTCCCTAGTTTAGGGCTCCTTCTATGATACACCGCCATATATTAGTCTGTCTTGAAGTATGTGATACTCGCTCTATGTTTATGTTCTGTGCATCAAGGGAAGGGGCCGAGAGCCTAAGAAGGTAAAACAAAGTGTGATCTATCTTTGTGATAAGGGCCACAGTACCTCATAATACTAGCATAGGTTTCCTTGGTGTTGTCTGATCCTAAAGAGGGCCAAAGCAACCTCAGGTTGCGTATAGAAGAGTGCAAAGAAGGGGTAGAGAGAAGGGCAGTTGCTACAGTAAAGGAAGAAGAGAAGAGGAGGGTTGAACATTGGAGATTGGATGTCAAGTTAGTCAGTGGTTAAGGTCTATCCTTTAAGTAGTGTATGGACATAGTATTGAAGGTCTTATGTGCACTGTATTTTATGGGAAACTAATCACTATGAGCAAACCTAGTTGTAGGCTATGATCAATCTCCTTAATGGTGTAAAGGGACTGTGTGATGGCAGTTTGAGAAGACCTTATGTACAATGACCTTTGGAGTAACAAAGAGGACTGTTAGAAGGCAGATTGATTGGGCCTATGTTCAGTGACCTTGGAGGAGTAGTGTCATTGATAGAAGGAAAAGTTTGTAGAGCTGGTATGTGCAAACAAATATAAAGCAACAAAGGACCTTGTGAGCAGCTACGATAGAGGTATTGGAGCAACTGTGAAAATTCCTAGATTTGACAATCTTAGGAATCCTACTGCAACGATTTGAGTTTACTTCTCCTATTATGTAAATTACTTTTACATAATTAATTCAGACATGAATTATTGAAGTAACTACTGAAACAACCTACACTAAATAAAATATGATTCTGAAACAAGGAAATGGAGCAAGAAATCAATCACACATAGGACACCATTATTTTTGGGTAGAAGTCCCCGGAAAAATCCAATGCAGGAAAACTGATGCAACATATCTGAGGGTTTGTATTATTAAACAATAGTTTTCTGAATACAATCTCTGGATGCCTTGCTGACTATCCAATACAGAGAAATTACGAAAGACAAAAATAGTGAGTTTTACCTTACCCTGCAACTTCCAACTGATCAGGATCTGAACTGGCGAAACCCCAGCTCCCTCTGCGTTGCCTTTGCGTAGTAGATATGTAGGCCTGCGTGGGGATGGCTGTGGACTGCGTCACCTCATCTCTGAATCGATCTGCCTCTCAAAACGTCGAGTTTAGCCCTCTCGACTTAGAAGGCCCGATCTCTAGCAAAACTTGGACTGTCTCTTGGAAACCCTATGCAGCCTCTACGTGGGCCTGCGTCATCCCTTCTAGGGCCTACGTCACAGCCTCTGGTGGATGCGCTGCTTCCTCTGCTGTCTCTACTGCCTCTCCGTTATGTACTCTTGGTCCCAGAGAAGATACTCCGACCATTAACTGCTTCTGCCCCTCACTGCACTGAATCACTTAGATCTGATCTTCGTTCGAGCACTGCTTCGTCAGAAGAATTCGATCCCTAGATTCGTTCGGTGTCTTGCCCTTTCCAAATGACCCTGAAGCCTTCCTTTATAATCTTCTCATTAAGACATCAACGACCGAGATTAGATCTCTAATCAACGGCTAAGATTATATTAGACTTGATCTTCACTTTTTCTAGATTATTCTCACTTTGTTTTATTAATGCCCTTTAATTATTTAATTTCCCTAAGTTTTATTAAAATAATTAATTATTTTTATAAAACATTAACTGAGTCGAATTTTCACGAACGATTTCTGGGTTTTTTGGAATACCAGTGTCTAAGCCTCTCCACAAAATTTGGGGCTTAGAGCACTTTCCGATGCTACAAAAAAACAACAACAACATATTCTCTGCAAGTATAGGTGGCAAAGGACTTGTCGAGCGTTCATGGCAAGTGGATTGAAAGTGTTGGTGTAAGCGCTTCTTCAACAAATAAGTCAAGTTGTTCTTGTTCTTGGGTAGATTGATTGTCATGTGTTGTTGACATCAAGCCCTAGTTTTCCTCATATCAGGGATAATTGTAAGGGCTATGATCCTTGGTATGGGAGCCCTATATTTGTTGTATTAAAGTTGTAATACAAGCAAGTTTTGGGTTCAAAAGGTTCTCCTGTACTTGTTGATTCATTGATGTTACATTTTTGCTATGCAAAGTGCTTGGTGTTGTGGCATTTTAGTGCGTTTGTGATCGTGTTTTAGAAAAAGACCTAATTCTAAAGTGCCAAGGAAAAATCAACACTTTGGATGCATTTTGATGTTTGGAGCTGATCTTGGATATTCTTTGGTCTAATGGATGTAAATCTTGCATGCTATCTTGTAAGTGTACTTTATTGTTGAATATCAAATGTATGGAATTATTGATTCTAGGTAATGGTAAAGTGTGCCCTAATTTGTTGAAGATCAATTTGAATGCTATCTAGATGAATGTTACATGCATTACTCATACATAACATGTTAAGAATTATCCTAGTGGTGAACTCCTAGTAGCTTTCCCATAAAACTCCATTTTTCCATCGAGTGGGTAAATGCCTGAAATGTGATTGTTAGGGCATCAAATTTCAGCCTCCTTGGGAACAATTTTAGCTAATCTTTGACATCCTTGACTCCATATTCCTAATGGACAAGGCACTAGTCTAATTGGTTGATGATCATTCTCAAATTATATTCATATTTTCTCTCCCTCAATTCGACCCTTTCAATGCTAAGTTAGGAAACTAGGGCTTGGTGTGAATCCCTAGGAAAAAAGAATATTTGTGGTTGGAGAGCCTAAACATCAAGAGGATAGTATTTACCACAAAATCGATTCTTTTGGTGGGCAACCACTTCGATTTCATCCATAAAATTCCTTGTCCTAGTTTTTTGCCCAAGAGGGAAACACTAGTTCAACCTCCTTCAACTTAAGGGCTTCCTTGAAGGTTTCGTGAGCCTTGGCATAACTGGTATACAGTGAAAGAAAATTTTTCTCCAAGCCTTGAGCTTTAGTTACTCCAACACGTCAAATTTATCAAACCATAAGTCTTGTGTCCTATTTTCTAGGTCTTATCAACCATAAAATATCTATTATAAGTGATTTCTTTCCTATCGGGAATCCTCCTATCGATGAAAATTCGTAAAGAGTAGTGGGTTTTGGTTGTGGTGAAAGTGGGCCACTACCCCATTATTACTTCTTGTTCTCGCTTATGCTTTGTAGGGTTTCCTTCACCAAGGCCCGCTAGATTTTTTGGCAACACACCCTATTAGGTGTTTCCAGCGCCTAAGAGGAAATGGAATGTCCTTGGTCCACCCTTCAATTGATAGGTGCCATGTGAATAATGATGGAACGAAGGGGAGAAGACTCCATGGTCAAGTGTCATGGTCAAAGGGACTAGCTATGATGAGGCTCATCATCCTGAGCATAGAGATGTGAGGGAGCAATCGTGGATGTATGAGTTACCAACTCAGGCTTTTTTTTTCCACGCCTCTTGTGTGGATTTTGTTTTTTCTTGATTTTTCTTTGTATTACTGTTTGTAGCTCAAAGGGTTAGATATTGCTTTGTATGATGTACAACAATATTTTCCCCCTTAATGGTGAGGTAACTCATTGCCCACTAGGGGTTGGGACATGCAAGCGTTCCTTCTCATAATATGAAGAGAAACATGTGCTCATGAAGCAAGTGATGGCCATAATGAGTGTAGAGTGCACGGTAGGTTTTTTCCCATGTGCTAATGTTTATGCCCTGGCCATCTTTTGAATTTTAATCTTCTCTTGTTTTTGCTTGTGGCTATTATATGCTTTTCTTGTTTTTTTAGTTGCATCAACCTTCAGGGCTAGGTTTCGGGCCCTATCTAGGTACAAGGATGTATGGTTCAAATCCCAAAGAGCCAATGGTTATTTAAACCCGAAGAAGGGAGGTGGAACATGGCAATTGTAATGTGAGATGGAAAGTGGTAAAGTGTGGAATACGAGGAGATGGGACTACGTTATCTCAATTGGGGTTTCTCAAGTAATGCCCCTCCTATACCCATTGGGCCAGCGAAGGTCCCACTGGACTAGGATGAAAGATTAACGCCCCATTTAAGGTGAGGGAACCAAATGACGGTCAAAACCCATCTTCTTTCTAGGTTACCCCATAATCCATGCCAAATGCCCAAAATACAAACAAGCATAAGCACCTTACTGAGTAATGAATAAAGTACCTTTTAATTGGAAGCCCATCTTCAAATGTGTGCTCTTGCGAAATGGGTGAGGAAACATATGACTAATGCAGGTGGCGAATAAATGAATGACACAACACCATCGACTATTAGTGGCTATCAGGGGTTGCTAGCTACTGGTTGGAAGAGATGATGGGAGAAAATTTCTCCTATGCGGTCACCCAATTTTGGTGGGTAACAATTTCCTTGCTGAAAGAGGGGTAGTACTGTTGGAAATACTGATTCATCTCCCTCGTAGTATTTCAAACAATTTTTATCGGAGTAGGTTCCTTCAGTTGCAGTGTAATAGTTGGTAGGCAGATTTCAAAGAGAAAAAGTGGGGAAGTCAAAGGAGTTGATTGGTGAGGAGCCCGCAATTGAAGATAAGATAGTAGCTGATTTGAAAGAGGAGCTGATTACTGCTCTAATTGAGCTTAAAGTTCCACGAAAAGAGAACAAGACTCTTCAAGAAGACATGAAGCAACTATCGGAATGTCTACAAAATGCTGGTAGCAGTTCCAAAGAAGTTGCATCTATCAAACTCCAAGTTGAGAAGGTTGAAAATGGAGAGATGATGATAAGGAGTATATATTATAGTCTCAATGCAAAATTGAAAGATCTAAAGAAATTTAGTGAGCAAAAGGATACTAAATATGAATGGTCTCTTGATGAAATTAACAGGTTACGAAGGGAAATTGAATTGCAGAAGGAGCAGATGAATACACTAGAAAAGGATCGTGAACTTGATGAAGCAAAGCTAGAAGTGTACCATCTCAAAAGTTTGCTATAAGAGGCACACAATGAAGAAAACACCTTGACAAGCCAACTCAAAGAAATGCCAAATCAAATAAAGAATTTGGCAAGCAAATCACCTCTTTGAAGAGGAAACTATCAATATTCAGTGTCAAGATTAGATTAGGTTGATGTGGCTTTTGATCATGTCACAATGTCTCCTTGTGTTTGAACGAAATCTTCAACAAGTAGGCCAAATGATCATGCTTGCATTATACTTCAGAA
The DNA here is from genome assembly GCA_034641835.2 of Pinus albicaulis. Classification (NCBI taxonomy): domain Eukaryota; kingdom Viridiplantae; phylum Streptophyta; class Pinopsida; order Pinales; family Pinaceae; genus Pinus; species Pinus albicaulis. The sequence continues at coordinate 26,377,336 of CM076582.1, read as the reverse complement.
CTATGATACCTAGAGTTACTGAGGTAGGGCCAAAATGCTTCTCCAAGATTTCAGAGTTGAACTCGCACTTGTATTGCAAACTTGGGATTTGAATTTGTCATCATGAAGAAGAGGAGGTGCAATACACCAAGATGCCATTGAGAAACCCAACGAAATTCCATGCAACAAAACCCACAATAATTTTAGAGATACAATCCTTAAGTAGGGTTGAGATAGCTGCTTAGAGGATTTGAAAAGGGGGTCTGAAATTTGCAAGATTCCAACCAATAAACCTCTAGGTCTCCACGGATTAGGTAGAGGTCATTGTGAACAAAACTTTAATCAACTAAACAAATCCGCAATTCAACCTTCAATGATTTATTATCACAAATCACTAAATATTCATAACAAGGAGCAAACTTTCATCAAGGTTCTGTTGTCATAAGGTTTTCAGGTGTTGGTTCCAAAGGCCGAAATACCACAGAATAATTCTCAATTGATCGAGTCAACTAACTTCATGAGAGGGTTGAGAGGGTTATTCTAGTGTTGAGGAAATTAGATACAAGCTTCAAGCAAATGAGCCTGAATGAAGATAATGCTTAAATAACTTTGCCTCAATCACTATAGAAAATTCGCCATAGAGAAGAACAAAATGAAACACTTAAATTCAAACAAGAATCAAGACTACTCCAACGAATTTCTTGGTCCAAAACAATCACAAAACTTTCATCTTTCTTCAAGATGTAAAACACAACCTTGATCGTTTAGAAAATAGAGCGATCTTCTTCATAGATCTGTCCAGTAAAAGAGAATAGTGCAAAGCCCAAGAAACCCTTAAAAATATCCAGAAATTGAACCAACCACTTCATCCTTTCTTCAAATCTTCAACATTTCTTCATGTCTAAGTATGAAGAGAGATAGATCAATAGAAAATTTCGGACTTGTTAATAATGTGCCTTTTGCTCAACAGGTCCAAAATTGTTTCAGATAGAGAAAATGTGAAATTGCTTGATGATCTGAGATGAGAATCAATTTGCCTTTTTATAGATATAGCTGGGCCTTAAGGAAGCCGACTTGCCCTAAAAATGGAGCGAATTTTTTTATTTTATTTTTTTGTTTTCTTTTCTAAATTTGAATTATTTATCCCCACATGAAACCGACTTGCCTTGGAGGGAAGCATGCTTTTGAAATTTCTTAATTTATCTTTTGATAATTAAATATAATTTTCTTTTACATTCCCTCCAAGATTTTGGCCAAGACGAATTTGAAAATAATATAGGACTTCTTAAATTAAAGTTGCTCCTTTGTAGAAATTATCCTTTTTTCTTAGCCAATGTATTGGTGGCACATCATCTCACTTTGGGGTTTTTGACCATAGGATGGGTGCACCATCTTTGACTGGGCATATCTCTCAAACCGTAAGGGCCCACGAAATGCTCCACATATCAACATAATTGGCATGACAAGGAGAATCCAATGATGATGGTCTCCAAATCAAATTCATTGATCCGTTTCTTCAAAATGTACAACAATTGCAAGGTATGATCATCTTCCAAGAGATCCAAACCCTAGAGTTAGAGTTTCATCAATGTATCATCTCATCCATGCATGCCAACGTATAGAGGACATCAATGATGGTATCTTGCACCCACTTTGACAACAATGACAACATACTCAACATATAGAACTAAAAGACAAATCCAATGTGAATAAAGTGTGGGAGTGCAACTGCAACTCCTATATAATGAGAAAAATGAAAACTACAAAAGTCCAACAAGGAGTGAGAATGAGGAAGTGCATCTTTTTATATAAAGTGATGCTAAACTTCCTTTACATTAAAATAATATTATTTGATGTGATTCCTTAGATATGGGTCTAAGAAAGGCAAAATGCACTTCTACAGTTAATTATTAATTATTTGTAAGCAACATTAAAGCAAGATCTTCAAGCAACATGTATAATGATCAAAGAAAAATAACACCCAAACAGAGGTATGTCTCCTCTAAACAAGGCAAAAAGTGGCGCCAAGATGCAACATTGGCTTGCAAATCCCCCCTAGAATGTGTAGATGCTTCACGAATTCCTCAAATCTCGTAATTCATCCCTTTTAGGCTTCATCTAAGCTAGACATATGGTCCTCCATTGTAAAAACATCCCCCAAATGCCGAGTAAAACATTCCAAAGAGGGTGGCTTGTTGTAGAAACTCAACATTTATCTTGAATAAGTGTAGTCCTAGATATCAAACATGGCATAGTAGAATCCCAATCAAGTGTCAATGTCTAACCTCTGAATGTGGGATAACCTCATGAAAGGAGTAAGGTCCCAAAAGATGGAAGGCTCCTCAAAGAATTTTGTGAAGCCTTCAAAAGATGCTTCCATGGTTAGGCATGCATATATCTCAACCGAAGAGACCTCCATGAAGCATGGAAGTGACCCTCCAAGTCATAAACTATGTCATAAAACTCCCAATTGCTAGAACGATGTTTAAATGAGTGGGTTGACTTTAAAATCAGGTGTAGAATAACTCAAAAGATGACCAAGCGAGAGGGGGCTCTAGGATCCTCAATGTGGCATGTGTGAAGGATGTCCATGCATGCATAAATAGCTTATTTGTGGCTTGGAGAATGTGACAAGTGCCTCATCGTATGTGAACTGCCTCTAGCTCTATGAAAGTGCCTCAAGAAATGTGAAAATGCCCAAAAGATTGAATGAAGTGCCATGAGCAAACCTTAGGGGGCTTCAACAGAGGGATTATGACAATCAACAAATTTGCATAAAATGTTTCATTAATGTTCATGAAAGCAAATAAGTGCCAAAGTTGTCATTGCTAGAAAAAAAAACATAATGGCTAGGGAAGCAATTCACCCGGGTAACAAGCCATCTCCTCATTTATTTTCACATCAACCTGCATTAAATGCAATAAATTGGGATCTATTAAATGGTTGCTGTTTGATAGGGAATTGGACCAATCTTATCTAAAAGAAGCATTTACTAGTATTATTTCATAGAAACAAAGGATTAGAATCCAAATATTATCTATACCAAAAGTGAAACGACCTTGTAATGTTTGAATGGTGAGTAGGTGCAACTAGTGGATAGATCTTCCTAATCTGTTGAATCCTAACTACAAAAAGTAACTTGATTCAATGGTAACCTACATGCAAATATCCAAAAAGGATTTGCACACAAAATAATCTAGAGTCTAGACAACAAATTTTGGCATAAACAATAAAATTCCAAAGTGACAGATCTCGTGCAAGTTGACTATTTGGAGGGCCAAGGACCTGTACGTTGCCCATTCTTATTTCGGTTAAAGACTTCAAATCATGAACTTGATCAGGCTCTGTGTGGAAATAGGTATCCCCAAGCAAGATATTGAAGGGAGCACTATCATTCACTATGTTCAAGTGCTCAGGATCTTCATCCTCCCATTCTTGATTGTAAGGACACTCCTTTCGGGAGTGTGTTTGTTCCCAAGTTTGGCACCAAGGGGACTCTTCTTGTTTGACCAGGTTTCTTGGGGAAAGATTGTTTGGAACACCTTGCAGAATAACACGGTCTCCCTTAGAGGCCTTCTTGTTAAAACACTTGTCCTTATTGAATTTCTCTTTAGGAGAGAAATCACTTATTATTCTCTATTATGGACAATTTGTTCATCAAGGTCTATTGCCCCTACATTAATTCATTTGTAAGCTTATCAAATTTTTGAGAAAAGGCTTGCAAAGCGGGATCTACCTGGGAACTAGGTTTGATCTTAGGTTCAATTCTTGCCCTAGAATAGTTGAACCAATCAATCCTAATAGCGTTTATATTCTGTTCTACTTTGGCAACCATGAGTTTGGTTTTTGCTAGGTCTTTAGGGCCTTTGTCTCTAAGAGCATATGTGTAATGTCCATGAAGAGATCTATTATATCTATCAAGGATAGCATCATCAGTAGGTTTGAATCTTTCAAGGATCCCTTTAAGGAAGTTATCAAACCTTTGAGTGTATTCCTTCACAATTTCTTTCTCAGTTTTAGTAGCTTGAGGAATTTCTCAAGGAGGATACTTCCATCCAAATTTGAGGCCCATCTTTCTTAAATGCATCAAGAAAGCCATCCCAATCAAGAATACTACCTTGGGGCAAGCTAGGATACCAGTCTCTAGCATTTCCATCAAAGGTTAGGGCAAACAACATCATGAATATATCTTCTTCCATTATTAGCTTTGCATTCACTATCCAATAAAAATCATGGTTGTGTTTCTCTATAGTGGTGGAATCAGTTCCGTTGAATTTGGGTATCCATTCGTGCTACTTCTTAGGAAATGGATGTGGGGCATCACATAGATTGTTCAAATCCAAGGGCCTGAATGCAACTATAATCCATGGCCTATTTATGGTGAGGGTGGTGGCATTATCAACAAAGAGTTTCCTAACCACAAGAGTATTTGGATTAATGGGAGAGGTAGAAGCTTCAGTTGTATTCTTGGTAGTCTTTCTTTCTTGGAGCTATGGTATCATCAGAAGAACTACTAGGGGACTTGATTGGGTTGGATTCAGGAGTCGCCGAAAGAGGATCTATCTTGTCATTTGAGATATTCTCTTCAAAAGGGAAGCTAAATCTTCAAATTACGTGGAGTATGACTTTCCTCCCTGGCAATGTGGTTTTGTAAGGGGTGCCCTACAAGGAAAAAACTTGACTAAGGGACAACAACGAGGTGTGGCCCATTGTCACAAAAGCCACTATCTCTTGCTCTTTTGTGGATTTTCACCACTAGGGAGGCTTCCCTTTAGTTAGGTCACCTAAGGATATGTCAAGTTCAAGGATCAAGGTGGCATGGAAGGCTTATTGATGTCAACTCTTTTTAAAGACAAGGCTCAACAATTGTAATAGGGAAATTCACATCCTCTAATAAGGCCTATTGCACAAATAATCTAGTGCTTGAGAGATAACAAGTCAAATGGATTAACCTAGAATCAAGAGGCCAAGAAAGGGTTGACAAACAATGAATATTAGCAATCAAATGGAGCAAGAAACCTTCAAGGAGCTCCCAAGTTGAAGCTTAGGGAAAACTGGGGTTTCCTTGGGAAAGATATACCCAGGGAAAAATAATTCAACCTTTGAATGGAGGGATTGGCCACTAAAAGGAGATGATTTTGAGACAACCAATGTTCCTTCCAATGTTGAATCCTTCCACGAGCTAAAACTTCCACTCTAGGTCAATTAGTGCCCTAGTCCTAGCTAGTGGCCTTACCTTAAGAGGGACGAAAAATAGATTAAGAAAGCGAAAATGAGTTTATTGGAAAAATTTGTGTGTGATCAACAAAGTGACAAGGCCAGTGCCTAGTCCTTGGGATGGTTGAGTCTATGTGAGTGAAACTTTTGTTGTCTTGGTAAGGAGTAAACGAATTTTGAAGCCCTAGCTCAAAGCCCTAACTATTACTTTTGTGAGGGATCAAGGTCACTTGGGAGATCTAGTTTAAAGATACACCAAGGGGATTGCCTTTCACTTTCTACTAATAAGTAATGCATACAATGCCATTATCTAGATTCCATATATTGATTTTCAATAATAACTAGCACAATAGAAACCCTAGATAACAAATAATTCCATACATTACACATAAGAATAAAAATTTATCAAATCCAAGGTGTACAAGATAGAATGCATGTACAATCCTTTCTTGATCCAAAGTAACATCTCTAAAACTAGGAGATAGCTCCAAAATGCCAAAATACACCATAGAGTCACATCGCCACGAGAATTCAAGAAGGTCGAAAATCTCCAAGGTGGCTGAAATAGCCACAAGTGGTCATGATCCAATACAAATGAACCTATCCTCTATTTATATGAGGATTATGAATGCTAATTAGCCTACAAAGCCCCTAAAAACAAGTTTGATGCCTAAATGTACTTGGGTTGCAAGCCAACTCATTAACTTAACGAAAATATGCCTTAATTAGTGTTAGAAATATTGAGGGGGGGGGGGGGTGTTGAATCAGTATTTCTATTTTTTAAGCAATTAATACACATGTATATTTTCAATTGCATTCAACATTCAATTATTAAGCATCATCAAGGAACACATAGTCAAGTCATAAGCATCAGACACACGAACACAAAGATTTTAGGTGGAAACCCATAAAGGGAGAAAACCACCATACTTTTCTCTTCTTTATCTTTAATCTTCCTTACATAAATTCTTTGCCACCAACTAGTAGGAGGCACCCACTCCCTTGCATTATTTTGCTGGCACCCACTCCCTTGCACTGTTTCGCTGACACCCACTAGTAGGAAGTGTTGACCTCACAAATTGCACACCCAAGAATGTGGGAAAAATCCTCAATCCCACAAGTTGTGTTCTTTGTGGCAACACTTAGAGAAGGGGCTGTCACCTCATCCCAACTCTCCTCGTGTAGTCTCTCTCGTAGCCAAGTCAAGGTGGGTAGACCCTAAAGAAGATTTGTAAGGAAAGCTTGTTAAAGCTAACAAGTTCTAGGAGATGATTAGTAAACCAGTTAGGAATTCAACATTCAAATCAATGTTGCACGACTTGTGCTCGCATAAGACTGGTCTGGGCATTAACTCGTCAACTTGTATAAGACTCGGGAATGACCTATATAAAACTCGTATAAGACTCGTCAAAATGCAAAAAAACCTTAATGCAAATTCCCTTTTCCTCCACTTCATTTCAAAAAAAATAAAATTAAAACAAAATATAAAAACAATTGCCTTCTGAGGTTCGACGGGTCTTATAAGGGTCTGATGCGAGGGTCTTATACAAAACCCGTGGGTCTTATACAAGTAGTCGGGTCTTAAGCGCAGGGTCTATGCGAGTGAACTGGCTCGCTATAGAACCTGCAAAGATCCGCGGGTACTCGCGGGTCTTATGCGGGTGGTGCTTCACTGATTCAAATAACTTGAATTATAACTTGAAATGAAATTGATTAGCAAGTACAAATAACTATGAGCATATAGTATCAATAATGTAGATAGATCAATTAGATTCAACAAGATAACCTGCAAGGCAAGTTGTAAGTAGACCAGTGCCAATAATAATATACTTGCAAGAAATACATTCTCAAAACGAAATCACAATACTTCTATTGAAATATAATTTTCAAGTTACAACAAGTTGCAAGAATGGGAAGCTGCAAAAAACAAGTGTTAGTGAATCAAGGCAAAACCATAATAGCAAAAACTATATACAACTTTGAGAGGTGAGCAACTAAATGGAAATAGAACTTGCAAGTGATCAAAGCTTGTACTTGAAATTGAAATTGCTCAAATATGATATAATGACATCAAAGGAAATTTAATATGAGCATGTAAAAGAAATAGACAAGTACAAGAACATAAAATGAAATGCTTGCAAGTAAATGATGACTATTTACATGCAAGATGAACTAAAGTTGTAGGTCAGTGTGAAATAAAGTGGTCTTGAATAATTTTATTAATGCCTATTCGAGGGTGTTACTTCTCCTCAATTACTTTAACTTGGTAAGGACTAGAGGTGGTTGCAAGAAGGCTAAGTGAGAAAGCTAGGGCTTCATTGATGATACCCACCTAGTTCTTCAAGACAACCCGCATGCGTTCGTTCCTATAAGGGACTACGAGGTCATGCGGTTTACCTTTCCTCCAAGCTCAAATCTTGGGAAATTGAATGAAAGTTGAGGAAGGTATCCTAAAACGTCTATCAACCAAGCTTATGCTTGGAGGTAAATTTTAGAGAAGCAAAATTGCAAAATGTAGGTTAGATGTGAAATTAATACAAGTGTTTGATTAAAAGATTGCTTTATGAGTTGATAGTGCAAATTATGGCTTAATAAAGTGTCACACTTGCATAATATTGTAAGATCTGAAATGAAAACAAGTTAGACTATGAAATGAACAATGAAAAGAACAATATACTAACAACAAAATTAAATATATCAGTAGTTCATAAACAGTTCTAAGCCACTAAATCAGCTATGAAGATGAGTGCACTTTAATATGCTAAATAAGTCAATTAAAAATGCAAATTAGATGATGAGTTAGCAATTAAATGATGAGATGAGCAAGAAAACAAACTAAACTAGCAAAGAAAATAAACAAGTTAGTCACCAATTGCCTAAAGATCCTCATTCCAAATGAGGAGACTGGGATGCCAAGGGGAAACCCCAAGATCCCTTAAAAGAAAAATTCTTTTATTATTATTAGAAAAGGGACTTGGATTTTGAGGATGGTTTATAACGAAAGGCTTCAAAGAGAAATTTTTCCTCAAACTGCAAAATGAAAATGGAAAAAAATTACAATGAAAGAGTTCCTCAAGTGAGGAAATTCACTTTTCCTTCGAGAGATCTAGCTTTGATGGCTCAACGTCTAAATCTTCAAGAGGAAGAGGGTCTCAAAAGAGAGAGAGATAGAGGGTTTTATCCATAGATCAAGGTAGGAAGGGGTCTCAAATGTGTAGATCTAGTGATATCTCAAGCCTCCACCTATAACTCCCTTGAAAGTGTCTTCAAAACCCCACTCATCAAGCTTCCACAAGGAACTATGCAAGATTCAAGAGGACAATTAGATTTGAAGCAAGAAAAATTGAATCACAAGATAATGAGAATGTACACTTAAAAATACAAATGCCAACCACAAGAGTATGAGGACACCTCCGCTCTTGTGCAAGCAATAAGGGATTAACCCTCTAAATGAGCTCTATAAAGCTAGATCTGCCAATGAAAGCGCAATAAATAAATAAATAGATCTTGATTTTAATAATAAAACGTTTCAGAGAGCTAGGGTAGAGACTCCTCCTTCAATTTTTGGATAAAACTTTGAGAGAAGTAAATCAATGTGGGTTCTTGCTCCTTTCGATTTAGGAGTGGGTTCATTCAACCAAAAACTTAGCCCATGCTCAAGATCTGCTTCAAATAAAAAAGATCTCTACACACTCGATAAAAAATTATTTGATCCACAAGGAACTAGACTACACAATGAAATAGAAGGCTAGGGGTTCAACCAAAAACCTCTATTGCTTCTCCCTCTAGCATGGTCCTCCAGCTCAAAAACTAACGCAAGATAACTTACATCAATAGATCCAAAACCTGGCAAGCGAAAATAATAAATTGATTTAGCACAAGTAGAGCATTAAGCATAAACTGAAACAATTATACCTCAAAAGCAGAAGAATAACACCACATAGAATAAACCTCAAAGTCTTTGCGTTATTAAATCTAGAAAAATAGTGTACAAAATTTGTAGAGCCACTAGCCCAGTAGCATCATTTGAGTATTGCAATTGATTCTAAATGAGGAGCTCAAGGCTCAATTTATAGAAAGAATGGGAGTACATCCCAATGATAGATCCATCTCCAAGTGCAAAGTGTTGATCCCAAGGCAAAAAGTCTCTCTCAAGAAAATCGAAACCCTCAGATGCTTTGTGCAGATCCTCAAGAGAGATAACCATTTATACCATTGGTAAACTGGGTGGAGTGGCAATTTAATGTTGGAGTGATCGGATACCCCTTTCAAATTTATCTCAAGTGAAAACTTATTCAAAACCCCACCAAATCTTGGAACTCGAATTATCCTCCTTGAAAAGTGTGAATTTCTGGGACATTCATTGTGTTTGAGGACCATCGTTTTTTTTTTTTGTGGATAACTTCCTTGGTAAGTGGAGTTCCCATCACTTTTTGACTTGACTTTAATTTTTTGGAATTTCCTCTTCATTTTTTGAGCATTTTTGACTTGGAGAAATTTTTATTTTCTCCCAATTTTTAACTTCTGGCCAATTTATTTGCAATTTTTTCCCAAACATAGAAACAATGGGGTTTGAGAGGTAAATAATTATTTTTTTACCCTAGTGTCTTAATAGAAAGTTGAGGTTTAGAAGTCTAATTTTGAGTACTCATACCCCCTACAATTTCTCTAGACAACACTTATTATAACTCTCATAATTTTTTTATTGAAAATTCCATCTTGCGGGAAATTTTTAATAATTTAAAAATGACACCTAAACTTAACCAAATTCCGTGAAACTTTAGAGATGATCTAGTATGGTAATATACATTGACTCTAGACACTAGGACTCAACTAAGACTCTACCATCAAGCCACACTCCAACTTTGGGTATATTTGGGAGAAAAGCTCAACTAATTATTCAATGTTAAAAAACACAAATAATATTCAATGTTAAAAAACACAAATAATTAGCTAAGGAAAAAAAACTCCCTATAGTGAACTCACTTTTTAGTAAAATCCTAAGCTACCTAGGCCTGTTACATGACTCTATTTCAGCACACTAGTATCATTTTTACATTGCCCCCACAGGTTGCGAAATTTGAAGAACGAAATGATGGGGAGAAGATGAAAAGGGCTCAAAAGCCTTGATAAAGTTTGGAACTCTGACTGATCTGTGGGTACTGGAATGATCTAAATGTACTTTGATCACGGAGTCTTTGACAAATCTTCAAATGCAGTTCTAGTGGTCAGTAGGAAGCACCCACTCCCTTGCATTGTTTCGTTGGCACCCACTAGTAGGAAACACCCACTCCTTTGCACTGTTTCACTGGCACGCATTAGTAGGAAGTACCTCCCCCCTCAAATTAGTTTGCTGGCATCAACCAGTTGGAGGCACTGACCCCCAAAATAATGTGGACGTCCCTTTCATCCATTTTCAAACTAGATCCACTCCCTTTAGCACGAATTGCAAATTCTTTACTTTTCAACAACACACTCACCTTGTTATTAGCAACACATCATTAGTAACAATAAATATGCCACAATCATGCACATGTGTCGGCGACATCTATCATACCCGACAACAATATCATTAACAACATAACAATCAACACATCAAATCACTTAGCCATACCACTTCTTCTGTGGTCATCATGTTGAAAAGCGTAACTAGGTTCGGTCTTCATAATGACTTGTAATTATGAATTTATGTAATGAAGAAGACAAAGATACTAAAATGTATTTTGTAATGCATGCCTCATGGGTTTCATGAGCAAGGAGTCTTACTATAGGTCAAAGACTTCTTCTTCATGTCTTTAGGGGTTTGTCATCTTGTCATAAATGTATAATTTAGAGTCATGTATATGAAGTGTTGTTACACTTGTGAAAGACAATTATTGATGTAATTTGTATGCTCCAAGACCTTGTCAAAAGTGATACTTGAAGTCGACTCAAACGAATTGGATACACTCCTCATCAAGTCGGTCCACAAATAGATGTAAAAGTCGACTCACCCATAGAAGTCATGTCGGCCTGAAAGAGGGAGACAGTCCCTATATAAAGGAGGGACTGTGACCTCACTTACACATAGAAATTCAAACAAGTTTGAAGTGGTAATACAAGGAGAAGTCTGTGGTTTGGTGTGTAATAAGAAGACAATACAACGAGAAAAGAAGTATATCCAGTGAAGAAAGAGAGACTATGTCGAACCTATGTTTTGGGAAAACAGTCTCGGATCGCTGTCTTAGGTTACATATCCGAACTGCGGTAGGCGCCTTGACAGCAAGGACTGTGTTATCAAGTGTTGTAAGGAAGTGCGAAGTAGAAGGATTACACAACGAAGTCAAAGAAGACTGCAAGGTGTGCAAGGGCTTGGATTAAATATACTTTGCATATCTCAGAGGTACATACAGTGTAAATGAGAGCTACAACAGATTTAGGATAACTTAGAGAAGGGCTAAAGATATACATCAGAGCAAAAAGGATCTCTGTCTTGAGATCAAGGGTATAACAAGAAGACTGTGGAAGAATCTCTAGGAAGCAGAAGGAAAGGAGTTCACTATGAACTGAGCTTTCCTAGTGTCAGTGCAAAGGAGTGCATAAATGAAGATCAACCTAAGGAGACTAGTGGAGCTGTGACAAGGTCTTGGAGGCATACTAAAGGCAAGGGTCTAGGTCATGGTAATGGTACTTGTTAATTGAAGATCTATAAGAAGAATTACTTTCAGGTTTTCCTCTCCAAGAGGGAGAGGTTTTGGCCCTGGCTTGAAGGGCCTAAACTTTGTGTCTCTTGTGTTTTGATAATTGACTTGATGAAAGACATAATAAGCTAACGAAGATAAGATCTAAGTGAAAGAAACATAACGAAATCACAAGTAATTATCAAGAAGAGAAATTTGAATTAAACGCCCTAATTTCTCAACACATGAATTCATCAACATCTCACTGATTCTGTTATTAGTAATCATACACTTTTGCAACGACAACACCTAGATAGTTGACAGCGCAACAAGCAAATCTAGTCTTCAACAAATAACATAAACCCTCATGAACAGGTTTGGTAGACTTTGAGTTCAACAACACAACAATGCTCTGACTCATCATACTCAGTAGCAATACATCAAGCTGAACAACATACTAACTGATCACCGACACCTCTATTAGCAAGAAATCATAGCACATATCTACAAGGTAAACGCTTAGTCTCATCTAGCAACACAAACTCTAGTTTCCTCGGACCTCTGGGCAATATATCACCCATCAGGTTTCAATGGTAAAAACTCTAAATACATTCTCAAGTAGCCCTGGCTTACAAATGAACATTAGTATTACAACAACAATCTCAACTTAGCAATGTAGAAATTTTAGATCCCACTCCGGTTTCATTTTCACCTTATCACTCCCATATAGTTAAATGCCCATTCCCATAATCATACATTCAAAATTCTGGAAATGAAAAATATTTTTGAAAACACAAATTTCGGAATTTCAGTGGTGAAAATGCAGTAATAAAACACAAGAAATTATAATAGCCACACATAGAAAAATAACGCTGTGATTTTTGGTCAATGTGACCCTGGAAAAACCCCCTACAACCCTTGGGGAAAACCAGTTTGAGAGCTCTTCTTTATTTCTCGAAAATGCCTTACAGTGAAACACAAATACACAGAAAATTCCAGCAACCACAAAAATACGACTTATCTCGTTTTCTGTGCTTGATCTTTGCCTTGAAGAATGTGCCAATAGTCAAAACAGAGACAACCTTAAATGCTGTACGGATTCCTTGTTTTTCGTGCCCAGAAAACCAACATTAAATGTGCTGTACGACCTCCTCGAAATGCGTGCAAACAACAATAAATGTTGTTGTACGATTCTCGATTTCTATGCACAAGGACAACAATAAATGCTATATGGTTCTGCCTCGATTTTTGTGCACATGAAAAATAGTATGCTGTATAGACTGCCTCGATTTTTGTGCCACAAAAACAACAATAAATGTACCTCAAAATTTGTGCCAGAACTATTGTACAACTTCCTAAGAATGAGTGCCAAAGGTGCTGTACGGTTCTGCCTTGATAAACGTGCCCGGAATCTGCCTTGAATTGTGTGCCACCTTGCTGTACAGATCTGCTGAGTACTGCCTCGGTATGCGTGCCAAGGTTCTGCTCTCCCTCTTCCTCCCTGCTCATAAATTCTCCTTTGCTCTCTTTCTCTCTCTCTCTCAATCTGCTCATGAAAGAATGAAATGACCTTTTCTCTTCTTTTCCTCCTTTAACCTAACCCTAAGTGACTCTTGGGAAATCCCTTAATCCAATGGTTGAGATAGCTTTAGATCAAGGGCTGAGATTAAATGTGCATTTAATTCTCACTTTCTAATTTTTAACTCACCCCACTTAAATAAAGACCCACTTAGCCTTTTATTTCCATAGTCACTTTTTCACTTTCTAATTTTACATTGAGTTTAATAAAGTCACTTTAAAATTAGACTTGTAACTTTATCACTTATAAAGTCACTTTTAAATTAGATTTGATTTTACCACTTATAAACTCACTTTGGGAGAAAAGTACAAATACATTTGGACACTTTTCCCTAGGCCAAAGATCAAAGCCTTAGGGAACCACTTGTCCTCTGGTACTCAAATTTTAACAAGCAAGCAACTCTAACCTTGAATGTCAAGCTGATTACAACCCACAAATTCTGATAATTAATCAACAACTTAAATCACAAACCCTGATTTCATTATGAATATAGCAACATGCAATCAGTAAATAAGTTCACAACATATCTGACTTCAAGATGCTTGTGAATGTTGATTTTACGTTAGTCTTCTAAATTGATAATTATTTTTGATGATTTTGATTCTTTCACATTCTTATTCAATATTCCATCATTCAATAATTACATAGAAGACATCAACCATATAACATTTAGGACAATAGGATCTTAAAGAGGCAGCCACACAAGCACACGAGAAATTTACCCAGGGAAAAACCACATGGGGAAAAACCTAGCAACCCTTTCAATAGAGAATTCTTTAATCCAATATAGATACTTCTAAGTCAACAACTAGGTCAAACCTGGTCCATGGTCCATCCTCCTAGTCAAGTCAATTTGGCCCAAAAACATAATTTTTTTTGCCTAAGTAATGCTGCTCTATAAGCCTTGATAGATGACACTTCATAGCTTAGAACATGCCCTTCGCTGGCTGCTTCAGACCTCAGACTTTTCTCCTCTTCTCTGCCTCAGATATACCGTATCCCCTGCTTCAAAGTAGCCCTTTGCTTTGCCTCAGAATAACCTTTGTAGACCTCAGATTAACCCTTCTTCGCTGGCCTCAAAAATCTATTTCTTCGCTGTCTCGACCTCTCTTTCTTGTCTCAGAAGATGTGGTCTTGCTTGGCTTGGAATTTTGAAATTTGGCAGTAGAGGGAGCAATTTTGTCGTTGGAGAAGCAGGACCAATAGAATACTTCAACCTATAGATTTTGATATGTGTGGACGTATGCCCGTGACCTCTCTCGGTGGCTACTTGTATTGCATAATCTTTGTGGACGACTTCTCCCGCAAGACACAGATTTTCTTCTTAAAGAAAAAGTACCAAATATTTGACATGTTCAAGGACTTCAAGGCACTGCTGGAAAATCAAAACAGAAAGAAGATCAAAATTTTGAGGTTTGGCAATGGACGAGATTTCACTTCAAATGAATTCATTGAATTTTGCAAGGAAGTTGGAATCAAGAAGGAGACCATCGTACCTCATAATCCCAAACAAAATGGTGTAGCTGAAAGGAAGAACAAGACTACCATGGACGTAACCAGAGCTATGTTGTATGATCAAAAGCTACCAAAGTTTCTATGGGGAGAAGCTGTTAACATTGTTGTCTATGTTCAAAATAGAACTCCTCACCGAGTCTTAGATGACAAGACTCTCGAAGAAGTTTTCACAGGTGTAAAGTCTGATGTTGGACACTTGAGGATCTTTGGCTGCCTCACCTACTTTAATGTGCCGAAGGAGAAGAGGACCAAGGTGCAAGCTTTAGGAAAGAAAGGTACTTCTGTTGGTTATTGTGAAAATTCTAAAGCTTATAAAATATAAGTACTTGGTCAAAGGAATATAGAGTTTAATAGGGACGTGACATTTGATGAAGATGCTGCTCTTGGGAAAGCGAGGGACACTCCTTCGCCTGGCAATGTTGAGAGAAAGGATGATGCCATGGATATACAAGAAGATCCTTCTATGCTTGAGCCTAAGCCCGATTTTGCTGATGAACCCATGGCACCCATGGATCCTTTGGACCCCCCTTCATGTGGTCCTCCATCTACTAGAAAGAGACCATTATGGCTTCGTGACACCTTACAGGATGATGAGAGACATGCTGTCGCAAGAGGAACCTTTAGAGAAAGCAAGAATCCATATCGATATTAGGTATACGTTGTAGCTATGAGCAACATTATATAGGATGAACCATGCAATTTTGAAGAAGCAGTGAACAAGCAAGTGGGGAAGGATGCTATGGCCGAAGAATATGAGTCCATCGAGAAGAATAATGTGTTGGAAGTGGTTTTGAGACCCGAAGGGAAGTATGCTATGACTTCTAAATGGATATACAAAATTAAGCATGGTGTAGATGGAAGTATCGAGAAATTCAAAACAATATTTGTGGCTCGAGGATTCTCCCAGAAAGAGGGAGATGACTATGATGATATTTTTGCACTTGTTGCCATTACATGCACATTGGGTTGCTGCTAAGCATGTGCTGAGATACCTGCATGTGACTACCAATCATGGATTGAGATACACTACTGAAGAGTTGAGACTTCATAGATACACTGATGTTGATTGGGCTAGAAATGTTGTTAACAGGAAGAGCACATCCAAGTGTTGCTTTAGCTTGGGGTCTACTATGATATCTTGGATGAGCAGGAAGCAAAAGTCTGTTTCCCTTAGTACAACTAAAGCTAAGTACATTACTGCTAGCATGGCTAGTTGTGAGGCAGTATGGTTGAGGAAGTTCTTTGGAGAGCTGTTTGAGCAGGTAGTGGATATGGCTGTGATATGTTGTGACAATAAGAGTGGGATCCGAATTTCAGAGAATCTCGTGTTCCACAACAGGTCTAAGAACATTGAGATTAGATATCACTATATCCAAGATATGGTGCAAAGAGTAGTAGTAAGACTCCAACACATTTTGATTGATGAGCAGATAGCCGACATTCTTACCAAGCCTTTGTCGAGAGGGAAGTTCTTGGTCTTTAGAGAACAACTTGGACTGGTGGATGTGACCCTTCTAGGAGAGGGTCATGACTGATTGAGAACACTGAGCTATACTCTTCCCTTTGTCTTTTGACTTCCATTAATTTGGGGCGGGGGGGGGTGGTGGGAATGGAGTTGGGAAGCTCCTGGGGTTGAGGGAACTTATGGACAATAGGCTGTGTCTGATCCTTACCAAAAATAGTAGTGTTGTCTCCCCTATTGTCATTGTAGGATGTGTTTGATCCTTACCTTTCACGGTAAGTGGTATCTCCTTTACTATTGAGTATACCCCAGTATGCATCCTACCCACAAGCTGGGTTTGTTGGGATTGCTATCCATCTGGTCAATGGGTGATGAGACCTGGGACATGTCTGATCCTTACCTCCCATGGTAAGTGGTATCTCCCCCAAGTTAGTGGGTGGAGGTGCTCTACCACTTGATTCTTGAGGATCAAGGGGGATGATCAACAGACAATAGGATGTGTCTGATCCTTGCCTCTCATGGTAGCTGGTATCTCCTCTATTGTCATTGGATATAGGGTTGAAGATTGATCTCCCTTGTGATGATTCTTCTCTTTAGATCAAGACATCATTGTTCAACAAATGAGCAAAGATGAGACGAGATGAAACAAGATGGGCTGCCCTACGTTGAGACATGTACATTCGAGATGAGTCTTATGATGCAGTGGAAAATTCCTCCCTAGCTGAGAGGGAGTGTTGAAAATTGTCAGCTAAGGGAGCAATTTCCCCATCGGAGAAACCCAACCAACCCTAAGGAGATCCCTCTGGCACTTGGAAAAATTAAATTTGTACATGGAAAAATATTATGTTTAACGCTGGTCCAAGTCAACTTGAAAAGTAGAAGTCGGCCTAGAGAGAGAAATTCAACCTCCTAACTCACATATAAATTGACCTAATTTGACTTCACTTGGAATCTTTACATCGCACATCACATCTTCCTCATTGGTTTGTACACTTCTGAAATTGCAGGGCCGAGTTCACACGTGCGAAGGAGAGAGAAGAGATTCTGTTTTGACTATGTTGACTTCCTGTTTTTGACATATTTGACCAGCGTTGACTTGGGGTTGATATGACTTGGTTGGCTGAATTTTCTGATTTGTTTTGAAAGGCCGAATTCAGGGAGACATTGACTGGTTTGACCTGGGAACACAACACTGTAATTGCAGATCTTTGCCTCAGATTTATCCAGTGCTCTGATCAAATCATCAAACAATCCACTAGGTCAAATCAATCAACTCGAACTTGATTAAGAAGTACATACTTTTGTACTAGATCAGACAGTTGTGTCAGATGAATTATTTTTATGCAGAGAAACAATTTCAGACACAATTCATATCCTTCATTAGAAACTATAAACCTGTGACCTAACTAAGGATGAGATGCATCAGATCTTCTTGCCACGATAGAATGCTCAGATCTAACACAAATTCCATTATCTTGTTAATAAAATTTAATAACCTAAGTAGGAGTTGACAGGATTCAATTTATTTTCAAGAGATGTGTCTAGAACACTCTTGCAGCTGAGGCAAACATTTTTAATTTAAAGCCATAACGCTTCTAATATCTCCAGAGGCATAGGCATCACAGACTATAGACAGAGAGGAACCGTGATTGAATCCTTCATTAGAAACTATAAACCTGTGACCTAACTAAGGATGAGATGCATCAGATCTTCTAGCCACCATAGAGTGCTGAGATCTAACACAAATTCCAGTATCTTGCTAATAAAATTAACAACCTAAGTAGGAGTTGACAGGACTGAATTTATTTTGAGGAAATGTGTCTAGAACACTCTTGCAGCTGGGGCAAACATCATTCTAATTTAAAGCTGAAACGCTTCTACTATCTCCAGAGGCATAGGCATCACAGACTATAGACAGAGAGGAACCGTGTTTGACCATATGCCATCACTGTTCTATTTGGACTAGCATAGATCACTATAGCAGATTAAATCAATACATTACCAGACCGTCACATAGATAGAACCATTGTTCTACGCAGATCAGACCATCAAATTACCATTCTTCCCACACTCAAACGCAGTCTATTGCACTGGTGACACATGATTTAAACCACTGATCTGGAAGCATCCACTGTTGATCATCAACTGGATCAGTGATCGCAGGGCATCAGACTCATGCTCTCGATCTGTCTAAAAGATCTATGCATTCCTAATAACTGCCTTGCTCGACGTAGAAAATCAGTACCTTGGTCCCATTGACACCGAAACAAAGATGCATATGATGCCATTGCGCTCACCATATTGGATAAACCAGACCATCAAATAATTATTGGTTTTACAAGAAGAACATTGCTGCAATTTTGTGGGTTTATTGCACCAATTCACGAAAATGGCATTAAGGTATATTTATAACTTACTAGATCAATGGATATCGGTGCCATCGTACCAGTTCTATGTGCCAAGTTGAAGCCAGAATTATGCCCTTAGTGATTTCCTCCATTCACCAAACTTCAGAACACATGCTGCCAAAGAAATCAATGCTTCATTTTGTGCCATTCAGAGCTGGTTTATATCAGTGTTGCAAACACAGTTCCACGACGAGCTGAAAAGAGATAAACGATTTTAATCAGTAAGCTTTGAGGAAAAAACTTTTTGAAGAGGAAGAAATTTTATAAAATAATCTAAGTAATGTAAAACAATAATAATAATAATAAATAATAATTAAATAGTAACTAGTTAATGAAAAGGTATGCCCCTAAGGACATAACCGTTGGTGAAGAGGTACCTGCTTAGGGTATATAAGCAGGCCCTCACCCTCATTGTAATCATCTCATATCTTTTATACATTTCTATATAAATATATTTGTCCTATAATGGATATTTACATATACTAGATCTTCTGAGTATTTTGTTGCGTAGGCGGACTTTGTTTGTTACATTGGTATCAGAGCATTCCTCTGAGTATACGAGCTTTGTTCGTTCCACTCAATAACATCTCGATTTGATCTCAAAATCACGATTTTTTGGCCTAGTCGATGTTTGTCGATTTTTACCAATATTTTTATGGTATCTTAATTTTGCTGATTTTTGCTGATTTTTACTGAATTTTTTCCTGATTTTTACGATTTTTTGGTTTTCTGGACCCTTGCCGATTTTATCTTGATGCCGATGTTTGCAACATTGGTTTATATACCCATTGCTTTGGTCTGACAAGAGATACCATGGGCAAAACCAATGGAAAATTCGATGGGAATTAAGTCGACACCAAAACCAAGAGAGAATACAACGAAGAAGCCAAGGTTTTTGAGGCACCAAACAGGGGCAAATTTGTTTTCGGTGCTTGGCAACACATGCATGGGCGTGTAATAGACAAACTGCGTAACTTACATAGTGTAGACAATGAGCCAACGCAAACAATGATTACTGTGCAATTTGGATAGGTTTACGATGTGTAAATGATGATTGCTTTGTTGATCAATTCAAGATTGTCTTATACCTAAATCTGTGAAAATACCAAGATCTAAACAGATGTAATGAATCCTACTGCAGCAACTGAGTATACTTCTCCTATTAAGTAAATTACATTACATAATTAATTCAGATCTGAATTATCGAAGCAACTACTGAAGCAACATGCACTAAAAATTTGATTCAAAAACAAGGAACTGAACAAGGAAAATCATTCACACATGACACCTTTATTTTGGACAAAGTCCTCAGAAAAGCCCAATGCGGGAAAACTGGTGCAACAGATCTAAGGGTTTTATTATTATGCAGTAGCAATGTCTGAATACATCTCTGAATACCCTTGGGTAATTCAGTTACAGAGAGAGAAATACTGGCAGAAGAATTTGTGAGAAATACCTCACTCAATCATTGGGTTTCTGATTGATCCAGATGAAGAAAACGCTGCTTTGGACGGGCTCAGCGCTGCCTTTGTACAGTCCCAGCGCTGGAACTTCCAGTCACTACGTCACCCCCTTCCACGCTCAACGTTAGCCATTAGCCAAGTCGTTTTGCCTCTGCAGATGTTGAGGAACAGCCTCTTGATGCCACTTTCCGGATCCCGACCTCTGAAACTGATCCACTAGCAAATTCTGAAAACCCTTCCTTCTGCCTCTGCGCTGCTTTTGCATGAGCTTACACAGTCACTGCATCAGCCCTCCTTGCCACGCTGGTTAGGCTAGATCACTTCTGCCTCTCTCTCTAACTGATGCTCCACCAGACGGAGGAAATCTCTTCCTCTCCGAATGCTATCTCTACCCCTCACTGCTCAGATCTCCAGTTTGAAATTCTTAGCAAGCCCGCCCCAGAAATTTCGATCTTAGATCAATTCATTATCTCGGTGTATTTTCCAAATGACCCTCAAGTCTTCCTTTATAGTCTTCTCGTTGACAAATCAACGACCCAGATTAGATGTCTAATTGATGGCTAAGATTAAAACATGACTTGATCTTTGTTCTATAGAAGATTCACACTTTGTTTTATTAATACCCTTTAATTATTTAATTTCCCTAAGTTTAGACTTAGGGTTCCCATTAAATTAATTAATTATTTTAATAAGCCATGAACCGAGTGGTATCTCAACAAACGATTTCTGGGTTCTTTGGAATACAAGTGTCTAAGCCTCCACACCAAATTTGAGACTTAGATCACTTTCTGGTGCTACAAAAATCAACAAAATCAACCATTGTTAGGAAAATATCTCCAAGCCTCTACTGTATTAAACACCTGCAAGCCATGCTATTGCATTAGTAACTCATTTTTGTCATGAATGCCAACACAACAATGCCAACAATTAGCCCACATGTGTGAACTGTAAGCTCTCTAAGGCTGAGTCATCATTTTTCAGTGCTCCAAATGTCATGTCCAAGGGTGATGAGTTGTCCAAGGTGGTGTAGAAGCATTTGAAGTCCATGATTTGAGGGTTGGCCTTCAAATCCACCTCATTGCCTCCTGTGGAGACCCAAGATCTAGTTTGGGCACCACAAGGTGGTCTCTATGGGTCTCTAACCACAAAAAGTGGCCTCCTATGCTCTAGTGTTAAGGGCTTCTTTGGTGCAACAAGCCCTCGCTAGTCTCTCATGGTGAGATTATCCTCTTTTGAGCTCTGAATCAATTGCTGCCCCTCAATTTTTATCAAGCCTGGCATGGGGGCATGCTAGGTCTAGTTGTGGCATCATGAAGAATCATCAAATCTGGGACAAATTCAACCAATGCCTTGGGTGTTGGAGGTGCTCTGGGACATGTGTCATCCAATGATGCTACTAGGAGGCCCAAGAGTCTCAATGCTTTACCTGTTTATACCAATATATTTCTCTGAAAGGCTTGGGTACTTGTGGAGCAGGTGCCCAAGACCTAGACTGCTGGACCACCTGACAAGAGCAATGAGGATTCTAGTGAAAGAAAATAGTCATGCGGGACCAAGATCATTAATGCATCTAAGTGAACCAAACTTGAATGTTATGGAAAATTTAGTACTTCAAACAAGGATCTTCTTCCAAAACTAGGACCCTGATCTTGCAATGGTGTTTTCTCCCTATGTAGGGGTGGTTACACGTCAACCCTATTAGGTGTTTTCAACCCCTAAAGGGAAGTAACATTTCCTTGGTCCACCCTTTAATTGATAGGTGTTAATGGATAGTAATGATAGTAATGAAGGGGACAAGACTTCATGTCTAAGTGCCAAGGGGACTAGCTAATCGGGGTGTCCACATCACGAGTTTATAGATGTGAGGAGGGAGCATTTGTAGAGGCATGAGTTACTGGATCGGCCTTTGTTTTTCCACCCCTCTCGTGCGCCTTTTACTTCTTCTTGATTTTTCCTTTTATTACAACTCAAGGGTTAGAGCTTGTTTTATATGATGTGGCATTTGTATTACCCCTTTAAAATGAATCAATTTATCGCTCACCGGAGTTGGGACATGCAAGGGTTCCTTCATTTAATGTAATGAAGCAACATGTGCTTAGGAATCGAGTGATGGCCATATGAGTGGGGTTGAGCTCATGCTAGGCTTTTGCCCACATGCTAAACTTGCATTTTGACTTTTCTTTCTTTTATTTCGTTGTAGCCATGATATGCTCTTTCTGTTTCTTTTAGTTATCAATCTCCCAGGGCATAGTTTTCGAGTCTTACCTAGGTATGTGGACATATGAGTGCCAAATTCCAAAGAACCAATGACAAGTTGAACCCGAAGAGTGGAGGTCAGATATGGGCTTGTAATGTAAGATGGAAGGTGTTAATTATGACATATGGGAAGATGGAACTACACTATCTTAATCAGGGCTTCCCAAGTAGTGCCCCTCCTATACCCAAAGGGCCTTAAGAGAGGTCCTAATAGACTAGCGTCAAAGATTAACCCCCCAAGTAAGGTGAGGGAATAAGATCACAGTCAAAGTCTGTCAATCTTCCAGATCACCCCATAATCCATACTAAATGCCCAAAAACAAACAAGTATAAGCATGCAATTTCAAAATGATCAAATTTCCTGTTGAGTGGGAGCCCACTTTTGCCCTAGTGCTAATGCCGGATGGGTGATAAGCAAATGGCTGATGCAAGTAGCAGAGATATATGGCATATCATCAGCTAATGGTGGTTGTTAGGGGCTGCCTGGTTGTCTGGTTGCCCAGCTGGCTCTCAAATGTAGGAAACAAGTTTTCTGCTATGGTTTTACCCATTTTGGTGGGTAACAAGCCCTAAGGCTAAAAATTCATAGGGTTAAGATTTGGGAAATCTCTTATAGGAAAGACATGGAATTTCTATTTTACATTAGAAGTCGGAGAAAGTGGAAATTTCTACAGGATCCTGTTTGATATCTCCATCCATTCATTTTTTACCGGGCCTAGATACTCTGTCCAAAGTTTCCTGTTCCTACTTTTTCCATATCATATCCTTGAAGTTAAATTTCCTTCAAGGAGAGTAGAGATGGCGCGACATGTATTTTTTTGAAAAATAAAAAACAAAAGTGTTTTTAGATTTTATTTTTTGATGAATCTTTGAGATGTTTTTCTGACCTTTTTATATGAGTTTCTTGCTTTGCTAATTCCTTCATGAATTAGAATTATAGAGGTGTCTAATTGTCGTTTTGTTTGTTTTAGCCATTGTTGGTGATATTACCCCTTCAGATGGTGTGCCTAAGGAAGAAAAAAGCCGGAGAGAGAGGAAAGCTTTGGATGAAATGTGTGAAATATTGGGTGGAGGATTGAGAGGTATGTTCTGAATCTCCAGTGATTTTAATATGAGATAATCTTTTTTCATTGTTGGAATTCTGTAGAGAACGAAATGCTCAGAGGGCAGTTTTTATTGATTACACTTCTTTTTGGACACATTGATTGTCTCAGGAAATGAAAAATATTTGAATTTAACGTGTGGGGTGGTTTTGAGTGATGATCTTACAGAATTGAAATATTTGTCTGTCCCGGTCTTAAATGACAAATCACACTGACAATTTACCATCAAAGCCATTGAATGAGGTCCATGGTTTACACTTAGTTTTCAAGCTAACTAATACTTTTTATTGAGCAATTAAATTTATGAAAGAATACAGCTATAAATTCTTTTCCTGTGATTTGTCTGTTGCAGCTGATGAAATATACCAGTTATGGAACGAGTATGAAGAGAATTCTTCTCCAGAAGCAAAAATTGTGAAAGATTTTGACAAGGTACATGATTTATTATTTGATTGAAATGGTACTCCAATTTTCAGAGGTAGAGTTTGTTCTCTGCGTTTTATCTATTGTACGTCAACAAAGAATTCCTAATCTGTGACCTTCAAATCTATTCAGTGACATAGAAAATGAGTGATATGCAAGGATTCAAAGGACATTGTTAAGTCTGTACTGCAGATATGGGATCTGAAGCTCAATAAAAACAGCGAGCTTAAGTAAACTATCTATTAGTTCTTTATTCGGAAATTACTAATGTCTATATTATATAATATCATAAGGCAAATTCAAATGACAAATTTTAATCAAATTCTTGTTGTACCAATTTGAGACCTAAAGTAAGGTTATAGGGTACCTTGTAGGTAATTTTTACTCAGGATTGACCCAGAACATAAGATATTATTGCAGGCTGATGAGCACTGACAATGGTAATGGTTTCAGATAGTTGTCATATAATTTATATCATATTTGACGAAAGAATATCAAAGGACTGCCAAAGATAAGATAATATAAGATAATTTTATTGATGTCAAACAAATGAGCACAAAATATAGGTCAATGGGATTAACAGATACAAATTTACAATGTGGGAGGGCAAAGTGACTCCTAGATCAATACTGAAGTAAGAAGCAAGATAAAGGAATGCAGAGCTAAATATCTTGTTAGGAACTATAGACATAGGAAAGTGTGGATACTTTCATACAATAAAAAGACTAGAGACTGAGGATCTTGGTACTGTGCAAGAAGATGGAATGAAAATGTCAGATTCTGCCAGTCCTGATGACCAAGGGTGAGGTAGGGGATCTATGTATGGGCTTGCTGTTGTTATTGTCAATCAATTGACCCTAAGTTGAAGCCTTAGTGTAGAATTAGGCTTTTCTAGCCCTAGAATTGCCTAGGGTTGATGATGTTAGCCCTAGGGAGGGATTTCCAACCATGCAGATTGTTATATTTTGACCTTTTAATGCTCGACAAGGTAGAAAGTCCTCCAACCAGCTCAATGCTCATGCCCTAGTAGAATTCGGCCTCAAACCCTAACCCTAGCGGCTTGCCTTAAATCGCTGAAAGTTTCGGGGCCGAAATTTCAGGGCTAAAAATTTCAAGTTCGACATTTTAGGGCCAAAATTTTAGGAAGAGAAGAAAAAGAAGAGATTTTGAAGTTTTTCGATCTTTTGATCATCTATTTGGAAGCCAGTGCCTACGTGGGTGATGGAGTCTAAGGGAAATTTACTATGGAGATATCAATCCCTGAAGGGAGTAATGGGGAAAACCCTAGTTTTTCACTTTCATAACTCTAGCTATCACTCTATGAGGGGATAAACCCAAGAGAAAATCTCTCAAGGAGGTTCTCTAAGGATGTTCAAGATTCTCTATTTACTACATACAATATTTCACCAAAATTCCATAAAAAGATATGCAATTGAACAAGAACAAAGTAAACCCTAGCAAACATATTGCATGCAATAATCATCAAAAGATATTCAACAAAAATACTCACAAGATATCCATGAATAATCCTTTAGTATCTCAAAGTGTCCACAAGGACCAGTCTCCAATAGCAAAATATCGACAAAGATCACATCTCCATAAGAGTACAATGCTACAAGAGCTAGGTTGAAATCTCTAAGGAGGCCATAATAGTCCGCGAGTGGTGATGAAATACAACAATGAGGTGACCTCTATTTGTATGAGGTCCGACTCAACCAATTTTTAGCTTATGAAGCCCATAAACAAGTTTGACAATGAGTAAATATAAAACAATCCTTGGGTTACAAGCCAACCTGCTAACTCAATTTAAAATTGTCACAAAAGACCAACACATGTGAGCCATAGGCCTCTAGATGATGAAGTCATGCCCTTTTTGGGCTCATGATGCGATGTGATGGTGAGTATAAGGCCGGAAGTGTGTCTATGTGTCATGATCATCCATCTTTTGAGGAGCATCCCTCAAATCCAACCTCAAAGCAGCTCCAGGGGTCCCAAATCTAGCTGGGGTGTCATTGTGCCATCTCCACGGGTCTCCAATGGTCAGCAGAATGCCTCCTCTCTCTAGTGTTAGGGCTCCATCAGATGCCCTCCCTAGGCATCTCATGGAAGACCATACTCATCTGGGCTTTGAATCATGGCTTGCTCATTAGGTAGTGTCAAGACCAACCTACGGGCATGCTTGGTTCAATGGTGCAATCATCAAGAATCCTCTATGCTGGGTCATAGAAGATCAACGTCTTGGGTCCTGCGGGTGCCCTAGGACATGCATCATTTGTTCAAGTCATCATTTTGCCCAACGCCCTGATGTAAGTGAGCAATGTTGCACTTTTTAACTCATCAACATCTCTGAAAGGCCTAGGCTGTTGTCGACCACCGGACAAAACCAACTTATACTTTAGTGAAAGCAACCATTCATTAGAGACTAAGATTAGATAAGAATCTAAGTGGACTAAACTTGCATGTTAAGGGTACATTAATACTTCGAACTGTGAAATTTTCAATCTGAAAATACTACTGCAGTGATTGATTTATTTCGCCTACTTATTTTGATAAGTTATTTACAGATGCTTCAGTAAATTTTGAAATAAATACAACTGCAACATTCACTTTAATCTAAAGCAGAGGAACAAATAGAACATGTATAACACAATAGAAACAACCAGATGAACACCGTTATTTTTGGACAATTGTCCCCGGAAAAACCCAATGTGGGAAAATCGGTGCAACAGATGAGAGTTTATATTAATCTTCAGTAGTGAACAGATCGTTTACAGAATATATGACGAGCATATCTTTAGCATACACCTGAGATGAATTTTCCGAACACCTTAGAAGAAATCCCAACACATGGTAGGCACTCCTCCTCCCTCTGCGTCACTCTGCGCAGTCACTGCACTGGACTGCGTCACTCTGCGTGGCCCATCTGCGCAGTCACTGCACTGGACTGCGTCACTCTGCGTGGCCCCTCTACGCAGTCACTGCACTGGACTGCGTCACTCTGCGTGGAGGGCCAATGCTGCTACTCAGCGCTGCCTCCTCTTCGTCTTCTGTCTGCCTTCTCTTTGTCTCTGCTGACTTCTCCCTCCTCCTTCTGTCTCTGCAACCCAGCCTCTCCAACCTCACCCTTTGAAATCAAATTCTCTTACTTCAGAATTGATTTCCTTCGGGTACTAAGAATGTGCCTGGCGTGCTTTCCAAATGATCCTCAAGCCTTCTCTTATAGTCTTCTCGTTGATGAATCAACGACCCAGATTATATCTTTAATCAATGGCTCAGATTAAAAGATGACTTGATCTTCATTTTCTAGAAGATTCACACTTGGCTTTATTAATACCATTTAATTATTTAATTTCCCTAAGTTTAGACTTAGGGATCACTTTAAAATAATTAATTATTATAATAAAGCAAGATCTGAGTGGAATTTCCACAAATGATTTCTGGGTTCTTTGGAATATTGATGTCCAAGCCTCTTCCCAAAATATGAGACTTGGAACACTTTCCAATACTACAAAATCAACACTCCCTCTTAGCGAGGAAAGTGTTCAAGCAAGGTACCAACTGTACCTGCTCTGATCTGAAGCATCCGCTGCGCTGCTGATGTCCTGGCTGCTGCCCCTCATCTTTGCGTTGCTGCCTTCTGTACTGCTGCCTGTGACAACACCTCTGCCACTGCCTCATCCGTACTGCAGCTCCCTCTGAATTTGAAGTCCACCCATTCCTCTACTGGAATGGGTTTTCGACCATCCCCATCTTTTCCCTGAAGTAAGTAAACTTAATCTTACCCAGAGCTTTTGTGAGGATATCTGCCACCTATTCTCTTGTAGGAATGTACTTCAACTGTACAATTCCTCATTGGACATAGTCTTTGATGAAGTGGCACCTGATGTCAATGTGCTTTGAGCGATCATGAAACACAGGATTCTCAAAGAGCTTGATGCAACTCTAATTATCACACAAGATTCTGGTCGGTTCCATCCTCCTCTTGACTAAGTTCAAGAGCAACTTACGAAGCCATATGGCCTCACACGAAGTTGTGCTTGCTGCCATATATTCAGCCTTGGCTGAGCTCAGTGCCACGGATTTCTGTTCCCCCCTGCACCACCAGGAAGTCATTCTCGATCCGAGACTGAAACAGTACCCACTGGTACTTTTCCGATCCACTTGGCTTCTGCCCAATCTGCGTCAGTAAACCCACTCAACTGGATTTCATTGCCTTCGACTGTCCTCTTCAAGTATCTGAGAACATGTTTCGCTGCTGCCTAGTGAGCCCTCCTTGGTTCTACCATGAACATACAGAGGGTATTCACTGCATAACAGATGTCTGGTTTGGTGTTGACCAGGTACATCAATGATCTTATGAGCTACATATACAAGGTAGGATCAGCCTCATCATCTTCGGATGTGTCGATCTTCTTCCAGTTTGTAATCATTGGCGTAGCCATGGGTCTACAGTCCTCCATCTGAAACCTCTTCAGGATTTCTGTAGTATATCTTCCTTGCCCAAGGAATATTTCTCCCTTCTGCTGCCAGACTTCCGAACCAAGAAAATAATGCCATATGCCCCAGATCCTTCATGTTGAATTCGGTAGCCAGATTCTCTTTGTAGTCTTTGATGAGCTTAGATGAACCAGTCAAGAACAGATCATCTACATATAATACCATAATTAACGACCCATCCCTTACTCTTAGATAGTAGAGGTTAGGATCTGCGTCACTCTTGACAAATCCCATCTTTTGCAGGTAGCTATCAATTCACCCATACCATGCTCTAGGGGCTTGCTTCAGTCCGTACAAGGCTTTCTTAAGCCTGCATACATGAGTCTTCTGCTCATGTGTTTGAAAGCCCTCTGACCGTTCTATGTACACTTCCTCCTCTATCACCCCATTCAAGAACGCTGTCTTGACATCCATCTGTTGAATCTCCCATCCCATCTGCGCTACAAGAGAGATAACGAATCTAATTGAAGTGTACCGAGCTATAGGGGCGAAGGTTTCTTCATAATCGATCTCTTCTTTCTGTGCATACCCCTTAGCCACAAATCTGGCTTTAAACTTCTCTATGCTGCCATCTGCAACATACTTGTTCTTGTAGATCCACCTTGATCCTACAACCGATCTGTTATGAGGTCTAGGGACTACTTCCCACACATTGTTTGTCATGTTGGAGCTGTACTCCTCCACCATGGCATCTACCCAGACTTGATGTTGAGCTGCCTCCTGAAAACTAGAGGGTTCCCCGACCTACGCTACCAGTGCTTGGTACTTGTCAGGTTGCTTGCGTACCCTCTGCCCATATTTGGGGGCTCCAATAAATTCCTTTGCATCCCTCAGAGTCTGTTGGAGCTCTCTGCTCGTTCTTCCACTGGTGGTGGGTGGATATACTTGCTCTCCTGCTTGCTCTTCTTCTGAAGAACTTTTCTCAGAATCCTTGTGCCA
The DNA here is from genome assembly GCA_034641835.2 of Pinus albicaulis. Taxonomy (NCBI): domain Eukaryota; kingdom Viridiplantae; phylum Streptophyta; class Pinopsida; order Pinales; family Pinaceae; genus Pinus; species Pinus albicaulis. Next base: position 26,347,836 of record CM076582.1, on the reverse strand, counting down.
TAGAGAGGCACCCGAGCCATCCTCTGTACGTTGATGTTGCTGTACTAGCGGATCCTCCTCATACTGCGTATCTGTGGCCATCTCTTGGGATCTCCTGAAGGCCCTCTCCTCCTTGAATTTCACGTCCTGCCTTACCACGACCTTCGTGTTATTTGGAATATAGATGCAATATGCCTTCACATTTTCACTATACTCCACAAGGTATCCCTTCTCTGCAGTCCGATCGAATTTCTTCCTCCTCTCATCAGGAACGTGGCAGTACACTATACTGCCAAATATCCTGAAGTGGCTCACCTCAGGCTTGCAGCCTGTGAACACACTCTTAGGGGTCACTTTTCCCAATGCTCTATGAGGCACCCTATTCGGCACATATACTGCTGTATTGCAAGCTTCAACCCACATAAACTTGGGCATGTCTTGATCATACAACATCGCTCTTGTAGCTTCTACGATGGTCCTGTTCTTCCTTTCTGCAACTCCATTTTGCTCTGGATTGTATGGAGCTGTCCACTCTCTCTTGATGCCTTCCTTTGCACAGAAGCTTGTGAAGTATTTATCCGTATATTCTCCACCATTATCTAACCGCAACTTCTTGATCCTCTTTCCGGTTAAATTTTCTACCAAGGCCTTGAATTCTTTGAATCGCTCAAGGACTTCATCATTGGTTTTGAGAAAGTAGATCCATGCTTTCTGGGAATGGTCATCAATAAAGGTAGAAAAGCACTGTGCTCCGCTGAGAGCAGTCGTGGACATTGGTCCGTAGATGTCTGAGTGTATCAACTCCAATACTCTCTTGGCCCTACTGTTGCTTATTGGAAATGCTGCCTTGGCATACTTCCCTAGTATGCACCCCTTGCAGACATCATCTTTCCTTGTGCTGAATACTGGAGCTCCCATGACAGTCTTCTTGAGGATCTTCAAGGCTCCATGATTTAAATGTCCCATTCTTCTGTGCCATACTTCATTAAGGTCTCTTTCATTCGTACTGCCAATTAGTGCCATTGGAGACTCGAGCTGTAACTTATACAGTTTATGGCTCCTCACTCCAAATTGTGCCTTCCTTTTCCAACTAGGATGTTTGACATAAACTTTATTTCCAATAAAGTATACGTCGTAACCCTTGTTCTGTAGATGAGACACCGAGAGTAAGTTCATCCCCAATCCTGGTACATGCAGTACGTTTGTGGCCCGAAGCTTGTTACCAGCTTCTGTCTGAAATATTATGGTTCCTCTACCAATGGGGGTACACTTGGCCTTGTTTCCCATCGTAATCTGAAAGTTCATCTGCTCTTCCTGGTAGCTCGAAAAACATTCTCGAACTCCCGTCATGTGAGCAGATGCTCCATTGTCAATATACCAAATTCTTGGAGAGGTCGTGCTTGACACACAAGCGAAATCCTCTTCTAGTGTGGATGCCAGAATTGATATGTCATGATGCCTCTGTTTCTCCATGTGTTCTGAAGGACTGCGTGAACACTTCTGAGATGTTGCTACATCTTTGTCGGATCTTAGTTCCGTTGCAAAACCTCCTCTTCTGTTTTTTGCCTTTAGCTCTAATACCATGTGAAATTTTCAATCTGAAAATGCTACTGTAGTGATTGATTTTTTTTGCCTACTTATTTTGATAAGTTATTTACAGATGCTTCTGTAAATTTTGAAATAAATACAGCTGCAACATTCACTTTAATCTAAAGCAGAAAAACAAATAGAACATGTATAACACAATAGAAACAACCACATGAACATAGTTATTTTTGGACAATTGTCCCCGGAAAAACCCAATGTGGGAACTGATGCAACAGATGAGAGTTTATATTAATCTTCAGCAGTGAAAAGATCTACGTTTCGGGTCTAAATCAAGACCCATCTTTAGGACAAATCTGCAAAGAAGAGAAATGATTAGGTTAAATAAATAGAGGAAAAGATGACAGGGAAAAAAGAGCCGACCAGTTACTAACTTTGTAATTTATTTGATTAATTTGTTCTAAATATTTTTAATTATTTTTATCCATATTTATTTCTTAATTTAGATTAAATATTATATTTATAATTATTATATAATATGTTATAAAGCTCTATGTTAATGATAATAATGTTTAATATTTTATTACTAATTATTTTATATTTTGTTATAAAGCCCTATGTTTTTTATCCATATTTATTTCTAATTTAGATTAATTATTTTATTTATAATTATTATATAAAATGTTATAAAGCCCTATTTTAATGATACTAATGTTTAATATTTTCTCTATAATTATTTTATATTATGTTATAAGGCCCTATGTTGATTATATTAATGATATTGGTATAGCTATTTATTTATAATACGTTGATTTCATTAAAAAAGCTAAATTAGATCCGGGTGACAAAATTGTTAGCTTTGATGTTGTCCAACTTTTCACCAAAATCCCGCTTGATGAAGCCGTGCAAGTAGTAAAAGAAGTTGTAGACCCTCAAACTGCAAAGATTGCTGAAATATGTCTTTGCTCCACCTTTTTCACCTTCCAAGGGGAAATATTTGAACAAACATCTGGAGTTGCTATGGGATCTCCGTTGTCCCCTATAGTGGTAAACCTCTTCATGGAGAAATTTGAGAAGAAGGCTTTGGACTCTTACCCATTAAAACCCAAGTTTTGGATAAGGTTCGTAGATGACACCAATGTCAATTGGCCTCATGGAGAAGAGGAATTAAAAAACTTCCTAGACCACCTTAACAACATATCCAAAGATATCCAATTTACAATGGAAGGCGAAGAAAACAACTGCATCCCTTTCCTTGACATACTCCTTTCAAGAAATGAAGACGGATCCCTTGGACACAAAGTGTTTAGAAAGAAATCACATATGGATAATTATCTTCACGCTGATTCACACCACTACCCTGCCCAGAAGACAGGGGTTATGGTGACTCTTTTTACGCGAGCTTTTAGAATATCAGACAAAACTCATGTGGAGGAAGAAATTGAATATCTAAGAAAATCTTTCATAAACTTGGGATATAGCAATAGGGACATAAACAAAGCTATTCAAAGAGCCAGTTCCGGAAACAAAAGAATGATTATTGAAAATTCCTCAACTACAAAAGCATACCTCCCCTATATACAAGGAGTCTTAGACAAGACAGCCAATGTTCTAGCTAAAAAGGACATTAGAGCATCCTTCAAACCTCTAGTGACCATCAGGAAAAGAATGAAATCGGTCAAGGATGACCCCGACCACCTCCAACAAAAAGGTGTTTACAAAATCAATTGTTCATGTGGAGAATGCTATATTGGGGAAATAGGTAGGACCTTCAAAATAAGGTTTAAAGGACATGGTGTGGACATCAGACTTGGAAGAACTAAAACCTCGGCTTTGGCAGAACACTCCAACAAAACATGTCACCACATATGCCTTGAAGAGGCAGTGGTCATTGCCAAAGAAAAACATCATTTTAAACGTAAAATTCGTGAAGCCTTGCAAATCATCAAACACCCTCACAACCTAAATAGAGATGGAGGTTTAGAAGTTAGCAAAAATTGGGTCCACGTTCTTTCCCGTTAAGTAGCTTGCACCCTTGAGTCGTTGGTCTCCATTAACCGCTTTTCTTCCTTCCTCCTTTTAGGATCTATAGTGTCATCTTCTTACTCTTCCTCTTATCCTTTCCCCTTCCCTCTATCATCCTGTTCTAATCCACCCCTTACTCTTCTCCTTGCCTATACCGTGCTACCCTTCTTTAGCCTAAAAATTTAAAATTATATATATAAAATCACCCTTGTAAATCTCTTAATATTAACTTACTCCTTAAAAAATACCTCCCTCCTTGGTATATTACATCCTAACTCAATCCAAACCTTAGTTTATAGGAATTTAATAGTTACAATCATTTGATTATATCTATGTGTTATAATCATTTGATTAATTAATCTTACTAAATATATTATAAATAAATAGCTATACCAATATCATTAATATAATCAACATAGGGCCTTATAACATAATATAAAATAATTATAGAGAAAATATTAAACATTAGTATCATTAAAATAGGGCTTTATAACATTTTATATAATAATTATAAATAAAATAATTAATCTAAATTAGAAATAAATATGGATAAAAAACATAGGGCTTTATAACAAAATATAAAATAATTAGTAATAAAATATTAAACATTATTATCATTAACATAGAGCTTTATAACATATTATATAATAATTATAAATATAATATTTAATCTAAATTAAGAAATAAATATGGATAAAAGTAATTAAAAATATTTAGAACTAATTAATCAAATAAATTATAAAGTTAGTAACTGGTCGGCTCTTTTTTCCCTGTCATCTTTTCCTCTATTTATTTAACCTAATCGTTTCTCTTCTTTGTAGATTTGTCCTGAAGATGGGTCTTGATTTAGACTCGAAACGTAGATTGAAAAAAGAGGACTGTGGAGATTCCGAGTTTTGTATCTAAAAATCTACACCACAGAAATCTACAATCTATCAGTGAAAAGATCGTTTATAGAATATATAACTGAGCATATCTTTAGCATACACCTGAGATGAATTTTCCGAGCACCTTGGAAGAAACCCCGACACACGGTAGGCACTCCTCCTCCCTCTGCGTCACTCTGTGTGGCCCCTCTGCGCAGTCACTGCGTTGGATTGCGTCACTCTGCGTGGAGGGCCAATGCTGCTGCTCAATGTTGCCTCTCATGAGACTTGCTAGATTTTGAGGCAACATGCTCTTTAAGGCAAGCTGTTAAGGTAAGGATGGGCTCAAATTTAGCTAGGAGAAGTGCGTTGGCTTGTGGGAGGGTTCTACATGGGATTTGTGCCTCATTGCCTCAAAATTAACACTTTTCCACAGTGAAATATTCCATTTTAGGGCTAATGTCACAAGCACTAGGTAATGTTTCCTTAGGGTAAGCCCTAACCTAACCCTAGGCTTCAACTTTGGGCTTATTGAAGGCTTTTTGCTCGAATTATTGATCATATCTATCTTGTCAAGCCTTTTCTTGGTCTTGTGTTCCTTGATAAGTCTTTCACCTTGCCTATTCATTAAACCCTAGGTCACATGTGTCTTAGATAGGCCCTTTGGATGGCACACTTTTCCTTGTCTTTGCTGATTTGAGCCTTGTCCTTAAGTTGAGTGTCATTCCTAGGCCTATTCTTGTCACCTTTAAGCCTTAAATTTTGAATATCTATGAAGAGATCTACATAGGGAAGCCTCCCTTGTGGTGAAAGTCCACTAAATAACAAGAGGTGGAAACTTCAGTGATAGTGGGCCTCCACCTCAGCGTTGTCCCTTGGTCTAGTCCTTGTCCTTTGAGGCATCTCATAAGGCTTGTTAGATTTTGAGGCAACATCTTCTGGTGCCGTTGTCGGGGAGGATTTGAGTCAAACTCCTCATAATCACAAGTATTAGCTTCTTTTCGTTGAGATTTTCCCTTAGAGAAGGATAAATATGCTCATTCAATGACTCCATTGGACAAACAAAGACCTAGTTCTTCATTGAGATTTAAATATTTCCATGCTTGTAGGGTGAAGCAGACATTTTTTAAGGCGTTTTGAGTTCAACTTGGCAACTCCATATTTGAAGAAGATGCAAGTCTTCTGGGACAAGAAATGGCTTCTTCGGATTTTCATGACTTGCACCCTGCTTTGGATGTCAAGGACACCCTTGGATATCCAAATCATTGGGATACAAATGCTATGATAAATGTCCCGAACTTTTATGGTTATGCATCTTCAACAATTGATCACATAGAAAAAATCATCAAATAGGCTTCAGAGATCTATATAGTTCATTAAGATGCTCTCATGAAGTTATTCATTAATATGATCCACATGAATGAGTTAAATATTACTGTGAACCCAGAAGCATTCCCTCTATTAAGGTATTTATTGAAAAATTCTTGTTTATTGGGGGCTAATATTTTGTAGTGAGGAAGATGTTCGTCAAAGTTTAGGCATGGCCATCCAAAGTGTGTACCTTCTTCAACCCTTTATAGACAAAAAAATTGAAGAAGAACATTTCCATCCAAAAGAAAACATCACCCTTGATTATCAAGTAGATCATATTGAAGAGAATCTTGATCATTCTATTGATGAAAGAAATCAAGGTTGCGATGAAGAAGAATACCATGAGAAAAAGGAAGAGTACCTTCTAGATCATCAAAGTGAACACATTGAAAGTGACCTTGAAGATGACCCAGGAAAGGTGCATGGTGAGGATCCTGCTGAGGATGATACGTTGGCAAGTGAAGTTGAGGCAAGCTGCGCCATTTTCTTGGATGTTATGTTTGATGATACAATTCATGATACTGATGATGATGTTAAACAATTACTTTGTCCTGCCTTGCACTTCATATAATGGGAAAGATATGATTGTTGATGTATTTGAGCCATCCTTAAATCTCTTCTTGTTGTCATCCCGCAGTCATATTCAGGTTGCGTAAATTCTGAACATGATGAGCCAATGTTGGTTGAAATTTTGAATTTCATTTTTGTGACAAGCAACTTGGTTGTCAAGATCTTTTCCTCCAACTATTTTCCTCGTCATACCACTCATCATGTCCCTAAGGACATCAATGAGAGTTGTATGCTTGAGATAACTATTGAGCAAGAGTTCTTGAAATTGATTGTTAATTACTCCATATGAGGGTTGCAAGAAAGGATTAGCAAGAGTAGGGAAATTTTGGATTCCCCCTTTTGCTTCCCCATTTCTTGTCATGGTAGCAAAACTAATCCATGGATATTTTATTTTCTCACCTTCCACCCATGTGATTCAATATTTAAGTGTTATGATATACATGATTGTGATGCTTTCTTGTTCCATTTGATGATTATGTTGGAAAATGTAACTAGTTTCGGTCTTCATAATTATCATTGTACTTGTGTCATTGTATATTTCATGTAAAAACAAAAGAAGATAAATAAATTATTATTATTTCATTAGTCAAGCATGTTCTTCATGCTTCTAGGGCTTATTGAGTCAAAAGAAAATTGGTCATGAGTCAATTTATTTCACTTGAGTCAAGTCACATTTGGACTTTTGAAAGAAAGAAGAAAACGAATTTTATTTGAGTGAAAAGATTCAATTTTGTCCCCACAAGACCAAGTTAGCCCTACTTGGACAAGTCAACGCTTGAAGGGATCTATTTGACCTCCTTGGTGTGTATATATACAGTGTAGTTCGACCTCATTTGGAGATTATCAAACAACTTCGATTTCTATGTGAAATAAGAGAGAGAAAACCAATGAAAGACAAGAGAAGAAGAGAAAAACTCAAAGAAGAGAGAGCAAAGGTCAAAGGAGAGAGAATTTTGCCACATGTTTGAAGTTTCTGCCCTAATTTCTGTCACACGCAAAATTTCAGAGAGTTGCAGGGGCCAAAAATTGCAGACCTGTTGTAGGGGCCAAAAATCACAGTTTGACTACATTTGAAAAGCTTTGACTATCACTGACTTTTTGGGATTTGACTTGGTTGAGGAAGGTTTAAAGGAGGGCGGATTGTGAAAATTCCACAAATTGGAGTCCTACTGCAACAATTGATTAAGTTTCTTCTATTTGTTAATTAATTGAACAAATTATTTACTGTCTTCTACAGTAAATATTGAAACTCATACACTACAACCTTTACAAAAAAAAATACTGCGGAAGAAAATAACGCTGGAAAGATAGATGCACACACGCAAATAACACTATTGTTTTTGGACTAAGTCCTCGGAAAAACCCAATGCGGGAAAACCGATGCAACAGTTGAGGGTTTATATATTTTGCAGTAGTAAATTTGAGCACAAACCTTTGGTTGCTCAAATCTAGCAAACCATATAGAGAAATATTGACAAAAAGTGTAGTGAGAAAAATCTCACTCTGCCACTGGCGATTCGACACTGATCTAGGCTCAAGATGAGCTGCTTTGCACTGCGTCTGTGCAGTCACTGCATCAGCCTACGCAGTACAACGTCCTCTCAGCTAGGAACAACTTTCCTTTTCGTTGTCTGATCAACTCCTGTTCGGAAGACTGATCTTCTTCACCTCTGGGCCTTTTGCATAGCCTCTGGCTTTGAAAATCTCACAACTCCCCAACAAAAACAAAATCTCCTCTGAAGCATTGCACTGCCTCTGTGTGGCCTCTGCGCTGCCTCTCTGTGGCACTCATTGCCTCTTTCCTGTGCACTCACCGGATTTGGAAAAACTTCCTTCGACCTTACTATCACTGCCCCTCTCTCACTGCATGGAGCTCACTAGCTCTCTTTCGGGCAACTCAACACTGCTACTCTGGAATTCGATCTGCCAGTGAATTCGATCTCTACATGTGTATCGTCTAGGTCCCATTGAGTTCCCTCTTATAATATCTCGTTGAGACATCAACGACCATGATTAAAACTTAATCGATGGCTAAGATTAACTAAGACTCGATCCATGCCTTTTTCTAGAAGATTATCATTTGACTTAATTAATACCTTTTAATTAATCATATTTCGTAAGTTTAGACTTAGGAAATATTAAAAAAATGATTATTATTTAATTAAGCCGTCTCTAGATGGAATTTCCAGAAACGATATCTGGGTAATGGAGTACTCATGTATTCTAACCTCTCTGCAAAGTCTCGAGGCTAGAACACATCCGATGCTACGAGAAACTAACACTCCCTCTTGGCGAGGAAATTTTTCTAGTACTGCAACTCCAATACACTGCCTCTGCACCATCTCCTGCTGCGCTGTTGATGTTTGGGTATGCTGCCCACCAATAACTGTGCAACTCTGTTATGCGCTGCATCTGTGCTGCTGCTGACCTTTACTGAACTGCTGCCAACTACTGCATCTGCACTGCAACTCTGTTGCTGTTGCCACTGTAACATCTGCAACTGTCTCTCATCTGTTGCTGCTGCATTGTAACATTTGCAACTGAGAACTGTCCATCATACTGAACCAACTGTGTTCAGTCTGATGCATCTGTCCCCCGAATCCTGACTGCTACTAGTCTTTGCACTGTCACTGAAGCCTCTACGCTGCTGCTAACTCTACACTGTGCCAACTGCACTGCTGCCAACTCTACTTTGCGTTGCTCAATCTGTTACTGCTACTAGATGTGAAAATTCTACTGCAGTATCATGGTTTACTTCTCCTAATTGATTTAGATTACACAAGTTATTTTCAAAAATTAGATTCAGAAAACACTGAAGTAAACACAACTAACAGTCTACACATGCAGATCATTTACTAAATACTACGCTCATTCAACAAAGTGACACATGGATTTTTGGACATAAGTCCCCGAAAAAACCCAAAGCGGGAAAATCAATGTAGCAGATATGAGGGTTTATATTATTCAGTAAATTCTGAGAACAGTAAATTTGGGTTCCAGATCTGGAAAACCCAACAGAGAATAAAAGAAATATGCAGCTAACCTGTTGTTCTAAGACCAAATATCTAACTGATCCACACCCTCAAATGGGATTTACAAGACTAGCCCGGATCTGGCCCTAGAAACCCCAGCGCTGCCCCTGAAGCCCCAACATTAGCCCTGCTAGGCTCTGAGTGCCATTGCGCTGCCCAGAGAGGGACTGCGTAACCCTAGAGAGGGTGACGCATGCCTGTTACGCAGTCCCTACGCTGGCCCTGGAGATCCTATGCATAATTTCTGAAACCCTCTGGAGCTTCAGCGCTGTCCTGCATAGCACCTGCTAGCGGCTGCGCAGCAGCTGCTGCTGTTCTTTGCTTCTCTACACTGTCCTTGTTTGCTGCTCCTTTGCCTCTTATTGACCCTTGGCTCTGGGATCAGATCATCCGCTCAGCCAATACTACCCCTCGCTGCAGAAAATTCCTCCTGAAATTCTTAGCAAACCCTACCCTAGAATTCCAGATCTATTTCTCAGCTTTGCCTCTGTGTGTGTGTGTCCAACTGACCCTCAAGCCTTTCTCTTATACTTTTCGTTGAACCCTTCAATAGTCGAGATTAAAACATTCATCAACGACTGAGATTAAAAGACTGCTTGATCCGTGCCTTCTAGAACATTTCAGCACATGTGTTAATTAATTCACTTTAATTATTTAATTTTCCTAAGTTTAGACTTAGGAAATCCATTAAAATAATTAATTATTTTAATAACTTGAACACCAACTGAAATTTCTTAAAATACTTTCTGGGTTTTGGAGTTCAAGTGTGTCCCAACCCCTCCACAAAAATTCAGGGCTAGAGCACACCCGATGCTACACCAACTATACAAAATCTCAACACTCCCTCTTAGCACGAAGTGTGCTCTAGCAATGCATTCACACCATGCACTACAAGATCTTGAAGTTGGATTCTATGCTGCTGATGCTTAGCCCGCTACCCTCCATCCACTGCACTGCTGCTCTCTGTACTGCTCCCCATGCCACTGCCACTAACACTGCCACATTTGTACTGCAGCTGCCTCTCAACTTGCTGCATCATGCTGCCCATAGCACTGCCACTGCTAACTGCTGCACTGCAACTTAGTTGCCGAGAAGTAAGCAACTGAAGGACTTCTGCCCAACTGTTTGAAATATAAGTCAAGCTGATTCTATCACTAAAGCTCCCTGGCTGCTGATTTATGCTATCCCCTTGAAGCCACTGTTATGCTGCAACACTGCACTGCGTGAGCACAACCTTTCTGCGCTGTTGCCTCCACGCTGCTGCTGCCTCTGCATTACGCTGCTCCCTCCTCAACTCTTCAACTCTCCCTTCTGCTTCACTGTGACCTTCTGCAACCATCTGCCGACTCATCCCACTACCGTCTTAAGGCTTCCATAGCTCATATGTGATTTAAGAGTAGGGTTGACTCAATGATCCTGCCCTCATTTTTTAGCTCCTCTACAGATCCATGTCACCCCACCTCTTCTCTCGAGGCATATGAGCACTCATGGCTGCATCATCACTCATGGCTGCATCATCATCAGAACCATCATCCTTTGCTGTTGTAGCCTTGGTATCAGAAGCTCCTTTGTCCTTCTTCTTAGGAAAAGTGCTAGCAAAGTGTCCAAGATTGCCACAGTTAAAGAACCGGACCTTGGAAAGGTCCCTCTTCTTCTTCCTTGCTGCTTTTCTTTCATTTGATGCAAGGGTTGCATCATCTTCCTCTTCTTTCTTCACTGCGACATTCCCACTACTGATATTCTGCTTCTTGGTGATCCTCCTGATCTCCTCTTGACGGAGGATAGCCCACATGTCTTCCCATGATGGTAACACTGCCCTTCCCAGAATGCTTTGGACAAATGTTTCCCATTCCTCGGAGACTGCATTCAGGGCAGTCCTCACTAAGAGCCCTTCATTTGGAGTTGCACCCATGCCAACCAGTTGGTCTTGAATGGTCAGAAGTCGGAAAAGGAAAGGATCTATTTCGTCACCCTTTTGCATTTGGAAAAGCTGCTGGACGAAGCTTCCTTGATACATTGCTTCTAGAGCGACCCACATGTTATTTGCTGTGTTCTTTTCAGCAATATGTGGTACAATGTGATCCTTCACTCCGTCCATGATCAAACGCTTAGTCCGCGCTTGATTCTCCTTGAATTTCTTTAGAGGATCAGGATCTGCAGGCACAACTAGAAAACTCGTTGCATGGTCCTTGATGCCATACTCATCTAGGACTGATAGGATCTGTGCCCTCCAAATGACAAAGTTGGACACACCGTCCGACCTGTCCTAGTCTCTCAGTGCATGAGAAGCCATCTAGCTCAAACCTGACAGAAACAATGCTCTTTCCCCTCTTCCTGTGGCTATACAGAAACTCTGGATTTGGGTTTCTGGATGACTAGAAACCTCTAGCAACTGCTTCTTCTGAAAACTGATTTCCCTCCTGGAAATATTCCACCCAAACACAATCAGACAGTACTCTTCGATCACCCTCTTGATCGAAACTCAGATCTGTTTGGCTCAGATCTGTTGAGTAGCTGTCTTCCTCCCGCCTTTGTTGACTTAGCTAGGCACAATTTTGCACATACAAAATCTCCACCACACCAGCAATGCTTTCGGATCTTGGCAGGGCTTTCTGCAACAGAAGGAATACTGGACAACATCTCTCTGACTGGCCCAATGCAGTCTTAGCGCTGTTCAGAAGTGGACTGCGTAACCCCAGACTGGGTGACATAGTCCTTACGTTGGCCTGGAAAGGATCTACGTAAGCTTGATGGCCTTCTGAATCTGCAACGCTGTCCCTTCCGGGATCTGCGTCCTCCTGCTGTCAATCTACCCCTTCCGGATCTCTACTACTTCTGCTGCTATCCTGCAGACAAAATTTTCTTCAGTTGATTGTTGGAGATTCAACTTGATCTGCTATCGCTTTGATACCATGTGAAAATTCTACTGCAGTATCATGGTTTACTTCTCCTACTTGATTTAGATTATACAAGTTATTTTTAGAAATTAGATTCAGAAAACACCGAAGTAAACACAACTAACAGTCTACAGATGTAGATCATTTACTGAATACTACGCTCATTCAACAAAGTGACACATGGATTTTTGGACGTAAGTCCCCAGAAAAACCCAAAGCGGGAAAAACGATGCAGCAGATATGAGGGTTTATATTATTAAGTAGATTCTGAGTACAGTAAATCTGGGTTCCAGATCTAGAAAACCCGACAGGGAATAAAAGAAATCTGCAGCTAACCTGTTGTTCTAAGACCAAATATCTGACTGATCCACACCCTCAAGTGGGATTTACAAGACTCAGCCCGGATCTGGCCCTAGAAACCCCTGCACTGCCCCTGAAGCCCCAGCGTCAGCCCTGCTAGGCTTTGAGTGCCACTGTGCTGCCTAGAGAGGGATTGCGTAACCCTAGAGAGGGTGACTCTGGCCTTACGCTGGCCCTAGAGACCCTCTACGTAATTTCTGAAACCCTCTGGAGCTTCAACACTGTCCTGCGTAGCACCTGCGTAGCGGTTGCGCAACTACTACGTAACTGCTGCTGCTGCTCTCTACTTCTCTGCGCTGTCCTTGTTTGCTACTCCTCTGCCTCTTACCGACTCTTGGCTCCGAGATCAGATCATCCCCTCAGCCAACACTACCCTGCTGTTGCTGCTCTCTACTTCTCTGCGCTGTCCTTGTTTGCTACTCCTCTGCCTCTTACCGACTCTTGGCTCCGAGATCAGATCATCCCCTCAGCCAACACTACCCCTCGCTGCAGAAAATTACTCCGGAAATTCTTAGCGAACCCAGCCCTCGAATTCCATATCTATTTCTCAGCTCTGCCTCTGTGTGTGTGTGTCCAATTGACCCTCAAGCCTTTCTCTTATACTTTTTCACTGAACCCTTCAACGACCGAGATTAAAACATTCATCAATGGATGAGATTAAAAGACTACTTGATCTGTGCCTTTTAGAACATTTCCACACATGTTTTAATTAATTCACTTTAATTATTTAATTTTCCTAAGTTTAGACTTAGGAAATCCATTAAAATAATTAATTATTTGAATAACTTGAACACCAACTGAAATTTCTTAAAACACTTTCTGGGTTTTGGAGTTCAAGTGTGTGCTAGCCGCTCCACAAAAATTCAGGGCTAGAGCACACCCGATGCTACACTAACTATACAAAATCTCAACACTAGATACTGCTTCTGTCACTTGATTGCACCAACTGTCACTGATCCATCCTGCTACTGCTACTATGGGCTCCCGTAGCAAGGTATTGATCCAAGAGGTGGACTCCTCAAGGATCCTTCCCATCTATAGCTCTCTGGGGCTACAAAACCAAATCACCCCACCTCACCCCTGGAGGTATATCAGTGACCATGGAAAACTCTTCCTCTAGTCTGGAGGAAAGCCTATCAATCTTCGCGGATGCAGCCTGCCAATCCTGCTTCTCCTCTTTGTCCTTTTTCTGAGAGGACATTGGGTGCTGAGTGACTAAGTTCACCACATCTGAAGCACTTGACCTTGGATATGTCCTTCCTTTTGCGCTGATCCTGTTGCCCCTTTGATGCAAGGGTTGTGTTCTCCTCCTCCTTTACTTCCTTCGTCCCACTACTGCTGCTACCACTGATGGTGCTCCTCACCATGTCTCGCCTCATCTCCTCTTGTTGCAGATCTGTCTACATTCTGTGCCAATTTGGCAAGTTTTCTTTGCCTAGGATACCCTAGACGAATACTTGCCACTCCTCAGATACGCTATTCAGGGAAAATCGTACAAACTCTCTAGGTTGGGGCACTGACCCGACTGCAGACAACTAATCTCGGACTTCCTGGAGTCTCGTAAGGAAGGGGTCTATACACTCACATTTCTGCATCCTAGTACACCTCAACTTCTCTTCCAAATACATCTTCCGTTGCTCGTAAGATCGCTGGTACAATGTGGCAAGAGCATCCCACATTTGTTTGGTAGTGTCCTTGCCAGCTATTTGTGACACCACGTGATCTCAAACTCCATCGAGAATCAACCTCTTTGCCTTCACCATCTCCTTTTTGTAGGCCTTTCGCTGATCTGGGTTCGTGGGTACAACTACCACTGAACTGATATAGGTCTTGAGATCATATTCGTCTAGAAAGCAGGAAATCTTGGCCTTCTAGATCACATAGTTGGTTGAACCGTCCAACGAATCCTAATCTCTCAACCTTGTTGATGCCATGTCGAACCGTACAACGAATCCTGATCTCTCAACCTTGTTAATGCCATGTCGTCGAAAATGTTGAACTCTTCTTCTTCTCCTCTGCGCAACTGCTGCTAGGCTTACACACTCCCAGTTGGAGTGGGAAAATCTGCTCACAACTACTGCTGCTTTGTAGTGAGAAATCAAATTTCTTGGCTAGAAATTCCCCGAGGAAAGAATTCCCTTAGTGTGTGGTCTTCCTTCCTCTTGATGCTATTCTGCACCAACAAATTGTTGCAAAATAACTGCGTCCTAGCTGAAGATCTGCTCTACAAAGAAAATGCTGCTGCTACCTCTGTCTTTGACAATCTTCGATTTGGAAATTTTATTCTCTGTCGACTCACTCAGAGAAATAAAATTTTCCTAAAAAATATGCCTTCTTAGCCAATGGACTGCACAACCTCCTGGGGTTTCGAGTAGCTTCCTACATAGTGCTTCGTCTGCAACTAATCTCTTCCTGCTTCTCTTGCACTCTGATACCATGTGAGAATTCCACAAATTGGAATCCTAGTGCAGCAACTGATTAAGTTTCTTCTATTTGTTAATTAACTGAACAAATTATTTACTGTGTTCTACGGTAAATATCGAAACCCATACACTTCAATCTTCACAAATAAAATTACTGCGGAAGAAAATAGCGCTGGAAAGATAGATGCACACACACACAAATAACACTATTATTTTTGGACTAAGTCCTCGGAAAAACCCATTGTGGGAAAACCGGTGCAGCAACTGAGGGTTTGTATATTATGCTGTAGTAAATCTGAGTACAAATCTATGGTTTCTCAAATCTAGCAAACAATACAGAGAAACACTGACAAACGTGTAGTGAGAAAAATCTCACTCTGCCACTGGCGATCTGACACTGATCTGGGCTCAAGATGAGTTGCTCTGCGTTGCCTCTGTGCAGTCACTGCCTTAGCCTACGCAACGTTGTGTCCTCTCAGCTGGGAACAACTTTCCCTCTTGTTATTTGATCAGTTGCTATCTAGAAGACTGATCTTCTTCACCTCTGGGCCTCTTGCCCAACCTTTGGCTCTGAAAATCTCACTCCTCCCCAACGAAAACGAAATCTTTTTTGAAGCACCGCGTTGCCTCTGCGTGGCCTCTGCACTGCCTCTATGTCGCACTCACTGCCTCTCTGCTGTGCACTCACCGGATTTGGAAAAACCTCCTCTGACCTTACTATCCATGTCCCTCTCTTATTGCATTGAGCTCACTAGTTTTCTCTCCAGCAACTCAGCGCTGCTACTGTGGAAATTGATCTGCGAGTGAATTCAATCTCTAGTTGTGTATCCTCCAAGTCCCATCGAGTTCCTTCTTTTAATTTCTCGTTGAGACATCAACGACCACAAATAAAACTTAATCGATGGCTAAGATAAACTAGGACTCGATCCATGCTTTTTTCTAGAAGATTCTCATTTGACTTAATTAATACCTTTTAATTAATTTTATTTCCTAAGTTTAGACTTGGGAAATATTAAAAAACTTGATTAATTATTTTAATTAAGCCGTCTCTAGATGGAATTTCCAGAAATGATTGTTGGGTATTGGAGTACTCATGTATTCTAACCTCTCTGCAAAATATCGAGGCTAAACACATTCGATGCTACCAAAAACTGAGACTGACTCGAGTGTTGTGGGAGGTCTTGATCTTGGATTTCTCACTTTTATTTGATTCTATAAGAAGAGAAGTTGGTTTGGTTTTTCCCCCTTGTGGGGCTTTGCCCTGACTTGGAGCTTATAGCTTGTGTTCATTGGCTTTTGTGATATTCATGTTTATGTTTTGGTAATTATTTGATGAAGAGAACATAATAAAAGTAATAAGAAGCCAACATGTATTCACAAGCAATTATCAATTTAGAGAAATCAACCCCAATTTGCTGCCCTATTGATTTTTCAACAAATTAATCATAGGGGTAAGAGGTATGTTATAGATCTAATGATATGTTGGCTACATTGGTTATATCAGTATACTTAGTTGATGTATTGTGTTCAAGCCTAGGTTAGAGTAGGTAATTACATGTGTGTTGCATTGTAGATTTAGTTAGATTATATTTTTCTGTATGGATTTTATTATATCATTTAAAACCAGGGTGATAACCAACACCCAATGCGTATGCTTCCAAACAAGTTGATTTGAGTGTGCAGGTAGCAAGTCTACGAGCCCAAGGATTTTTGGAGTTCTCATGAACTCATCGTTCGAGCATATGGATCATATGCTCTATGGTGAGCTCATGTCCCCGAGTTAGAGCCAGATGTTACCCACCTAATGGGTAATCCAACAAGAGAAAACCTTTTTCCTACATTTGACAACCAACTAGACAAGCTAGCCATTAATCCCTAATATTCACTATTTGATGATGATATTCCATGCGCTTGTGCCATCTGGATCAACCACATTCCTCTAACCATTCGACATTACCACTTGGATGAAGGTGGGTCACTATTCAAAAGATACTTTGATCATTTCACAGTTGACTGCTTATGCTTGTTTGTTTTGGGCTTTTAGTATGGATAAATGGGTTATCTGGAAGATTGACTAATCTTGAATGTAAATTTGTTCTCCCAATGTAGTAGGGGGGGTGATTTTTAACCCTAGTCCATTGGTACCTCCCTTGAGGCCTTAGGGTTATAGGAGGGACATTAGTTGGAAAAACTGGATTGAGATAGGTTGTTCATTATCTCTTATAACATATTTGACATTTTCAATGACACATTACAAGCCCCATATACCACCTCCATTCTTCGGGTCTAACTTGTCATTGATCCATTAGGATTTGACACCCTCATGTCAACACTCCTTGTGTAGGGCTGGAAAACATTGCCTTGGAGGTTGATGTTGCTAAAAGAATGGAAAAGCATGTCATGGCCACAACGAAAGAAAAAGAAGAAAATCAAAATTCAAAAGATGGCTAGGACATAAGTTAGCACGCAGGAAAAAACTTAGCATGAGTTCTACCCTACTCATTATCCATCACTTGGTTCCTGAGCACACAATATTCCTTTACATCAAAAGGAACCCTTTCAAGTCCTAACCATGATGAATGATATAATGTCTCATCTTAAGGGGTGATATAAAATTCTATATCATAAAGAGCAAGCTCTAACCCTTGAGCTATGCACCATAATATAAAGCATTGTCTAGAAAAGTAAAAGATGCACTAGAGGGGTTGAAAAAGCAGGCTGAGCAAGGTAACTCATGCCTCCACAATTGCTCTCTCCTTACATTCATATACTAAGGAGGTGGACTCACCATCTACTGGTCCCCTTGACCGTGGCACTTGGCCATGAAGCCTTTTTCCCTCCATTACCATGCATCTACACTAACACCTATTGATTGGGGGGTTGACTTTGGAAATGCCACTTCCCCTTCAGGGTTGGAAGCACCTAAAAGGGTTGATTATCAATCACTTCTGCCAAGGTAGTGAACACCTTTACAAGACTTGATCTAGTTAGATATTGGAAGGTGATCCTTGTTTGAAGTATTAATATGCCCTTAACATTGAAGTTTGGTTCGCTTAGATGCTCAAATGATCCAAGTGTTTGATGGATGGTTGCTTTCACTTGACTTCATGTTGTTTGTGTTAGGTGGTCCACAATAGACCAAGCCTTGAGGGCACCCACTCAATAGGTACCTAGGCCTTTTCAAAGAGATAGATGGCTTAAGTGATGAAACATTGAGAGAGATGGGCCTCATGTTGAAAGGTGTAACTAGGTCCGGACTTCATAATGACTTGTAATTATGAATTTATGTAATGAAGAAGACAAAGATAATAAAATGTATTTTGTAAATGCTTCACTCATGGGTTTAATGAGCAAGGAGTCTTTATTATTGGTCTAAGACTTCTTCATGATGTCTTTAAGGGTTTGTCATCTTGTCATCAATATGTTATTTAGAGTCATGTATATGAAGTGTTGTTACCCTTGTAAAGGACAAGTATTGATGTAAAAAGTATGCCTCAAGACCTTGTCAAAGTGTTCCTTGAAGTCGGTTCAGATTATGGTTAAAAGATGCTCCTTGAAGTCAGCCTACTAGCCAAAGGTCATGTCGGCCTAGAGGATAAAAGACTGTCCCTATAAATAGACAGGAAAGCGGCCTCATATGACACTAAGAAGTTCAAATCAGTTCTGTGATTAGGTGCGAAGTGAAGGTCTGTAACTTGGGGCGAAGAGAAGGGACATTACAACAAAGGATAATGGGAGTATAATGCAGGAATAAGGGCTCTTGTTTTTGGGTCTAAGTCTGTTATAATAATGCAGATTATAGTGCATGAAAGAAAATGAGCATACCACAGAAAGGAGGCATCTTCAGCGTGAAGGAAGGCACTCACAAGTGCATCTATAGTTCGGTCTTGATTCTAAAGGAGTCTAGATATACCTCGGTCTCGGGTCAACATATCTCAGAAAAGAACCAGAGGTAAGTGCTGTAAGTAGGAAAACTACTACAACATGAACAAGGGTTCGGTCTTGGAAGTTGGAGGTATCTAAAGGAAGCTGAAAATAGGCCGAGAAGGAGACTTTAGGAGAAGGTCGAGAGTTTGTTGGAGATCAAGGCACAAAGGGAAGCACATAAGTTAGGGCTAGGGACCGAGTCTCCCTAGTGCTGGTGTAGTACGGTGCAGAAAAGTGAGATCAACATAAGGAGCCTAGAAGAGCATTGAGAAGGTCTTGGAGGCATATTGATGTCAAGGGTCCGTGTCATGGTTATGGTACTTGTCAATGGAAGATCTATAAGAAGAATTACTTTTAGGTTTTCCTCTCCAAGATGGAGAGGTTTTGGCCTTGGCTTGCTAGCCTAAATATTTGTGTCTCTTGTACATTTGATAATTGACTTGATGAAGAACATAATAATGTAACGAAGATAAGATCTAAGTGAAAGAAGCACATCGAAATCACAAGTAATTATCATGAAAGAGAAATTGAATTAAATGACTTAATTTCTCAACATGGTATCAGAGCTAAGGTGCTGAAGACAAGAATGGGCTATTTGGCAAGAAGACACACAAGTATCAAGAGATCAAGGATCAATTTTCAAGAAGACATTAAGGCAAAGAGAGGGATGTACATTAGATCTAAGAAGATCTCCATTCATTCAAGAAGCAGCAGTTTGCAGAGAGTTGGTGAAACCCTCAAAACCCGAGACATTACTCAAAGGATCTATACATCAACAAGGAAAGCAAGATCAAGACTAAGATAGTTATCCACAAAGATTCCAAAGCTATAAGAAAAGCCAAGTCAACATCATTAATGACACTGTGCAGAAGCCATCAACATCAACAACAATTTGGTGTTGAAATCAAGTCAACATTATTGGAAACATAATCAAGCCACCATCAAGCCATCCTTGATCATAATCATCATCAAGGATCCAAGGTGATCTAGCTCTTTTCACCACTCTTGAAGAAGCCAATCCAAGAGAGAGCTCCTGCTACTATATACATCATCATCAACAAGAAAGCCGGTAGAAGAAGATAACATCTAATCAAGTAAGTATCTTAATGACTTCATCTGAATTTGTCAAAATGACTTCTTACAAGGAAAGCAACAAATTGTTTGTGGCTACAAACTTTCTTGCGTGGAAGAAAATGAGAGATCTAAATTTAATTGAAAATAAGGTCATGGACTATATTGTAGGATCAATAACTAAACCTTCAAAAGAAGATACTCAAGCTCATGCCAAATACATGAAGGGAGACATAAGAGCCCAGAGGATTCTTATAGAATCCATAAAGGAATCTTTCATCCCCTATGTATCAAAACTAGAATCTTCAAAAGAAAATGACAAATGGGTGGAGCTATTCTCGATGAGTACTGCAAGGGAAGTAACATCTCTAAGACAAGAACTATACAAGTTGAAGCTATCAAGAGAGGAAGGAATCACTTCATATTTTATGAAGATTTCTGAAATACGAGATCAACTGCAAGAATTGGGAGAAGTAATGTTTGATAGAGAAATTACTACAATGGTAATGAATGGTCTACCGAAGGGATGGGGAAACTTCACTTCAAGTATCTATGGGAAGAAAGAAGCAACACCATTCCAGGATCTATGGTCTGTATGAAAGATAGAAGAGACTAGATTAAAAGCAAAATTGATACAGGATCAAATGAAGAAAATCAAGCCTATGCTGCCACGTCAAGAAGAAAGGGAAGATTTGGTAAGTTTGGCCCTCAGAAGAAAAGAAGAAACATGAATTAGATACAATGCTATGGATGTAATGCACTTGGGCACTATAAAAAGGATTTTCCCAAATCTAATAAGGTCTAGAGGAAAAAGGAAGAAGCCCATATCATTGAAGAAATGGAAGAACTAGATTCAAAGAACCCTAAGAAAGAAGAAGTCAAATATCTCTAGTATGATTGAGATCATCTTCCTCTTTAAGAGGTATCTGTCGGTTGTAAAATAATATGTTAGGAAGCATTGTATAGTGGATAGATACATCACTTTAGAATTGGCTTCATGATGGAAGCAATGAAGGTGGAGCACTCGTCGTAGGTGGATGTTTGTAACACATGTGACAACTATGCTATGAGATAAGTGGCTCCTGGGAACCTCACTGAAAACAACATTTATGTAAGGCAGTCATGTAGATCAAGGGTCATCATTCAATAATCAATATGGAAACAGGTGCTGATATTTTTCTAATGGAATCCTCTTTGGATTCACTGGTGAGAATGAAAGCAAAAGGTTTCATCAAGAATTCTAACTTGTAGAATTTTGGGATTAGGATATGATGACATATTGATGAAGCAGGTCAAGGGAATGGGACTCCTCACTCCAAGGAAAACTGCTGCAGAATGACTCAAAAGGAAGGAAATGAGGTACATGTATATTTATGCTGACACTGGATGCTATGTAGAGAGGTCATATGGTTGCAGGTAGCATACTTCTATCTTTAGAAGTATGATCAAAGAAAAATAGAATTTCCTCTGATGCATAGGTTGCCAAAAGGCATGATCCACAATAGATGAAATCAACATAATATGTGTTGAAAAGTGTAACTAAGTCGGTCTTCATGTTGACTATGTAATTATGTATTTATGAAAAGAAGAAGACAAAGATAATAAAATGTATTTTTGGTGTACTTGCTTCATGGGTTTCATGAGCAAGATTTTATTATGTAGATAGACTTCTTCTTGATGTCTATTAGGTTTCTGTCGTCTAGGATTAAATAGAATTAAGTGTCTCAAACATGAAGGATCTAGTCTAGGAATATGTGCTCCAAGACCTTGTGGAAGAAGCTCACAACAACCCTCAAATAATGATGGAAGTCAAGCTTTAAAAGCAGTGAAGAAATACCTCATAAACGTTGGAATAAACTTTGTGAAAGTTGGCCTAAATATTGGTTAAAGGGTCGGCCTAAAAGCCAGTCTTGGCACTATATAAATAGCACCTATTCTGCGGCCATTTGGATAAGAAGATTGCGGATTTGTTTGAGTCAAAAAGTGCGGATTGCACTGAACCTACAACGGACCTATCTCTGAACTAGAATGCGGAAAAAGGACAACATATAAGTGCAGAAAAAGGACAGTGAAGAAGTATGCGGATCTGAAACAGGAAAGAAGGAAGGGAATGCGGATATCACTGAAACGTAAATGCAGATATCACTGAAACCTATTGTGGATATCACTGAAACGTGAATGCAGATATCACTGAATCATATTGCGGACATCACTGAAACATACTGCGGATAAAAGGACAGTATACAGTGCAATTTTAAGAGGAAGAAAAGCATGGGATATCAAGGTGAATATGTGTGGATTTCTAAGGTAAGACATTTCAGAGAACAAGTCGGATTTCTAAGGTAAGGTAGTGCAGAGAACAAGTCGGATTTCTAAGGTAAGACAATCCAGTGAACAAGTGCGGATTTCACTATGTATGAAGTGCGGATTTAAGGAGCTATGTTCAGGATATAAAGTGCAGTATCATCAAAGTTATCTCAGTAACTATTTTGAACCCTAAAGCAAGGAAAGGGTTGCGGATATACAACTGCTATTCTACATATTGATGTATGATTCTAGAACTAAGAAGAATGCCTTAAAAGAGAAGGAAGAGTTTGCTGAAGCTAAGACAGTGATTGTAAGAAGCTGTGACAAGATCTTGGAAGCATATCTAGGTTAGGGATTTGAATCTTGGTCATGGTACTTGTCATTTGAAGATCTATAAGAAGAATTCTTTGCGGGTTTTTCTCTCCAAGAGGGATAGGTTTTGCCTTGGCTCTAGGAGCCTAATTGTGTGTCTCGTGCATTTTGATAATTGACTTGATGAAAGACTAACTAAGCTAAAGGGAAGAAAGACAAAAGCAACTCAAGCCAACTCACAAGTAATTATCAAGAAGAGAATTTGTATTAATCACCGACCCTCCAAATTCTCAACAATATGTCTTCATAGGAAATATGGGGTGGTTGTACACTATCAAGGAATTGCATACTGAAGCTCGTGGGAATAAAATTAAATTGTTTGGAGAAAGAAAGGAAGAGATCGTGGGAAGTGCAACCATGATAAAAAGCAGTCAACATCCAAGAAAAATAAGAAGACTGGACTTGGAAATCACTTGGGAAGATATGTAGACTCTGATAGAAGTCTGGAACAGATGGAGACCCTTGAAAATACATATCTTTAGGAGATGTGTCAATCTGTAAACAAAGTATGTCGATGCCTACAAGAAGATGTTGCGATGAAAGATGATCACTAATGTAACTTTTGATTTAAAAGTTCATATTTATAATTAAATAATATTTGATAAGCTTATGCAGGGCTGCCAAAGGGAAGCATATGTGTTCCACAAGTTGATAACCATATGCCAAAGATCCTTGGAAGAAGTATGGTTCAAAAGAAAGCAACATGACATGAAGCTAGACCAGATGAGAAGATTGATGGATCACTTTCTGATAGAAGACATGACTCTTGGATGAAAGTGATGGATGATCTATGCCCTATGAACAAATCCCAAAGATGAAGACTCCTCAACAGCAACGAAGAAATTCATGACACCGAAGAAAGGGGTTCTTCACGAGAATCAGGTTGTTTTCATCATTGCTACTGTAGGTCCCTGAATAAGAGGGAGCTTGGTAATAAGTTTCTTACTTGGAAGAAACTTGGTAATTCCTAAGCCAAGAGGGAGCTTGTGTACATTCCTTGTATAGGAAAAAGTACATTCCTTTGTGGAGTATGTTCTCCCTAGTTGTGAGGGAGAGATGGATACGTCATTTTGGTCTGCACCTGGGAAGACATAATGGAGGATTAGGTAATCATCTGGCATTTGATACTCTTTGGGGAATGTATTAGGGCATCCAAGATAAGAGTAGTCGTGGAAGGACAAATATTCTTTGAGGACTGTGATTCCAAAATAAGAATAGTCATGGTGGATATATCCTGAGTGGAACTCGGGTGGGATATGATCCAAGAGAGACAATGATGTTGGTGTCTATTCATCATTGGTCTTGCCAGCATTGCAACTCAAAGATCTCGTGGAGAGATGGCGCTGTTAGTCAAGGCCTTGCACTATGACAATGCTGGTTTATATGATGCTATACGGATAGGATTACCAATCGAATTTTTCTTGTGAGATTCTTCAGATTGAGAGTGACCATGTACCATTATGAATACCTCCCTAGTTAAGAGAGAGTATTGAAAAGTGTAACTAGGTTAGGTCTTCATAATGACTTGTAATTATGAATTTATGTAATGAAGAAGACAAAGATAATAAAATGTCTTTTGTAAATGCTTGACTCATGGGTTTCATGAGCAAGGAGTCTTTATTATAGGTTTAAGACTTCTTCTTGATGTCTTTAGGGGTTTGTCATCTTGTCATAAATATGTAATTTAGAGTCATGTATATGAAGTGTTGTTATACTTGTAAAGGACAATTGTTGATGTAAAAAGTATGCCTCAAGACCTTGTTAAAGTGCTCCTTGAAGTCGAGTCAGATTATGGTTAAATGACGCTCCTTGAAGTCAACCTACTAGCTAGAGGTCATGTCGGCCTAGAGGATAAAAGACCATCCTTGTAAATAGACAGGAAATCGACCTCATATGACACCAAGAAGTTCGAATCAATTCTGTGATTAGGTGCGAAGTGAAGGTCTCTAATTTGGTGCGAAGAGAAGAAACATTTCAGCAAGGGATAAAGGAAGTATAACACAAGAATAAGGGCTCTTGTTTTTGGGTCTAAGTCTGTTATAATAATGTGGATTACAGTGCGTGAAAGAAAAGGAGCGTACCACAGAAAGGAGGCATCTTCACCGTGATGGAAGGCACTCAAAAGTGCATCTATAGTTTGGCCTCGATCTGAAAGGAGTCTAGATATTTCTCTGTCTTGGGTCAGCATATCTCAGAAAAGAACCAGAGGTAAGCGCTGTAAATAGGAAAGATACTACAACATGAACAAGGGTTCGGTCTTGGAATTTGGAGGTATCTAAAGGGTGCTGAAAGTAGGCCGAGAAGGAGACTCTAGGAGAAGGTCGAGAGTTTGTTGGAGATCAAGGAATAAAGGGAAGCATATCCGTTAGGGTTGGGGGTAGAGTCTCCCTAGTGCTGGTGTCGTATGGTGCAAAAAAGGGAGATCAACATTAGGAGCCTGGAAGAGTAGTGACAAGGTCTTGGAGGCATACTGATGTCAAGGGTCTGTGTCATGGTTATGGTACTCATCAATGGAAGATCTATAGGAAGAATTACTTTTGGATTTTCCTCTCCAAGAGGGAGAGGTTTTGGCCCTGGCTTGCTAGTCTAAATATTTGTGTCTCTTGTACATTTGATAATTGACTTGATGGAGAACATAATAATGCAAGGAAGATAAGATCTAAGTGAAAGAAGCATAACGAAATCACAAGTAATTATCATGAAAGATAAATTGAAATAAACACCCTAATTTCTCAACAGGAAGCACCTAATAGGGTTGACCATCAATCACTTTTGCCAAGGTAATGAACTCCTTTACAAGACTTGGTCTAGTTAGATATTGGAAGGTGATCCTTGTTTGAAGTATTAATATGCCCTTAACATTGAAGTTTGGTCTGCTTAGATGCTCAAATGATCCAAGTATTTGATGGATGGTTGCTTTCACTTGACTTTATGTTGTTTGTGTTAGGTGGTCCACAATAGCCCAAGCCTTGAGGTCACCCACTCCATAGGTACCTAGGCCTTTTTAGAGAGATGGGCAAGACGAGATGGAACATTGAGAGAGATGGGCCTCATGATGACTTGAGTAGATGTTACATGTCTGAGAGCACCCTTGGGACCTAGGACATTAGTCTATTTGACCCAACATAAAGGATTCTTGATGATGACACCAGCATGCCCCCAAGCAGGCCTTGGCACAACCTAATGGGCAAGACTTGATTCAAAGCCCATATGAGGATGGTCGCCCATTTAGAGACTTGGGAGGGCTTGTTGCTGTTGGAGAAGCCCTAATGCTGGATAGAGAAGGGCTTGTTTTTATAGTTGGAGACCCATGGAGATGACATGAAGACACCCTAGTTGGATTTGGGACCCAAAAAGAGGATATGAGATGGTTTTTGACCAATTTTGGATGATTTGGCATTGACACTTTTTTAAGCCTATCTTAACCATGGCATACCATTTAGAGCCCTAAAAGGGCACGACATTAACATTTTGGGAGGATACGACTCACACATGTGGGCATTTATGTCTTGTTTTGTCACTTAGCTGGTGGGTTGGCATAGCGAAAAGTTTATCTTATGTCAAACTTTTTTTATGGGCTTTCATTAGTTAGAAATTATTGAGGTAGACCTCATATAAATAGAGGTCACCTCACTTTCATTTTTCACCATCACATGTGGAGAACTTGACCTCCTTGGAGGATTTCAACCTAGCTGAAATAATCTTGTATACTTGTGGAGATGTGATGTGTTGTGAAGATTTTGCTTTTGGAGACATTCTCTTG
The DNA here is from genome assembly GCA_034641835.2 of Pinus albicaulis. NCBI lineage: Eukaryota > Viridiplantae > Streptophyta > Pinopsida > Pinales > Pinaceae > Pinus > Pinus albicaulis. Next base: position 26,321,328 of record CM076582.1, on the reverse strand, counting down.
TTGTGGGGACATCATTTTGGGATAATAAAGGATTGGTTCATATATTTCTTGTAAGTATTCTAGATGTTGATTATTTTTTGATGGCTATTGCATGGAATGGTTATTGCTTGTGTTTCTATTTGCCATTTTTGTTGAATGTTTTTCTATGAAGTCTTGGAAAAGTATTATATGCATTACCCTAAAAGAATGTGTGACAATCCCTTGAATGGATCTTCATGTTAAGCTCTTTTCAATGATTTTACCCACATAAAATGGTAGCTAGGGTTTTGAGAACTAGGGTTTTTCTTACCCTTACTCCATACTAGAGTTTTATTTTTCATTAGTTGTCTCCCTTTAGACTCCACTCAAGGATCAAGCACTGGCAATCCACATAGGTGATCACACCTCAGAAAAAACATTTTTTAACCTTATTTTCTCCCTCTTTCTCACTTTTTTGGCCATTTAAGGTAAGTCGTTAAGCTAGTGCTGGGGTTGAATTCCACTAGGAGGGATGTGTTAGCTTGTGGGCAGGTTCTACTTCTTGTTTGTGCCTCACTACCTCAAAATTTACTCTTTCCCACGATGAAATCTTCCATTTTGAGGCTAATGTGACAAGCCCTAGGTAAATTTGCCCTTCGGTAAACCCTAACTTAACCCTAGGCTTCAAATTGGGGCTTATTGAAGGCTTGTTGCTCCGATTATTGATCATATCTATCTTGTTAAGTCTTTTCTTGGCCTTGTGTACCTTTATAATCCTTTCACCTTGCCTATTCATTAAACCGTAGGTCACATGTGCCCTATATAGGCCTTTTGGAGGGCACACTTTATCTTATCTTTGTTGATTTGAGCCTTGTCCTTAAGCCGAGTATCATTCCTAGGCCTATCCTTCTTGCCTTTAAACCTTAGACTTTGAATATCTATAGGTGGCCTACATAGAGTAGCCTCCAGGCTCCCTTGTGGTGAAAGTCCACTAAACACAAGGAGGTGGCGATTGTGGTTATAGTGGGCCTCCACCTTATTGTGTTGTTCCTTGGTCTAGTCCTTGTCTTGTGAGATATCTCGCAAGCCTTGCAATATTTTGAGCCAACAAGGCCTATACTCATTTGGTGTGCTGATGTCCATCCATATGTGGGCTCGATTGTCACTGAATGAATTGTTCCTCGAAAGGAGACTTTCAAATATGCTTTCCTAGACCTAAATGCAATCTAGTCTAACAACAAAATAAAACTTTTTGGAAGAATTTGTCATTGATGTTAAAGGGTGAATGGGCAATCATTTGGTTGATGATTTATGTTCACAAATAAAGTGATTTTGGGTACAAGGACCGTCTAGATTAACAACCCTTGTCATGCCATTTCATTTGATAGGTGGCACATCTTGTGGGTCCTCTTGGTCAGAGAGATATTGATTTTTGAAGTCTGAAGGCCCATATAGATAGTTTTAGCACCAGTCTTTTCTCCAAAATTTTATGGCCTTAATTCTTAATTCCTTCCCTAAAAGAAGGTAAAAAATTGTAATTCAAATTGTCATGAGTCCATGTGTCCAAGACTGCTTTGAAAGGAGTTAAATGAAAGACAAAAAAATTATTTTTTGAATGGCCTAAGCCTCCTCCTCCAAGTCGATCCTAATTCCTTCAAGTTGGCTCCTAAATAGATGTGGATTTTCAAATAATAAAATTATAATATTGTTTAGGTCGGCCCTAGTATAGGCTCCCCTTCAAACGTGTATATATATCTGTCTCGTGGTATTCATTTAGCATGCAATTTGGGTGATTTCCGGAGCAACAAATAAAGAGAAGACTGAGGCTTGAGTTCATTGAAAATCTGAAGAAGAAGGCTAATTTTCAAGAGGAATTTTCGTGCTTAAACTTTAATATCTTTCTTGGATTTCGCTGGGTTGTGAAGCAATTTGAAGCAATTTTCTAAGCATAATTTCGACCCTATTTTAGGGTTCTTTGAGGCAAAGATTTCGGGCTCTCTTTTGGATAGAATATTGTACCCTTTTCACGTTGGTTCCAGGGATTGGTCTATAGCAAGTTTTGGCCTCTCCGAGGCTGAATTCAGATTTTTTTAAGGTCAATCTAAGGCTGATTCTGTGACCCAATCCGTGGACAATATCAACCCTATACTCTAGCATAATTTTGGTCATGACTGAGGCATTCACTCATTGTTTTGATAGCTGATTTGAGGGCGAATTAGAGGAAGATCCAAAGGTATATTTCTGATGGCCTTGTTTCCCACCACTTGTGGGTAGTATATATAGTAGAATTTTTTTCTCCTAGATGGTCCTTAGACAGCAACCCTTTACAGCCACTAGATAGCTCGATGTGCCATTATCTCCGCCACCTGAGCCAGCCACGTGGTCCCTCGCCCACTAGTTATGATTGTATGTTTGAAGGTGGGCCTCCCGATCTCGAAGGTATGGATTTCATTGGTAAAGTTGAGTAAATTTCCTTAGTTGTCTTGGGCACTTTTGGGCATGGTTTGGTGGGGGGGTTTTACGAAAAGAGTGGGTTGGGTTTGCACTCTTGTCTCCATTTCCCGATTTCGTGGTTAACCTTGTATCCTAGTCCTGTGGGATCTCCTTTACTGGCCATTAGCTTTAGGGTTGGAACTACATTAGAAATCTCGATTTTGGTTGCGTGGTCTCGCTTCTCGACACCATGTACATCACCCACTTTCCACTCATTTTAGCCCCATTCATCTCTATTCCCATCTGGGTCCACATAGGGTTAGCCTCCCCTCCCCTTGTCCACACCTTGGGTCAGGCCTGGAACGATGCCCCGGAGGTTGATGTAGCTAAAAAAGAAACAAAAAGCATAATTTGGCCTCTTTCAACAACAAATGTACCAAAATATGCAAAAGATATCTAGGACATACAAATTTAGCATGTTGGCAAAATCCAAACATGAGCTCTACCCGTTATCCATGGCCATCACCTTGGTTCCTATGGGCCCTATATGAGCCCCCTCTATTAAGGAACACGTGATTAACCTAAACCTTGGTGGGCGATGAACTACCCCACCTTAAGGGGGTATCCACTACTACATATTACACATCATGCTCTCATCCCCTGGAGCCCCGAGCAGTTATAGAGAAAAAGCAATCAAAGGCAAAAGGCATATGAAGAAGGGTGGAAGCAAAATGCCGAGGTAACTCATGTACCACGATTTACTCCCTCCTACACTCACATACCTAGGTGTGGGCTTCCCTTATTATAGCTACCCTTGTACCATGACATGTGGTTTGGATGATTCCCCTGATCCCCAATCCGCTCCATTATTATATCATTTTCCACCTACCATTTGAGCGATGTACCATGGACATGTCAACCCCTATAGAGGTTGAAAGTTGAAACCACCTATTAGGGTCCTTGATTAACCCCCTTATTGAGCTTGGAGACACTTGTACATGCTCAAACACACTATGGAAGGGTATCCCACCACGAAGTACCCCATTGATCCCATGACTTGTAAGCTCTTTTACTTGATTATTCTGGTGATTTGTTGTATTAGAGGGCAAGAGGACACATTGGATCTTATGCAGGATTGTAGGTGGGTCTGCATTTGGGGCATGGTCTTCCTATACGGGGTCCTAGCCTTCCAGAGGGCCACATTGTTACTTGTAGGGTGAGCGTTGAGAGCCATGGGCCTCCACCATAGTAGAGATTACTTCATGGATCCCCAAAAATGCTCATTGATTGCTCGTGTTCCAACTTTTGGATGAGGATGATGTACCTAGTTCACCATGCCCATTCGGCTCCACAATTACAACATACACTTGGCAGATGTTCCAGGGTCCAGAGAATGTCTCCCGCTACAGAGGGAGGGCTTATGTCATCATCCTAGCCCTTACAAATGCTCTACAGGCATTTTCGATCCACTTGGAGACCCATGAGAATGTCCTTGTGCCCCCACACCCACTTGGAGCACCACAGGTTCTCACTTGGAAAACAAGGGGCCAACCTCTTGTCCACGATGTTTGGAGTTCATTTCTACATCATGGCACCCGTTGGACTTCTTTAGGCCTCCTCAAAGGCCCAACGACTCACTCTATTGATCATTCGACCCTCTTGAGAGGCTTATTCTTATGTTATTGAGCTATTTGTGGGCTTGTCACCAGAAGTATTGTTATTATGCACATTATTTTATTCTAGGGGCATTATTAGTCCAGTTTAGGGCATTTGAACCCCTTAGAGGATTGTATAAATAGAAGAGAGGCTTTCTCTCTCATGGATCATCACTTGGATTGGGTTATTAGCTCTTCTGAGATTTTCGCTATACCTTTTGGAAGATGAGTTTGGATGATATGGATGAATTTTGATGTTGGGATATCTCTCTCTTGGCTTGGAGCTTCTCTATTGGCATAATTTGATGATTCGATACACTATTTTATACATGTAAGTGCCATTTTCATGCTTATTCTTATTATTTACATTTAGCACATGAATGTTGCTGGGATTTTCGCTATACAAGTCTGAATTTACTGCTTTTCTATACAAACTGGTGGAAATTGCGATCTTTTATAACATTGCATCATGTCATGGGCCATGTATGAATGGGTGAATATTCCTAGAGATATTTTATGCATCTCGACAAGTCATCATTTATTGCAAATCTAAGCATAAGGACCTTGAAGTAGCTGCTCTCATGCCCTAATGACATGTGAAGTTGTTTGAATGCCTCCTTGATTGGGTGAACTCTTTCTAAAACATAAAATCTCCTTGAATTCATTTGTCCTTGTTACCCACCACTTCGTGGGTGATATCCCTAGGATAAATTTTTTCTCCATGATGGACCTTAGCCGACAGCCCCTTGCAGCCTCTTACTAGCTCGTTGTGTCATTTCTCTGCCACCTGAGCCAACCATGTGGTCCCTCACCCATCTGTATTGATCGTATGTTTGAAGGTGGGCCTCCCGAAGCTAAAGGTATGTTTTTTCGTTTGGTAATTGAGTATTGGGTTTACTTATCATGGATACTTATGGGCATGGATTGATGGGGGGATTTGGAGGAAAGAGTGGGCTTAGTTTGTGCTCTTGCCCCTTGATCTCTTTTGGGTTTTACCCTTACATCTTAGTCTTATAGGATCTCCTTTATTGACCATTTGGTTCTAGGGTGGTACTACTTGGGAATCGTCGGCTTTGGGTGTATGGTCCCGCTCCTTTATTCGTATGTATCACTCCCCTTCCACTCTTTATACTCCCTTTCATCATTTCTCCTGCCTCGGTTCACATAGCCCCATGGGTCCACATAGGGCGAACCTCCCTATCGCCTTGCCCCCACCTAGGGTCAAGCCTGGAATGATGCCCCATAGGTTGAAGCAGCTAAAAGAAAAAGAAAAAGCATAATTAGCCACACTTAACCGGAAATTGTATGAAAAAATGCAAAATATGGCCGGGACAAAAGTAATTAGCACGTGGGCAAAGGCCAATGTATGAGCTCTGCCCCTTACCCATGGCCATAAACCTGGTTCCATAGGCTCTAGATGAGCCTCCTTTGTCATACATGAACCCATGATTGTCCCACCCCCTGGAAGGAAATGAACTGCCCTACCTTAAAAGGGGTAATCATTGCTATATCTGACACATCATGCTCTTATCCTTGAGCCCCGAGCAGTTAATTAAAGAAAATTCATAAAAGGAAAAAGGCATATAAAGAAGGGTGGAAAAATCAAGGTTGGGACACCTCATGTACCACGATTGGTCCCTCCTACACATTATATACCTTGGTGTGGGCTTCCCCTTATCTGGCTGCCCCTATGCCCCGACATGTGGCCCAGGATTTCCCCTCTCATTCCGTATTTCGTTTGACTTATTTGTCACTTGCTGCCCCCATTCAAAGAATGTACCTTGGACCTACTATTCCCTTTAAGGGCTGAAACCATTTAATAAGGTACATGGCTAAGCCCCTTTGGAGTATGGAGACACTAGCACATGCCAATGCCCACTACGGAAGGGCATGCCATTGTGAAGTGTCCACTTTGTTATCCATGATTTGTAAGTTCTTTTACACAATTATTCTAATGACTGGTTGTACTTGAAGCCTAGGGGACACATTGGATCTTATACTGGATTGCAGGTGGATTTCATTTGGGTTTGATCTCCCTATACGGGATCCTAACCCCAGAGGGCTGCATTGGCACATATAGGGTGTGCAAAAGAGCCATAGGCCTCATCAACAAGAAACAACACTCCACGAATCCTCATCGACCTTCAGAGACTACTAGCGATCCACTTTTGGGATGATGATGATGTGCTTGGTACACTATGCCCAACAGGCCCCACAGGAGCCCCACACTCTTGGCAGGTGTCCCAAGACTTGTACGATGTCATGGCAACGTTCATTTCATCACTCAAGCCCTTGCAGAGGATTTACAGGCATCTCCGATTCATATGAAGACCCATGGGGTCATTTGTGTGATCCCACACCCACTGGGAGCACCACCACTCACTACGTGGAGAACAAGGGGCCACTCCCTTGTCCACCATATTCTGAGGAATTTATTCCTCATTATTGCACTTTAGGACATTACTAGGCCTTTGGTGGGCCACATGACATGTATACATTATTATTTGGCCCCCTGTGAGGCTTATTTTTTCCATTTTGATCTAGTTTGGTGGGCTTGTCACCAATTAGAGGTGTTATTTGCACATTATTTTATCATTAGGGACTAATGTAGGCCCATAGGGTAATTCGAACTCCTTAGGAGGGTATATATTGATGTTAGATACATTCATTTGTATCATCACTTGAATTGGGATCTCTCTAATCATAGAGAACTTCACATTTTTTTCCCTTGGGGGACATTTTTGGATATGGCTGAATTTTCACGTATGGATTTGGGCTATTTCTCTTGTCTTGGAGCTTTGTCTTGCAACAAAATGTTGGTTGGATATACTCTATAACATTGTGAGAAAATTTTAATGTCGTTATTCTTGTTGCTGCATACTGCTAAAATTAGGGTTAGTTGTTGCATGATTAAAATGTGGAATTAAACATGTTTTAGCTAATTGAATGGATGGGCCAATGCTATATGAATGAAACCTCCTAGAGATTATTTATCTCGATAAGTTTGCATCATTTGCTTGGAAGTATAAATGCTTGAAAGTCACTTTTCTTTTCTTTCTCACAACATTGGACGAAGCTGAATTTCCGGGCGTCCTTAATCAAGAAACCAAGTTCTTACTCATCACCATCCTTGACTCCATATCCCCAAGTGGATTAGTTACTGATCCCTAAAAAGGGTGGTTATTCCCTTCACCGTTTCCCAAGTCTAGCCCCCAAGGGTCACCTAGGGCATCAATTTCTTGGGAACTTGTTGAAAAGTGTAACTAGGCCGGTCTTCATGTTGACTATGTAATTATGTACTTATGTAAAGAAGAATTCAAAATAATAAAATGTATTTTTGTTTTACTTGCTTCATGGGTTTCATGAGCAAGATTTTATTATAGGTCTATAGACTTCTTCTTGATGTTTATTAGGAATTATCTTCTAGATATAAATGTATTTAAGCGTGATGTTCATGAAGGGTCTAGTCAACAAATATGCTCCAAGATCTTTGCAAAATACCGTGAAGAGATGACTCCCGAAAGATGCAAGAAGATACTCTCACAAATGTTGAACTAACTGTCCTTCATGTCGGCCTATAATCAACTATGAAGTCGGCCTACTAGTCGACCTCAAAGCCAGATTGTGCTCTATATATACCCCTGTCAACTGCAGCTCATTAGCACAGGACAATTGCGGCTCTCTCTGTGGTTTTACAGTGAAGATCTGCGCACTGTTCTGAGAATACTGGTGGGGATTTCAGAAGGTGGAAAAGTGCAAATTGCTGAGATCTAGTACATGGTAACAGTTCGGACTTGTCTAAGGTATAAACAACATTTGTTGTTTGATCTTATCTCAGGAAGAATTTGCGGATATCACATCGAAATATAGCATACTGTTTTGTGACTCCAAGTAGTACAAGGAACCCGAATTATAAGAAAAGAAAAGGTAGTAATATAAATGTAGACTTGCTAAAAGGACTTACTAATTGTGCCAAGACTGTGGATTAGTACATGAAGTTGAGACAATGACCTAAAGAAGAAAGCAATCTTAAAAGGAATAAAGCTACGAGTGTATGTAAGGTGAAGAACATTCAATATCTAATAGTTGACTAATTTATAAGAAGTGAAACTTGGAGACCAAGTTCTCTAGTACTAGTACAGAACAATGTAGATTGGTGAAGAAGGGAAGAATCAAGTTTGAAGAATCTGTGTTAAGGGCTTGGAAGCATATCTAGGTCAAGGGTCTGAGGCTTGGTCATGGTACTTATCATTTGAAGATCTATAAGAAGTATTCTTTGCGTGTTTTCCTCTCCAAGAGGGAGAGGTTTTGCCTTGCTCTAGGAGCCTAAGATTGTGTCTTGTTTATTTTGATAATTGACTTGATGAAAGACTAAACAAGATAACGAAGAGAAGACATAAGTAACTCAAGTAAGCTTACAAGTAATTATCAAGTAGAGAATTTGTATTAATCATCAACCCTCCAAATTCTCAACATGGTATCAGAGCTGAGGTGCTAATCTCAAGGGCTACTTGAGAAAAGAGACACTCCACAAAGCTAAGATCAAAGTTTGGGTTAAAAAATCAAATCAGTTTGCTAAGGAAGACTCTCTAGCTACTTCAAGGAAGATCTCCTATCACATTTAAAGGATCAACTCGATCAAGAAAGTAATCTTTGCCATCAAAGATTCACCTTCAAATGTTGTTATAAGAAGGATCTCAACTTCTGAAGATATCCTTCATCAAGGATTCAAGAACACCTACATTGAAGATTTCTATCTTAGAAGAAACTCTTGACTTCTTCTTCAAACATGATCAAGGAAGCTGCAAGCCACTCTATTCAAGTAAGTATCTACGACCTTATTTAAATCTGTCAAGATGACTTATTGCAAAGAAAGCAACAAGCTAGTTGGGTCATCAAACTTTAGCGCATGGAAGAAGAGGAGAAATTTGAATTTAATTGAAGACGAAGTTATGGACTACATTAATGGATCGACAATTCAATCATCAAAAGAAGATGCTTCGGCTTATACCAAATACATGAAGGGAGAAATCCGAGCCCAGAGGATTCTCATAGAATCCATCAAGGACTCACTCATTCCTTATGTGTCAAAACTAAAGTCTGCTAAAGAAATATATGAGAAATTGGTGGAGCTATTCTCTGTGAGTATTGCAGGAGAAGCAATCTCTCTGAGAAAAGAACTATATAAAATGAAATTATCAAGGGAAGAAGCAATCACTCCATACTTTATGAGGAATTCTGACATAAGAGATCAACTTCAGGAACTCGGAGAAGTAATGTCTGACACTAAGATGACCACAGTGGAGCTGAATGCTCTACCAGAGGAATGGGGAAACTTCACTTCAAGTTTATATGGGAAGAAAGAAGCCACTCCATTCCATGATTTATGGTCTCTATGTAAAATAGAGGAAACAAGACTAAAAGCCAAAACTGATACAGGACCGAGTGAAGAGAATCAAGCCTTTGCAGCCACATATACGAAGAAAGGAAGATTAGTAAAATTTGTTCCTCAGAATAAAAGAAGGAATATGGACAACGTACGATGCTTTGGATGTAATGAACTTGGGCATTATGAAAGAGATTGTTTTAAATGTAACAAGGACAAGAGAGAAAGGGAAGAAGCCCATATCTCAGACGTAAGGAAAGAACCAGATGCAAAGAAATCTAAGCAAGAAGAAGCAAGGGATCTCTACTATGATTGAGATCATCTTTTCCATTAAGAGATTTCCGTTGGTTGTAAAATAGTACGATAGGAAGCAATGTATATTATAGCATCATGATAAAAAGCATGTTAGGAGCTCTTGGTGAATCAACTCTGGGAAAAACCTCTCTGATAACATTACTATTGGAAAGCAATCATCAAGATCAAGGGTCATCATGAAAACTGAATTGTGGTATGTGATGACATATTGATGGAGCAGACCAAGGGAATGAAGGTCCTCATTCTAGAGAAATTGCTACAGGATGACTCAAGGGAAAACGCTATGAGGTATGTATATATTTATATGCTGACACTGGATGCTGTGAAGTCATGTCATATGGTTGCAGGTAATATACTTCCATATTTAGAAGTATGATCCATGAAGAAGGATCTCTCGGTGCACTGACAAATGAAATCAACATAATATATCCTCGTGGAATATGAGGTGGTTGTATATGAACGAGAAAATGGAGAATTTGTAAGTTCCTCGGAATGAAGAATGTGCAGAAAGAAAGTGATCACGAAATGCAGCCATGTCAAAAGGCAGTTATCATCCGGAAGCCAAGAAGATGTGACTAGGAGATCTCTTGGAAGGATATGTAGACTCTGATAGAAGTCTGGTAAATAAGAAGACCCTTGACAAAATCATTAGGAGATGTGTCAATCTGAATAGAGGATGCCGATGCCTACAGGAAGATGTCATGATGAAGGATCATCATTAAGGTAACTTTTGTTTTTAAAGTTCATATGTATATGCTTATTTGGATGAATTTTTGCAGGGCTGCTAATCATGAGAAAGGATGTATGATCCTTGGAGATGAGTTGAAGAAAGCAACATGGCATAACGGTGAACCAGATGAGAAAGACAGATGAATCACTTTCTGGTAAATGACATGACTCATGAATGAAAGTGATGGATGATCTGTGCCCTTTGGAGCTAAAGTTGAAGATTCCAAAATATCAAAATCCATGACATCGAGGGGAGGAATTCTTCATGAGCAGCTGGGTGTCTCACCATTGCTACTGCAGGTCCTTGATTGAGAGGGAGCCTGGTGATGAATTTCTTACTTGGAAGAAACTGGGTAATTCCTAAGAATGAGCTTAGGTACATTCCTTTTACAGGAATGAGTACATTCCCTTGTGGAATAGTTCCTCCCTAGCTGAGAGGGAGAGATAGACACATCATTTTGGTCTTCATTTGGGAAGACAAAATGGATGATTGGGTAAGCATTTGGTATTCGATACTCTTTGAGAATGTGTTAGGGCATTCAAGATAAGAGTAGTCGGGGACTGATATTCTTTGAGGGCTAGCTACCCAAGAGAAGAATAGTCCAAGAAGGTCATACTTTGGGAACACCTGGGTGGAGTATGTACCATGGAGAGACAATGACTATGGTGTCTATAAGTCATGTGTCTCGCCAGCATTGTAGTCCATTGTCTCATTGAGAGATGGGGCTATTAGTCAAGGCCTTGCACTAGGACAATGTTGGTTGATATGATGCTATACAGATGCGATTACGAATCCGATTCTTCTTATGAGATTCTTCAGTATGACAGTGACCATGTACTTGTATGAATATCTTCCTAGTTAAGAGGGAGTGTTTAAAAGTGTAACTAGGTCAATCTTCATGTTGACTATGTAATTATGTAGTTATTTAAAGAAGAAGTCAAAAATAATAAAATGTAATTTTGTTTTACTTTCTTCATGGGTTTCATGAGCAAGATTTTATTATAGGTCTATAGACTTCTTCTTGATGTCTATTAGGAATTATCTCCTAGATATAAATGTATTTAAGTGTCATGTTCATGAAGGGTCTAGTCAACAAATATGCTCCAAGATCTTGGCAAAATACCGTGAAGAGATGACTCTCGAAAGATGCAAGGAGATACTCTCACAAGAGTTGAACTAATTGTCCTTCATGTCGGCCTATAACCAACTATGAAGTCGGCCTACTTGTCGGTTTAAAAGCCAGACTATGCACTGTATATACCCCTGTCAATTGCGGCTCATTAGCACAAGACAATTACGTCTCTCTCTATGGTTTTACAATGAAGATTTGCAGATTGTTCTGAGCACACAGGTGTGGATTTCAGAGACCAAAAGGTGGGGATTTCAGAAGGTGGAAAAGTGCAGATTTAAAGAGGAAATAAAGTGCGGATTGCTGAGATTTAGTATAGGGTAACAATTTGGACTTGTCTAAGGTATAAACAACATTCGTTGTTTGATCTTATCTCAGGAAGAATCTGCAGATATCACATAGAAATATAGCATACCGTTTTGTGACTCCAAGTAGTACAAGGAACCCGAATTATAAGAAAAGAAAAGGTAGTAATATAAATGCGGACTTGCTAAAAGGAGGACTTATTAATTGTGCCAAGACTGTGGATCAGTACATGAAGTTGAGACAATGACCTAAAGAAGAAAGCAGTCTTAAAAGGAATAAATCTACAAGTGTATGCAAGGTGAAGAAGATTCAGTATCTAATAGTTGACTAAGTTATAAGAAGTGAAACTTGGGTACCGAGTTCTCTAGTACCAGTACAGAACAATGCAGATTGGTGAAGATGAGAGGAATCAAGTTTGAAGAAGCTGTGTTAAGGTCTTGGAAGCATATCTAGGTCAAGGGTCTAAGCCTTGGTCATGGTACTTGTCATTTGAAGATCTATAAGAAGAATTCTTTGCGGGTTTTCCTCTCCAAGAGGGAGAGGTTTTGCCCTGGCTCTAGGAGCCTAAAACTGCGACTTGTTTATTTTGATAATTGAATTGATGAAAGACTAAACAAGATAACGAAGAGAAGACATAAGTAACTCAAGTAAGCGCATAAGTAATTATCAAGTAGAGAATTTGTATTAATCATCAACCCTCCAAATTCTCAACATGGTATCAGAGCTAAGGTGCTAATCTCAAGGGCTGCTTGACAAACGAGACACTCCATGAAGCAAAGATCAAAGTTTGGTTTAAAAAATCAAATCAGTTTGCTAAAGAAGACTCTCTAGCTACTTCAAGAAAGATCTCCTATCACATTTAAAGGATCAACTCAATCAAGAAAGTAATCTTTGCCATCAAAGATTCACATTCAAAACTTTGTTAGAAGAAGGATCTCAACTTTTGAAGATACCCTTCATCAAGGATTCAAAAACACCTACATTGAAGATTTCTATCTTAGAAGAAACTCTAGACTCCATCCTCAAACATGATCAAGGAAGCTGCAAGCCACTCTATTCAAGTAAGTATTTACGACCTTATTTAAATTTGTCAAGATGACTTATTGCAAAGAAAGCAACAAGCTAGTTGGGTCATCAAACTTTAGCGCATGGAAGAAGAGGACAGATTGGAATTTAATTGAAGACAAAGTTATGGACTACATTAATGGATCAACAACTCAACCATCAAAGGAAGATGCTCCAGCTTATATCAAATACATGAAGGGAGAAATCTGAGCCTAGAGGAATCTCATAGAATCCATCAAGGACTCACTCATTCCTTATGTGTCAAAACTAAAGTCTGCTAAAGAAATATATGAGAAACTAGTGGAGCTATTCTCTGTGAATACTGTAGGAGGAGCAATCTCTCTGAGACAAGAACTATATAAAATGAAATTATCAAGGGAAGAAGGAATCACTCCATACTTTATGAGGATTTCTGAAATAAGTGATTAACTGCAGGAACTGGGAAATGTAATGTCTGACACTGAGATGACTATAGTGGTGTTGAATGCTCTACTAGAGGAATGGGGAAACTTTACTTCAAGTTTATATGGGAAGAAAGAAGCCACTCCATTCCATGATTTATGGTCTCTATGTAAAATAGAGGAAACAAGACTAAAAGCCAAAGCTGATACATGACCAAGTGAAGAGAATCAAGCCTTTGCAACCACATACAGGAAGAAAGGAAGATTCAGAAAATTTGGTCTTTAGAATAAAAGAAGGAATATGGACAACGCACGATGCTTTGGATGTAATGAACTTGGGCATTATAAAAGAGATTGTCCTAAATCTAACAAGTACAAAAGAAAAAGGGAAGAAGCCTATATCTAAGATGTAAGGAAAGAACCAGATGCAAAGATATCTAAGCAAGAAGAAGCAAGGGATCTCTACTATGATTGAGATCGTCTTCTCCTTTAAGAGATTTCTGTTGGTTGTAAAATAGTACGATAGGAAGCAATGTATATTATAGCATCATGATAAAAAGCATGTTAGGAGCTCTTGGTGAATCAGCTCCGGGAAAAACCTCTCTCATAACATTAGTATTGGAATGCAATCATCAAGATCAAGGGTCATCATGAAAATTGAGTTGTGGTATGTGATGACATATTGATGGAGCAGACCAAGGGAATGAAAGTCCTTTTTCTAGAGAAATTGCTATAGGATGACTCAAGGGAAAACAGTATGAGGTATGTATATATTTTCATGGTGACACTGGATGCTGTGAAGTCATGTCATATGGTGGCAGGTAATAGACTTCCATATTTAGAAGTATGATCCATGAAGAAGGATCTTTTGGTGTACTGACAGATGAAATCAACATAATACGTCCTCATGGAATATGAGGTGGTTGTATATGAACGAGAAACTGAAGAATTTGTAAGTTACTGGGAATGAAGAATGTGCAGAAAGGAAGAGACGATGAAATGCAACCATGTCAAGAGGCAGTTATCATCCGGAAGCCAAGAATATGTGACTAGGAGATCTCCTGGAAGGATATGTAGACTTTGACAAAAGTCTAGTAAATAAGAAGACCCTTGCTAAAACATATCATTAGGAGATGTGTCAATTTGAATAGAGGATGCCGATGCTTACAAGATGTCATGGTGAAAGATCATCATTAAGTTAACTTTTGTTTTAAAAGTTCATATGTATATGCTTATCTGGATGAATTTTTGCAGGGCTGCTAATCATGAGAAAGGATGTATGATCCTTGGAGATGATTCGAAGAAAGCAACATGGCATAATAGTGAACTAGATAAGAAAGACAAATGAATCACTTTCTGGTAGATGACATGACTCATGAATGAAAGTGATGGATGTTCTGTGCCCTATGGAGCTAAAGTTGAAGATTCCTAAATATCGAAATCCATGACATCGAGGGGAGGATTTCTTCATGAGCAGCTGGGTGTCTCACCATTGCTGCTGTAGGTTCCTGATTGAGAGGGAGCCTGGTGATTAGTTTCTTACTTGGAAGAAATTGGGTAATTCCTAAGATTGAGCTTACGTACATTCCTTATATAAGAATGAGTACTTTCCCTTGTGGAATATGTCCTCCCTGGCTGAGAGGGAGAGATAGGCACATTATTCCATTCTTCACTTGGGAAGACAAAATGGAGGATTGGGTAATCATCTGGCATTCGATGCTCTTTAAGAATGTGTTAGGGCATTCAAGATAAGAGTAGTCGGGGACCGATATTCTTTAAGGGCTAGCTACCCAAGAGAAGAATAGTCCAAGAAGGTCATACTTTGGGAACACCCGGGTGGAGTATGTACCTTGGAGAGACAATGACTATGGTGTCTATAAGTCATGTGTCTCGGCAGCATTGTAGCCCATTGTCTCGTTGAGAGATGGGGCTATTAGTCAAGGCCTTGCACTAGGACAATGTTGGTTGATATAATGATATACAGATGCGATTACCAATCCAATTCTTCTTATGAGATTCTTAAGTTTGACAGTGACCATGTACCTGTATGAATACCTCCCTAGTTAGGAGGGGGTGTTGAAAAGTGTAACTAGGTCAGTCTTCATGTTGAGTATGTTATTATGTACTTATGTAAAGAAGAAGTCAAAAATAATAAAATGTATTTTTGTTTTACTTGCTTGATGGGTTTCATGAGCAAGATTTTATTATAGGTCTATAGACTTCTTCTTGATGTCTATTAGGAATTACCTTCTAGATATAAATGTATATAAGTGTCATGTTCATGAAGGGTCTAGTCAACAAATATGCTCCAAGATCTTGGACTCCCGAAAGATGCAAGAAGATACTCTCACAAATAGTTACCTAACTGTCCTTCATGTCAGCCTATAATCAACTGTGAAGTCGGCCTACATGTCGGCCTAAAAGCTTGACTGTGCACTATATATACCCCTGCCAACTGCGACTCATTAGCACGAAACAATTGCGGCTCTCTCTATGTTTTTACGGTGAAGATTTGCTGACTGTTTTGAGCATACAGGTGCGGATTTCAGAGAGCAAAATGTGCGGATTTCGTGGAAAAGTGCAGATTTAAAGAGGAAATAAAGTGCGGATTGCTGAGATCTAGTGGGTAACAATTTTGAGTTGTCTAAGGTATAAACAACATTTGTTGTTTGATCTTATCTCAGGAAGAATCTGCGGATATCACACAGAAATATAGCATACCGTTTTGTGACTCCAAGTAGTACAAGGAACTCGAATTATAAGAAAAGAAAAGGTAGTAATATAAATGGGGACTTGCTAAAAGGAGGACTTACTAATTGTGCCAAGACTGTGGATCAGTACATGAAGTTGAGACTGTGGATCAATACCTTTTTGCATCTTTTTCACCTTTTCCCAAATCTAGCCCTCAAGGGTCACCTAGGGCATCATTTTCCCGGGAATTGACCCATGGAAAAATTTCGATCTCCTACAGGCTACTGTACTGTTCGGTCCCCTCCGTCTCCTCCAAATTTGAGGCAATTCTAATGATGGAATCGTCGGGAATCTCAAGCCTTGGCTCTAAGATCAAATTTTTCCTAGGCATCCCCAAGGCTAAACCTCAGCAGGATCAATTCAACCTTTTGAAATAAACATTCTTGTTTGCATCTCCTCACCTCGTCCAGGATAGGAGCATCATATGTTGCTATATTCCATCCCCGAACCTGGAGTAGGTCCATTTGGCCTCGTGTGGTCCCACTTCTTATCAAAGATTATTTTTCAAGGACCATTTGGGAATCCAAGTTTCCCAAGGATTATAGGGATTGAGAACCTCGTCTATAAGCCCATTCCTTCTCTCTTAACCTTCCAATCCTCATGCCTTTCCCCTAGTGGACTAAGTCTCTTGCTTGAAGAGCAAGCAAACTCCATTCTTCATTCCATCCTAGGGAAAGGGTTTCTAAGGACACTTTCCATCTATCCATTGAAACATACTTTACAAGTGATTCCTACACTACTGGGACTCCTCCCATCGGTGAAAGTCCGTAAAGAGCAAGGAGTCTTAGCCGTGGTGACAGTGGGCTAAACCTCCGCTGTTGCCCTTGCTCAAGTAATTTCCCTATTAGGAACCCATTTAATTACCTTGCTTGTTTGAGTGGTCACAATCCCAAAAGACAAGGCACTAATCTTCCGTAGGTGATCACTCTCAAAGCTTATTTCTCTTACCTTCCCCTCTTTTTCCAGGCCTAGCCTCCATAGGTCACCTAGGGCATCAATTTTCTCACGATTTAGCCATCAAAAGAATTCACTCTTTTTCCCACAACTCTGTTGGTGTGTCCTCTGGAAGCCCTCCAAATTTTACGAAATTCCGACGGTGGGATCTTGAAATATTTCAAGCCCTAGCTCAAAGATCGATCCTTGCCCTTGGTTTCCTTTTTGGCTAGTGACCTCGTTGTGATCATAACATTAAATTATCAAACGAAGATTCTTTATTTGATCCTCTTACCTTCCCTAATTAGGTCAAGTACATCCTTAGTCGATCAACTCCATATCCTTGACCTAATTTTGGGTCCACTTGGCCTTTTGTGGTCCTGCAACTTGTTGATTCCAATTTCACAAAGATCACATAAAAGCAAGTCTCCATAAAGACCTCTAGGTCTAGGAACCATCTTGACAAAGAATACTCTCAAAACCTGGCCCGTAAAGGGTCCTCTTGACCCTTTCTAGAGAGCCCATCAGCTTGCTTGCAAAACAAGCAACCCATTTTATTGAGTCTATCTTGTGAATAAGCCTAGGAATCACTCCTCATCTTCTTATTGACCTATTCATCTTGTGATTCCATCCCTTTATACGAGGTCTTGTCCCATCGGTGATAGTCTGTAAAGACTCGAGAGCAGGGAGCCTTAACTGAGGTGATAGTGGGCTATAGCTTCATTAGTTCCCTTGACCTAATAGTGTCCCTACGAGATCCCTTCCTAGGACCCTTGCTAGTTTGAATGGTAATAGGCTTGACCTGAGCTTATTGATGAGTCTTATACAATTTTGAGGATATTGATACAAGAAGTTTGAAGCAGTCCTTTGAGCATACTTTTATATTCATCTTATAGAAAACTTTGATATCGGTTTGTAGAAGTTTTGAAGCAGTTGTTTGGAGAAGCCTTGAAGCATTCCCCCAGCGATGAAGTTGTCGAGCAGGCTTGACAAAGTTGTGGAGCTGGAGAAAATCTTGTAGAACTTGTGAGCCAAATCAAAGGCATTGTAAGGGCACGTGTATTGGTGAGCCAAGGTGTGCACTTTTGTTGTTGAACTATCTACATTACGAGTTAATGGAACATGCGAGTTGGACATGATAGAGGGGTAGTACTAAAGTTGTAAATAAGTAGGGTATGAATGTTGTTATAATTGGGTCATTGTCCCATTTACGGGAGCCCAAGAGGTTTTGTTTTATCTTTTGCTCTATCGGGTGACAGGGTGGTGCTAGGGAAACAAGTTGTAGCTTCTTTGAAGAGGTTGTCACCTCCTTCCAGTGGGAGCTAGTAAACCTGGGGTTGTATCCCTTCTAGTTGTAGCTGGTAAATTTGGAAGTTGCAGCTTCCCTTGTAATATAAATATATTGTTCATATATATCTTGTGTTTCTTTGATGTGATGTTATTGGTTAATTGTTTAGATACTATATTATAGGAAAAAGTGAAACACTGATTCATCCCCCTCCCAATGTTTCCAAGAAAACTAACTAATCTAAATCTACCTCTTATTCTAAATCTAACTATCTCTATTGGGATAGAGAAGTAGTTCATAGTATCCCAATTGGGAGTAGAAACAGTTTATCTGTAAAATGTTGAGAGAAAGATAAACTGGTTTGGACAAGAATTAGTTCATTGCTTTAGGAATTTGTTAGGTACAATGTTTAACATAACTTGTAGAAGATTAACATTTTGTTGCCGCCTGATTCCACACCTAAGATTAGCGTGGAGAAAATCCATAACTCCACTTGGTGTGGCCTTGGGGTGCATCCTGTGAGTTGGGGCTGTGACCGAATTCCCAACTCCTTTGTCTGGGCTCTCTCTTAGTCGAAGCCAAGGGGGGGTAAACCCTATGGAAAATCTAAGGCTTGGTTAGTTATATGCTAGGAAAGTTCAAGGAGATGAAATATGAGTTAGCCAAGAGATACATCAATCATCAAATTACCAATTAGAATAAACCAATTGAAACATGTAAATACTTCAACAAGTAAAATCATGAGGATATAGAGATGGACAAACATAGCAATGATACCAATGATAAAAGATACTTTGCAAGAAATAGATGATAAGACCAGTGCCCAATAAGTGAACTCGCAAGATCAAATATTCAAGGAAAGAAATGATACTTGTAAAATAAGAATATGCAAATGGAAAGATAGCAAATACTTGAGATACAATTGTACTTGAAAAAAAAAAAAATTGCTCACATGTAATACTCTTGAAAGTAAAGTTACATAAATAAAATGAGAGATACTCCAAGATAAGCTAATACTTCAAATGAAAATTACTTAAAGTACAAGAATGTAAATGCGTGAAAGTGAAATTGAAATACTTCCAAATGTGAAGTGTGTAAATACTTGAAAATGAAATTGAAAGTATAACTGCTGCTTGAAAGTAAATGATGCTTTAAATGAAACTTTATCGAGATAGCATAAATATGAGAAACCTTGCAAATGGAGTGATGTGTGATGTATAGTGCTCTTGGTTTATTTTATTAATCCTACTCTAAGTTGAAACTTCCTCTCTAGTCTTTTACCCTTGTAAGGCTAGGGATGGTTTCAAGGGGTCTCAAGTGGAGAAGTTTAGCTTCATTATTGCGTATCTACCTATTTCACCAAGTCAACCCATGTGCCAACACTCCAATGTTGGAAAAGCTGAACTTGAACTTCCTGGTCATGTGTTTACTTTTCTCACAAACATGGGAAAAGAGTATTGAAGGTGTCCTATTCTCTATACAACAAACTTATGTTGTAGGTTAATTTTAGTGAAACAAAGTGATCAGTTGCAATTGCTTAAGATATAAAGATTGCTCAAAATAAAGTTACAAATTGCAATGAAACAAATTGGAGTGAGTTATGTAAGCAAATCTAAATCAAATGAGCGTGAAATTGGAAATTGCATTTAAATGAAACTAAACTAACATGAAATAATTTCTTGCGTTTAAATGAGATCAAACTTGCATAAAGAAAGATAATTGCATGAGATTAATCTGTAATAATATTAGCATGTAAACGATCAAGCTAGTAATTAGCATGTAGAGAGAGTCAAGTGAGATGGAATGGAAAACTTGGCATGAAATGAACAATTAGCACGAAATAAAATGAGCATTAGTACTAGAGGAACTAGTATGTGAGTTGTTACCACTCAAACCAGCAAGGGACCTAAAGGGGTTCCTAATAGGGCAACTGCTAGACCAAGGGCAACAGTGGAGGCTTAGCCCACTATCACCACGGCTAAGACTCCTTGCTCTTTATAGACTTTCACTGATGGGAGGAGTCTCGATATTTTGGGAAGCCACTGGATAAGTCAATGAATAGATATGAAGTGATCCTAGAAACCCTTTCCCAAGGAGGAGGTGAAGAATGGTACTTGCCTTCCAAGGGAGAGGGGGTGAGGATAAGGGAGTGGGGTATGACTTGAAAAGGTACTTCCCGATCCCTAAAATCCTATATGAACTTGGTTTCCCAAATAACCCTTGATGATTAGTCTTTGGTAGGAAACAAAACCACACAGGACCAAGTGGACCTTGCCCAGGTTCAGGGATGGAATATAGCAACCAATGATGTTCCTATCTTTTACAAGGTGAGGGGAAAGGATTAGACAAGAAATTTTGCTTTAAAAGTTTAAATTGATCTTGCTAGGGTCTAGCTTTGGGGATGCCTAGGAAAAATTTGGTCCTAGAGCTAGGGCTTGAGATTCCCAGAGATTCCACAGTGGGAATTGCCTCAAATTCGGACGGGAGGGAGGAGACCCACCAGTGCAGTAGCCTCCAAGTGATCGAATTTTCCTGTGGGTGGATTCTCGGGAAATTGATGCCCTAGGTGACCTATGAGGGCTAGACCCGGGAAATGGGGGAAAATGTGAAAAAGGAGGGGAAAATGACCACCCTTTTGAGGGTCTAGTGCCTATTTCCCTTGGGGATATGGAGTCAAGGATGATAATGATTGAGAACTCGACTTCTTGATCAAGGAGGCTCGGAAAGTCAACTTCGTCCAATGTTAAGGGAAAAAGAAGAAAAGTGACCTTCAAGCATTTATACATCATGCAAATAGTGCAAGCATATCGAGATAAAACAATGTCTAGGACATTTCATTCATCTAACAATGGCCCATACATTAAACATGCTAAATATACACTCAATTCCACATTCGAATGATGCAACAACTAGCCCTTATTATAGCGAAGTTCAACATTATGAAACAACAAGAATATATCATTAAAATTTACTTACAGTGTCAGAGAGTATATCCAACAAGTATCACATTTGCAAAACACGAAGCTTCAAGATAAAAATGTCCCAAATCCATCCATCAAAATTCATCCATTTATCCAAAATGATCCTCCAAGAAGAAATGAAAAATTCTCTAAGAATAGAGAGATCCCAAGTGAAGTGATGATACAAATGAATGTAGCTAACATCAATATATACCCCTCTTAGGAGTTCGAAATAGCCTATGGTCCTATATTAGCCCCTAATGATAAAATAATGTGCAAATAAAACCCTTATTGGTGACAAGCCCACCAAACTAACTCATAAGTGGAAAAAATAAGCCTCACAGGGGGCCAAATAATAATATGTACATGTCGTGGGGCCCTCCAAAGGCCTAATAATGCACTGAAGTGCCATAATGAAGAATAAATTCCTCGGAATATGATGGACAATAGGGTGGTCCCTTGTTCTCCAAGTAGTAGACCTGTGGTGCTCCTAGTGGGTGAGGGGGCACACAAATGACTCCACGAGTCTCCATATGTATCAGAGATGCCTGTAGATCCTCTGCAAGGGCACGAGGTAATGGAATGAATGCTTCCATGACATTGTACAAGTCTTGGGACACCTGATAAGAGTGTGGGGCTCCTGTGGGGCCTGCTGGGCATTATTTACCAAGCACATCACCATCATCTCAAAAGTGGATTGCTAGTAGTCTCTGAACATTGATGAGGATCCGTGGAGTGCCGTCTGCTGCTGTGGAGGATCATGGCTCTCTACGTACACCCTGTGTGCCAATGTAGCTCTCTGGGGGTCATGATCTCGTATAGGGAGACCAAACCCAAATGCAAACCACTTGCACTCATGTATAAGATCCAATGTGTCCCCTAGGCTTCCAGTACGACCAATCATTAGAATAATAATGTAAAAGAGCTTACAAATCATGGATAACAAAGTGGGCATTTCACAATGGCATTCCCTTCTGTAGTGGGCTTTGGCATGTGCTAGTGTCTCCATACTCCAAAGGGGGTTAGCCACGTACCTTATTAAATGGTTTTATCCTTTAAACGGGATAGTGTTGATATTTATAGTATCGAAAAGTGTTCCAGGTCTCAAATTTTGGGGAGAGGCTTGGACAACAATATTCCAGAGAACCCAGAAATCGTTTGAGGAAATTCCACTCGGATTTTGCTTTATTAAAATAATTAATTATTTTAATGTGATCCCTAAGTCTAAATTTAGGGAAATTAAATAATTAAAGGGTATTAATAAAGCAAAGTTTGAATCTTCTAGAAAACGAAGATCAAGTCATCTTTTAATTCGAGCCATTGATTTAAGGATATAATCTAGTCCGTTGATTCATCAGCGAGAGGACTATAAGAGAAGGCTTGAGGGTGTAATATTCCTAATTAGCAACAACTAATTGGAATATTCGATTTTGTTTAGTTTTGCCGTCTATAGTTTGTAAATAAATAAAAAGTGAGTGGAGAGGGTCTAACTCACTTAAGTGAAATAAAACATCCACTTAGTAGCACAACGTTGTGACTTAAGGGAGAGCCAAGGGACCCAAACACCACATAGAGGAGGGGAGCCTACGTACACTCTAGGAGCTTCTACGCAGATGAGGATGAGCACGTGGAGGAGAGAGAGGCTACGTTGGGGTTTTTGGAGGGAAACCAACATTATAAAAGATGGAGGAGCCTCCTCATTGCATTCATTCTATTGTTGATGATTTTGAGCTAGACGTTTTGTCTTCTTGAGCACGTTGGCTGTTTGGCCTGTCTGCAGCACTGTTTAGTGCATTGAGTTTCTCCGGTCGGAGATCTCGCCCTTAGCCCGGGGGACTTCGAGTGCCTGCTCGGGCAAGGTTATTTCTTCAGTATTTTGTGAGAGGTTTTGCTGTTTGGGTTTGTTGCGGAGCTGGGCTTTCATAGAGACTGCGTAGTCACTGGGAGAGAGGACGCAGTCCATTTTGGAGGTGCTTCGGATCGGGATTTCCGCAGGACATCTAGCTGAGATTTTGAGCAGAGGGTCAGCCTTTGCCCACAGGAGGATTTTGGTGGAGTTTGAGATGGTGTTTCAGCTATTTTCATTTAGCCTTTGTGCAGAGCCTTGGAGGCCAACGTAATTCCCTGAGGAAGTATTTTCTGGTGATTTTCGGGGGTCGGCTATTTTCGATATGGTTTCTGGGTTTTGTCGGGATTGGTGAGTAGAGGAGGATTGCAGATTTTCAGCTCATTCCGGCAAGGGGATCAACCCCTAGTCTTCAGTTCATTCCAGTAGTAGCAGATACACGGCAGTTTTCTAGCAGCTGGGACGCAGTTCATAGAGCAACCATTTCCTGTATTTTCTGAGAGTGTTTCTTCACTTGCCTTGGGCAAGATTAGGTGCCATCACTGTGATCACCTATTGTACTTCATTATATTTCTCAGATTAATAAAATGGCCTAGCATTTCCTCTCTATGTTTTTGGATGAGTTGCCGTATTTTCTTTCTCTGCTATTATATGTCTGCTGCACTGTTATTCATATATATTCTTGAGCATTCTAGTTCTATACCACTTGGTGTGTTTATATTTCACTCTTAGACAGAGTCTGGAAAGGGCCAGGTAGCCTTCGGATCTCGTCCTCTTTTCAGAGGCGGAATATCCGGTAAATGCCCTCCCAGTCTATCTCTGGTTGGAGTTTGCCGTGTTTTAGAGATATCTCCGAAACGGGATATTACAGTGGTATTAGAGCATAGTTCTGGCTCAGCCTGTGGTCTATGACACCAGGGAAAAGACCATATATTTGCTATAGAGGCAGGAAGTACAGAGACCGTGAACGTAGGTTGGAGAACACCTACGGAGAGGGAGACTGTGTTCGGGTGGTGGACACAGAACAAGAGGAGCCTGTGACAGACACAGAACAGGAGGAGCCTGTGACAGACGCAGAGCAAGGGGAGCCTGTGTTAGATACAGAATTGGGGATTCCGATGGCAGACGAGGACGGAAAGAGATTTGCGGACCAGCTCCTCAAATCAGTGCAGGAATTAGCCAGACAGCTTGAGGTGATGGGTCAGAGATTCACCGCTGTAGAGGCTAGACAGCGTGAGACCCTGCGGGTTTTCCAGGTTGGAGAGGGATCAGGTACATCCCACCATTTGCCGGAGCAGGGTGTTGCTCAGCGTGATACTCCTTAGCCGATGACTTCACGTGCACGTACCCGCTCCACCATGCCCACTTTCTTGGGAGTAGACACAGGGGCAGGAGCCCAGCAGGAGGTAGAGCCTGGACACATAGGTGAGTATTTTGCAGAGTATCAGGCCTACGGGCAAGAGTTTAGGGATGCTTTCACGTTCAGATATTTTGTGCAGCTCCAGCGGGATAGTAGACCCCATGACCATCATAGAGGGCACTAGCATTATCATGATGGAGATTCCCACCGTGCCTCTAGCAGATTTCATTTGCCTACGTTTGATGGATCATCAAACAGTTCGACAAAGTCTTGGGTGGAGAAGCTGGACATCTATTTCCAGCTTAACCAAATGTCGGAGACGGAGGCCATCAAGGTGGCGACGTTACATTTGGATAGTGAGGCCCAGGACTGGTGGTTCCATGGGATGGTTACACTCGGACATTCCACAGTGACGACATATGCCGAGTTTACCAGGAGGTTGATGGAGCGGTTTGACTAGAGGGATCTGGAACAACACTTTGTTGAGCTGACGAGGCTCAAGCAGACTGGGAGCCCCGAGACCTACATTGCAGATTTCTTGAGGGTTTCAGTGATGGTGCCAGATCTATCCGCAACTCGGACGATCTATATGTTTGTAGAGGGGTTAGTAGAGCCACTTCGGGGTCTAGTCAGGTCTACTAGACCATCGACACTTCAGGATGCTATCAGCAGGACCCGAGACTTACAGGATGCATTGCCCAGGACGCGGACACCTTACCCCCAGAGACAGGGTTTCCAGCCCAAGGGGAAGGATGTGAGGGTTCCTCCTCCAAAGGAGAATCCGGGACGGGCACAGACAGATGATGATGCCAGGAGGGAGTTGAGGAAGAAGCAGCTGTGCTTCACTTGTCAGGAGCCGTGGGCACCAGGGCATAGGTGTGCTGCTGGCAAAGCACACTTCATTGAGGTCTTCTTCGATGATAGCGGGGAAGAGGATGAGGAGGATGATGAGGAGGCAGGAGATAGTCAGACGGCCCAGGATTAGTTGCCGCCTCCACCTCCAGGGACAGGAGGTGTAGCTTTTGCACCCATAGGAGGGACCCTTGCAGCCTTGCGAGGAGTTCCTAAGTATTTGACGCTGCGCGTACGAGGATCAGTCTTGGTTGACAGTGGGGCGACCCACAACTTCATTGATGCACAGATGGTCGAGCGGAGGGGTATACTGACCGAGAGCTTTGACGGATTTTCAGTCTTGGTCCCAGGAGCCCAGACGATGCAGTGTGCCTGGTATGTTCCAGAGTTGGCAGTGATGATTGGTACCTACACCGTGATTGATCACTTTTTCGTGGTCAACATACCAGATACCAATGTGGTACTGGGTGTTCAGTGGTTGATTACTCTGGGGAAGGTCACCACGGATTGGGAGGCCTTAGAGATGGAGTGGGATGACAAGAAGACCGGGAAGCATGAGAAGATCCACGGGATGCACACTTACCCACCTCAGATAGTTTCGGCACACCGGATTGAGGCAGACTTCCGGAAGGGAGACGTAGAGTGGGCGGTTGAGTTGCGGGCATCAGAGGCAGAGACCACCGGTCGAGCAGTTCATCCAGATATACATGCCATTTTTGACAGGCATGATGTAGTGTTTGGGGATATACCACCAGGTCGGCCACCGGACCGAGGGTTTGAGCACACCATTGAGCTTGAGTAGGGTATTCAGGCGGTGATCACTACACCCTATAGGCATCCCAAAGCCTATCGGGATGAGATTGAGTGGGCCATCCAGGAGTTGCTGGCTCTTGGGCACATCAGACAGAGCACGAGTCCGTTTGCTTCTTCCGTAGTGTTGGTGAAGAAGAAGGACGACACCCTGAGGATGTGCATTGACTACAGGGCCCTGAACAAGAAGACCCTGAAGAATAGGTATCCTATACCCAGGATTGATGAGTTGATGGATGAGCTGAGAGGAGCCAAGTTCTTCTCGAAGATTGATTTGAGATCAGGGTGCCACCAGATTCGCGTAAGGGAATAGGACATTCCCAAGACTGCCTTCAGGTGTCATTATGGACACTTTGAGTTTTTGGTTATGCCTTTTGGGCTGACCAATGCATCAGCCACCTTTCAGTCTTGTATGAACCATATCTTTCGCAGTCATCTGAGGAAATTTGTATTGGTCTTCTTCGATGACATACTCATATATAGCAGGACTTGGGAGGAGCATCTCCAGCATATAGAGGCGGTACTACGCATCTTGGAAGAGCAACAGTTCTATGCTAAGCTCTCCAAGTGTGAGTTTGGGATGACGAAGATGCTGTATTTGGGTCACATTATTGGAGTGGACAGAGTGAGAGTCCATGAGGAGAAGATTAGAGCCATCAGAGATTGGCTGGAGCCAAGGAACGTGACAGAGCTTCGAGGGTTCATCGGGATATGTACCTATTACAGGAAGTTCGTCAAAGGTTTCTCATAGCTTGTTGCACCCCTTACAGATTTGACGAAGGAGGCATTCAGTTGGTCAGATACAATGCAGCGAGCCTTTGATAGGCTCAAGGAGGTGATGAGTAGCTGCCCCGTGCTTGCATTGCTGGATTTTACGCAGCCATTTGTCTTGGAGTGTGATGCGTCAGGAGAGGGGATCGGCGCAGTATTGATGCAGGGGGGACACCCTATAGCCTTTGAGAGCTGGAAGCTCCTTCCGCATGAGAGGTTGTATTCTATATACGACAAGGAGATGTTGGCCATCATGCATGCCTTGGCCAAATTCCGGTAGTATTTGGTAGGGAACAGGTTCAGGGTGAGGACTGATCACAATAGCCTCAAGTTCTTTTTGGAGCAGAAGCAGCTATAGGAGAGGCAGCAGAAGTGGATCAGTAAGATCCAAGCATATGACTTCGACATTGAGTATGTCAAGGGTAAGAATAACGTGGTAGCAGATGCCCTTTCACGTAGACCAGCTACGTTATCTCTTATGAGCTTGGATACAGATTGGAGGGCTCGACTTTTAGTGGAGTACTCCTAGGACAGATTTGCATGTGAGGTGCTGGATGGACAGGTGGCGGATGACAGGTACAGGGTGGTTGATGAGATCATCTACTATAGGGACAAGATCTTCTTGACTGAGGGATCTCAGCTTAAGAAGAAGATACTCTAGGCATCACATGGTTCTCCATTGGCAGGCCATCAAGGGTTTACCAAAACCTACAGGGCCATTAGAGAGAGGTTCTCATGGAAGGGCCTCAAGGAGGATGTACTCCAGCATATCAGGGAGTGTGATGTTTGTTAGAGGAACAAGGGGGAGATGAGCCATCCCGTAGGATTGTTGCAGCCTCTTCCCATTCCGGAGGGGAAATGGGAGAGCATATCGATGGACTTCATCACAGGGTTGCCCATGGTGCAGGGCAAGGATTGTATCTTTGTCGTCGTTGATCGACTGACAAAGTATGCGCACTTTTTCGCCATATCCGCGCATTACACAGCAGCACAGGTGGCTGAGCTGTTCTTCATAGAGGTTTTCAGATTGCATGGTCTTCCTAAGACCATCATCAGTGACAGGGACAGCCGCTTCATGGGCGGATTTTGGCAAGAGCTTTTCCGGCTAGTGGGGACGGAGTTCACACCGAGTACCAGTTATCACCCACAGATGGATGGACAGACGGAGATAGTTAACAAGTGGCTGGAGGGCTACTTGCGTAACTATGTTAGTGGGCAGCAGCGAGCATGGTTGAGATGGTTGCATTTGGGGGAGTACTGCTACAACATGACACATCACAAGTCCATTGGTATGTCATCGTTCTATGCTTTGTATGGGTACCATTCCTTATCTTTTGCTGATGTGATGTTCGGTGCTAGCAAGGCTCCTAGAGCCAAGATTTGGATCCAAGAGAGTCAGGACATCCTCCGAGTTCTCAAGGACAATATGGCTATAGCACAAAACCAGCAGAAGCTGTATGCCGACAAAGGTCGGGTGGAGAGACAGTTTGAGGTAGGGGACTTGGTCTACCTACGATTACAACCATACTGACAGTCATCGCTGAAGCAGAAGGGAGTCGAGAAGCTCAAGTCTCGCTTTTACGGACCATACAGGGTGATACGCAGGATTGGGAAGGTTGCGTATGAGTTGGAGCTGCCCCAAGGCAGCTAGATCCACACCGTTTTCCATGTATCATGCCTGAAGAAGGCGCTAGGGCAGTAGGTGACATTGACAGAGGAGCTACCACCTACGGATGATGAGGGGCACTTGGTGTTGCAGCCAGAGGCCATTATTGACACCAGGGAGAGGCAGTTACGGAGCAGGACAATCCGGGAATTCCTGGTGAGGTGGAAGAATTTGCCGGATGAGGATGCCACTTGGGAGAGTGAGAAGATTTTGCAGCATCCATCACTTTAGTTGCTTGAGGACAAGAAACATTCTGCCGGGGGAGACTGTAATATTCCTAATTAGCGACAGCTAATTGGAATATTCGATTTTGTTTAGTTTTGCCGTCTATAGTTTGTAAATAAATAAAAAGTGAGTGGAGAGGGTCTAACTCACTTAAGTGAAATAAAACATCCACCTAGTAGCACAACGTTGTGACTTAAGGGGGACCTAAGGGAGCCAAACACCACGTAGAGGAGGGGAGCCTACGTACACTCTAGAAGCTTCTGCGAAGATGAGGATGAGCACGTGGAGGAGAGAAAGGCTACGTTGGGGTTTTTGGAGGGAAACCAACGTTATAAAAGATGGAAGAGCCTCCTCATTGCATTCATTCTATTGTTGATGATTTTGAGCTAAACGTTTTGTCTTCTTGAGCACGCTGGCTATTTAGCCTGTCTGCAGCACTGTTTAGTGCATTGAGTGTCTCCAGTCGGAGATCTCGCCCTTAGCCCTGGGGGACTTCGAGTGCCTGCTCGAGCAAGGTTATTTTTTCAGTATTTTGTGAGAGGTTTTGCTGTTTGGGTTTGTTGCGGAGCTGGGCTTTCATAAAGACTGCGTAGTCAGTGGGAGAGAGGACGCAGTCCATTTTGGAGGTGCTCCGGATCGGGATTTCTGCAGGAGATCTAGCCGAGATTTTGAGCAGAGGATCAGCCTTTGCCCACAGGAGGATTTTGGTGGAGTTTGAGGCGGTGTTTCAGCTATTTTCATTTAGCCTCTACGCAGAGCCTTGGAGGCCAGCGTAATTCCCTGAGGAGGTATTTTCCGGTGATTTTCGGGGGTCGGCTATTTTTGATATGGTTTCTGGGTTTTGTCGGGATCGGTGAGTAGAGGAGGATTGCAGATTTTCAGCTCATTCCGGCAAGGGGATCAACCCCTAGTCTTCAGTTCATTCCAGCAGTAGCAGCTACACGGCAGTTTTCTAGCAGCTGGGACGCAGTTCATAGAGTAGCGATTTCCTGTATTTTCTAAGAGTGTTTCTTCACTTGGCCTGGGCAAGATTAGGTGCCATCACTGTGATCACCTATTGTACTTCATTATATTTCTCATATTAATAAAATGGCTTAGCATTTCCTCTCTATGTTTCTGGATGAGTTGCCGTATTTTCTTTCTCTGCTATTATATATCTGCTGCACTGTTATTCATATATATTCTTGAGCATTCTAGTTCTATACCACTTGGTGTGTTTATCTTTCACTCTTAGACAGAGTCTGGAAAGGGCCAGGTAGCCTCCGGATCTCGTCCTCTTTTCAGAGGCGGAATATCTGGTAAATGCCCTCCCAGTCTATCTCTGGTTAGAGTTTGCCGTGTTTTAGAGATATCCCCGAAACGGGATATTACAGAGGGTCATTTGGAAAGCAAGTCAGACACATTCTCAGTACCCGAAGGAAATCGATTATGAAGTAAGAGAATTCGATTTCAGAGGGTGAGTCTATAGAGGCGGGGTTGTAGAGACAGAAGGAGGGAGAAGTAAGCAGAGACAGACAAGAAGAAAGGAAAAAGGACGAAGAGAAGGCAGTGCTGAGCAGCAACACTAGCCCTCCACGCAGTCCAAGCAGGGACTATGCAGAGGGTGTAGGAGGTCATCCCGTGTGTTGGGAATTCTTCCGGATTGTCCGGAAAATTCATATTAGTTGTATGCTATTTGATTCTGCTTGTTAAGACTTCTGTAAATGATATTTTCAATTGCTGAAGATTAATACAAACCCTCATCTGTTGCACCGGTTTTCCCACATCGGGTTTTTCCGGGGACAATTGTCCAAAAATAAGTGTGTTCATTGTGCTATATGTATTATTTTTGTTCTTCTGCTTTGGATTAGAATGAAGTACTGCAACTATGTTTATTTCAAAATTTACTGAAGTATCTATAAATAACTTATCAAATAAGTAGGCAAAATAAATCATTTACTGTAGTAATAATTTTTAGAGTGAAAATTGCACATGGTATTAGAGCTAAAGGCAAAAGACAGAAAGGGAGGTTATGCAATGGAACAGAGATCTGACATTAATACAATTTGGAAGGGCTCACACAGTCCTCCAGAGCACACAGAGAAATAGAGGGAGCATGACATATCTGTTCTGTCATCTGGACTAGAGGAGGATTTCTCTCGTGTGTTCGACACGGCCTCTCCAGGAGTTTTGTATATTGAGAATGGAGCATCTGCTCATATGACGAGAGTTCGAGAACGTTTTTCGAGCTATCGAGAAGAGCAGATGAATTTCCAGATCACAATGGGAAACAAGGCCAAGTGTTCCCCATTGGAAGAGGTACCATAATATTTCAGACATAAGTTGGCAACAAGATTCGGGCTACAAACGTTTTGCATGTACTAGGTTTGGGGATGAACTTACTCTCGGTGTCTCAACTCCAGAACAAGGGTTATGACGTATACTTTATTGGAAATAAAGTTTATGTCGAACATCCTAGCTGGAAAAAGAAGGCACAAATTGGAGTGAGGAGCCATAAATTATATAAGCTCCAACTTGAGTCCCCAATGGTACTAATTGACAGTACGGACGAAAGGGATCTGAATGAATTATGGCACAAAAGGATGGGGCATTTACATCATTGAGCCTTGAAGATTCTCAAGAAAATTGTCATAGGAGCTCCAGAAGTCAACACAAAGAAAGATGAGGTCTGCAGGGTGTGCGTACTAGGGAAGTATGCCAAAGCAACATTTCCAAGAAGCAACAGTAGGACCAAGAGTGTATTGGAGTTGATACACTCAGACATCAGCGGTCCAATGTCCACCACTGCTCTCAGTGGTGCAAAGTATTTTGCTACCTTTATTGATGACCATTCCAGGAAAACTTGGATCTACTTTCCCAAAACCAAAGATGAAGTCTTTGAGCGTTTCAAAGAATTGAAGGCGCTGATAGAAAATTTAACCAGAAAGAAGATCAAGAAGTTGCAATCAGATAATGGTGGAGAGTATATCGATAAAGACTTCACCAGTTTCTGCACAAAGGAAGGCATCAAGAGGGAATGGACAACTCCATACAATCCAGAGCAGAATGGAGTGGCAGAAAGGAAGAACAAGACCATTGTAGAAGCTGCAAGTGCAATGCTGTATGACCAAGACATGCTTAAATTTCTGTGGGTAGAAGCCTACAATACAGTTGTGTATGTGTAGAATAGAGTGCTCCATAGAGCATTGGGGAAAGTGACCCTTGAGAGTATGTTTACGGGCAACAAGCCTGAGGTAAGCCATATCAAGATATTTGGCAGTATGGTGTATTGCCACGTACTAGATGAGAAGAGGAAGAAGTTGGGTCAAACTGCGTAGAAGGGTTATCTTGTGGGGTATAGCGAAAATGCGAAGGCATATCGCATGTATATTTCGGAAAACAGGAAGATCGTAGTGAGACGGGACTTAAAATTCATGTTGGAGAGAGCCTTCAGAAGATGCCGGGAAATGGCTATAGATACGCAGATTGAGGAAGATCCACTAGTTCAGCCTCATCGAGCTATAGAGGATGGCTTGAATGCCTCTCCACGACACAAGGATTCTGAGGAAAGTTCTTCCGAAGAAGAGCAAGCAGGAGAGCAGGAAAATCCACCCACTACCAGTGGGAGAATGAGCAGAGAGCTCCAACAAATTCTGAGGGATGCAAAAGAGTTTGTTGGAGTCCCTAGAGATGGAAAGAGGGTATGCAGGCTGTTAAACACACACAGGGTAAATAGAGAAAGTAAACACACAAGGAGAAAGATAAGCAAGAGTTTCTTTACTATTAATCATAGATGTGCTTTTATAGTACATTAGGTGACCCTTGGATTCATCTTCCAAGTGGTCTCTTGGACTCCTTTTGTCCATTCGCCTTCCACACCTACCCGTTGAGGATTAGGTGTCCAACATTCCCCCCCTTAATCCGAAGGGGTATGTGTGAGTCCAAGAGGAGAGTTGTAATACAAATCTGCAAAGTATGCATGGCAACACTTAGGCTGAATCAGCTCTCTGAAATGTTGGCATAGAGAAGTGGTTTAAGGATGACCACCAACACTGGAACGCTTAGTGCAGTTCTCGGAACTCTTCCAAATCTGGCAAGAAGTTGAGGGCTTCTGCTAGAGGAAGTGTCCCTCATATTTGAAGAGGGAGACCTTCAACCTAGAAGAAGGGAGGTCTACAACCTGTGATGGTTTAAGGATGACCACCAACACTGGAATGCTTAATGCATTTCCCGGAACTCTGCCAAAGCTGGCAAGAAGCTGAAGTCTTCTGCTAGAGGAAGTGCTTCGAATTCTTTGAAGAGGAAGAATATGAACCTTGCATAGATGGTTTAAGGCTGTCCACCAACCAAAGGAATGCTCATGGGCATCCGTGTCTCTGGCTACAACTTTGAATCTGGAATGACAAGTTGTGACTCAGGCTCGCTTGAACTGTTGTGTCTCTGGCTACAACTCTGAATCTAGAACGAGAGATTGTGGCTCAGGCTCGCATGATGTGGCTTCGAAGCTTGTATATGACCACCATTTTCCCCCTTGTCAGGTACAAGGTGAGATGATGGCGAAAAATCAACTGTAAGATTGTTCAATATTCTAGAACATGTTTTGACATGTGACTTAAACATCTTCTTGGCTGTTGATGCCCATTGCCAAGAAGCGATCCATCCAAGATGAGTCTTTGTTCTTGTAGTAGGCTTGTTTTTGAAGCATCTGTGTGAAGAATGGGTGTGTTGACCACAATGCTTGCATGGGTGAAGATCGAAACAATGATCTTTCATATGGCCAACTCGATCACAGTGTTGGCATTTTTCAATTTGTTTTTGCTGTTGTGGAAGAGAAGCAGGATCTGGAACAACTGAAGGTAAACTGTCATGCGGAAATCCGGCGCTCTGAAATTGAATGGGCTTGGAGTAGTCCGGAATATGAAAGGACAATTCCTTGTCATATCCAAGACCAGTTCTGTGCTTGTTGTGGACAAGCTCTTCCCAAGGTCTGATGATGGGCTTGAGAGGTGTCTGCTGCATTTCTGCATCTTTTTGCACATCTGCTTCTGAATGGGTACTGAATGTGGACCAACCTGAACTTTATATTCTTGCTACTGATGGGAGTCCCTCTCAATTTTCTAAACAGAAACAGGTTCAGAAAGATTACTCTGCTTCTGTAATACCTCTTGCTGCAGCTGAGATTCAAGTTGCAGAAACTCGATCTTCTCTTGTGCATTTTGCAAAGAGGTTCTAATGTCAACAAGAGAAGTTTTGTTGATTCTTACTGTATCACGATTAGAGGAATGTATCATTGTTTTTAAGAACTCTAATACTTTACCAATTCTGGTTATTTTGTCCATTGTCAAAATTACACTTTAAAAAATTGATCACAACTGTGCACAAAGAGATAAAACCTGGGATAACTGTATAAATATATTTGTAGTGATGTATGCTTCTACAAGAGGTGCCAGGCTTCAGTTCATAATTCCACATCCATTTATCAACAATCCCCTTGATTGATATTAGACCATCAGTAAGTTTCACTTTCCACAGTCAACAAATAGACTTAGAAACTTGACCCAGTAAAAGAAATATACAACTACACACTTAACCTCTATAATGACATCCAAAATGAGACAAACGCATTCAGGTATGGCAGAAATTGACCCAAGATACCAATAGACCAGCCAACAACAATATATTAGATAACTCGTCCCCTTTCTCTTCAGAAAAACTTACCTAAGTGAAGAACTGCCTTGAGCCACCCTTCGCTTCTTCTTCCTCTATCCTGAAGCCCAAAAAATTTCAAATTCGCAGGCAATTCCGGGTGTCTTTGCAGATTCACAGTATTGAAATCTGTTTTTGACTGATTGAGAAGAAAATCTTGCAATGGCAGAAGAAGGCAAGAGTGCAATCAAATCTCATCATATACTAGCGACTTTTCAGTGTCATCGCTGTCAAAAACACCACGAGGAGGACTGCACCAACCCATCTTATTATAAGGGATATTCTGACTGTTGCGAGCATAACATATCTCTCGGTATATGAAATGAAAGGTGTAGATGGACGGACAACGGTATCTGGAGGTGAACCCTTCTTATCATTGCTTATTTCTGCATCTAATGGACTTACTGGGGTGTCCCATATTATATTTGCGGGACTCGAACCGATGCCGACGTTGTATGAATGTACCACGAGAGGCTGAGCAGTAGTGGAAGTCGGCGATAGAGGCAGGCTTGAGCAGTATGGAGGAGACGACGGTGGAGAGGATCGAACGTGGACTGCGTATGAGGGAGGTCGATGAGTGGGAGTAGTGTTGAGAGGAGTTCGAGAGTGTATGAGGCCAGCTCACCGTTTCCATTAAATTCAAAGGTTTCACAGAGATTGGGAGATTTCACTTAAAGGTTTTGGGCATTCTTTTAGAATACAAAGAAAATGAATAGAGGAATTAAGCACAATTTGGGCATAGTGAAATTCTGGGTAGGAAACCAACGACAATGCATATGGAATGGCACAATCTATATAACATCAACCAATCAAGCTGGTTTGGACAACATATTGCATAGTAGTGTATTGAGAAGCTCTTGAAAGCTGGTGCAAATTTCATATTAAAACAAAAGGAATAGATGATCACAGAGAATAGAGGTAGAAGGGAACTGTTGACCTTCTCTTTGTGTATATGGGGCAGGCAAAGAGTCAGGAGCGTATATAGCCTTCGTTTATTCGGAACATCAGAAACATGTCGCTTTGCTTGCACTTTACAACACAATAGTTCGTTCCATAGAAGCTGCGATCTCAAGGATGGAAGGCTTGTATGTCTGCTACTTGTCGAAGCAACTGAACACAGACCACATCAAGTCCACCCGTGCATTCACACTCTGGACCACGATCGACAAGCAATGAGCTCAGAGCAATTGTGAGGAGAGGTTTGGGCTGAGGAGGAGTTCAACTTCGATCACCAGGGCGGCCTCACCATACCTTGTGAGGTTAACGTTTTCAAGCAAGTCTTGAGGGCTCCTAGGCAGAAACGACCCGACCGGCTAGAGACTGAGCCTCGAGGACTTTTACCCCAAGGAGCGTGAGTGTGGATCAGAGGCCTGTTCCAAGGTCTGGTATTCCGGCAAATTTCTCGGTCCCTTGGGAGCTGCTGTGCTTAAATCATGGTTGCGTTGCCGAGGAGGGAGATGGACTGTGTGAGCAGCGTGGGAGATTTATGCAAATTATGATGAGAGCTCTGTAATGGAGGATAACAACGTATGGAGGATATGCAACGGCTCCAGAAATGGTGGAGGAGTGATAAACTAATTCAATAAACGCTTGCCGAAAACCACTGAGTGCATTGTATCATATTTTAAGGAGGAGTTTATTTCACCAAAAACAAATTCTCGCTGGATAGTATTCAACGCAGAAAGAATCTGAAGTTTTCTCAACGGTCCCTGTCTATTTGCAGTCATAGCTCTAAGGTGAAGTTCTAACAAGCAGAACTGAATTTCGACATATGTGCAGAAATAACAAAGATAACAGTGCGAAAAAATCGTGGAGGAAATAGCTACAGTGCAAAGGCGATATAGGAGACAGTCGACATAGGAGTTACAAGGATTGAGATAGCCAAATTTAGAACCTGCGCTCTGATGCAAAACTGAGGGAGGAAGGACTGGCAATAGAGAAAAACCACAAAAAACAAGTGGCTCATTCACATGAATAGGCAGTAGATCTCCGGCTCTAATACCATGTTAAACACACACATGGTAAACACATAAGCAAAAAGATAAGCATGGGTTTCCTTACTATTAATCATAGATGTGATTTTATAGTACATTAGGTGACCCTTGGATTCATCTTCCAAGTGGTCTCTTGGACTCCTTTTGTCCATTTGCCTTCCACACCTACCCGTTGAGGATTAGGTGTCCAACACAGGCAACTTGACAGATACCAAGCACTGGTAGCACAGGTCGGAGAACCCTCCAACTTTCGGGAGGCAGCTCAACATCAAGTGTGGGTAGATGCCATGGTGGAGGAGTATAGCTCCATTATGACGAATGATGTATGGGAAGTAGTCCCTAGACCTCAGAAAAAATCGTTTGTAGGATCAAGGTGGATCTACAAGATCAAGTACGTTGCAAATGGTAGCATTGAGAAATTCAAAACCAAGTTTGTGGCTAAGGGGTGTGCACAGAAAGAAGGGATCGATTATGAAGAAACCTTCGCCCCTGAAGCTCGGTACACTTCAATCAGATCCGTCATCTCTCTTGCAGCGCAGATGGGATGGGAGATTCACCAGATGGATGTCAAGACAACGTTCTTGAATGGGGTGATAGAAGAGGAAGTGTACATAGAACAACCAGAGGGCGTTGAGACACATGAGCAGAAGACTCATGTTTACATGCTTAAGAAAGTCCTGTATGGTCTAAAACAAGACCCCGGAGCATGGTATGGGCGAATTGATAGCTACTTGCAGAAGATGGGATTCGTCAAGAGTGATGCAGATCCCAACCTCTACTATCTGAGAGTAGGGGATGAGAGACTAATCTTGGTATTATATGTAGATGATCTGTTCCTTACTGGATCATCTAAGCTCATTAAAGAACGCAAGGAGAATCTGGCTACCGAATTCGACATGAAGGATCTGGGGCAAATGCACTATTTTCTTGGTTTGGAGGTCTAGCAGTAGAAGGGAGAAATCTTCCTTGGGCAAGGGAGATACACTACAGAGATCCTAAAGAGGTTTTAGATGGAAGACTGTAGACCCATGGCTATGCCAATGATTACAAACTGGAAGAAGGTAGACACGTCAGAGGATGATGAGGCTGATCCCACCTTGTATAGGCAGCTCATCGGATCATTGATGTACCTGGTCAATGCTAGACTGGACATTTGTTATGTAGTGAATACCCTTAGTCAGTTCATGGTGGAACCAAGGAGGGCTCACTAGGCAGGAGCTAAACACGTTCTCAAATATTTGAAGGGGACAATCGAGTATGGGTTGAAGTACACCAAGGGCAATGAAGTCCAGTTGAGTGGGTTCACAGATGCAGATTGGGCTAGAAGCCCAGTGCATCGGAAAAGCACCAGTGGGTACTGT
Organism: Pinus albicaulis; assembly: GCA_034641835.2. Taxonomy (NCBI): domain Eukaryota; kingdom Viridiplantae; phylum Streptophyta; class Pinopsida; order Pinales; family Pinaceae; genus Pinus; species Pinus albicaulis. Next base: position 26,283,448 of record CM076582.1, on the reverse strand, counting down.
TTCAGTCTCAGATCAGGAATGACTTCCTGGTGCAGTAGGAAACAAAAGTCCGTTGCACTGAGCTTAGCCGAGGCAGAGTATATGGCAGCGAGCACAACTTCGTGTGAGGCCATATGGCTTCGTAAACTACTCTTGAACTTACTCAAGAAGAGGATGGAACCGACCGAAATTATGTGTTATAATCAGAGTTGCATCAAGCTCTCTTAGAATCCTGTGTTTCATGACCGGTCGAAGCACATTGACATTTAGTGCCACTTCATTAGAGACTATGTCCAACGGGGAGCTGTACAGTTGAGGTACACTCCTATAGGAGAACAGGTGGCAGATATCCTCACCAAGGCTCTAAGTAAGATTAAGTTTACTTACTTCAGAGAAAAGATGGGGATGGTCGAGAACCCTTTCCAGTAAAGGAATGGGTGGTGTACAGAGATAGAGGGAGCTGTAGTACGGATGAGGCAGTGGCAGAGATAGTGTCACAAGCAGCAGTACAAAGGGCAGCAACACAGAGTTGAGAGGCAGCACCAGGACATCAGCAGTGCAACAGATGCTTTAGAATCAGAGCAGTACAATTGGTACGTTGCTTGAACACTTTCCTCACTAAGAGGGAGCGTTGATTTTTATAGTATCGGAAAGTGTTCCAGGTCTCAAATTTTGAGGAGGGGCTTGGATAGCAGTATTCCTGAGAACCCAAAAATCGTTTTTGGAAATTCCACTCCGATTTTGCTTTATTAAAATAATTAATTATTTTAATTATTAATAAAGCAGAGTGTGAATCTTCTAGAAAACAAAGATCAAGTCATCTTTTAATCTGAGCCATTGATTAAGGATATAATATGGGCCGTTGATTCATTAGCGAGAAGACTATAAGAGAAGGCTTAAGGGTCATTTTGAAACCAAGCTAGGCACATTCTTAGTAACCGAAGGAAATCAATTCTGAAGTAAGAGAATTCGATTTCGGAGGGTGAGTCTGTATAGGAGGGTTGTAGAAACAAAAGGAGGGAGAAGTCAGCATATACGGAGAAGAAGAAAGGCAGAGAACGAAGGGAAGGCAACACTGAGCAGTAGCACTAGCCCTCCACGCAGGCTTACGCAGTCGAGGTAGGGACTACGCAGATTGACGCAGAGGGGGTCGGAGGTGATCCCGTGTGTCGGGAATTCTTTCGGATTGTCCGAAAAATTCATATCAGGTGTATGCTATTTGATTCTGCTCGTAAGGACTTCTGTAAATGATCTTTTCAATTTTTGAAGATTAATACAAACCGTCATCTGTTGCACCGGTTTTCCCACATTGGGTTTTTCCGGGGACAATTGTCCAAAAATAACTGTGTTCATTGTGCTATATGTGTTATTTTTGTTCTTCTGCTTTTGATTAGAATGAAGTACTGCCGCTGTGTTTATTTCAAAATTGACTGAAGTATCTGTAAATAACTTATCAAATAAGTAGGCGAAACAAATCAATTACTGCATTAATAATTTTTAGAGTGAAAATTTCACAGAGAGTAGGTCCAAGGTACATCCTTTGAATGGTTGTGGTAAGTGATAAATAAGTGAAACGAAGTAGGGAATGAGAGGGGAAATCCTGGGCCACATATTGGGGCATAGGGTCAACCAGATAAGGGGAAGCCCACACCAGGGTATATATTGTGTAGGAGGGAGCAATCGTGGTAGATGAGGTGTCTTGACCTTGTTTTTTCCACCCTTCTTTATATGCCTTTTGCCTTTCATGAATTTTCCTTAATTAACTGCTCGGGGCTCAAGGATAAGAGCATGATATGTCAGATATAGCAGTAATTACCCCTTTAAGGTAGGGCCGCTCATTGCCCTCCAAGGGTTGGGACAATCATGGGTTCCTGTATGACAACAGAGGCTCATCTGGGGCCTATGGAACCAAGGTGATGGCCATGAGTAAGGGGCAGATCTCATGCATTGGCTTTTGCCCACATGCTAATCATTTTTGTCCCAACAATCTTTTGCATTTTGTGGTACAATTTCCTGTTAAGTGTGGCCAATTATGCTTTTTATTTTTCTTTTAGTCGCTTCAACCTCCGGGGCATCATTCCAGGCCTAACCCAAGGTGGGGGCTAGGGGATAGGGAGGCTGATCCTATGTGGATCCATGGGGGCTATGTGGACCCAGGTGGGAGAAATGATGATTGGGGCTATACTGAGTGGAGGGGGAGTAATATATGCGGATAAAGGAGCAGGACCACGCACCCAAAGTCGGGGTTTTGCAAGTAGTACCACCCTAGAACCAAATGGTCAATAAGGAGATCCCAAAGGACTAAGATGCAAGGGTAACACCCAAAAGAGATCAAGGGGACAGGAGCACAGACTAAGCCCACTCTTTCCGCCAAATCCCCCCATCAATCCATGCCCAAAAGTATCCATGATAAGTAAACCCAATACTTAATTACCAAATGATAAGACATACCTTTAGATTCAGGAGGCCCACCTTCAAGCATATGATCAATACAGATGGGTGAGGGACCACATGGCTGTCTTAGGTGTCGGAGTAATGGCACAACGAGCTAGGAGGAGGCTGCAAGGGGCTGTTGGTTGGCGGCTGAGGTCCTTCATGGAGAAATTATTTCTCCTAGGGATATCACCCACAAAGTGGTGGGTAACATTTGGCTCCAACTGGGACGTGATCTCTCGAAGAAGTGGGAAAGGCTACTCAAACAGGAGGTCACGAGAACTCCAACAATCTCTTGGTCACCATAGGCTTGTTATCTGCACATGTCAAAGATCAAAGCTACGAGGAAACATGTTTTTCACGGTGTCTAATGATCACCCATGCTTAATGTCAGCCCATAAAACCAACAAGTAATAAAATATGCAAAGTTTAATCTAAATGCAACTAATCTATCATGAGAAATATCATACGATGTTAGTTCTAATGCAGAAATCAACATGCAATATCCTACTCTAACATGCATATAGATAGGCTACCACTACGTGTAATCATAAAGCTAGTTCAACCAACATATTATCATATCAATATCAATATACTCATGCCTCCTGTTATGATTACTCATCTAGCAAATCTCAAATCGAATGTGGTCATAGTCACATGGAGGATGAAGGCGATGGGAGGTAGGAGAACATGATCCCCCTTCGAGATAAAATGAATCCCTAGGAGAAAGAAAATGAGTTGATCCAGAAGTGTCGGGCTTCCTCTCCGATTACAGAATGGAGGAATGGATGTTCACTCTCAAGAATCCCTATGACGATCATTACTTATAGTATTATGTTTTGTAGATACCACCAAGTTGTGATGAGAGGGGAAGGGATATTGAGGGAAAGAAGTGCAACAACTACGGTTCTTGAGGTGATGGTCACATTAGAGAGGGGAGGACATGGAGTGATCAAAACCCCGAGGGTGCGTCCAAGGAGGTAAAGTATAATCACTAAGGGGTTCTTCCTTGACACTACAGTTCGAAGGGGAAGGGCTCACGAACACTCGAGATCATATGAGAAGGGGTGAGAGAAACACTTGAGGGAGACTTAAGATGATGAGCAAGAGAAATGGGAAAAGGGGAAAGTGAAGTTTCAACTAGACCGTTTTCTTGAAAATCCAACTCTAGAGGTTCAAGCGATTTGAATATACTCCCAGAATCATAAGGGTGGTAGGTATGAGGAAGGGTTTTATCAGTCTTGTCATTATTGGTATCAAAGGTAGGGCCTTCCCAAAAAGGAGAATCAATTATCTCTAATTGATCCTTTTCATGCAAGGGAAAATAGTAATTTTCCTTCTGAAGGGTGTCGATGGATATGCCCTTATAAATAATGGTCGGGAGAAAGGGAAAGCCAAACTCAGACTCATCCTCCTTGTTGGTATCATAGATGGGAGCACAATCAAATGGGGGCCCGACAATTTTCCATTTCTCCTTTTCGATACAAATATAATCTTCAATGTTATCTTCCAAGGAGCTCATTGGATCTCCTCCCTCAATGTTCTCGAAAGGAGAGTTGTTAGGAGTGACACCCTCGAGAGAGGTAAAGTCAACCACAACTTTACTTTCGATAGCCTCGTCATCCTCAACACACGTGCTCTCAAAATCATCCCATTCATCATGTAGATTCAACAAGGACTCATCTTACTTAGCTATATCCTCAAGGATATCTTCATCTTGGTTAGTTGACCAACGAGACGACTCTTCTTTCCTCCTCTCTTGAAGAACAATAGCGAAGGTATTTGTTACATGATTTCGGTAGTATGCTTCTAAGAGGAGAGCATTAGTGGGGTTTTCTTTATACTCACATTTCATCTTATGAAGCTTCACCTCTTCTTCATGCAAATGAAAGAATACTTCATTAGAATTACATTCCTTCATGCATGACCTACTATATTCTTCCATTCTTTCTTGCATGATTTGGAGGCTCAAAGGATCCAATTCTTCATCATCCTCGGAAGAGATATTCTCTTTTTCATTGCATGGTCTTCCACCTCCATAACTGACATTTTCTCATCATCCTTGCTTGCACTTGAGCTTTCTTCAATGTTATCCAATAGATTACCCTTCGTGGGACTTTGTACCTTGTTATAGACTTTGATCAGGTTATCCAGGATATCCAAACCACATGTTATGCAAGCAAAGTCAAGAAGGTGAGTAAGATCCCTCTCATAGGAATACCTCACCGTGTCAAGTTGCACTTGTTACGACCTATTAAACCTGAGCATGAATTCCATATCCATACCTTCCAATATACTTTTATAGGATTCTGCATACTTAACCACATTCTTTTGTAGTTCTTGAATGTCTTGGTCATTGAGCTTGGCAAATATAGGACCAAGACAAACCTCCATTTTCCGATAGTCCATTTTTTATGATTTTGCATATTAAGATTAAGATGGAGTCGCGAGGGTGAAACGAAGTGCCTCGATAGATGCTTGCTTCACCCTACAAGCATTAACTTTAGAGTGCAATGAGAACTAGGGCTGCGTTCTTTCAATGGAGTCGCCACTCAAACCAGTAGGGGACTTAAAGGGGTTCCTAATAGGGCAACTGCTAGACCAAGGGCAATGGTGGAGGCTTAGCCCATTGTCACCACGACTAAGACTCCCTCCTCTTTACGAACTTTCACCGATGGGAGGAGTCTCGATATTTTGGGAAGCCACTGGATAAGTCAATGAATAGATATGAAGTGATCCCAGAAACCCTTTCCCAAGGAGGATGTGAATAATGGTACTTGCTTGCTCTTTAAGCAAGGGACTTGCCTTCCAAGGGAGAGGGGGTGAGGATAAGGTAGAGGGGTACAACTTGAAAAGGTACTTCACGATCCCTAAAATCCTATATGAACTTGGTTTTCCAAATAGCCCTTGATGATTAGTCTTTGGTAGGAAACGTGACCACACAGGACCAAGTGGACCTAGCACAGGTTCGGGGATGGAATATAGCAACCAATGATGTTTCTATCCTGGACAAGATGAGGGGAAAGGATCAGGCAAGAAATTTTGCTTCAAAAGGTTAAATCAATCCTGCTAGGGTATAACCTTAGGGATGCCTAGGAAAAATTTGGTCCTAGAGCTAGGGCTTGAGATTCCTAGAGATTTCATCGTGGGAATTGCCTCAAATTTAGAGGGGAGGGAGGGGACCCACCAATGCAGTAGCCTTCAAGAGATCGAATTTTTTTTGTGGGTGGATTCTCGGGAAATTGATGCCCTAGGTGACCTATCAGGGCTAGACCTGGGAAAAGGGGAAAAAGGTGAAAATGGCCACCCTTTTGAGGGACCAGTGCCTATTTCCCTTGGGGATGTTATCACATTTTTATTCTTAATTTAAAAAATAAATAAATTTTAAAATGCTAACAACGAGAGTGTCAGTTTTTTTTGTAATAAATTCAGTTTTACTCAGTTTTTCCTATAAAAGACAGTAAATACGGGTGCCGTTTCTGAGCATTTGGAAACAAAATTTTAAAAACCAAAGGGGGTTTTTATTGTTAACATGCTCATTTAAAAAAACCTTTTTCAGTTTTTACACAAGTGCATTGGTTTGAGATATTCGAAGGAATCTTTAAGACCTAGTTTTCAGGATTTTGGCAATTTAGTATTTTCTTGTTTTATGCACGGTTTTAAAAATCAGTTTTCGGACAACATAAGATGAATTTTTGAAAACCCAGGAGGTTTTTGTCCACAATGGACCCATTTATTAAAACCTCTCTTGGTTTTCTAACATCTATCACAGTTTTGAAGTTTCGAAGGGATGATTGGACCTTATTTTTCTGGAATTCGTGAGGGAAAGCCTGATGGACAGTTGGTGACTTGGATGCCACCTCATCAAATTCGACTTGCTGTTCTTTATCTCCAGCAACAACATTATCTTTAGATACAGATAGGCTTGGAAGGTTTTACATACATGAACTTGAAAGATATTTTAAATATCTTAGATTTTGTAATTATGTGGTGACTATTATTGTGCAAGCTGTTATGTAAGCCTTACATAAACAATTTATGAATAATTAAAACAGAGTTGGAAACTATTGAAAAAACACTTGTAGTTCGCATCTGTTTGAGCAATCTTGAATGTATTTGCAGTGTTTAATGAGGCATTTAGTAGGAAATTCATGTTTTACATTTCCCTGACAGTCTTTCTCTGTTATTAATTGTTTCTTCCATGTTTGAAATGTTAGTGTATGAGGTTGGATTTCATTTGATGCTCTCTTAAATTATCAGTCATTAAATACTTGTTGTTTCCAGCACTTGTAAAACCCTGTTTTCTCTCAGTCCACCTTTCTTCTAAATCTCCCAAATAGTCAAAGGACACGTTACTCCCATGCTTTCTACAATTTGCTCATTAGATCTGTGATCTCATTTGGTTGATAGCAAGACTCCATGCCCAATGGTAGGTTTTGAAGATCATCCAACCAATTCATCCCTAAATTAAAATCTGGCCACCTGAACTCAATTGCGGAAAACCTTCTACTACAGTGACATAGAGTAGTTGAGTTTTACGGAGAGATCCCCCTCCGGGTTGAAGGGTCGAATTTCAACCTAAAAGTGGTTTGAGGTTACCTTAGGGATTTTCGTTGCAGCCAAGGTTTTCCCTAAGTGATAATAGGGGATATGGAGTCAAGGATGACAATGATTGAGAACTCGGCTTCTTGATCAAGGAGGCTCGGAAAGTCAACTTCGTCCAATGTTAAAGGAAAAAAAGATAAGTGACCTTCAAGCATTTATACTTCATGCAAATAGTGCATGCTTATCGAGATAAAACAATCTCCAGGACATTTCATTTATCTAACAATGGCCCATACATTAAACAAGCTAAATAGACACTCGATTCCACATTCCAATGATGCAACAACTAGCCCTAATTATAGTGAAGTTCAACAGTATGGACCAGCAAGAATTGGTCATTAAAATTTACTTACAGTGTTAGAGAGTATATCCAACCAACATCATATTTGCAAAAAAACGAAGCTCTAAGATAAAAATGGCCCAAATCCATACATCAAAATTCATCCATTTATCCAAAATGATCCTCCAAGAAGAAATGTGAAATTCTCTAAGAGTAGAGAGATCCCAAGTGAAGTGATGATACAAATGAATGTAGCTAACATAAATATATACCCCTCTTAGGAGTTCGAATTAGCCTACAAGCCTACATTAGCCCCTAGTGTAAAAATAATGTGCAAATAAAACCCCTATTGGGGACAAGCCCACCAAACTAGCTCATAAGTGGAAAAAATAAGCCTCGCCGGGGGCCAAATAATAATATGTACATGTCGTGGGGACCTCCAAAGCCCTAATAATGCCCTGAAGTGCCATAATGAGGAATAAATTCCTCGAAATATGATGGACAAGAGGGTGGCCCCTTGTTGTCCAAGTAGTAGACCTGTGGTTGTCTTAGTGGGTGTGGGGGGCACACAAATGATCCCATGGGTCTCCATATGAATCAAAGATGCCTATAGATCCGCTGCAAGGGTTAGAAGTGATTGAATGAACGCTGCCATGACATTGTACAAGTCCTTGGACACCTGCTAAGAGTGTGGGGTTGCTGTGGGGCCTGCTGGGCATAATGTATCATTTAAAGCCAACAAAACCCTACCTTTTAACAACCATCAAATTGATCTAGGAATAGAGTACTTGAAACTTGGCATAGAACATTTAGGCCTTTTAGGTTCTGTCAATACTTTGTCACGTCTTATAGACCTGATATCAATCATCTTGAACCATAATTATTGAATATCCTTTAGGTGAGCTTAGGCAAGCCTCCCTTATGGTCAAATACCACTAAAGAGTAGGAGAAAGGTTGCTAAGGTGACATTGGAAACCCTTTCTCTTTTTTCCATAAGATCTAATTTTATCTAGTCGGACTTTGCATTAGGTGTGCTAGATTTTGTGTCAACAAGGTCCATTATGGATAGGATATGATGAAGATGCTAGAGGATAGTAATAGACGACAATGTAAATGTCCCTGAAGAGAAGGGAAGCACCTTGAACCCAAGCACCTTGAACCCATGCCCACATAAACCGAACAAACTCATCTATGGCCACCAAAGAAATCCTACTCCGAAGGGAGTCTTTAATGAAACAAGCAACTCCCCCTAAACCTTTGAGACCGCCCGAGTTCCTTTTCTCCTGTCTATATGCTAAAAACCGGAGGTATCTTGAAATGTATGGGAGAGGCAGAGTAGGGCTCTGATGAGTCTTGGTGATGAATAAGATGTCTGATGATATAAGATCATCATTAATAGACCAATTAATTACACACACAACAATTATTTTCAAGATTCAAATGCCTATTTTGTGACAAGTGCCTTGAATTTTCTCTTATGGACAGATACGATCATCATGACCACAATAGTTTATGCTTTTATTTCATTGATAGGAGTTGAATCTTGATTGATGACTTTATTCTTGTTTTAACTGTCAGGATGGAACAAACTATTTATTAGAGTGTGGTTTTTTAATTTTTAACGTTATGAGTATTTTAGGTAAAGCATTAAAAGTTGTGTTTGCCAAAAGGTTTTCTTATATTCACTTTCCTTTTGTTTAGGTGGAAATGATTCTTCAAGCATTGGAATATGAAACTGGTACTCGTTCTATTCTCTTATTTTGGTATCTTCTTCTCTATGTTTTGATAGGTTGTTTGATTTTAAAATATTTACCATGTGCTTGTAAATGAGGTTGCCTAGGTTTATTCATATGGAAATTTGAAATAGTTTCATGTATGCTTGTTTTGCGTGTTATTGTGCTCTTCAGTTGATTCTCCAAAGATTTTTGCTTCTTTTCAATATTTCTACATGTTATTTGATTTGAAATGTTTGACCATATGCTTGTAGAAGAAGTAGCCTAGGTTTGTTCATATGGGAATTTGAAATAGTTCTATTAATCTTCGTTTTATCTATAATTGTCGTTGATTCTCCAAAGATGCCTGGTGGTTACAATAGCAGCCTTCATTATTGCATTTTTAGATTGTCTTTTTATAAAACAAAGGGATTAATGAAGTGTTGGATAGCTAAGTGTGTGTGTCTAAATATATTTATTTATTTTTTCATTTAGTGAAGTTATTTGTAGTGAATTTACATTCACACCATAGTACACTTTCATAATTGCATTTTTAGATTGGATTTTTTTGAAGCAAAATGATTGGTAAAGTGTTTGACAACTAAGTATAAATTTCGTTTTCACTGGCAAGGTTATTTGTAGTGAATTCAAGTACACATCGTTGTGGAACTTGTGATTAGCATGACACCAAGCAGAACTTGAAAATCCGATGGCCCAATGTACAAGGCACTCATACTTCTTTCTCTCTCTCAACCCTAAGGGGAATTGTATTAAATGTCTCTAGTATGATGAACAACTGTGAAAGGCTAAGGCGACTTGGGACTCGATCATCTAGTGAGTACACTTTAGAGTGTTTTTTTTCACTTAGCTAATTACTCTCTCTTTTTAGCAATGAATAATTAGCTGAGTTTTTTCACTCACAAAATTCCAAAGCTGGAGTGACGGCTTGATGATTGAGCCTTAGGTCTGTCCTAATGCTTAGAGTCAATGTATATTACCATACTAGGACATATCTAAAGTGTTGCAAAATTTGATTAGGTTATTATAGTATTTTTTAGTTTATTAAAAATTCCCACAGGACTAGATTTTTAATTAAATTCATTTTAAAATTCTAAATAAGTGAGCCTAGAAGATGTTGGGGGCTTATAAGTACTTAAAAATCATGCTCTCCATCCCAACATTCTTCTAAGGTTCACTTTGAGGGTAAAAAATGAACTATGCCATCTCCAAACCCACTTTCCTATGTTTGTGGCATAAAGTGGTGGAAAAAATGAAAAAAATAAATAAAAGGTGGAATAATAAATATGTTCCTTTGTAAGAAATGACATGGAAAATCAAGGTCAAGACAAAGATTAGTTGAGGAGTAGTTCAAAGATGACTTGGAAGCCACCTTGGAAAACCAAGTCAATAACCTTAATGAGACCGAGTTGACTACTGTTGAGTAGGGTCTGTTACTGCTCAATCTAGTAGGGGCCCTAGGAGGAGTACATAACGGACAACTACTAGACCAAATGGCAACAACGGGAGAAGGGCTGACTGTCACCTTAGCCGATGTCCCTTGCTCTTTACAGATTTTCACCGATGGGAGGACTCTCGGTATGGGGGAAATCACTTGAATGATAAGATCAATGGCAATGTATAACGTGATTTCCATGACCCATTCAAAGGAAAGGCTCAATTAATGGTTCAAATGCTTGACGAAAGGCTCCGCAAGAAAGACCTATGAAGGATGACGTCGGGCTAAGGAATATTCAATAATGATGAATGCCTAAGATCAAAACTTCCAAATCCCTCACTTGTGATTGATGTGTTTATACTAGGGTTCAAAGTGAGGCAAGGATGGCTCGTTCAATGGAAATATTCAATTGAAGTGTGAGCTTTGGGAGAAACTAGGGTGACTTTCCACAAAAAACCCCTCGAGAGAAATACTATAAGAGACCAAGACTTGAGAGATATATCGTGTAAAGTCTCATGATTCATCCAGTGATCACCTATAGTTAAGGGAAAAGGTTTTGAATGATGAACTACAAAGTGCAAACCTTCAAGAAATCCCCAAGTGAAAGGAACTTCAAGGGTTCACTCCTGGTGTGATAGGTAGGGCATCAATTTATTTGAAATTCCACCATCGAAATTCGTTCAAAACAAGAGGATGCCTAGACGAGACATAAGTGAAGAACCTTGTCTAGACGAAATCTTAAAATTCCTGCTCCGTAAAATTTAGCACCAAGCCCTAGAAAATATCCGTATCCTTAGAGAACGAAGAAAAGAGGAAGAAAAGAGGTGAAAGAATGATATTTTGTCAAGGTAATATGATCACCAATGATCTAGGACCATAGCTATTGGGAAGATTAGAGTTGAAATGATCAAGATCTACGAACTTTTCTCTTCAAGGAGGCCTAAAGAAGCAGCTACGCTTTCTGTGGATGCAACTTCACGACAACTTTGGACTTTTATACTTCAATATGCAAGATTTGATGACGTTTCAAGGTAAAAGGTGCACAACCTACACCTAGGAAAATTCATTTTTCTTGCCAAGATGAGTAACAAATGCAATGAGCCAAGATTACAGGTTTCTCATAAATTCACATTAATTTTTAGGGCACAAGTAAAATCATGGCATAACATTGCATACATTAGACATGAAACATTATTAACTTCTCATGAAAAGAGCACTTACATGACAAAAAGAGTATATCCATCCATAAACTTGCCGAATGGAAGCTCCAAGAGAGATATAACAAATATTCCACACATCAAAATGCATTTAATCATCCAAATCATTCCACTAATTGCAGGTCTGAAATCTTTAGAAAGATATATCCCAAATCCAAGTGATGATGAATGAGAGAGAACAACTCTCTTATATTTATACAATCCTATAAGGGGTTCGAATGGCTTAATTTAGCCTAATGATGCCCCTATAATAAAATAATGTGCAAAATGAAGTCCCTCATGTGCCATAATGAATAGGAGGGCTCCAATAACAATGATGAAGGGGGTGGACTCTTAATCTCCAGGAAAATGACCTATTGTGCTCCCAAGTGGTTATGGGGGCAGTTAAGAACATCCTCATGGGTCTCCAACTGAAGCAAACAAGCTTGTGCTCCATCTATAAGGGCTAGAACAATGATGCAATCCCGCCCTTGTCTCCTTAGGTGAGACGAAACCCCATTTGGGCCTTGGATCAACTGCCAAGTGTATGGTGCAAGTGTGTAGCTGGTTGGGCAAGGTGGTCCAGGTGCATCATCATAATCGAACAAGTGGGGCACGAGCAAACAATAAGTGATCCCTTGGCATGGCTATCTGCTCTCTGCTCGCAATTCTCACCTCACAAATGCTATTAAGACCCTCTGGAGGGATTGGATCCTATATAGAGAGACCAAACCCCAAGATGAAGACCGACCTGCAATCCCGTATAAGATCCAATGTGCCTCCTCGCCTTCCAATACAACAATTCATTAGTGTAATTGAGCAAATGAGCTTACAAATCATGGAACCAAGTGGGCCCTTCATAGTTGCATGCCCTTCCATAATGGGCTTTAGAATGTACAGGTGTCTTCAAGCTCAAGAAGGAGGTTAATCAAGGACCCTATTAGGTGGTTTCAACCTCTAAGGGAGTGACAGGTTCATGGTACATCTGTCAGATGGCAGGTGTCATGTGAAATAGTGATGGAGCAGAGTTGGGTAATAGGGAAGGCTCCAAGTCACATGCCATGGTACAAGGGTAGCTATAATGAGGGAAGCCCAGACTTGGGTGTATAGATGTAGGACAGAGCAAACGTGGCACAGGAGTTGCCCTGAACTTTGTTTTTCCACCCTTCTTCATATGCCTTTTGCTATTGATTTTTCTTTTATAACTGCTCGGGGCTCCAGGGAATGAGAGCATGATGTGAATGATATAGTAGTGAATACCCCCTTAAGGTTGGGCAATTCATCACGCACCAGGGGTTGGGACAATCATGGGTTCCTCAATTATATAAGGGGATCAAATAAGGGGACTTAGGAACCAAGGTGATAGCCATAATGATAGGGGAAACACTCATGTTTGGCTTCTGCCCACGTGCTAAATTTTTATATCCTAGCAATCTTTGGCATTTTATGGCACATTTCCTATTGTAAGTGGCCAAATTATGCTTTTAACTTTCTTTTTAGCTACGTCAACCACCAGGGCATCGTTCTAGGCTCGACCCAAATTGTGGACAAGGGGAGGGGGAGGTTAAATCCTTGTGGACTCGTTGGACAAATGTGGAATTGGATGGGAAATATGTGAAAAGGGGTTATAATGAGTGGAGGGGACTGATGTATGTGGTGTCGGGAAGCGGGACCTCGCAACCAAAATTGGGATTTGCCATGTAGTGCCACTTCTAAAGCTAGTAGCCAATAAAAGAGATCCCATAGGACTAGGATACAAGTTTAACCACCAAGTTGGATAAGGGGACAAGAGTACAAACCAAGCCCATTCTTTCTGCTGAATCCCCCCATTGTTTCCCGCCCAGAAGTGTCCATAATATGTAAGCAAAAATACCCAACTACATAACGAAAGCCATACCTTTGGGGTTGGAAGGCCCACCTTCAAACATACAATCATAACAGATGGGTGAGGGCACATAATGGCTAGATTAGGTGGCCTAGATGGTGGCACATTGAGCTATTTGGTGGCTGCTGGCTGTCGACTGAAGACAATCTAGGAGAAATTTCTCTTGTGGGTGTCACCCATAGGTGGTGTGTAACAGGGTCAATTTGCGGACCTAGGGGGTCGAGTTCTTTTTGGAGATTGCCATTGATTTTGAGGGTCAACTATCTGTTGTTCATTTCAGATTATAGTGGAGTCTGTCTCCACCTTTACCTCCGCTTTCTTCCACCTGTTTAGTTGCTGGTTCCTACAATCTATGCTGGCAGACTTTATTATCTTCCACACAGTGAGGGTTGATTCTAAGAACAAAGGAGATTAGCACATGTGGGGGTAAACTGTTCAAACGTTGAGTCCTGGCCATATTACTTGGAGTTTGCACCAGTCAACAAGGCAAGTGGCAGAGTTATGTCGCTGCTATACATGGGATGCCTTCTAGCTGTCACTTGTAGGTCTGATTTGGTTGATATGTTTGCTAGTTTGAGGAAGTTGACTGCCACCTACAAGCAGTCATCTCTCCACTTGGAGATTCAACCTCTCCTTGGGATGATCACCATCTCTTCCACTTGTTGCATGATCTTTCATTGGTATTTCCTCCCAATGTTATATAAAGAGACCCATTGGGGCTCTATCATTTCATGGTTGAAAGCTCATGCTTGGGAAAACTCTGTTGGATTTTGTACTATTTTTATTTCTCTAATAAAATCAAAGACTTTGGAGGTTCGAAGGTGTTTTTTCTTGCTTGGTGATGGAGGGAACTTGTTGATGTTTTAATTTGTTTCATAGCTTGTATGCCTAGATCCCTGGAGGGATAGTCTTATCTTAGGGAAGTGGTTAGTAAGTATTTACTTTTCATTTGGTACACTTTTCATTTGACCTATGTAGAAATTTTTGTTTCCCACCCCGGTTTTCAGTTTCACCTTATTTCTCCATATAGTTAAATGCCCATTCCCATAGCCTTACATTCAACAAGCTGAAAAAATAAATATTTTCTATAAACACAAATTCTGGAAATTTTCACAATGCTGGAAATGCAGAAATAATACCCAGCAAAATAATTCAGCCACACACAGATTTTTGACATGCTGATTTTTGGTCAAGATGACCCTGGAAAAACCCCCTACAACTCTTGGGGAAAACTAGTTCCAAACCATAATCCACTGATCCCTGCAAGTACCGCAAAATGTGTTTTGCAGTAACCCAGTGCACCCTCTTGGGCTCACACATGAACTGGCTCATTGTGTTGACTGCAAAACAAATATCTGGTCTAGTGTTGACCAAATACATCAAGGAACCAATCAGCTGTCTATACAATGTGGGATCCAACAACTCAGAATCCGAAGCATGAAGCTTCTTCCAGTTGGTGATCATCGGTGTCGACATGGGTCTACAATCCTCCATGTGGAATCTGCGAAGGATGTCCACAATATACTTCCCCTGCCCCAGGAAGAAATGCCCCTCCTCTTGCCACACCTCCAAACCCAAAAAGTAATGCATCAAACCAATGTCCTTCATCTCAAACTCCGACGCAAGATCTCTCTTACAGTGCTCTATGAGTCTCTCTGCACCCGTAATGACCAAGTCATCCACATACAGCACCAGAATGAGAGGCTCCTCACCTATCACAATGAAGTATAGGTTTGGATCTGCCTCACTCTTTGTGAAACCCATCTCTTGCAAGTATGTATCTATCCTGGAGTACCAAGCTCTGGGTGCTTGCTTCGGGCCATAAAGGGCCTTCTTTAGTCTGCATGCATGGGACTCCTTCCCATGCACCTCAAAGCCTTGTGGCTACTCAATGTACACCTTCTCTTGTATGAAGCCATTGAGAAATGCGGTCTTCACATCAATCTGGTGGATCTTCCAACCCATCTCTGCTGCTATCCATATGATGGAGCGAATTGAAGTATATCGAGTCACGGGAGCGAAGGTCTAGCTACAAACCTTGTCTTGAATTTCTCAATGCTGCCATTTGCAATATGCTTTACCTTGTAAAGCCATCTGGAAGTAACCACAGGTTTGCCTTCAGGCCTCGACACCACCTCCCAAACTTCATTCCTCATGATAGAAGAATACTCCTCCTGCATGGCCTCTCTCCAGCCCTGCTGGCTAGCTGCCTCCTCATAGCTAGAAGGCTCAGAGTCTAAGATGTTGGCAACCATTGCCATGTAGCTACAAAACCTCTCAGGTGGTCTACTCTCTCTGACCGACTTCTTAGGCCCAGCAACAGATGTGGCCTCTTTCAAGGTATCCTGAAGCCACTTGGGCTTCCTCTACCCTGAGCACACTTCTCCCACTGGAGAATGAAACTCCTCCTCCTCATCACCAGGAGCCTGAACTCCTGACTGTCTGTCTGCTGTCCTCCTGCCTGAACCTGAAGCTGTAGACGCTGAAGTACTGTGTGAACTATCCATTAGTGGACTCCCTAGTGAATTGCTCTGCGGACTACTCTGAATGCTGCCCGAAGCACCACCCCTCTGACTCTATGAGCCACGCTCACTAATGGACTTGACAATGTAATCGATGTACCTCTGGAGCCTCCTGATCCTTGCCCACTGGATCCCTGTGACTAACTCAACTGCTCTTGAGGGTCTGGCTGATCCAGATACTCTAACTTTTGTGACCTCCTGAAAGCCCTGTCCTCCTTGAACTTCACATCCCACCTGACAACAACTCTCCTCTGTGCGGGAATATAAATCCGAAAGGCTTTCGAGGTCTCACTGTAGCCCACAAAGATACCCTTCTCTGCAGTGGGCTCTAGTTTGGTCCTCTTCTCCTTGGGTAAGTAGGAGTATGCAATACACCCAAAGATACAAAGATGACCAACATTAGGATTCTTCCCAGAAAAAGCCTCCTCCGGAGTCACATGCCCCAAGGCACGCTGCAGACTCCTGTTCTGCAAATATACAACAGTGTTGCAGGCCTCTGCCCACAAAAACAATGGTAACCCTTGATCATGTAGCATGGCTTTGGCAGCCCCTCCGATGGATCTGTTCTTCCTCTCCGCAACCCCGTTCTGCTGGGGGTTGTACTCAATAATCAACAAACTCTCCAAGGGTGTACTCACCTCAATTGTCCAACCTCAGGGACTTGATCCTCTGACTTGTCTGAGTCTCCACAAGAGCTCTGAACTCCTGAAACCGCTTGAAGACGTCACTCTTGGTCTTCAAGAAATAAATCCAGGTCCTGCTGGAGTGATCATCAATGAATAATACATAATACTTATATCCACTCAAGGAAACATGAGACATCCGACCGCTCACATCGGAATGAATCAAATCAAGTATCCCAGTCGATACGCTGTCACTGTTGGGAAAAGCGGATTTGGCAAACTTGCCCATCGCACATCCTCTGCAAGTATCAAAGTGATCAGTACTGAAATCTGGCATACCTGTAGTGATCTCCCACAATGTCCTCAAGGCTCCATGATACATGTGCCCCATCCTGCGGTGCCAAATCTCACACAGCTCTGAACTGCTAGCTCTGCTACCGGTACTACTGCTCAATGCCAAAAGGGGCTGAAAAGCAAACTTGTACACCTTTGCATAGCGTATACCAATCACTCTAGCTGAATCAGCGAGAGCGCCCTTGGGATATATCAGCACCTGTCCTCTCCTGAACAATATCTCATATCCTCTGTCCTCCAAAGCTGAGACGGATATGAGGTTCTTCCTCATCCCTGGCACATATAGAACATCTGACGCCTTCAAGGGAGGTTTGGGTTCCCTATCAAATGTCAATGTTCTCACACCGATTGCTCTAACAACGTTGTCATCTCCGAGTACTACCTCTATATCAATGCCACTCTCTGAAAGCTCTGAGAAGTACTCACGGACTCTTGTCATATGACTTGAAGCCCCACTGTCAACATACCAGATACTTGACGATGCTTCGCTAGTGGAGGGAAATGCACACTCCCTCTCAACCTCCATGGCAGGTGATCCCGCACTAGTGGACTCACAATCAATGAACCCAAACTCCCAGTCAAAGCGATCCGTGAAGTCCTCTACCTCTGTTGATGCTGCCATGTTCTGGTTCTTCCCCTTCTTCTTCTTCTCCGGACACACAACTGCATAGTGTCCCTTCTTCTGACAATTCCAACACTTCACCTTGGAATAGTCCTTCTGCGTGTTCCCCTATTTGCCTTTACCTTTGCCCCCACCACTGCTTGTGGAAGCTTGCTTCTTTCCCTTGCCTTTCTTGCCTCCTGCCAGCAGTGCTACATCCGCATCCTGTTCAACTGGTTTGGCTGCCCCAAGCTGGTTCTTTCTGATTTCTGTCTGTATGCAATCATCCCAGAACCTCTCCCAAGTGGGAAGGGTCTCACGTGCACAAACCCCATCAGCAAAGTTCAACCATGAACTGGGGAGGCCATTCACTGTAATCCGCACCAACTCAGTGGGTGGAATGACCTCTCCAGCTGCTGCCAATGCATCTCTCACATTAGTAATCTTTGTGAGATATCTAGCTGCACTATCAGTCTTACCCATCTTAATGGTCTTCAGCTTCTCCCTTAGGACCATTTTTCTGTTCTCATTAGTACTCTAGTAGAGATTGGTCAATGCTGTCCACATCTCATGAGCATTTATGTTTCCTCTTATATGAGGAATGCAATGGTCTTTGATTCCGTCTAGAATCAGTCTCTTACCCTTGTTATTCTTTTTATTATAAGCTGCCAACTGAACAACATCAGTAGGCAAATCAACAGGGTGCTGTGTGGGATGCACCATGATATCCCAGACTTCCGCCTCCTCAAAGATACTCTGCATTCTCTCCTTCCAAACACTGTAGTTACTATGCCCATCCAACCTATCCTCCACCCTCAAGCCCAAAGACATGCTTGCTGTCCTAAATAAGCTGAAAATAACACTGCTGTAGTAAAGGTAAAATTTTCTGTGTGAAAAATCAGCTTGCTGATTTTCCTTCTTGCTGTCCCAAACTGCCTTGTCAGCAAAATAGCTTTGATACCATGTAGAAATTTCTGTTTCCCACCCCGGTTTTCAGTATCACCTTATTGTTCATTATAGTTAAATGCCCATTTCCATAGTCTTACATTCAACAAGCTGAAAAAATAAATATTTTCTGAAAACACAAATTCTGGAAGTTTTCACAATGCTGGAAATGCAGAAATAAAACTCAGCAAAATAATTCAGCCACACACAGATTTTTGACACACTGATTTTTGGTCAAGATGACCTTGGAAAAACCCCCTACAACTTTTGGGGAAAACTAGTTCGAAAGCTCCTCGTTATTTCTGGAAAATGCTTTTACAGAGAGGTGAAATATACAGGAAAAATTCCAGCAAATTAATTACAGAATTATCTTGTTTTCCGTGCTTGCCTCCGCCTTGGAAAACGTGCCAAAACAACAAAAAACTCAAAACAGAAATTTATTACAGCAAATGACAGTTTAGGAAATCGTGCTCGAAACTTAGCTGTACGACCGTACAGACTGTACAGACTGTATAGAATTTACAACATTTCGCCTTTCTCGAAAACTGTGCTGGCTGCCTCAAAAAATGTTGCCTCAAAAAATGTGCCCAGCCACCTTGGAAATCGAGCCCTTTGTTGTTGTACTCTTCCTCGAAAATTGTGCTGCCTTTCTCCTCGAAAACCGTGCCTCAAAACTGTTGTACGGACTGCTGTCTCAATTTCTGTGCTGCTGTACGACCTTGCTGCCTCGATATTCGTGCAGCCTCTTGCTGCCTCGAAAACCGTGCCCTCCTTGCTGCTGTACGGATTTGCTGAGTGTGCCTCTCCTTCACCTTTTCAAGCTCTCTCCAGAAAATGTCTCTAGCTCTCCTTCTCTTCCTCTCTCAATCTGCTCATGAAAAAAATTGAATGACCTTTTTCTCCCTTTTCTCCTTTAACCTAACCCAAGTGACTTTTGGGGAATCCCTATATCCAATGGCTAAAACAACTTTAGATCTAGGGCTGAGATTAAATGCTCATTTAAATCTCACTTTCTATTTTTTAATTCACCCCACTTTAATAAAGACCCACTTAGTCATTTATTTCCAAAGTCACTTTTCCTTTCTATTTTTACATTGACTTTATTAAAGTCACTTTAAAATTAGACTTTAGTAACTTTATCACTTAAAGTCACTTTTAAATTAGATTTGACTTTATAAAATTATAAAGTCACTTTAGGAGAAAAATTAAATTCTTTTGGACACTTTTCCCTAGGCCAAAGATCAATGTCTTAGGGAACCACCTATCCTCCGGTAACCAAATTTCAACAACCTAATCATTATTGTGGGTACTTGTGAATAGCTGATATTGATCCTTTTTTCTTGCAAAGTCTCGAGCTATGGCTAACAAGCGTGTGGAGTTTTGATGTGTATTTGCATGCTACCTCTAATATACAAACAAATTAGGGGTATTCATTCTAAACACTTCCAAAGGGCTGCCACATTTTGATCTTGGAGGAGTATTTGAGAGAGCTCCCTATTTGGCTCTCTTCCATCAATTGAATTTACAAGCAACATTTTGGTTACTTGTGTTAAGAATTTGGAGGACCGGTGATTAATTTAAATTCTCTTATTGATAATTACTTGTGAGCTTTCTTGAGTTACTCATGTCTTCTCTTGTTTAGCTTACTTAGTCTTTCATCAAGTCAATTACCAAAATACAAAAGACACAGATTTAAGCTCTTCGAGCCAGGGCAAAACCTCTCCCTCTTGGAGAGGAAAACCCACGAGAAATTCTTCTTATAGATCTTCAAATGACAAGTACCATGACCAAGACTTAAACCCTTGACCTATGAATGCCTCCAAGACCTTGTCGTTACTTCTTTGACTGCGTCCAACACTTATCCTTCTCTTCTGCTCCAATTTACACTGACCTGTACTAGCACTAGAGAACTCGGTCTCTAATTTTCACTTATTATTACTTAGTCAAATATTGGAGACTGAATCTTCTTCACCTTGCATAGACTTATAACTTTATTCCTTTAAGACAGCTTTCTTCTTTAGGTCACTGTCTTCATGTATTGTAGGTGTATCCACAATCTTACCTTAGGACAATTAGTAAGTCCTTCTTCAAACATATCCGTACTTTGACTTTGCTTATGATTCAGATTCTTTGCTCTGCTTGGTGTCACAAAGCAGTATGCAATACTTCTGTGATATCCGCAAATTCTTCCTGAAAACAAATGCTGTGATACCTCAGATAAGTCTGCACTGTAACCCTGTACCAGATCTCAGCAATCCGCACTTATATGCTTTTTTTAATTCTGCACCTTTTTAACCTTCTGAAATCTGCAACTTTATCCTCTGAAACCCGCACTTGATTAACTCAGAACAGTCCGCAATTTTCCTGTGGAAATCACAGAGAAATCCACAATTTTTCTTGTGCTAATGAGCCACAGTTGACTGGGGTATATATAGTGCACAGTCTGGTTTTAAGGCCGACCTTACAGCAAAATTTTAGGCCGACATGTAGGCTGACTTCATCACTGATTATCAGCCAACTTTATTTCATCATTTCCAGCGTTGAATGAGAGCTGTCTTGAGGGCTGTTATGAGCCTTTCTTCCACAAGGTTTTGGAGGCATTCTTGAAACTAGATACTTCATAATCAGGACTCTTAATTACACTAGAAGACAAAACCCTATAGACATCAAGAAGTCATCTATTAATCTATAATAAAATCTTGCTCATGAAACCCATGAATCAAGTACAACAAAAATACACTATTATCTTTGTCTTTTTCTTTACATAAATTCAAAATTACATAGTCAATATGAAGACCGATCCTAGTTACACTTTTCAACAACTTGTTTGGGTTTGTTACTGACACTTAGAGTATTAGACTCAAGATTGAACCATTGTTTCAACAATGGTAATTTCTTGATCCAAAGGGAACAAGTTTGCTTGTTCCTCTTGATCAAAGCTCAAAATATTTTCTAATTCACTCGAAGTCTACTTCCATATTTTTTCTAGGATCTCTAAGACCATTCTAGCTTCTCATTGTTTCATGCATTAGATCTTTCATGGTAACTAATTAATTTTTTGTCATTGTTCATTTGGCAGAGGCCTAGGCTGCTCATTAGGAAGATTTTCAGATTCCTTCAAGGCAGCCATAAGAGCAGAGAAGGGGTGTGTTGACAGCCTTGGAAACTTTTCTCAAAGTAGCCCCAATTGGCTCCTGAAATCCATCCTTCAGTTCAGCCCTATTGGGCAGAATTCATCCATCTAGGAAGTTGATTTTCCTTGCAGACCTTTGGCAGACTTGGCTTTGTTTTTTAAGGACTGATATTTTTTATTTTTCTAGGTCGACCTCACGTTTCCCCTTTGGGCAGATTTGAAATAAAAAATTTCAGTTTGTTGTGACAGACTTGTAATCACTTTTGAAGAGGGTTCAATCACTCTTATCGTTGGGGACATTCATCTTTTCGAACTATCTGATATTGCTATGCAATTTGTTCTTAGTTGTAATTAATTTTCTAAATTCATCGAGTCCCCCTCAAAAGGAGGTTGCTAGTTTACTCATTGTAACTCATTAGACACTGGGAGAAGGCATCTTATCCTTCCAAAGGATTTTGTTGTAAGCATTTTCTCTAACTCCATATTTCATCCTCTCATTTTATGAGAGGGATTCTAACTCTAATAAAAGACTAATTTTCTTTTGAGAGCTTGGGGATTTCTCCCCTTGGCATCCCTTTTTCCCAATTAGGGAAGGTGTTTAAATGTATAACTAGGTTCGGTCTTCATGACGACGTATGTAATCATGATTTTATGTATTTGATGTAAAGAGAAAAATAAAATTATTACTGTCTTTCTTGAGGCATGGGTTTTATGCTCAAAGTTATTTGATTTACAGGTCAAGCATCCATTGAGTGCTTCTATGGCTTGCCTTTGAGTCAACAAGTCATAAGAGTCATTGTCATGTATGGAAGACCCTTTTGGGCATGTTACATATTGTAAAGAAAAAAATATTTGACTCAAAATTAGAGTCAAAGACCCTCCAAGACGTTATCATCATGCAAAGAACAAGTTGGCCTACAAGCAACATCAAGTCGGCCTCATGGACAACTATTTGACCACCAAGGAAGACTATATATAAGGATGCATCAACTTCATTTGAAAGGCATCAACCTCATTTGAAAGGCATCAATTCAGCTAACATCAAGTTCGATCTAAAGAGAAGAAAAAGACCTGGAAGGAGCAATGAAGAGGACAACCCAAGAAGGAGGAAAAGCAAAGCTAAGAAGACTGTATTTGGGCCAATAACTCAGACATGTGTGGACTGCAACTAGATTTTCTAAAGTGAAAAAAATTGCAGAGCTCAAAAGAAGCCGAAATCTAGCATTAAAAGATCATTCTTGCAAGCCGAATTCATGAGAAAAAAAGTCCAAGCTATGCGAAGGAGAGAAGCCTCTTAATCCACTCACATGTGCGAAGTAGCAGTCATTGTAGGAGGCCGAAAATTGCAGGCTGAAATTACAATCAAAGTTGCAGGTTTGAAATCTTGGTCATAAGAGAAGTGGAAGTTGCTGTAAGACATGTTTGACTAGGGTTGATTTTTTCAAAATGAAGTACTTCAAGGAGAAATTTGACTTGTTCTTGGAGGAGTCTTTGTCAAGGGTCATAGGTCTTGGAATTCGTCATTTGAAGTTCTATAAGAAGAGAAGAGTTATTGTGGGTTTTCCTTTCAAAAGGAGAGGTTTTGGCCCTGGATGAGAGCTTATCTCTTGTGTCCTCTTGTCTCATTATTCTTTATAGTTTGGTAGCTGTTTGATGATAAGAACATAATAATAACAAATGAAAGAAGAATCTAATCAAGTTCAGTAAAAATATATCACAAGCAATTGTCAAAGTAAGAGAAATCACCTAATCTAGCTGCCCCTAGATTTCTCAACATGGTATTAGAGCTAAGGTGACAAGACAAGAAAAGACAACTTGAAGAAAGAATCTAAGGAGCATCAAGGAGGACTACCCATCTCATCTCAAGGATGATACCATCTAGAAGCAACAACACGAAGAAGACCTCAAAGACTCTACTTTCAAGGACCCCACCTCCACTCAAAGAATGAAGGACTACACATTTGAAGCATTCTACACTTGTACATCCCAAGAGAGCAAAGAAGAAGCATTGCCATCATCATCAAAGGAATCATGGTCATCTCCCTCTCTTTGAAGAAAGGATCACATCTCAAGTATACTTGAAGAAAGACATCTCTAGAAGAAGTATTGTCATCTTCAAGGAAGTAATGAACCTCAACTATCATCAAAATGAAAAAAGGCATCAAGTTAAAGATATCATCATCAAAGAAGCATTTTCACTTGACAAGTACCTTTATATCTATGTCTGAATCTACTATCAAAATGACTTCATTCTGCAAGGAGAGCAACAAACTGGTTGGGTCATCAAATTTCCTTAGATGGAAGAAGAGGACACATTTGATCCTCATAGAGAATGAAGTTATTGAACTTGTTAAAGGTTCAATCGCCAAACCATCATAAGAAGAAGCATAAGATCTATCGAAATATATGAAAGGGGAATTAAGGGCTCAAAAAATCCTTATAGAATTAATCAAGGATTACCTCATCCCTTACGTAGCAATGTTGGAGAATTCAAAAGAAATCTATGATAAGTTAGTAGAATTGTTCTCCGTAAGCACTGCAGGAGAAGTTATATCTTTGAGAATTGAGCTATACAAGATGAAGGTATCAAAGGAAGAAGGGATAACCTCATACCTTATGAGGGTATCACAAATAAAAGACCAACTACAAGAAGTCGGGGAAATAATGTTCGATAAAGAAATGACCACTATTGTGCTCAATGCAATACCTAATGAATGGGACAACTTTGTATCAAGTATTTATGGAAATGATGCCATTGCATTCAATGAATTTTGGGCATTATGTAAAATTGAAGAAACTAGGTTGAAGGCAAAAATCGATGCAAGATAAAATAAACAAGTTCAAGCATTTGCTTCCATGGCCAAGATAAAAGGAAAGTTCGAAAAGTTTGGTCCTCAGAAAAAGAAGATCATCGATATGTCAAAGCTCCAATGCTATGGATGTCAAGAATATGGGCATTTCAAGAGATATTGTCCTAAACTCAAGAAGAGCAACAAGAAAAGGAAAGAAAGGAATGAAGCCCATATCATTGAAGAAGTAGAAGAATTTGATGAAAGGAAGAAGGGATAGATCTTCACTATTAAGGTCTCTCACACAAGTTATCTTCAGGTACATAGCAAGGAGAAGTCAGAGGTGAAAATACCTCTACTATGATTAAATATTGCAGTCAAGATGAGAATCATTGTAAGTATGACAAGATGCATCATATTAGAAGCATACAATTGAAGTAGAAAAGAGCTCACAACATCATTGTATCAGTAGAAATGATAGGAGAAGTAGAAATCTACATGGTTGTATCAGTCATTATGATAGAAAGAAAGTAGCTCATGGTATACTCAATGAAAGCATGAAAAGGAAACCAAAGTAGTAGTATATATGGTTGGAAGAAAGTCATCTAGCATGATAAAAGATAGAAATAAATCATCATACATCATCATCATTAGGAAGGAGCATTTGCCGGATGAGGATAATTGAGATCTTGCATTGGAATCTTCATTAGAAGGTTCACCTCTACCTGGAAGACACAAATGTATTGTTGATAGTCAACATTCCACCTTGTGTGGGATCCATTGTTTAGAAGTATGATGGTATGGTGACTAAGGTGTGCAACATGTCAAGATGGTTGAAGTACTTTCTAGCAAGGAAAGGAAATTGTCGAAGGAAGTCTAGATGAACAAAAGGAGAAAAGAGGTATGTATGTATTTGATAGATTAAGTCATGTCATCATATAGTTGCAGATAGCATGGTTGAATGCTCTATCTCATGAGCATGATCGAAAAAGAAGGATCTCTTCCTTTAGAAAGATGCATGAAGGCATATACCTTGAACTAGTTCACATATTGATAAGATGAAATCAATATAATATGTCCTCATATGGAATATGAGATGGATGACAAGATGAAAGAACTATGTATAGAAATTCCTGGGAAAGCAATATGTGAAGAAAGGAAAAATAGTTTGTGAAAGATGCAACTATTGTCACGTAAGATAAGATAAGCAATAAACATCCGATGACTAGAAGAATTAGCTATGACATCTGTTGAGAAATCTATAGGGCAATGATTAGAATTATTTCTATTTACTTGATAACTACTTGTGATGTCTTTTTACTTATTAGCTTTGTTCCTTATTATTATATGTGTGAATGTGTCTAAAGGAGGATGGGTTCCCTCCTATATATAGGCTCTTCAAGGTGGACATGGCTCGTTTTAGGTCGACTTGCCAACTGCCAGACCGACTTGGTCTTGGAGGGTATTCCGACACTTTTAAAGACAAAAATAATTTTCTTTACAAGTCACAATCTAAGTCACCAGGTTTGTCACTAGGTTTGTGTTCGTGTTCGAGTTCGACGACGTTGAAATTCGAATAAAGTTCGGCACCTAAAATTTTGCCGATAAAGTTCGGCATAAAATTCGACATATAAAAATTTGAAATAAAATAAAATAAAATAAAATATATATATATATATAACAATTTTAAGCATGTTGAAAGATAAATATGATGCACATAAATAAATAAGCATGTCAATTTTCAAAGTGCATAATGCACATTGCAAACACATAGGATTGTTGCTCAAGCATTTACATCATTTCCAGATATAAACCATGAAAGCGAGTGCCAAATTGCCAATAAAGAACCAACTTCAGTCTTCCATACATAGTAAACAAGGTGAGAAATTCATCATAAACATTAGAAGTAGCTACTAGAGTCTAGCACCCATAAGAATATCAAATTCAGCTAAACGAACGAAATATATAAACTTTAAGATGCTAGAGAAGAATGAAGATCTCTGAATGGCACCGATCATTTATTCCCCCTGCTACTAGATTTATGCTTGCAACTCAAATCCAAATTTGAAATCTGAAGCAAAGTTGAGATTCGAGAATAACTTTTCTTCATCTAATTATGCATGTGATCTCACCCATTTGGAATGCCTTCGTTAAATGAAGTTCAAAAACGTGCATGAAAAAGGTCATAAATTTAGCATCCCTTTCTGCAGAAAATAAACCACCATAATAGTAAGAAAAGCATAATAAATCAAACAAAAAGGCAAATCCCTTCTATCTCTATCTTCTTGCTAAAACAAGCCTAACAGCTAAACTTAACAAAATCTAAAACAACAAAATCTAGTTACACATGGACATTCTAGGTATTGATAAGAGGTACATGGACATTCTCAATCTGAAGAGATCTCGTAAGAAGAGTCGGATTGGTAACCCATCTATCTAGCATCATATCAACCAACATTGTCACATAGCAAGGCCTTGACTAGAAACTCTATCTCTCCACAAGATCAGAGCACAATGCTCGTGAGACCAATGATTTATAAACACCATCATCATTGTCTCTCAAGGTACATACTCAACCTGGGTGTTCACAGAGTATGACCTCCTTTGGACTATTCTTATCTTGGATAGCTAGTCCTTAAAGAATATCAGTCCATAACTACTCTTATCTTAGATGCCCTACCTCATCCTCAAAGAGTATTAGATGCCAGATGGTTACCCAATCCTCCATTCTATCTTCCCAAGTGAAGACAAGAATGGTGTTCCTATCTCTCCCTCTGAACTGGGGAGGATACATCAACCAAATCAATCTTGTCTCTCAAGCACACAAGCTTCTTATTAGGAAGAGATTTTGTCAATATGTCAGCTACTTGTTCATCAATGGAAACATACCATACCTGCAATACACCATCTTGTACTAGCTTTCGAATGTAGTGATACTTGTTGTTGATATGCTTTTTCTTTCCATGAAATATTGGGTCTTCAGGAAATTGTATACAACTGGTGTTATCACAATGTATCACTGTAGGGTCCATAGGTCCTGCAAATAGATCAGATAGCGGCTTCCTTAACCAGAACACTTCTCTGCTGACTTCATAGACTGCAATATATTCAGCCTCAACACTACTCAAAGAAACAACATCTTGCTTTCTGCTCATGCATGAGATCATGGAGGATCCCAAACTGAAACATCCTCTTGTAGTGCTCCTTAAATCTTGCTCACTGCCTCCCCAGTCGGAATCTATAAATTCCATCAAGTGGACACTATTCCTTCTATCATATTTCAGGAAGTAGTGGATGGTTCCTCGCAGATACTTAGAATATGTTTTGCTGCTATCCAATGATCATGCTTTGGCTCCACTTGGAATTGATTGAGAACATTTACTACAAAACATATGTTTGATCGAGTATTCACCAAGTACATCAGTGAGCCAATTAGTTGTCTATACTTGGAAGGATCCACAAGGCTCGATTAAGAACTCCTTAGTCTCTTCAAGTTTGTGATCATTGGAGTGGTCCTTGGTTTGTAATCCATCATGTCGAACCTCTTAAACATATTGATCACATACTTCCCTTAAACCAAATAAATTTCATCAGGTCCTTGCGAAACTTCTAGTATCAAATAGTAATGCATTAGCCCTAGATCCTTCATGTCAAATTCTGTTGCTAGTTGCTTCTTACATTCTTCAATTCGACCTTCTACACCTGTCAAGAGAAGATCATCTACATATAGAAGAATGATCACAAGTTCTCCCTTCACAACTTTAATATAAAGGTTTGGGTTAGTAAAACTTTTTTTGAAGCCTAATCTTTGTAGGTATGCATCCTTTCTAGCATACCATGCCCTTGGTGCTTGCTTGATGCCATATAATGCTTTATTCAATCTACAAACGTATGGCTTCCTGTCTTTAACTTCAAATCCAAAGAGTTGTTATATATAGCCTTCCTCATCAATTGTGCGACCTAGAAATGCATTCTTGGCATCCATTTGGTGGATGTTCCATCCCATCGATGCTGCCAAAGAGACCAATGAACGAATTGTTGTATACCTTGCTGTCGGAGCATATGTCTCTTCAGAGTCGATGCCTTCTTGTTGAGAGAAGTCCCTTGCCACAAATCTTGCCTTATACTTGTCGATACTTCCATCTGCTGCATGTTTGATCTTATAGATCCATTTGGAAGTTAACACAGATTTGTCTTCGGGCCTAGGTACGATCTCCCAAACTCCATTCTTCATTATAGATTGATATTCTTCGCTCATGGCATCCTTCCATTCCTGATGGTTGACAACTTCTTCAAAGGTGGATGGCTTTGCTTCTATTAGTTTTTTCATGTATGCTGCATAGCCATAATATTGTTTGGGTTTCTTTCTTTCTCTGAATGTGCCTTGTGCTGCTCCATGACCATCTACATCAAGTAGTGTAGATTTCAACCAATTAGGTCTCTTTCTTGATTCGGGGATGACCACAGGCTGAATAGGTTCACTGGACCCTCATCTTCATGATAAGATTCTTCTTCTTCCTTGTCAACTTCTTCTTCAAATACTGGAAGTTCTTTGTCATCAGAGTCCATGGGAAGTTTCTTAGATTTATTGAATGCAATACTTTCGTCAAATATGATATCTCGATTGACTTCTAGATGGTGTCCTTTTATGTAGATTCTATAGGCCTTAGTGTTGAAAATTTGTAGGGCTTGTGATTAATACAAAAATTCTCTTCTTGATAATTGCTTGTGAGCTTACTTATGTATCTTCTTCAACTTAGTTAATCTTTCATCAAGTCAATTACCAAAGTACTTAATCATATGTATAGACAGTATTATTTTTACTTGAACTAAATATCATGAAGTGTAGTTAGGAAGGTAAATCTCTGATTTACCTTCCTCACTTTTTATCGCTTTTAGATCAGCTAATCATTGTTTTAACGTTGGCAAATTCCATAAACAAATACTTTAAGTGTCAAGTATTTCTACACTATATTCTTCTGTCCTTATCCGAAATCCAGCTTCTATACCTTCTGTATTCTATTCTTTCTGCAATATGTACTCCTGTACCTTCTGTAACCTATGCTCCTGTACCTTCCGCAATCTATACTTCGATTTGAACTTTACTCTGTCTTTTACTCCGGTTCCTTTCGTAATCCTTTCTTCAATCAGCACTGAACGTGTCCTTAAATCCACAACTTTAGACGTTATGAAATCTCAGACAGATTCGCAATTATTCCTTAGATTGATCCTCATTAGGTTGAGTGTGATTTGCAATAGTCCTTTACTTATCTGCACTGTATCCTCCTTTCAATACGCACTGTAAACTTGTTTTTGTCCGAACTGTAATCTCAGAGATGTTCGATTGCTATTCTCCATAATAACCACATATCATATCTATATATATAGGGCATATTTATTCAATTTAAGCCGACCATACAGTTGTGAATTAGGTCGACTAGTTTAGGCCGACTTGATAAGGTTTATCCCATCTTTGAAGAGGTGTTTTCTTCATTTGTCTTTCATTGATGTCTTGAGGGTTGATGTAGGCTTCTTCCATAAGATCTTGAAGCATATAACAAAAGTAGATCTGACACTTAACTCAACACTAATGGACATCAAGAAGAAGTCAATCTAAAATATGCTCATGAAACCCATGAGGCAACTACAAAAACACATTTTATTATCCTTATCTCTTTCTTTTCATATTTACATAATCAACATGAAGACCGACCTAGTTACATTTTACAACACTCCCTCTTAACTAGAGAGGTATTCATATAGTTACATAATCACTTTTAAACTTAAAGAATTTCATAAGAAAAATTGGATTGGTAATCGCATCTGTATAGCATCATATCAACCAACATTGTACTAGTGCAAGGCCTTGACTAACAACCCCATGTCTTCAACGAGACAATGGGCTTCAATGCTGGCAAGACACATGACTTATAGACACCTTCGTTATTGTCTCTCCAAGGTACATACTCCACCCGGGTGTTCCCGAAGTATGACCTTCTTGGACTATTCTTCTCTTGGGTAGCTAGCTCTCAAAGAATCCCCGACTACTTTTATCTTGAATGCGCAATCACATTCTCAAAGAGTATCAAATGACAGATGATTACCCAATCCTCCATTTTGTCTTCCCAAGACCAGAATGATGTGTCTATCTCTCCCTCCCAGGGAGGACCTATTCCACAAGGGAATGTACTCATTCTTATACAAAGAATGTACCTAAGGTCATCCTTAGGAATTACCAAGTTTCTTCCAAGTAAGAAACTTACCATCAGGCTCCCTCTTAACCAAGGACCTCCAGCAGCAATGGTGAGACACCCAACTGCTCATGAAGAATTCTTGTCTTCGATGTCATGGATTTCGATATTGAGGAATCTCCATCTTTTAGCTTCATAGGGCATAGATCATCCATCATCTTTTAGTCAAGTCAGTTATCAGAAAGTGATTCAACAGACTTCCCATCTGGTCCATTTGTTATGCCATGTTTCTTTCCTTAGAATCATCTCAAGGATCATACATCCTTTCTTATGATTAGCAGTCCTGCACAAGTTCATCCAGATAAGTATATACATATGAACTTTTAGAACAAAAGTTACCTTAGTGATGATCTTTCACCATGACATCTTCTTATAGGCATCAACATCCTTTATACAGATTGACACATCTCCTGATGATATGTTTTTCCAGGGTCTTCTTCTTTACCAGACTTTTGTCAGAGTCTACATATCTTCCCAGGAGATCTCCTAGTCACATCTTCTTGGCCTCTGAATGGTACCTGCCTCAAGACATGGTTGCATTTCATGATTTCTTCCTTTTTGCACATTTTTCATTCCCAGTAACTTTCAACAGCCACCTCATATACCATGAGGACATATTATTTTCATCTGTTCGTGCACTGAGAGATACCCTTTTATAAATCATACTTCTCAATACAGAAGTTTTGAAAATCGCGATTAAATCGCGATTTTTTTTAAAAATCGCTAATTTTTCATGAAAACGATTTTATCGGGAATATTTTGGGCGATTTTTTGAATTTGAAAAAATTGCGATTCGAGCGGTAATAATCGTGGGCCCTCAAAACAACGCGTTTTTAAGTAGCGATTTTGATTTTTTTTGTTCTCATTTTTGCAGTGAGAGGTTTGCTAAGGAGAGCTAAGGACTGAAGGAGAGCTAAGGAGGAGGGTAAGTGATCTACAAGGGCAAGAGTGAACAAAAGTGAAGGATTTTAGCAAGCCAAGCCAACAAAATTCGAATTTGGACCAAGATTCTTCGGAAAAACGTTTTTTCTAAGTATGGGCATCAAATTTGATTCTTTTTTATTTATTTTTTCTTGTTCTTCCATGGGTTTCTATCACCCATGTATTTTTCATCATTTTTGATTGCATTTGGTTGTGTTCTTTTTTTGTTTTTTTTGTTGGTTTTATTGAGAAGAGAGGGTTTATTTTGGTCAAAAATGTAAAAAATTAGTTGTTAAGTTTATTTTTTATATTTCTTCTTGTGCTCCTAGTTTATTTCCATTATTTTTGCTTGAGTTTCAACATGTATTTTTTCCCATTGTTTTTGCATTGAGTTGAGGGTGTTTTTTGTGAAAAAATCAAAATGTTGTATGTAAAATTGTAATTTTTTAATTTTATTTTTAACTTGCAATTTTTCTTGTGCCCTAGGTTCAAATTTCAAAGTTCAAAGTTCAAAGTTCATTTTACAGTAAAACTCAAGAGTCAAGAGTTCAGCAAATTTACAAACATGCCAAGGAAATTGGATCCCTTATGGGAATTTGGTGACCCTGATCAGGTGTTTGACCGATCAAACTTGAGCTGCAAGTTATGTGGTCAACACATGACAGGGGGGATATACAGGTTGAAATACCACCTGGCACAAATTCCTGGACATAAAGTAGGCCCTTGCACAAATACCAATCCATAAATAATCAGAAGAGCTAGCAAATCATTGGAAGAAATAGAAACAACTAAACTTAGCAAGGCAGCTCTGAAGAGTCAAATATCAGGGTTTAGAGTTGACCGTGAGAGTGGTAGTGGTTCTTCAACATCAACATCCTCTACAATCAACCCCGTAGGTGCCTCCTCATATTTTGTTCCTAGAACCACTCCTGGTGCACAACCATCCATCTCCTCACTTATTAAAAAAAAGGAGAAGGAAGAAGCTGACAGGTTATTGGGCAAACTGTTTCTTTGGAGTGATATTCCTTTCACTGTTGCCAGGAACAATCCATTTTATCAGGGTACGATTGATGCTATCGCTGTTGTTGGCCCAGGATACAAAGCCCCTTCATATGATGACTTTAGAGGGCGCATTCTTCAAAATGAGAAAGCTGACTGCACCAAGAGATTGGAGGAGTTAAGGGCATCATGGGAAGTCACAGGATGCACTGTGATGCCAGATGGTTGCACTGATCAAAGGGGTAGGACCCTTTTTAACTTCTTGGTCAGTTGTCCCAAGGAGACAATGTTTATGAAATCTGTTGATGCATCTGCACATGTCAAAGATGCACGATTATTATGTGATTTATTGGATGTGTTCATCTTGGAGGTGAGTCCCAAAAATGTTGTCCAAATCATAATGGACAATGCTGCAAACTATGTTGTTGCTGGCAAGATGCTTATGGAGAGGCATCCGACAATATTTTGGACACCATGTGCTGCACATTGCCTTGATTTGATGTTGGAGGACATAGGAAAGATTGATTTTGTCAAAGATATTGTAGAGTCATCCAAGAGCATTACAAAATTTATATATAATCATGCATCTGTGCTTCATTGGATGAGAACATTCGCCAACAAGGAGGAGTTGGTGCACCCTGCTATTACACGAATTGCCACTAGTTTCATATCTCTTCAATCCCTCTTGAATTCTATGTGGGATTTGAAGAGAATGTTTCTTTTAGAGGAGTGGCGTGCTTTGACTGTCAACCGCAAACCAGAGGGAGAGGCCATCTGCAGGTTGGTTTCATATCAGGAAAGCTTCTGGGTGGGAGTGCAAGAGGTGTGCATCGTTACTAAACCTTTGGTAAAGGTTCTTAGATTGGTTGATGGAGAGAAGCCCACAATGGGCTACTTGTATGAGGCCATGGACAGGGCCAAAAAAGGCATTCGCAACTACTATGATGATAAGGGTGATGAGGGGTTTCAGAAACAACTTCTTTTATGGAAAGTGATTGATGACCGATGGAACAACACACTCCATCGTCCCATTCATGCTGCAGGGGTCTTCCTGAACCTGGAATTTGCTTACTCATGTAGTTTCCTATTTGATGTTGAGGTCATGGATGGCTTTTTTAGTTGTGTTCAGAAGATAGTGCCATCTTCATCAGAACTTGCAGAGATATCCAAAGAAATGGAGGTGTACAGAATGGCAGGTGGCACCTTGAGCTTTGACATGGCTGTCCAGGTTAGGACTACTAAAATGCCAGGTAAGATTTTCATTATTTTAAAAAATTTCTTATGTTTGTAACTTTATGAGTTTATCTTATTTGTTGTAACTTGTAACTTGTAGATGCATGGTGGAGGAGTTACGGTGGTAGATTACCAAAACTCCAAAATCTTGCCATTAGAATATTGAGCCAAACATGTGGCTCTTCAGGATGCGAGTGCAATTGTAGTGTATTTGAAAAAATACACACCAAAAGGCGCAACAGGTTAAAAACTTAAAATATTCCAACTGATTTTTTGAATTCATTAAATAATTTTTTTTATAATTATTAATTTATTGTTTATAATATATATTTTTAATTTATTAATTTATGACCTTTGTATAGGTTGGAGTCCCAGCGCCTCAATGACATGGTTTACGTCTACTACAATCTTAGATTGTGGGTGAGACAACTTGAGAGGACACATGATATGGAGGCCATCTCTTTAGATGCGATTGACACCACTGTTGAATGGAGGGTTGAGGCTGAGAGGCCTGTCATGGAGTCAGCCCCTGATTGGATAGAGCAGGAGGAGCAGCAGCAGGAGGAGCAGCAGCAGGAGGAGCAAGAGGAGAAGGTGACACCACCTACTCTTGCTACTAGTAGAGGACGTGGTTTGCCTCCTTTAGCTCCTGGTGCTTCAGGTTCCCGTTCTGGTGCTTCAGGTTCTACTTCTAGAGCACAACAGAGTCCATTGCCAGGCCCACCAGCTTCTTCATCTAGAGGGAAAACTGTTACATTTTCTCGCTTGAGGGGCAGAGGAAATCAGTAGTATAGAACCATAGGTTATATGGTGCGTTGACATTCCTTTGTATATGACATTGTGACTCATGATATGAGATACATTATTATATTTTTTGTTGATATTTTGAGGCTAAGTTGACTCTTGAGACTCAGGACTTAGTATTCACAACATGATTCAGTTTTATGTGTGATGTAGCACTAGACATGATATTACACATCTTATATATTAGTTTTTTTTCATATTTACATGTCAATGCATTTATTTTATGTTGTGGATGCTTTAGATATTAAAAAAAATGAAAAAAATTGAATATTTTTGTATGTGCCGATTTTTTCCCGATTTTTACCGATTTTTTCCGATTTTTTCCCCTCGCCGATTTAATCCCGATCGCGATTTTCAAAACATTGCCTGCAACCATATGACATGACTTCATAGCATCAATGTTAGCTTATAAGTCTGCATACCTCATACCTATTTTTCCTTGAGTCATCCTGTAGGGGTTTTTCTTGAATGAAGAGCTTCATTCCTTTGACCTGCTTCATCAATATGTCATCACATCTCAAAGCTTTGTACCCATGATGACCCTTGATTTGATGACTGCTTTACTTGAGTAGGGAGGTTTTCCAGAAGTTGTTACACTGAGAGCTTCTTCCATGCTTCTTTTGAGATGCTTCTTAATGTACATTACTATCATACAAACAATCAGAGATCACTTAAAGAGAAAGATGATCTTAATCATAATAGAGATTTCTTGCTTCCTCCTTCTTAGATCTTTTAGTGTCAGGTTCTTCTCTTTCATACGTGACATGAGCTTCTTCCTTTTTCCTTTTGACATTTCTAGATTTAGGACAATCTCTTTTATAATGTCCAACTTCATCTCATCCAAAGCATCACACGTTGTCCATATTTCTTCTTTTATTTCGAGGGCCAAATTTTCCGAATCTTCCTTTCTTCCTGTATGAGGTTGCAAAGGCATAATTTTCTTCACTTGATTCTGTATCAGCTTTGGCCTTTAGTCTTGTTTCCTCTATTTTACATAGAGACCACAAATCATGGAATGGAGTGGCTTCTTTCTTCCCATATAGACTAGAAGTGAAGCTTCCCCATTCCTCTGGTAGAGCATTCAATACCACTGTTGTCATCTCAGTGTCAGACATCACTTCTCCTAGTTCTTGTAGTTGATCTCTTATTTCAAAAATCCTCATAAAGTATGGGACGATTCTTGCTTCTTTTGATAATTTCATTTTGTAGAGTTCTTGTCGTAGAGAGATTGCTTCTCCAGCAGTACTCACAGAGAATAGCTCCACCAGTTTCTCATATATTTGTTTTGCAGTGTTTAGTTTTGATACATAGGGAATGAGAGAGTCTTTGATGGATTCTATGAGAATCCTTTGGGCTCTAATTTCTCCCTTCATGTACTTGGCATGGGCTGAAGTATCTTCTTTTGGAGGTTGAATAGTAGATCCTTCGATATAGTCCATTACTTCGTCTTCAATTAAATTCAAGTCTGTTCTCTTCTTCCATGCACTGAAGTTTGATGATCCAACCAGCGTGTTGCTTTCTTTACAAAAAGGCATGTTGATAGATAGGGTCATGAATACTTACTCGAGTGGTCTTGCTTGCATCTCTCTTTATGTTGATGAAGTCGAGAGTTTCTTTTATTTCAAAGTTGTTGTTCTTGAACCCTTGACTAAAATGACTATCTTCAGAACTTGTGAATCTCCTTCAAACAATGTTTTGAATGTAAGGATTAATGAGATAATCTTTTCATATAAACTAGTTGGATAGTCTTTCTTGTAGACTGGTTTGTCCTTTCAATCCAGAATTTGATCCTTGCTTCTTTGAGCGACTTTGTTGACAAGCAGCCCTTATGTTCATTACCTTAGCTCTGATACCATGTTGAAAATTTGTAGGGCTTGTGATTAATACAAAAATTCTCTTCTTGATAATTTCTTGTGAGCTTACCTATGTATCTTCTTCACCTTAGTTAATCTTTCATCATGTCAATAACCAAAGTACTTAATCATATGTATAGACAGTATTATTTTTACTTGAACTAAATATCTTGAAGTGTAGTTAGGAAGGTAAATCTCTGATTTACCTTCCTCACTTTTTACCGCTTTTAGATAAGCTAATCACTATTTTAACGTTGGCTAATTTCATAAACAAATACTTTAGGTCTCAAGTATTTCTACACTACATTCTTCTGTCCTTATCCGAAATCTAGCTTCTATACCTTCTGTATTCTGTTCTTTCTGCAATATGTACTCATGTACCTTTCGTAACCTATGCTCCTGTACCTTCCGCAATCTATACTTCGATCTGAACTTTACTCTGTCTTTTACTCCGGTTCCTTTTGTAATCCTTTCTTCAATCAGTACTGAACGTGTCCTTAAATCCGCAACTTCAGACTTTATGAAATCTTAGACGGATTCGCAATTATTCCTTAGATTGATCCTCATTAGATTGAGTGTGATTTGCAATATTCCTTTACTTATCTGCACTATATCCTCCTTTCAATACGCACTGTAAACTTGTTTTTGTCCAAACTGTAATCTCAGAGATGTTCGATTGCTATTCTCCACAATAACCACATATCATATCTATATATATAGAGCATATTTATTCAATTTAAGCCGACCATACAGTTGTGAATTAGGCCGACTAGTTTAGGCCGACTTGATAAGGTTTATCCCATCGTTGAAGAGGTGTTTTCTTCATTTGTCTTTCATTGATGTCTTGAGGGTTGATGTAGGCTTCTTCCATAAGATCTTGAAGCATATAACAAAACTAGATCTGACACTTAACTCAACCCTAATGGACATCAGGAAGAAGTCCATCTAAAATATGCTCATGAAACCCATGAGGCAACTACAAAAACACATTTTATTATTTTTATCTCTTTCTTTTCATATTTACATAATCAACATGAAGATTGACCTAGTTACATTTTTCAACACTTAGAGGAGTTGCTCCAGCCAACATATGTTGCTCTTATGCCTGATGAATCCAACTTCTTTCTTTTGTCCTTTGGTATTTTTAGCATCCACTGGATCTCTGAAGTCTGAGAAGGAGACCAACATAGGTAACCACAAACCACTTTGACCTAGTAGCTAGCCTTACTAGGCTGAGAGGGCTCTCTCAATGAGACCACAACCAAATTGACTGGATGATGGAGATTTTAGGCCAGATATGCACATTAGGGTTTGTTTGATTTGGATTTTTTTTTGTGTTGGATGAAAATGGACCTTTAGAGCTTCTCTCATAAATGGTTACCGGATAAATGACCCTCCATGCTTTTTAAATAGAGGTTATGGGCCAATCGAGTGTTAAGCCATGGATCAAGTGTCGATAATACCGAGGAGAGAGTGAACCGTCATATCACTACATATCGTGACTGTTAGATTATAAGTTACAAATGTACATAATAAAGAAACACACTTTACCTAGCTCTACGCTAGACCAAGTTATACTTAACAATTTCCTATGTGTCGGAATATCCTCACATGCTATGCTGGCCTTATCCTTCTTAAAAGTGGGGCAAAGAGGCTTGTCAATTTGGCATGGCAACCTGTTTCTTGGATCCTTTTACAAAAACCTAGACAACCCACGTCCTCAAAGGCTTTCCTGATGAAAGGTGAGGCCATGATTTCTTTGACCTGTGATGGCTTATACCTAGACACTTGCCCACCCTTATTATACTTTTTCTTCTCAGTGTCACTGTTTCCAGTTTCCATGATTTAAAACCCTAGTTGAGTGGGAAGGAAAGGGAGAGGATGTGACTGTGAAAAGAGGGGATAAGGGACTGTGGTGTTGAATGTTGAGATTTTGTGTATTTGGGGTAGCATTAGTTGTGCTCTAGGTCTCAAATTTTGAGGAAGGACTAGAGTTCACCTGATCTACAAGACCCAGAAATGGATTTGGGAAATTTCATCTGGTTTAAGAGATATTAAATTAATTAATTATTTCAATATATTTCCTAAGTTAAAACTTAGGAAAATAAAATAATTAAAGTGAATTTAATTAAACATGTGATGAAATTGTCATAAGTCACACGGATCAAGCTTTTTTTTAATCTTAGCCATTGAGTAAAGATCTAATCTTGGCCATTGATTTGTCAACGAGAAAAGTATAAAGGAAAGGCTTGGGGTCATTTGTAAGACACACAGAGGCAGAGCACTGAAGCTAAGCTGAGATTCTAGGGCAAGGTTTGCTAAGAGTTCTCAAGAGTGTTTCAGTTGCAGAGAGGGGAATTTAGACAAAGGGGATGATCTGATCCCGGGGTCTAGAATACACAAGAGGCAAAGAAGAGATCAACAAAGACAACGCAGAGGAAGGCAATAGCAGCAGCAGCAGCAAGGACAACATGATTTTTAGGAAGCCCTTCAGGGGTTGCACAGAGATCCTTAGGGGCAGCGTAGTGACTGCGTCACCTAGTCTGGGGTAACGCAGTCCCTTCCAGTGGCAGCGCTGAGCATTTGGACGCCATCCAAGGCTGACGTAGAGCCTAGTAGGCATTTCAGAGGTTGACGCAGTGTCTTTCAGGGGCAGATCTGGGGTTTCTAGGCCTAGATCTGACTGAGTTCTATAAATCCCGTTTGAGGGTGTGGATTAGTCAGTGTTTTTGGTCTTATATCAGCCAAGTTGCTGCAGATCTAGAGTTTTCTCTGTAGGGTTTTTTAGATCTGGAACCCAGAGTTGTGTATTTAGAAATATTCTTAATAATAGAGCCCTCCAGCAGCCGGAGACTGGTTTTCCCACCTTGAGTTTTTCCGAGGACAGTTTGTCCAGAAATAACTGTGACTTTGTCTATGTGTGCATGTGCTTATTCTAGATCTGAATTGGTAGAGATCTGTTATGTGTTTTGCTTTGATGTTAATTTGAATTTATTCAATTGATAACTTGTATAAGTAGGAGAAGCTTAACCGGATTAACAGAAATAATTTCTGCATAAGAATTAAGATTCAGAAATTTCTACATGGTATCAGAGGAATTGGAGATCTAGAAGGGTCACCAGCTAAAGAATCTGAAGGATCTAGCTGTAGAAAGCAGCTGGAAAGACAGTAGAAAAGCATATCTGAAGGGACAACGCAGTTTTCAGGAGCAGAATCACGCAGAGGGAAGGGTGACAGTGTCCAACGCTGTGTCCTAGCATGCCCACGCAATTATTGCGCAGAGGCAACTTAGAAACAACATTGGTTGGGTCTGAAGCCAGCCAGTGTGATTTAGATCTGAATCTGTCAGATCTAGAAAAAGTCTACAAAAAAGTTGCAGAAATTCAGAAGAGCTGGTGGGGTTAAACTTCTGAAGTTTTCAGATTTTTAGCCTTAGCACAAGTGACAAAGTTTGGGAAGAGATCAACTTCTTAGAGAGTTTCTTGCCAAAGGAAACTTGCAGTTTGGTCAAAGGATCAAAGAAGACGCTGAATCATAGTTGATTTGGTAGATTTCCAAGGAGGGAAATCAAGTGTCAGAGGGAGCAGAGGGTTCCCAGTTCGAAAAGGACCCTAGATCCAAGATCTCTAGCATAGAGAAGAGGAGCTTCGACACATTTTGAGCAGATGGCTCCTCATGGACTGTGTGATCAGGATAGGCTAGAGGGCCTCTCAAACTTTTCAGTATGGAAAGCTAGGATCCTGATTGTCCTTGAGGCATATGGTCTAAGAGACCATGCAGAGTAGACCCTGGCCACACCGACAGATGCGGATCTCTTACGGAAGCACAAAGAAGCTGCTGGGCATGCCAAGAGGCTGATAATGGACAGTATCAAGGAACATATTGTACCACACATAGCTGAGAAGAAGACAACTAATGAGATGTGGAAGGCCTTGACTTCCCTATATGAGGGAAAATCAGTCCAAAGAAAAATGTTGTTGGAGGCTCAAATGAGGTCATATATGATGACCGAGGGAGAAGACATCGAGCACTTCCTCTTCAGATTGCATTCAATCAGGGATTAGCTGACTGCAATAGGTGCAACCGTAGATGATGCAGTAATAGTTAGGACTGCCCTCAATGCAGTCACGGATGAGTGGGAAACCTTTGTCCAAAGTATCTTGGGCAGAGCGGACCTCCTAGATTGGGACAGCTTGTGGTCGATCCTGCAGCAAGAAGAACTACGAAGATTCACCAAGAAGCAACACAACCCTGCGTTGGGCAAGGTTAAGAAGGAAGAGGAGGAAGATGCAGCCTTGCCATCAAAGAAGCAGCCAAAGAAGAAGAAGGATCCTTCTAAGATCAAGTGCTTCCAGTGTGGTGAAATGGGACATTTTGCCAGCCATTGTTCTCAGAAGAAAAAGGACAAGGAAGCATCTTCTTCCAAAGCAGCAGTGACAGATGATGGGTCAGAAGATGATGCAGCCATGAGTGCTCATGAACCACGGAGGTGGGGTGACATGGGCATGTAGAGGAGCTACATGAAAGAGAGGCGGGATCCTTGAGAAGCTCATCTCTTGGATCACAAGTGAGCTACGACAGCCTTAAGACAGTGGCGGGACAAGTGGAGCAGTGGGTGCATAGATCACAGATGAGGCAGAGGCAGAGGTAGATCTGAAGACTGGAAGGAGCATCGTAGAAGCAGTAGCAGCGCAGAGGCTGATGTGACTTTAGCAGCGTAGAGCAGAGTTGCTTACGCAGTGCAGAGCTACAACAACGCAGAGAGCTTTAGAGGGACAACGCAGTACAACAGTAGCGTGATAGATTTCAGCACAAGGAGCTGATGTGACTTCAGTAGTGTAGAGGGAGTCTGATTACGCTAGTTGAGCTGTAGCTGTGCATCGTTCTTTAGATGCTAGCACAAATCTATAGCCTATGGAGCTTCAGTGATGAGGATGCAAGAAATCTGACTTGTCTATCAAAGATTGGGCAGGAGATTCAGTTGTTACTCTCAACAACTGAAGTTGTAGTGCAACATATCAACAGTGGCAGTGCTATGGGCAACATAGATGCAGCATATTGAGAGGGAGTTGCAGTACAGTGGTTGCAGTGGCAGTGGCAGAGTCATGGGCAGTAGTATAGAATGGTAGCAGCAGTGCAGAGTTGAGTGGCAGGAGGCCAAGCTTCAACAACACAGACCTAGTGTCCAAAATCATGTAATGCATAGGTGTGATGTGTTGCTAGAGCACATCCTTGATGCTAAGAGGGAGTATTGAGATTTTGTGTATTTGGGGCAGCATCAGTTGTGCTCTAGGTCCCAAATTTTGAGGAAGGACTAGAGTTCACTTAGGAAAATAAAATAATTAAAGTGAATTTAATTAAACATGTGATGAAATTGTCTTAAGTCACACGATTCAAGCTTTCTTTTAATCTTAGCCATTGATTAAAGATCTAATCTTGGCCGTTGATTTGTCAATGAGAAAAGTATAACGAAAAGGCTTGGGGTCATTTGTAAGACACACAGAGGCAGAGCACTGAAACTAGGCTGAGATTCTAAGGTAGGGTTTGCTAAGAATTCTCAAGAGTGTTTCAGTTGCACAGAGGGGAATTTAGACCAAGGGGATGATCTGATCCCGGCGTCTAAAATACACAAGATGCAGAGAAGAGATCAGCAAAGACAACGCAGAGGAAGGCAGCAGCAGCAGCAACAGACAACAACAGTAGCAGACGGCAGCAGCAGCAGCAGCAACAGCAGACGACAACAACAACAGACGATATCAACAGCAGCAGCAGCAAGGACAATGTGATTTTTAGGAAGCCCTTCATGGGTTACGCAGAGACCCTTAGGGGCAGCGTAGTGACTGCGTCACACAGTCTGAGGTAACACAGTCCCTTCCAGTGGCAGCGTTGAGCATTTGGAGGCCATCCAAGGCTGACGCAGAGCCCAACAGGGGTTTTAGAGGTTGATGCAGTGTCTTTCATGGGCAGATCTAGGGTTTCTAGGCCTAGATCTGATTGAGTTCTCTAAATCCCATTTGAGGGTTTGAATCAGTCAGTATTTTTGTTCTTAGATCAGCCAGGGGCTGCAGATCTAGAGTTTTCTCTGTAGGGTTTTCCAGATCTAAGACCCAGAGTTGTGTATTCAGAAATATTCTTAATAATAGAGCCCTCCAGCAGCCAGAGACCGGTTTTCCCACCTTGGGTTTTTTCGGGGACAGTTTGTCCAGAAATAACTATGTCACTTGTCTATGTGTGCATGTGCTTATTCTAGATCTAAATTAGTAGAGATCTGTTATGTGTTTTGCTTTGATGTTAACTTGAATTTATTCAGTTGATAACTTGTATAAGTAGGAGAAGCTTAACCGGATTAACAAAAATAATTTCTGCATAAGAATTTAGATTTCGAAATTTCTACATTGAAGGAAAGGAATGAAGGGATTAGGGAGTGTGTAAATTTATGGGAAAATTTTAGGGGATAAGGATAGATGTTAGGGAGTGTAGGGAAGTGAGAATTCTTAAAAACAATGCGGGGAAGGTGTGAAAATGACAAAAACACAGTCCTAGCCTAGGAAACTGTTAATGGGGCAGCCTAGGCTAGGGTTTGTAAGGAAATGTAAGAGATGAAGGGGAATAGGTGAGGGAAGTGTTGTAGGGAAGTATGAATGATGTAGATGAGTGTAGGGGAGCATGAAACTTGGGGTTTTACCATTGATTGGAAACAAATTCTCATGGAAATGAAAAAAGCAGTAAAAACCCTAGAAGAGGGAAATTCATTGAAATTTTTGAGAAGATAGATGCAAAAGAAGAGTGCTAACTGATACTTGTCCAAAAGGTAGTGGAAGCCCTGACTTGCTGAGATGAAACCTTGTAGATGGTTGCTTTGCCTCCAATTCAAAAATGCAACAATGGATGCTAGAAGCGTAGCGTAGGAGGATAATTTAGGTTTTCAAGGAGGAATTTGGTTGCTCCGAGGGCTGGTGATTAATTCAAATTCTCTTCTTGATAATTACTTGTGTGCTTACTAAAGTTACTTATGTCTTTTCTCCATTAGCTTATTTAGTCTTTCATCAAGTCAGTTACCAAAAATACAAAAGACACAAAGTTAGTCTCCTCGATCCAGGGCAAAACTTCTCCCTCTTGGAGAGGAAAACCCGTAAGGAATTCTTCTTATAGATCTTCAAATGACAAGCACCATGACCAAGACTTAGACCCTTGACCTATGAATGCCTCCAAGTCCTTGTTGCAACTTCTTTACTTGCCTCCAATGCTGATTACTCATTTCTGCTCCGAATTTCACTGATTTGCACCAATATTAGAGAACTCGATCTCTAATTTTATCTTCCTTGAATCTTCGCAGATCAAGAGTTTCCTTATCCCTTGATATTCTCTTAGATATATTACTATCCTTTTTAATACTGAAGATAGGAATGTAAATCTCTGATTTACCTTTACCTCCCTTCTATTCTCAGGGTTGATTGTACATCAGTTGCTTATAACCATCCGATATATATTGTAGTGATATATTCACACATAGATCATGTTCACTTTCTTAGAAAAATCCGCACTTTATGTGCTCAGTACTATTTCAGGGAATTCATATTTCAATTTGTATTTCAGTCCGTAGTTTCGTGCGTACTTCAATACTCCCTGAACTTTGCACTTAAAAAATTCACATATGTTTTAGCAGAATCCGCATTATTATGTGATGGATTAGTTCCCAAGACTGATCTGCATATGTTTCAGAAGAATCCACATTATTCTGTGATGGATTGGTTCCCAAGACTGATCCGCATTTGTACCCATTAACTTTGAAGACAAATTCGCTTCTATACTCATTAACTCGCATATCAACAGACCTTTATTAACATCACTGTGATCTCTTAATGATCCACACCTTTTTCCATCGTGCTGTCTAAAATCCATGAGTCCAAATGAGTCACAAGACAATCAATATATATAGTAGCAAGTTCACTGAATTTAGGCCAACCTTCTCTTAGCATGTAGGCCGACTTGACTAGCTGATGGAGGGCCGAATTTCATGCATCATATAAACTTGTCTTCCAGCATTTGAGTGAGGATTGATTAGAGCCATTCATCCACGGTTTCTAGGACAAGGTCTTGGAGTATTTCATGAGACTAGATCCTTCATATATATATATGACACTTAATTACATTTATCCCTAGAAGACAAAACCCTAGATAGACATCAAGAAGAAATCTATTAACCTATA
This sequence comes from Pinus albicaulis, assembly GCA_034641835.2. NCBI lineage: Eukaryota > Viridiplantae > Streptophyta > Pinopsida > Pinales > Pinaceae > Pinus > Pinus albicaulis. Next base: position 26,238,664 of record CM076582.1, on the reverse strand, counting down.
ATAAACTCTTGCTCATGAAACCCATGAAGCAAGTACAAAATACATTTTATTATCTTTGTCTTCTACTTTACATAAATGCATAATTACATAGTCAATAAGAAGACCGATCCTAGTTACACTTTTCAACAAAATGAAATTCGATGGTGGAGAGGTGCTCTTATGAAGATGAAATAAACAATTAGAATGCTTTGAATGGTCTTTATAGGTTGGAAAATCGATTTTGCTCAAGTCATGGAGGTGACATCATTGGTCTTTTTTGAAAAACTGATGTGATGTGACTGCAACATGATCTTTTGTGAAATGAAATATTACCTTTACCTCTATTTCTTTGTTTCTAGGCTGCTAACTGCCTTTGATGGTGACTCGTGTTAAGACATGCCTCTTTTTGCTTTAAATGAATGACATTATGATGACATGTCATATGAAAACCTAGACCATGACGTAAATGATGACATATTAACTTTTTCATGACCTAAGACACTTAAATGAAGACATGATCATGATGAGAGATGAAGACTAATGAGCAGGTGGAGGGAGTAGCAATGTCCTAGACACACCAACCAATGATCAAATTTTATTTGAAAACCTATTTGAAACTATAAAATTTGACCTAAGACCATATCAACCATATGAAAGAGCACATCTGATCACTAGTGACTCATAGACACTAACATGTGGAATATGGATTTTGATGGGGCTGTCAGTAAAGAGGGATCAGGAGCAGGAGTATGGGTTTCGAATTTTCGAACCCACCACTCAGAGGGACATTCATATAAGCTAAAATTTCAATGTACAAACAACATAGCTGAGTATGAAGCTTTAATTCTAGGGTTACAACTCTTAAAGAAGCTTGGTGCTAAAAGGATTTCCATTCATGGAGACTCTGAATTGATAATAAAACAGATCAAAGGGGAATACTCTGCCAAACACCTTAGGTTAAGAGCTTATAGGAATGTTGTTTTGGATTTTCTGTAGAGTTTTGTTGAATATCACTTGTCAGTGATCCCTAGAGGTCAAAACATCCTGGCTGATGGTCTGGCCACTTCAACTAGTAACTGTCAGATGCCCTACCTTCCTAGTCACCAATATACAGTTGAAGTAAAGAACATACCAAGAGTTCCGGATAACATTAGATATTGGCAAGTTTTTGGAAACAATAAACAAATTGAAATTTTTTCGCAATCAAAGGATGAATTTGAGTGTGATAATATAGATGTAGATTTTGAGTTAGAAGACAATGTAGAAGGCAATGTAAATAAAAGCGTAAATAAGATAGAATTGAGAGAAATAGATCATGAACAAGAGGAATTAGTGTTGATTAGTGGTTTCATTGATGTCAACCCAAGCAGCACCAAAGGCTACCCTGATCTTGCATGGGAATTTTGACTTGACAACTTACTCTATTCCGAGTCAAGGATATTTTGAATGGTTTCTACTTGTCGAGATGTTTCCGTTGATATATGGCACGCCACATAATTATTCACGGTTTGAGAGATATTCTTGTTTGAAGTTAGTAACCCAGTTAGTGGGCTAAAACCCCATGGGGTTGTGGCATGACACTAATAATTGGTTGTGGTCATTGAATAGTCAATAATTAATAATTTTTTAAGCTCCTAAACTCCCTCCAACGTTCACTTGAAGTCCCGCTCAACCTAAGCATTTATATAAATTGTGACCCACATATCCTCCTCATGTAAGGATTTTGCTACTTAAAACAGGGCATCGTGGCATTTTCACTATAACTTCTTTTCTGCGAAGTTTCAGATGCTGAAAAAAAACCCATTTGAGTCGAAATCTTGATGAAGCGCGTGTCCCAATTTCAGATATTGGTTCGCTATATTTTCGGAGATATGATCTGTGAGGAAGTTTGGGTTTTTGTAGGCTCCCGAATTTCATGTCAAACAGGTGACCTTGGGAAAATCATCATAACTTTCTCTTTGAGCATTGGATTCAAATTTCGTAATAAGTGATAGAAAGAGGACTGGTTGTAGTTTGTTGGGTATCGTTTTCAGGACCAAAGGTTGAAACAATGACACGTGGCACTTCGTACAAGTTTGCTCTACTAAACCAGTCTATAATCAAGTCATTGTAGGAGATTGGGCATAACTATTTCTTGAAGAATCCAATATTGATCAGACCTACGGGGTTGGAAAGAGGATTCAGAGGGCCACCACATGACACAATTTCAGACCTTAGAGATTTGAAATTACATAGATACAACAAATTCAATATCGAGCTTCTAGAAGGCAAGAAAAAATATGCATTCAAGGATCACTGCAGTAAGGACAACACATCAACAATGAAGGGTAAGTCAACTACAACAAGGTATGTATGATTAGTGTTTGAATTTTAATTTGAATATTATCTTTGACATGTGTTTTTGCAGGACAGTGTAAGTATTTTCTATGTATGTTTGTTTGGGTTTTGTTCATAAATGTTGAACGTATTTACATTTGAATTTTGAATATTTCTCTGACATATGGTTTGCAGAACAGTGTAAGCATTTTGTTTGTATATTGGTTTGGGTCTTGTTCATTAATGCATGTGCAGGAAGGAGGACACAATAGGACAATTTAGACACATACTAGAAGGACAATGCAACACCAAAGTACCATTACTTGAAGCAAGCACAACAATACCTCAACAACTGCTAGTGTTCAAAGAAGCAGTGTCAAGTCAAGTATCAGGTCGTGTCAAAAGTCAGTATTGTAAAAATCATCATTGTAAAATTGTAAAAGAGTCATTATTGTAGAAGCGTCAATTTTCCTAGAGTTGGAGAGGCATTGTTGGGAGGTATAAGTGTCATTGTTGCATAATGTTATGGTTGGGTTGCATGTCATAATGTGATTGGGTGATTGGTCTAGTTCAAGAAAATGATTGTGAATCATATTGTATCGTGGATCATTGTCCCTGGTACGGGAGTCCACACTCTTGTCTTATTTCTAATCATTATAGGGTGGCTGGGAGGTGCTGGGTTGGTGCATGAAGTCACCTACAGGTTGGAGCCTGTGAACACTTCAGGGTGGTAGGTTAGTCTAGGAGGTCGGGGCATCCATTCAGTTGACTACTGAAGAAACCAGGGCATTGGGGTGTCCTTCCAGTGGGAGCTGGAGAATAATGCTTTTCTAGAATTCTAGGAAGTTGTACCTTTCATTTTAGTTGGAGCTGAAGATTAAAGGATTTATTAGAAAAGCGTTTGGTGGTTTTCCACCTAAAATTTGTTTGCCTATTGTGTTCTATTGTTTACTGTTGTTACTAGATAAACATCAAGAATAATTGAAGATTAACTAATGCTTTGAAAAGATTTAAAAGTGCTAATTGATAAGAAATACTGATTCACCCCCCCACTCAGTATTTCCAACAATTAGAAATACTGCAATTAAAAGATAATGTTTTTCCTAGAGGATTAGTCCCCTTAGAGGAATTGTTTGACTTTAATGATGTAGCCAAAAAGCCCAAAATTGAACTACTGGAAATTTTGAGATTTTGTGTATTTGGGGTAGCATCAGTTGTGCTCTAGGTCCCAAATTTTGAGGAAGGACTAGAGTTCACCTGATCTACAAGACCAAGAAATGGATTTGGGAAATTTCATCTGGTTTAGGAGATATTAAATTAATTAATTATTTTAATGTATTTCCTAAGTTAAAACTTAGGAAAATAAAATAATTAAAGTGAATTTAATTAAACATGTGATGAAATTGTCTTAAGTCACACGGATCAAGCTTTCTTTTAATCTTAGCCATTGATTCAAGATCTGATCATGGTCGTTGATTTATCAACGAGAAAAGTATAAAGGAAAGGCTCGGGGTCATTTGTAAAGACACACAGAGGCAGAGCACTGAAGCTAAGTTGAGATTCTAGGGCAGGGTTTGCTAAGAATACTTAGAAGTGTTTCAGTTGCAGAGAGGGGAATTTAGACCAAGGGGATGATCTGATCCCAGGGTCTAGAATACACAAGAGGTAGAGAAGAGATCAGCTCAAGGACAACGCAGAGGAAGGCAACAACAACAAGGACAATGTAATTTTTTAGGAGACCCTTCAGGGGTTACGCAGAGACCCTTAGGGGCAGTGTAGTGACTGCGTCACCCATTCTGAGGTAACGTAGTCCCTTCCGGAGCAGCATTGAGGGTTTGGAGGCCATCCAAGGCTGACACAGAGGCTTTCAGTGGCTTCAAAGGTTGACGCAGTGCATTTCAGGAACAACGTTGGGGTTTCTAGGCCCTAATCTTGGCTGAGTTCTGTAAATCCCGTTTGAGGGTGTGGATCAATCATTATTTTGGCTCTAGATCAGCCAAAGAGCTGTAGATCTATTGTATTCTCTGTCGGGTTTTCCAGATCTGGAACCCAGATTTGTGTATTCAAAAATATTCTTAATAATAAGACCCTTCAGTAGCCAGAGACCGGTTTTCCCACATTGGGTTATTTCCGGGGACTATTTGTCCAGAAATAACTGTGTCACTTTGTCAATGTGTGCATGTGCTTATTCTAGGTCTAGATTGGTAGAGATCTGTTATTTGTTTTGCTTCGATTTTAACTTGAATTTATTCAGTTAATAACTTGCATAAGTAGGAGGAGCATAACCGGATTAACAGTAATAATTTCTGCATAAAGTATAAGATTTAGAAATTTCTACATGGTATCAGAGCAATTGCAGATCTAGAAGGTTCACTAGCAGGAGAATCTGAAGGATCTACAGCAGCTGGAAAAGCAGTAGAGAAGCAGATCTGAAGGGACAACACAATTTTCAGGAGCAGATTCACGCAGAGGGAAGGGTGACGCTGTCCAACGCTGTGTCCTAGCAAGCCCACACAATTACTGCACAGAGGCAACTTAGAACAACGCTGGTTGGGTCTGAATCTAACAAGTGTGATTCAAATCTGAATCTGTCAGATCCAGAAAAGACTGCAGAAAAGCTGCAAAAATTCGGAAGAGCTGGTGGGGTTAAATTTATGAAGTTTTCAGATTTTTAGCCTTAGCACAAGTGACAAAGATTGGGAGGAGATCAGCTTCTCAGAAAAGTTTCTTGCCAAAGGAAACTTGCAGCTTAATCAGAGGATCAAAGAAGAAGCTGAATCATAGTTGATTTGGTAGATTTCCAAGGAGGGAAATCAATTGTCAGAGAGACCAGAGGGTGCCCAGTTCGTAAAGGACCCTAGATCCAGAGCTCTAGTATAGAGAGGAGGAGCTCCGACAAATTCTGAGCAGATGGCTCCTCATGGACTGCGTGATCAGGATAGGCTGGATGGCCTCTCAAACTTTTCAATTTGGAAAGCAAGGATCCTGATTGTCCTTAAGGCATACAATCTAAGAGACCATGCAGAGCAGACTCTGGCCATACCGACAGATGCGGATCTCCTACGGAAGCATAGGGAGGCTGCTGGGCATGCCAAGTGGCTGATAATGGACAGTATCAAGGACCATATTGTACCACACATAACTGAGAAGAGGATAAATAATGAGATGTGGAAGGCCTTGACCTCCCTGTATGAGGGAAAGTCCGTCCAAAGGAAAATGCTGTTGGAGACCCAAATGAGGTCATTCATGATGACCAAGGGAGAAGACATGGAACACTTCCTCTTGAGACTGTAGGCAATCAGGGATCAACTGACTACAACGGGTGCTACTGTAGATGATGAAGTGATAGTCAGGACTGCCCTCAATGCAGTCACTGATGAGTGGGAAACCTTTGTCTAAAGTATCTTGGGCAGAGCGGACCTCCCAGATTGGGACAGCTTGTGGTCAATCCTACGGCAAGAAGAACTACGCAGATTCACTAAGAGGCAGCACAACCCTGCATTGAGCAAAGTAAAGAAGGAAGATGAGGAAGATGCAGCCTTGGCATCAAAGAAGCAGCCAAAGAAGAAGAAGGATCTTTCAAAGGTCAAGTGCTTCCAGTGTGGTGAAATGGACCATTTTGCCAGCCATTGTCCAGAGAAGAAAAGGGACAAGGAAACATCTTCTTCCCAAGAAGCTGTGGTAGATGATGGGTCAGGAGATGATGCAGCCATGAGTGCTCATGAACCACGGAGGTGGGGTGACATGGATATGTAGAGGAGCTACATAGAAGAAGGCGGGATCCTTGAGCAGCTCATCTCTTGGATCACATGCGAGCTACGACAACCTTAAGACAGTAGCGGGACAAGTGGAGTAGTGGGTGCATAGATCACAGATGAAGCAGAAGCAGAAGAAGATTTGAAGGCTGGGAGGAGCAGCGTAGAGAAAAGCAACAACATCGGAGAAGCAGTAGCAGCAGCAGCGTAGAGGCTAATGTGACTTCAACAGCGCAAAGTAGTGCTGCTTACGCAGTGCAGAGTTGCAACAACGCATAGAGCTTCAGAGGGACATCATAGTGCAACAATATGATAGATTTCAGCACAAGGAGCTGATGTGACTTCAGTAGTGCAGAGGGAGTCTGATTACGTAGGCAGAGCTGTAGTTGTGCATCGTTCTTTAGATGCCAGCACAGAACTGTAGCCTATGGTGCTTCAGTGATGAGGATGCAGCCCATCAGACTTGTTTGTCAAAGATTGGGTAGGAGATTTAGTTGTTTCTCTCAACAACTGAAGTTGTGGTGCATCAGATTAGCAGTGGTAGTGCTATGAGCAGCACAGATGCAACATATTGAGAGAGAGCTGCACTACAAGGGTTGTAGTGGCAGTGGCAGAGTCATGGGCAACAATACATAATGGCAACAACAGTGCAGAGTTCAGTGGAAGCAGGCCAAGCATCGGCAGCATAGAACCAGTGCCCAAAATCATGTAATGCATAAGTGTGATGTATTGCTAGAGCACACCCTTGATGCTAAGAGGGAGTGTTGAGATTTTGTGTATTTGGGGTAGCATCAGTTGTGCTCTAGGTCCCAAATTTTGAGGAAGGACTAGAGTTCACCTGATCTACAAGACCCAGAAATGGATTTGGGAAATTTCATCAGGTTTAGGAGATATTAAATTAATTAATTATTTTAATGTATTTCCTAAGTTAAAACTTAGGAAAAATAAAATAATTAAAGTGAATTTAATTAAACATGTGATGAAATTGTTTTAAGTCACACGGATCAAGCTTTCTTTTAATCTTAGCCATTGATTAAAGATTTAATCTTGGTCGTTGATTTGTCAACAAGAAAAGTATAAAGGAAAGGCTTGGGGTCATTTGTAAAGACACAGAGAAGGCGGAGCACGCGAAGCTAAGTTGAGATTCTAGGGGCGGGGGTTTGCTAAGAATGCCGGGGGGGTGTTTCTAATTGAGAGGAAATTTAGACCGGGGGATGATGCGATCCCAAGGTCTAGAGAATACATGAAAGCCGGAAGAAGAGATCGGCTCAAGGACGGCGCGAGAGGAAGGCGACAACAACAAGGACGGGCGTAATTTTTGAGGAGACCGTCGAGTTTTACGCGAGAGACTCTTAGGGAGGTAGCGTAGTAGGCTTGCGTCACCCCGTACCGGGGTAACGCAGTCCCTTCCGGAGCAGCGGTGAGGGTTTGGAGGCCATCCAAGGCTGACGCAGAGGCTTTCAGGGGCTTCAGAGGTTGACGCAGTGCATTTTAGGAACAACGCTGGGGTTTCTAGGCCCTAATCTTGGCTGAGTTCTGTAAATCCCGTTTGAGGGTGTGGATCAGTCATTATTTTGGCTCCAAATCAGCCAGAGAGCTGTAGATCTAGTGTATTCTCTATCGGGTTTTCCAAATCTGGAACCCAGATTTGTGTATTCAGAAATATTCTTAATAGTAAGACCCTCCAGCACCCAGAGACCGGTTTTCCCGCATTGGGTTTTTTCGGGGACTATTTGTCCAGAAATAACTGTGTCACTTTGTTAATGTGTGCATGTGCTTATTCTAGATCTAGATTGGTAGAGATCTGTTATGTGTTTTGCTTCGATTTTTACTTGAATTTATTCAGTTAATAACTTGCATAAGTAGGAGGAGCATAACCGGATTAGCAGTAATAATTTTTGCATAAAGTATAAGATTCAGAAATTTCTACATGTAACATAGGAAATGAACAAGAACCGAAAATGGTGCAACTGTCTAAATCTTTACCCACTGCTGAAAAATAGAAATACATAAGCTTGCTTAAATAATTTATAGATGTATTTGCATGGGGTTATGAAGATTTGAAATCTTATGACATCAACATTATACAACACAAATTTCCTATTAAAGAAGACCTAAAACCTTTTAAACAAAAACTTAGAGGATCAACCCAATGCTGATGCCTCTAATTGAAAAAGAGGTTAAGAAAATGTATTATCCCAAGATTATTCTGCTTTTAAGGTATTCGAAATGAGTTTCCAACTAAGTTCCAACTAGGAAAAAGACAGGAGAAATTAGATTTTGTATAGATTTCAGAAATCTTAATAAATTCTCATTGAAAGATAACTACCGTTTACCTAAAATGGATCATATTTTGCAAAAGGTAGTTGGGTCTAGTATAATTTCTCTATTAGACGGTTTTTTCTGGTTATAACCAAGTTTTAGTATATCCTGAAGATCAGGGAAAGGCAACATTCACTACACCATGGGGTACCTTCATGTACGTGAAGATGCCTTTTGGCTTAATGAATGTAGGAACTACATTTTAGAGAGCAATGGACATTGCTTTTGCTGATGAAATAGGCAGATTCATAGTCATATATCTTGATGATATCATTGTTTTCTCAAAAACAGATGAAGAGCATTTGCTACATTTGAGGAGAGTATTTAAAAATGTAGAAAATTTGGAATTTCCCTCAACCCAAAGAAAACATTATTTGGCTTAGAAGAAGGCAAACTGCTAGGACATTTCATTTCGAAAGATGGAATCAGGATCGATCCCAGTAGGATTGAGGCTATTTTAAAAATAGGTCCTAGAAATGTTAAAGAAGTCTAGTCATTCATTGGTAAAATAAATTTTTTGAGAAGATTTATCCCTAATTTGGTAGAACTTCTAAGAAACATAACAAACATGTTAAGAAAATACACAGAAATAAAATGGAATATTTAGGCAAAACAGTGATTTGATCAAGTAAAACAAGCCTTGACACAAGCCCCTGTGTTAATAAGCCTTGATTTCACAGAATATTTTCTGATTTTCTCATTTACATCTGAGCATACAGTTGCAGCAGTTCTCTTGTAGAAAAATAATGAAGGACATAAACAAGCCATTGCTTTCTTTAGCAAGGCCTTAAGAGATGCTGCATTGAAGTACAACATTATGGAAAAGCAAGCATTTGTTTTAGTAAAAGCAATTAAAGATTTCAGAGTGTATATTCTTCATTCACACATAATTGCGTTTGTTCCAAACTCTATAGTGAAAGACATACTGACCCAAAATGGTCCTGATGGGAAAAGAGGTAAATGGATTGCCATTATACTTGAATATGACATTGAAATTAAACCCACCAAGCTCATTAAAGGTCAGGGATTAGCTAAATTAATGGCTAAATCTATTTTTTATGCTTTGGATATTAATTTTGTAGCTGAACTTGATGAACAAGGAGAGTAGGCGACTTCACAAGTGACAGAGGCTTTTGCAACCTCTCCCTGGTATGCAGACCTTATTTTTGTCTTAAACTCAAAGCTATGAAATTTTGTATTGTAGACAATGATTTGTATTGGAAGGATGCTAGAGGAATTTTACTAAACTGTTTGTTGAAGGATGAAGCTGGCAAGGTAATGTAGGAATTTCAAGAAGGAGACTGTGGTGGACATTTGTACTAGAAAACTACTGCTAACAAGATCCTAAGAGTTGGTTTGTACTGCCAACCTTATTTGCTGATGTCCATAAAAAAGTCACCTCATGCCACCAATGTCAGCCCTTTGAAGGCAAAAGAAAATTGCTGCCCCTACCTTTAAAGCCCATATCAGCTGAACTCCCTTTTCAATAGAGGGGTTTGGATTTCATTGGAGAAATTCATCCACCATCCTCAAACCAACATAAATGGATCCTCATAGCCCCTGATTATTTTACCAAATGGATCAAAGCTATACCCACAAGGCAAGCTACTGATGCAGTGATTATCAAAATTTTAGAAACTAATGTTCTTTCAAGATTTGGATGTCCCAGGAAAATCATCACTAATAATGCAACAACATTCAAGTCAAAGAAGATGGTGGATTTTTGCAGCAAGTATCAAATCACTTTAGGACACTCTACTGCCTATTACCCTTAGGGAAATGGGTTAACAGAGTCCTCCAATAAAAGTTTGGTTAATATTATCAAAATATTGTTGCATGATAACAAGAAGTCCTGGCACAACAAGCTAGTTAATGCATTGTGGGTTGATAGAATCACCACTAAGAAATCAATTGGCATGTCCCCATACCAATTAGTTTATGGAATGGATTTTGTTTTTCCAACTTCTTTAGGTGTCCCAATTATGAAGATGTTGTAGGAATTATAGGTGGAATCAAATGATATTCAGAGAAGGATAAATTAGACAATACAACTGCAACAATCTAGAGAAGAAGTGTACAACAAAACACAAGTAATCGAGGAAAACATCAAGAAAATCTATGATAGAAGAACCAAGGCTGATGATTTTCAGATGGGAGACAGTGTATTGAAATGGGATTCAAGAAGGGAAGAGAAAGGTAAGCATGGTAAGTTTGATAATTTATGGAAAGGACCTTACATAATCCATGCTTACAAAGGTAATAATGCATTTTTTCTTAAATATTTGGATGGAGAAGAGCTGCCTGGTGGACCAGTCAATGGCAGAATGTTGAAACATTAATTTGCACAAGAATAGAAGTATTTCTCACTAGAATCATTGTAAATATCATTTTCTTTTCACTGTCATGAGTGGGTGACTTGTTATCAGAAGTTGAAGCCCGAAAAGTCAAGTGCAGAAAAGTACAGAAGGAAATGATTCAAGGCTACTGATCAACAATTCTTGGCACCTCACATGGGGAGTGCCATCCCCAGCTGGAGCCACTGTTAGGGTCTTATAATTCATAGGATCACAAGGTGATTGAATATTTTCTCTCAGTTATACGAAATTGTAAATAATATTGCTTTTTGCAAATGATTTCCGAAAAAAAAGATATAACTAAAAGTAAAAAATGAAAAGAAAAAATAGAATAAGAAAGAATAAGAAAAGAGAAATAGAATAAAAGAATAAAAAATGATGATGAAAGAACCCCATGGAAAAGAAAAATAGATGTGAAAGTGATGCAAATTCAAATGCCACTACTAGAAAATAGTTTGCTTTGAAGAATAAGGTAGAATGTTGTGTGCAGCTTGTTTTAATGCCACAACCATAAGTATTGTTTAGATCATACAGTGTAATCATGGTCTAACAAATTTAAATCGCTGTTGTTAGGTTAGAGAAATAATTTAGCCAAACTGTTTAATCTTGGCTAAAATAGTTAGGTAGGTGAATAAATTGATCCAATTGTTTATGCTGGATCAATGAAAGAAATGAGTAGATAGGATTAGATTAGATTATTCGCCCTTTCAAAGAAAAATAAAACAAGGGTTTGCACATCTAAATGCACCCTTTGTTAGTCAAAATTAACCTTAGTTTAGAAGAAAATTGAAGTGAAAAAGGTTGAAAAGGTGATTTTGTATGTATTATACGTGCTCTTGTCTTAAAGTTAGGCGCATAATATGTTTTTATCCTAAGTTTGAGCGCTTATTATATAAAGTGCATAATCGACAAAAAAGCTTTGTTGTGGACTGGTAAACGCCGAGCTCAATCCGACGACCTGATCAACATCATTTCAGATCAACGGTTCACGATGCATTTCAGCCCCCCCTGCCCATCCTAACTTTATCGACGCAGGGGGGGTTCGAAAAGTGGTTTTGCCCCTGCCAGCGCCACTCAACATGTCAACTCCATGCCATTTTGCACCACTCCCCTTCCATATTCTGCTTACTAGGATTACCCCCCTCCAAAAACTGCCAACCCGCTTGTCTTTCCCGCCAGTGTTTCCCTCGCCCTCACCTCCACTCCAATTGAGACACCCGACATGATTGTTGCACATTCAATATTCCCACGATTACCTTTTACGGTTTGTAATGGTCTCATGCCCCTAACGGACCTCTACAGTCGCCATAAAAACTTCCCTATTCAACCATTTCACACCATTTGCACACATTTTTACTCAGTTAAATCATCCGTCCTTGTTCTAACTCCTCTAGCACAGTGAAAGCTTCTCAGAACCAGACGAAAGAACCAGTCAAACACAAGCAAACAACCATCCTTATCACCAACATGCAACTGTCAACAAATTCCCGATAACCTCCCACCGTCACCTTCCTTTTCCTATAGTTTCAATTATTAAAATGCTTCCAAAGAAGAAAAGTAATGACAATTCAAGCAACCCGATGATCCCTCCTACAGTCGACCTCGACCCCATTCCCCTTGCTGACAGAGACTACAAGATCGCATAGACAAAGTGTGAATTTGATCTGTTCGAATTAAACTGTTGGCACGAAGACAACCATATAGACTAGAGTGACGAAATTAGTCTCTAGGAATCCAATTTACCCTTGTATATATTTCCTCAGGCCCACCATTTCCCTGAGTTCATCCGCAAATGCCAAGTTTGTTACTTGCCCAATCAGAGAGCTATTGTAGCCCCAAGTGGAGAAATGTTATTCACAGTCACTCTTGAAACAATCAATCAAATAATGTAGATTTCCCAAATTGAGTCCAACACCTCTTTCGTAGTTGAAGCCCTGAATGACCTATACTAGAAATTAATATTTTCCAAGAGATCACAAATTTTTGAAATCCTTTTGCTTGAAACTGCCCAGTTACCCAAGAAAAATCCACCCTATCCCTCATCCATGTTTCCAGACCAACCCAAGCAAATCATCTCTGTGCTTTTATGTTTATTAGGCCATTATTCAGATGAATGGATAGATGAACCTATCTTAGGTTTTCTATCTATTTTTTCCACTGAAGAGAAACCCTTTGTAATTTTTAATTTAAGCCAATTTCTTGCTGAAAACATTCATGAACAATTCCCGAAGTTCCAAACTGAAGGAATGTTCAAATATGCTTCTATTTTAGTTTACATTTTCATATTTTATCAAGCAAATAGGTTCCCAATTGCTCTTCAGAAGCTAGATGAAGAAGGAAATCGACAATCAGTTATTTTTTGGACTTCCTTTGTAAGGAAGAATTCAGAGGAATATAGTTTCAAAGACTATATCAATCAGTTTGTTCATCCAATGATGTGTTTACTCAACAGTAATGTAGAACCCAGGGTCAGTAATAAGATTAAGAAGATTTTACCCCTCTCAGAGCAGGCCAAGACAGGAGACTGGTACTTGTACCAGAACTACACTGAAATAAGAGTGTATGGGTGTGAGTTGCCACACTACATGCTACACAAATACCTCCCAATGAGAGTATTTGCCCTAGAATACATTAGGCAGATGATCAATTCAGATGAAATCCATATTGTTTCTGCCAAAAAGAAATCTCAGTTCAGGATAAAAACTCAAATTGGACCATTTATTTGTAACAACAGGACAACAGGTGAGGAGGCAGACATCCTCCTGAAACAGATGAAGTTTCCATTGAGCTTCACATGGTCATATGACCCATTTGGCATGGTCTCTAAGCTAAGGGTGGAACAAAAACCTCTCCTTATGTTCATAAACAGAGGCCTAAGATTGAAAAATACATGAACCAGATGGAGTGGACAAAGAACATTTTACAAGAAGAGCAGATCCTGTCTACCTCTACTTCACAGACTCCCACATCATAGGAAAAAACAGAGAAACGACCAAGAGAAGAGGGCTCCCTCTCAGTTACTGAGCTCTCAGCATGGGAATTTAAAATCTACAGAAAGATAAAAACAACTCGCAAGACATATTTACCAAAGGAGGGAGAACAACCACCCACCATAGTTCTAAAGGGGCCACATTCTTCAGCACAATCAGACAGTATGTTTATAGGGTACATCATCAGTCTCACAAGGGAATCCAAGCACAACTCAAACGTCAGAGCTGATCTAGGGACATAAGGAAAATAGTATTTTTGATAAGTACAAGGAAATTAAGCTTAGAAATGAGATCCTTAAAACTAGTACTTATACCCAATTCTGGAAGCAAACTGCCACTACTCAACACATGCTTTTATCAGCTTTCGACACAGAGAAGGGAAGAACGCATATGACATTCTTACAAGCACAGGTCTCTCATCCAAAAATAGGAGCAGATTATAAGAAGACCTCTTTTGAGTTTGATGCAAAGGATATTCATCCCATTGATCAGATGGAGATGCATAAACAAACAAGGGAAATGATATGCTTCACCTTGACAAACATTGCCATGAATGCTTCTAAATTGCAGCTTTCACTCACCAATGCCCAATCACAATTAAAGATTGAAAAGATCTTTTCTATGGCAAAGGATAATAAGATCAAATCCTTAGAAGACTTGGTCATCAAGATAGGATATGACCCAACCAACAGAAGAACTTATCAAAAAGAAGAATGCTTACATTGCAGCACTGATAAGGGCATTTAGCTGAATGGGAGTGATAAGGTGAAATTAAAGCTGGGTTGGGATTGCCGGAAACTTTTCAGTCATCAAATTTCAACATCCAAGCCAGGGAATAACCCTTCCAAAGGGAAAACCCAAAAAATTATCTTCTTATAGAATTAGATCAAAGTGAGATATCCAAGACCTAAGACTCCAACCTTCTAGATGCTAAGTCAAACCCTCCTTTTGCACAAAAAATCCATCAACAACAAGAGACCAACAACAAATCTTCAACAAGAGATATGATGAGACAAAACATTCACAAACCCTTCTTCAATTTCCGACTTCGACCCTCCTATGAATTTTCAGAACCAATCAAGCAAATTGTGTGTGTTCAAATGAGATCAAGTCTTCTTCTATTTATACTGTCTAAGGGGGTGGAAATAGACATGTTCTTTGGGGCATGACCGACTAGGCATTTAGAGGGGGTTTTGTTAATCAAGGTTGTCATTGATGTCAATATGGCATTGGTTGTGATGGCAAATTCTAGTGATGCATGTCACCCTAGTGATGCAAGCCCTAGAACTAACCTTGTTGTTAGAATATGAAGATTCCATAACCTCTTGTATATTATGAATTAGGGAGTCCTAATATGATATCCTTGCTCTTGATGAAGAAGCCCTAAAACCATGATGATGTCCTTACTCTTGATGAAGAAGCCCTAAACTCTGTCCTAGAAATTTAACAAGATGATGACATGAATGATGACACACTTGATGATGGTTGGAGACCACTCTTGAAGTCCTAATAAAATAACCCTGGCCCCAACTCTAGCTCCATTGACCTTATACATGAAAAGTCTAAATAACCCCAAGGACTGTACCAAAAAATTCCAAACAATCACAAATAAAATTAATTTTTGACATCTTGAAGACATCATTTCACCATGGCTCCTTCTCCAGCATGTAGAGGATATTTTTGCCTTTCCAATGAACCCTCACTCATCTCCTAACTCCTTATAGTTTGTGAGAAAATGATTTTTAAAGTTTAAATATATATATATATATATATTTAAGGCCTAGCCGATCTATGCTCAATTCCTTCATGTCGGCCCTCTAGCCCAAAAGACAGGTCTTTTCATAAAGACGAATTACTATAAATACAAGCCTGTCTTTTTCAATTAAGCAAGCAAGTTCGATGCAAATTTCAGAGAACATTTTCGGTGAAGATTTCAAAGGAAAAGTGAAGAAGACAGAAGGAGAACTGAAGTTGAGGAAGACAGAAAAATAACTGTTTGGGTAAAATTCTATTGGGTTATCCTCAACTCGGATTACAGACCCACCTGTGGAGAAAACCAAACCTGTGAGAAGCTTTGCTAGACCTATTACAGGCTCGGATATGTGAGTGGAAGGTGAAAGCTTTATCTTGAAGACCTTGGACCAGTGAGCACAACGATTGTAAAATCTGTGGATGAATAATTCTTAAACCCTCTATAACTCGAACCTTATTACAGATACCTCAGGGCTTG
The DNA here is from genome assembly GCA_034641835.2 of Pinus albicaulis. Lineage (NCBI taxonomy): Eukaryota > Viridiplantae > Streptophyta > Pinopsida > Pinales > Pinaceae > Pinus > Pinus albicaulis. The sequence goes on along the minus strand of CM076582.1, from coordinate 26,222,718 downwards.
GACTTTTTGAAACAGACAGCACTGAAGATTTGGGTTTGTGACCTCACTATAGCTCGGACCCTGTAGCAGGTTGACATCACACCTGAAGGCCCCCCCTTCAAGCACTAAATTGCAGGCTCGGACTGCCTTGTGAAGGAGCTCGGACTACAGGATTGTGACATAGCTTGAGACATGTGGAGAAATAAGGATCAGTTCTGTTGAAAGCTCAGACCAGTGCTAGGAAGATCTAGGACATGCCTCAGAGTAGAAGCTCGGATCAGTGCTAGTGCTTGGTGTATTAATTCAATTTGAGAAGCTCCGATTTGCAAGGAGACTACACCTCGGATTTGGTGGAGGACCTGGACCAGTGAACCAATCATCATATATTAGAACTTGGACTAGATCTCCTATGGAGGATTAAACCTTTGGTAAATCAACATGCTACACCTCAGAACAGGTGGGACAGTCACCTGGAGGCTCGGAACTACACTGACATAGGAAAACTTCTCAGACCTGTGTGTGGAGTAGTCTAAGAAAAAGGTGAAGTTCTTGTGTGGCTTATTTCAATCCATAATAACAATCATTGGTCAAAGAATTAAAAACTGTAAGATGGGCAGATTGGTAGGCCCTAAGAATTGATTCTTCGAGAACTTGTGGAGAGAAAAGACCCTTTGAGCATTGGAAGCTTAATTGAAGTACCATTAGAGAAGCATACCTCAGTCGAAGGAGCAGGCCATTAGCATCGTTTGGAGCACCTTTTGAAGTACTCTTGAAGAAGCCTATTGAAGATACCTTGAAGGATACTTGAAGATATTTGGAAGACTTGTAGAAGCTGGTGTTGGAGATATTATTGGAGACCATGATGCATTGAAGCCATCATGAGGTGGCCATAGAGATCCCTAATTGGGTATCATGAAGGACAGTGGAGACACCTTCATGTGAAAAGATCAAGGTTGTCATTGATGATGTAATGTGGAGACTACAATGAAGACTAAGTGAAGATTGACAGGGCTCGTTGAAGAAGACATTGGGAGCCAGTATAACCAAATATATCTTGACGAAATGAAGCAGGAGGTTGGAGCCTCGTAGAGACAAGGTTGGTGCCTTGGAAGATAGGGTTGGAGCCCTTGAGGTTGGTGCCTAAAAATTGACAAGGTTGGTGCCTTGGAAGATAGGGTTGGAGCCCTTAAGGTTGGTGCCTCATAATTGACAAGGTTGGTGCCTTGGAAGATAGGGTTGGAGCCCTAGAGGATAGGAGTCCTGAAGAGACCAGGTTGGAGCCTGTACCAGATATAGGGTTGGAGCCCTTGAGGTTGGTGCCTCAGAATTGACAAGGTTGGAGCCTTGGAAGTCCAAGACGGTGCTTAGCAAATACAGGTTGGAGCCTGGGAGATTGAAGATTGGTGTCTTCATCTAGGGTTGGAGCCCTACATGTATTGTACTTGATTTATTGTAAAGAAGAAATTAATAAAAGCATTTATTCTTATTGTTCATTTTGTGTTCTAAGTATAGGTGATCTAACTGGTAAAATTAACAATTGAAAAGAAATACTAATTCACCCCTCTCTTAGTATTTCCAGCAATTGGTATCAGAGCCAGTACCTTCACTCAAAGCCTAACAGCTTGAAGGTTGATCATTAGAACACAAATGGCAAAGCCAAGGAAGAAAGTCTCCAATCCGCCTAAAGATGTGTCTTCCTCAACAATCGAAATTGAAGTCAATCATTTTGCGAAGGCCCCATTGTTCAATGGAAACTTTGATATATGGTGGCAAAAATGAGGAATTTCTTGAAGGCTCAAGGAATTGAAGTTTGGAAATCAGTGATTACTAATGACACGATGGACGAAGAATCCAAGGAGTACAATACAAGAGCAATGAAGGCAATTTTGAATGGGTTACCAAATTCTGTGAAGGCCAATTGTGAAAAATGTTTGTCAGCAAAAGTCATATGGGACAAACTTCATGATCTTCACTCAAAAGGAGCGTTGACAATGATCTCTAGTCAAGAAGATGATGGAAAACAAGAAAGAAGTCCAGAATTCGTCAAGGAAGCTGAAGATAAGAAAGATGACAACAAGGCTAAAGAAGACCTAGAAGATGAAGAGAATAAAGAAGACTTTGAAGAAGATCTCCTGAATAAACTTATGGCTTCCATGGAAGAGATTAATTGTTTGGAAAAGGAAAATGAGGAACTTAAGAAGAAAACGCAAGATGGTAACCAAGACAAGGCAAGGAAGGAAGTTGACTTTGTCAAGCTTCAAGTACAAGAAAGAGATGAGGAGCTCGCCAAACTTAAAGAGGAATTTCATCAAAACAAAAGAAAGCATCATGAAGAAGTCATATCTATGACAAATCAATTGGATAAGGCAAAGAAAAGGGAAGAAACTTTGTCAAGCCACCTTGAACAAAGACTTAAGAGCTTGAACAATCTTGAAGCAGAGATTGGTCAATACAAGGAAGAGGTCTCCTCTCTTAGATCTCAACTAGAAGAAGCAAGGAAACAAGTGCAAGGAGCTGAGAAGGTGATGGAAACTTTGGCATTCATAGAAGGACAAGTTAATGAAGCAGAAAAGGAGAGAAACACCATGATATGCCAACTAGACGAAAAGGATGAAGAAATCTTGAAACTAAAATCAGACATCAATATTCTCAAGGCTGAAACATGTGAAGCTACAAGAATAAAAGAAGAAATGGAGAGCAGTCTAGCAAAGGAGAATGAAGAAGTCTTCATAATGAAATCAAATATCATCTCCCTTAAAATCGAAGCACATGAAGCAACAAGGATGATGGGAGAAATGAAGAAGCAACTAGTTATGAAAGATGAAGATTGTGAAAAGTTTAAAGAAGAAATTGCCTTTCTTAAAAAGGAAGTTGACTTGCTGAATAAGAACTTGAAAAGCTCTCAAACCCTAGATGACATCCTAAGTCATCAAAGGTCTCCCCTTGATAAATCAGGTTTTGGCTATGCAGGTGAATCCTCAAGGAAGAATGATAATGCTTCAAACAACAAAGATGTGAGGAACCTAGAAAGAAATGTTGATGCTCCCAGTTCCAGCAAAGGCAAGGAGAAGAATCAAGACAACAACGGAAGAAATTCTACTCCAAGGAGACTTGCAGTTGGTGTCAAGAATACAAAAGGCAATGAAGTACATCAAGGAATCCCAAGGCAAAAAGACTTTAGAAGTACATCAAGGAAAACTCGATCTCCGAGGTACCAAAGTATATTTCTTGGTTATTGCTATTCTTGTACAAACTTTGGGCACATGGCAAAAGATTGTAGGGCATATCACAGAGACAAATATAATGGTCCCGATCAATCTCCTAGAAGCAATTTTGCAAGAAGAAGTCATGATTTCTTATTCATGAACAAGATAGAGTGCTTCAATTGCCATAACATTGGACATATGGCACGCGATTGTAACTTGACTTGGATTCCTAAACAAACTAAAACCATGACAACCAAGCTAGAGAAGAAAGTTACACAAGTATGGAGAAGGAAGCAAATTGGGTCTGAAAGTCTCTTGAACACTCTAGCCAACAACACATGTTGTTGACTAGATGAAGTCATCCTTGATATTACAAGTATTTGATGGTGAGACTCTTCCAAAAAAGAAACCATGCATACAGTTAGGGGAGTTTTTGATCATTCTGCGAAAGGGCCCTACATGGACAATCATCTTTTAGATCATCTCTTGGGAGCATTGAAGAACACAATCCCTTCTCACCCGATGGACCATTCTTGAAAATTTCTTCCATTAGATCACAAAGCAAGCAATATTTCTTGAGCTAGAAGAGTTTATGCAGGCACGAGGAGTTGGTTCATCACATGAAGAAATGCAATCTATCATGGACCACATTGCCAAAAGGAAGAACACCATGAGACAGGGAGGAACATACTTATGAAGAATTATTATTGATGAAGAGAAGCAGTTTGATAGGGGAAGTACTTGGGCACCCCATTTGCCATTGATGTCAAAGGGGGAGAGAATCTTGGAAGGGAAATAATATTGCCATCAATGACAAAGGGGGAGATTGTTAATCAAGGTTGTCATTGATGTTAATATGGCATTGGTTGTGATGGAAAATTCTTGTGATGCATGATACCCTAGTGATGCAAGCCCTAGAACTAACATTGTTGTTAGAATATGAAGATTCCATAACCTCTTGTATATTATGAATCAAGAAGTCCTAATATGATATCCTTGCTCTTGATGAAGAAGCCCTAAAACCATGATGATGTCCTTACTCTTGATGAAGAAGCCCTAAACTCTGTCTTAGACATTTAACAAGATGATGACATGAATGATGACACACTTGATGATGGTTGGAGACCACTCTTGAAGTCCTAATTAAATTACCCTGATCCCAACTCTAGCTCCATTGACCTTATACATGAAAATTCTAAATAACCCCAAGGACAGTACTAAAAAATTCCGAACAGTCACAAATAAAATTAATTTTTGACATCTTGAAGACGTCATTTCACCATGGCTCCTTCTCCAGCATGTAGAGGATATTTTTACCTTTCCAATGAGCCCTCACTCATCTCATAACTCCTTATAGTTTGTGAGAAAATGATTTTTAAAGTTTAAAAATATTTTTTTTTAAGGCCTAGCCGACCTATGCTCAATTCTTTCATGTCGGCCCTCCAGCCCAGCAGAGAGGTCTTTTTATAAAGACGAATTACTATAAATTCAAGCCTGTCTTTTTCAATTAAGCAAGCAAGTTTGATGCAAATTTCAGAGAACATTTTCGGTGAAGATTTCAGAGGAAAGTGAAGAAGACAGAAGGAGAACTGAAGTTGAGGAAGACAGAAAAATTACTGTTTGGGTAAAATTCTATTGGGTTATCCTCAACCTGGATTGCAGACCCACTTGTGGAGAAAACCAGACCCGTGAGAAGCTTTGCTAGACCTATTATAGGCTTGGATCTTTGAGTGGAAGGTGGAAGCTTTATCTTGAAGACCTTGGACCAGTGAGCACAACGATTGTAAAATCTGTGGATGAATAATTCTTAAACTCTCCATAACTTGGACCTTATCACAGATACCTCAGGGCTTGGACTTTTTGAAATAGACAACACTTCGGATTTGGGTTTGTGACCTCACTATAGCTCGGATCCTGTAGTAGGTTGACATCACACCTAAAGGCCGCCCTTCAAGCACTGAATTGCAGGCTCGGACTGCCTCGTGAAGGAGCTCAGACTACAAGACTGTGACATAGCTTGAGACATGTGGAGAAATAAGGATCAGTTTTGTTGAAAGCTCAGACTAGTGCTAGGAAGATCTAGGACATGCCTCAGAGTAGAAGCTCGGATCAGTGCTAGTGCTTGGTGTATTAATTCAGTTTGAGAAGCTCCGATTTGCAAGGAGACTACACCTCGGATTTGGTGGAGGGCCTGGACCAGTGAACCAATCATCATATACTAGAACTCGGACTAGATCTCCTATGGAGGATTAAACCTTTGGTGAATCAACATGCTACACCTCAAAACAGGTGGGACAATCACCTGGAGGCTCGGAACTACACTGACATAGGAAAGCATCTCAGACCTGTGTGTGGAGCAGTCGAAGAAAAAAGTGAAGTTCTTGTGTGGCTTATTTCAATCCATAATAACAATCATTGGTCAAAGAATTAAAATCTATTAGATGGGCAGATTGGTAGGCCCTAAGAATTGATTCTTTGAGAACTTGTGGAGAGAAAAGACCCTTTGAGCATTGGAAGCTTAATTGAAGTACCATTGGAGAAGCATACCTTAGTCGAAGGAGCAGGCCATTAGCATCGTTTGGAGCACCTTTTGAAGTACTCTTGAAGAAGCCTATTGAAGATACCTTGAAGGATACTTGAAGATATTTGGAAGACTTGTAGAAGCTGGTCTTGGAGATATTATTGGAGACCATGATGTGTTGAAGCCATCATGAGGTGGCCTCAGAGATCCTTGATTGGGTATCATGAAGGACAGTGGAGACACCTTCATGTGAAAAGATCAAGGTTGTCATTGATGACGTAATGTGGAGACTACAATGAAGACTAAGTGAAGATTGACAGGGCTCGTTGAAGAAGACATTGGGAGCCGTAAGTATAACCAAATATTCTTGACGAAATGAAGCAGGAGGTTGGAGCCTCATAGAGACAAGGTTGGTGCCTTGGAAGATAGGGTTGGAGCCCTTGAGGTTGGTGCCTAAGAATTGACAAGGTTGGTGCCTTGGAAGATAGGGTTGGAGCCCTAGAGGATAGGAGTCCTCAAGAGACCAGGTTGGAGCTTGTACCAGATATAGGGTTGGAGCCCTTGAGGTTGGTGCCTCAGAATTGACAAGGTTGGAGCCTTGGAAGTCCAAGTCGGTGCTTGGCAAATACATGTTGGAGCCTGGGATATTGAAGATTGGTGTCTTCATCTAGGGTTGGAGCCCTACATATATTGTACTTGATTTATTGTAAAGAAGAAATTAATAAAAGCATTTATTCTTATTGTTCATTTTGTGTCCTAAATATAGGTGATCTAACTAGTAAAATTAACAATTGAAAAGAAATACTGATTCACCCCCTCTCAGTATTTCCAATAGGTTTCGACCCAAATTACATATTTAAAAATTCTTTTTCCTTTTTATTTACAATGTATCCAAGTAGGACTTTGACTCTTTGACCCATCAAATCCTAGAAGCATGTTGAACATGCTTAACTAATGAAATAATAATTTCTTGAGTATGGAACCCATACTTGAGAAAAATAAAATTTTCTTTTTTCTTCTTTTTGCTTTTTACATAAAATATACAAATGACATAAGTGCAAAGATAATTATGAAGGCTGAACCTAGTTACATTTTCTAATACCCCCCCTAACTATGGACATATTCATAATTAGACAACTAGTACAAAGATACTTCTCAATTTGCAATATTCTCATAAGAAGAGTTGGATTGATAAGCCATCTTTAAACATGAACATCATAACCAACATTGTCAAATAGCAATGTAGTAAGGCCTTTTGACTAACAAGCTCTAACTCTCTCCATGATTAGAGCGCAATGTTGGGAGGCATACATATGGACGCCTCTGCCTCTCAGGGCACATACCCCATCCGACTTCACTAAGTATGTCCTTCTAGGACTATTCTTATCCTGGATTCCAATCCTCAAAGAATATCGGTCCTCTTCGACCACTCTTATCTTGGATACCTTGTTAGATCCTCAAATAGTGTTGGTCCACGAGACTACCTCCTATCTTGGATTTGCTATCCTCAAGGAGTACTATTCCTAGATGCTTATCAGTGCTCCATTCTCCCTCCCAGTGTGATACACTAGACATACGTTGGTTAGTCCTGGGCTAGTGTGTGACACTTATGGAGAATATGGTGTCCACCATCACTCCCTCTCAACCAAGAATGAGGTCTTTATTCAAATATGAAGGAGATTTCTTGCTCCGTCTCAATTAGGGAGAGATCATCACAATCCTTAGCTGGTCTCATACTCTATCAATGCATCAACTCCTGGTTCTTCTGTGGAGATCTTAGTGGTAGCTGCAAGGGCTCCTATCTCGCAATACATCATGTCAGAGCTTCGACCTTTTGCATTTCATCTTCATGATAGGGTTTCTCGGTTCCTAATATTATCAAATCATATCAAAATTTGACCTTTATGGATTTTGTCAATCATCATGCAACTTTATCACCAATTGGTTCATCTATCTTCTTCAAGGAGTGGAGCTTCCTCACAGCTGCTAGCATATGTCTTCTTCCTTCATAACAAAGTTCTACCTCATAAGTCATATTAGCGTTCCAATATCAATTATGCTCTCATGCTCATCAATAGTGCTATCCACGCAATCCAAGTGCTCCATGATAAAATCACGCCGCTGTAGGTACATCAATATCATCTAACAAAATATCTGAAATGCTATCATTAGAGAAATTTTGAGGTCTAAAATGGGCCTCCCAAGAAAAATGTACAACCAAAATAAACTTTATAAGAGCCAATAGTATTCAAGGTGATGATGTCAACCATGGGGGATGATTCACCATTTTTGGAGTAAAAAAGGAAAAATATTAAAAAATAATAAAACAATAAAACTACTTTTTCAACTCGTATTTTCAACTTATCTCCCTAAGGTTTTATTCAAATTTCGAGCGAGAGTACTAGTTGGATGCAAAACTTAATTCCTCATGCAATGAGTACCCATGTTGCATACTTTCGATGGACCCTTTTACACGAAAAATGAGAAATACATGAAAAAACGTGATTGTAATCACGTTTTTTCATGTATTTCTCATTTTTCGTGTAAAAGGGTCCATCGAAAGTATGCAACATGGGTACTCATTGGATGAGGAATCAAATTCTGCATCCAACAAGTGTTGCCGCTCAAAATTTGAATAAACCCATAGGGAGATAAGTTGAAAATACGAGTTGAAAAAATAGTTCTCTCTTTTTCCCTCTAAAATTTGATGATGTAATCTAATCTTATTTTATTATTTCCATTATTATTTTATTGTTTCCTTAGGAGACCCATTTTAGACCTCAAAATTCCACTAATGCTTTCTAGCCTCACATATATTGCTGCAATATGCTTTTGCAGGGAGTTAAATCATATTTCAAGCAAATCATCAATATCGGTCTTATCAAATCATAATGGCTGTAAATCAAGGCATCAAATTCTACTACTTGCACCTCCTGAAGTCAATCATTCCCTATATGTTCTATCTTCATATTGCAACAAGGTTCTGCGTCATCTTTCAATCATCAATGTGCTCTTGGAATGTACTTATTAGCTAGAAGTGTCAATATAATCAGGGTTCCTACAACTTCCTCTTTCCATCGTGCTCATCACTATCAAGGGGTCATCATCAAGCACGAGTCTTGTTTTACTTTGTTCTTCCATCCTTCTCATAGCCTTCATTATGTGCTTTTAATTTTCACCAACATGAACGACCAAGAAAAATATACAAAGACAAGAGCATAATGTCAATCTTGCCAATCTAGGGTTTTTATGATTTCTCAAAAGGTATTTCCAGGGTTCTGGTTACAAACCCTAGTTACTCATTGACTTAACGCTTATTAGGGTTTTTACTTTTAGCGGACGCCGGAGACAACCAATCCTAGGGTTTTGTCTTCAAGCCCTAGGTTTTATCTTAATCCAAGTTTTGCTAGGGTTTAATACATACCCTAGAGTCTTTCTCTCAACACTCTTTTATGCTAGGGTTTCAAGATATTTTTAATATTAAAGAATACTCAGCCTGCAAAACCTATATACCTTTTCTCAAGAGCTAGGGATTCCTTAGATGGAACAATTTTATAGGGTTAGGGTTTTCTAATGTAATTTAGATCCTCAACAATTTAAAAAAAAAATGCAAAGGATCAATTGCAAAACCCTAGAAACCCCTATAACTATATCTATGCAGACCCTTTTCGTGATCATCACGATGAACTAAAAGACAAAATTATATGTACCTCTTTGAAGTTTACCTGCCCTTCTTTGCAGAGATCTGGTCTTAATCAACTTCTTTCAAAAGAGATAACATTGATGTTACTCTTTATTTTACAAGTACTGATGTTGCACAAATAAACTAATCCATCCATAGAGCCTCAAAGCTTGTCCGTCAACTGTTATTGTCAAGCCATACATCATCTTCTCGTTGCAATATTGTTAAGACATTGTCACATGAATGGAATTGTCATAGATCATTACTGTTACTTGGATCGTTGTCTGTCTCCTTACGTAGATCGTTGTGGAGTCTATATATATATATTAAGGCATTGTTGATAAATGCAAGCTTTTAAATACGAATTTCAGATCATAAAGCGATCCACATAGGAGTTTTATACTGAAAAACAAATTTCTGAGATTAGTGAGCTAATGAGTGGATTTTTGAAATTAGCGAACTAATGCATAGACAATCTTCAATAGTAGGTCAACTTCAAGATAGGATCCAGCTGTCACAATCCGTCACTGTCATACTGATATATATGTGTTGAGTTCACTGTTATTCAAATGCTGTCATAAAACTTAAGGTCACTCTGACATGTATTCGTAACTTGACCCTAATATCATATTAATATATATCGTGATTTGAGCCTCTATCACAAGGAACGAGTCCATTATGTCAAGAGTCTTGGAGTGTGATAACTACAGAGCAAGATCTATATGCCGTAGAGCGAGCCACTGTATAAAAAAATAAGGACCATGTGTGCTGTTGTGTGTATAATACACCACGATCCAAATCTAATTCGAGTCATAATAGGATGGGTCACTATATGATGTATAGAGTCACAGGGTATGCGAGATCTCAGAGATATATAAGTGCCACAAAGATATGCGAGACAAAGTCATTGTTTATTAGCGAAAATGAGCCCATAACTTGTATATCAAGTTATTGAACATTGTGTGGGTTACCACAGGTGTGATAGAACCATCACAGAATTGTCAATGAGTCACAAAGATATAGCACGGTCCTAAATATAAACTGCAAGACTTTGTGGATATATAATGTATGCCATTCACTGTGTTTGTGATGCCACTTTCAGACCATAGCATAACGTATGCAATTGCAAGCCAATGTTGTATACGAACCATATGTGATGGCACTGTGTTTAATTTAATGTAATAACATTGAGCAGGTCAATACGAACTGTTACGTGCCACAAACCATTGTTGGAATAATGCGATGCAGAGAAATATAGATTCCATGCCATCATTCAGAATATGCGATTCCAAATCACTATAGAGTATGCGATTCCACGCCATCATGCAGAATATGCGATTCCAAATCACTATAGAGTATGCAATTCATGCCACTGTTAAGAGCAGAGCGAGATCATACAAAATTCTGTAATTAGCCATACGAACTATCATTTTTAAATGAAAGCCATCACCATGTGCCAAAGTTTAGATCACTTCATAGATTAAGCGAGCCATATTACGAACCGTTTGATGCTTAAAGCAAGAGCCATATCATAGTGCGAGCAGGGAATTTCATCACTGTGCGAGGTCTTTGTATTGATGTGTCCCATACTGTAATTATCCATAGATCCGAGCCATATATACGAAATTGCAGATCTGAGCCATGTTAGAACATGATGCCACAGTGATGTAGAGTAATGCCACAGGAATGCAATGTCATGAGCCTTAATTGTAAGTCTTTGAGCCACAGAGAAATCAATATATGCAAGCTTCTGTTGAGCAATTGAGAAATAGATCTGAACTTATTGTAAAGCATCTTTCTCCAAATCACTTGCCACAAAGCAAAACGAATTAAGCCAAATGCCAACAGAGTGATCTTCAGGCCTCCATCTTCAAACCTTAGCTCTGATACCATGTTGAGAAATCGGGAGGCTTGCATGGGTTTCATGCTCAAGTCAATTTGTCATCTAGATGAAGCATGTTCTTCATGCCTCTAGGTTTTGTCAATGTCAAAATAATATTTGTCATGAGTCAAAGAGTCAAGTCCCCCATTTGGACTTTGAAAAGGAAGAGGAAAAAGAATTTTTAAATATGTATTTTGGGTAAAAATTCCTTCTAGAAGTCAAGTCAGCCCTACTTGTCATGTAGGCTCTGCCCCAAGGGACATGACTGTTTGCACCTCTCTGGATAAGTATAAGTAGAAGAAAGTTGGAGGTCATTTTGAACACACAATTTGGAGCATATGATATGAAAGTTTGTAGAGAAAGAGGAAGACTGAAATTTGAGCAGAAGGAGGGTTTGACTTGGCTTCTAGAAGGTGAAAGTGTCTTGGATATCTCATTTGATCTAATTCTATAAGAAGAGAATTTTCTGGGTTTTCCCCTTGGAGGGGTTTTGCTCTAGCTGGGAGCCTATATCTTGTGTTCTCTGTTTTCTTGTGATCTTCATGCTCACATTTTTGATAATTGTTTGATGAAAAGAAGAACATAATTAAATAAATAAGAAGTCCACAAATTTCACAAGCAGTTATCAAAGAAAGGAACATCTAATCTAATCGTTAAACCTCCCGATTTTCCAACAGGTATCATAGCCAAGGTGGTTTGACGAAGGAGGTTTGGAGATCACACTCTGTTGGTACTTCTCTGATAAGTTCGTTGTTCTAGTTTCTGAGAATTCAAGCTCTATATGACAAAATTGGGCTTAATTTATATCTCTGTGTTTAGCAAGTTTTTATGACAAAATTGGGCTTAATTTATATCTCTGTGCTAAGCAAGTTTTCCTACCTATAAAAATCTCTCTTACAATTTGCTATAGCTCGCATTGGTCAACAAAGGCTCGATGCATATGTTTCAGTGACTTGCACCTATGGTTCTTGGCTCATTCAAAACTCAAATCCTACCTTTTGTGACTTCATTTCAATGTCTTAAGGTTCAAATCTACCTCGCTGTGATTCAACAGAGACTCACTCTACAATTTAGTTCGCGTGAAGGCCACTTAAATGACTCGCTATAGGGTGGCTTCGATTGAATAAAGGTGTGTATAATTTCAATCCTTGTCGCATCGTTTGATGACATTGCAGAGGTTTGATGTGTATGCTCCATGGTTCGGATCTTCGACTTATATTATAGTGGCATGGAAACACATATTCAATGTTTGGCGTAGCAGCGACGTCGCATACATAGGGATTTGGTGGTCTATGACATCAACAATATAATTTATGGCTTGCAATCTGCAACGACAACATCATGGCATCGCACTAACAATGACTAAACTTTGTGGCATCATATTATTTATTGTGTGACGACTCATTCGACCCACATCTCGTATAATCGATGGACTTGCTCTCCGTGACATTGCATAGTAGACCAATTCTTATGACACTCGCTTTACTGATCTTATACTCTGTGGCTTATGACTGTGACTCATATACTATCTATAATCTCGATCTTGTGATCACTGTGACTTATAGTAACTCTAATGACTCCTATCTATATATGGTTCGTATTAAGAACACAACACTTGCATTTTGGACTTCTATATACAAAAGCATCGCTCGTCACTGTGGCTAATGGAACTTGACATCAATAGTATCGTGATTCTTGATACATTACATGGTGTCTAGACATAAAACTCAAGGCTTGTATTACAATCTCAAAAGCTCATATTGCTTTTTTGTGGACTCAAATTCACAGTGGCACTGCATCATTGGGCTAGATATCAATTTCAAAATGGTTCGCACTCAATACAATGGCTCGTATTTTATATGTGTGCTCTGAGGTTTTGCAAATAGAGGCTCCAAGACAAGATAGCGAAAATCCCAAACATCAAAATGCATTAATAATCCAATTCGTTCATCAATTGTAGATCCAAATTCTTTCTTTACAAGAGAAATCCCAATCCCAATGATGACAAGTTACAAAATGAGGCTCTCCTTTATTTATATTGGCCTTTAGAAGTTCAATTTAGCCTAACTAGACTAATTGTGCCCCTAATAATATTCATGTGCAAAATAACAACCCTTTTGGTGACAAGCCCACCAAATAGATCCATAAGTGATAAATAAGCCATCCAATGCTCGCCGAAATGATAGAATAATAGTCAAGAGGGCCATTGGAAGGAAAAAATAAGTCCTCTAAGTGGCTTGATGAAGAGGAGGGCTCCCAACATGATGATCAAGTGGTGGCCCCTTGATTTCCAAGCAAAACATCCTATGGTGCTCCCAAGTGGCCGTGGGCTACAATGAATGGTCTCATGGGTCTCCAGTGGCTCAATAACAAGTCGATGCTCCATCAGTGAGGGATAATAGATGATGCATGCCATCCCTTGTCTCTTCGGATGAGACATAACCCCATTTGGGCCCTGGATCAGTTGCCAAGGGTCAGGTGCAAATGTGTGGCTGTCTGGGCAAAGTGGTCCAAGTGCATCATCATCTCTGTATGACTGGGGCACGAACAAGCAATGTGTGGTGCTAAAGAAGCCCATGGCATGGCAATCAATGCTCTGCTATGGTGGAGGCCCATGGCTTTCAACACTCACACTACAAGTGCCATTATGATCCTTTGGAGGGCTTGGACCTTGATAGGGAGACCAAGTCCAATGGAGACCCACCTGCAATCTTGTATAAGATCCAATGTGTCTCCTCACCTTCCAGTACAACAATTCATTTGCGCAATTTAGTAAATAAGCTTGCTAACTAGGGGCAAAAGTGGACACTTCATAGCGACATGCTCTTTCAAATGGGCTTCAAAGTGTACATGTGTCACCAAGCTCGACAAGAGAGGTTAATAAAGGACCTAATTAGGTGGTTTCAACCTCTAAGAGAGTAATAGGTCCATGGTACATTCGTCAGGTGGCTGGTGTCACGTGAAATGATGGTGGAACAGACTAGGGAAACAGGGAAGGCCCCAATCCACATGCCATGGTACAAGGGTAGCTATAATGAGGGAAGCCCACACATTGGGTGTATGGATGTAGGAGGGAGAAATCGTGGTATATGAGTTACCCTACCCTTCTTTTTCCACCCTTCTTCATATACCTTTTTCCTTTTATTGATATTTATTTCTTTTAATTGCTCAAGGATCAAGGGAATGAGAGCATGATGTGTATGATAAAGCAGTGATTAACCCCTTAAGGTTGGGCAGTTCATTGCCCACCAGGGGTTGGGACAATCATGGGTTCCTTAATGATGCAGGGGGCACTCATAGGGGCCCTAGGAACCAAGGTGTTGGCCATAATGATAGGGGGTAAAGCTCATGTTTGGCTTTTTCCCACTCGCTAATTTTTTATGTCTTGACCCTCTTTTGCATTTTGTGGTACATTTCCTGTTGTAAGTGACCAAATTATGCTTTTAAATTTTGTTTTAGGTGCATTAACCTCCGGGGCATTGTTACAGGCTTGACCCAAAGTGTGGACAAGGGGAGGAGGAGGCTAACTCCTTGTGGACCTAGTGGACAAATGTGGACCCAGATGGGAAAAGTGTGAAAAGGGGTTATAATGAGTAGAGGGGAGTGAGATATATGGTATGAGGAAGTGGGACCAATGTTGCAAACATCAGCATCGGGATAAAATCGGCGGGACCAATTTTCCTTCAATTTTATTTTCTGGCTAATTATCTGCTAGTTGTTTTTGCCAAAAATTAGAAAAAATGGTTTTTGAGGAGTTAATAATTAATTTTCTACCCACAAAGCATGTTTAGATAGAAAGTTGAGGTGTAGAGGTCTAATTTTGAGCTCTCATACCCCCTACAACTTCTATTGGCAACACTTATTACATCAGATATCAAATTTACATAGAAAATTCCCGTCCAACGGGAAATTTTAACAACTAAAATTTGACACTTAGACTCAACTGAATTCTGCGAAACTTTAGAGATGATCTAGTTTGGTAATATTCATTGATTCTAAACACTAGGACTCCCCTAAGACTCTACCATCAAGTTGCACTCTAGCTTTGGGGTATATCTAGGAAAAACACTTAAATGATTATAAGTGTTGGAAAACACAAATAATGAGCTAAAGGAAAAAAAAAACTCCCTAGAATGAACTCACTTGCTAGTATAGTTCTAAGCTACGTAGGCCTTTCACATGACGCTTTTTCATCATACTAGAATCATTTTTACAATATTGCCACAGGGCTGTGGAATCTGAAAGACAGACTGATGAGAAGAAGAAGAAGAAAGCTCGGAAATTCTGGAATTCTGATTTGATATGATGGTCCTGGAATGCTTTGAAGTGTGCTTTGACAAGTTTTCAAATGCAACTTCAGCGGTCAACAGTACCCATCACTCAAACCAAAATCATTGATCGGAATGGTAGGCTTTTTGTAGTATATTTTAAGGGTTGGATTAGGTAGTTTCATCAAAATTGGGTGGTGTTGACTGATGTCCCTAGAGGATTGAGGTAGAGGAAAAGGGTGATACTAATGATGAGGATCCCAATATCAGTGGTGGTGCACCATTACTTGTCATTTATGTTTTCCATTTAAATGTTCTTGCTCATTTATTCCTAATGATTTCTTTCCAAGTTTATATATATATCACATTTCTCTGTTTCAATTTTTTTTTGGGTGTCATGTTTCCTGTACGTTTTTGCTTCAGAAATGCGTACCTATTTCACCGTATCATGCAACTTAGCTTTTAACCAATATTCACTTTATAAAAAGTTGCAAACATCTTGGAATAGCCCCTTACATGGGCACAGGTGGCAGATGAATTTTCAGTTGGAATTACAAGATTGAGGCATAAATGATTTTCTTCTTGCAAAGATAATTTTTCTTGTTGTATAGTATATGCCCTTTTTGAAAGCAAAATTTTCTTGTCCATTATTTTTAATGTGAATCAAAGTGAAGTTTGCATGCGAGCCTTTTGAATGGTTATGTATTTGGAGTGTTATTTTGCTTAATGTCTGTGTACGAGTGTCTCACATAATGTTCTGTATCTAATGCAGCGGAAGACAAGAATTTAGATGAGTTTTTCAAGTCAACAGCAGGTACAAACTGGTTTACCAGACTCAGTATGTTTTAAGTTGGATGGCAGTCTTTCTATACAGTGTATATATTCATAAAGTGTAAAATATGTCTAACTTTCATTTGTTTAAAATGGAAAGTTATGGCTAGTTTCTGGAGAGACAATGCAGAGATGCCAGTGTTTGGATGGCAAAAGAGTGAAGATGTCCATGTAGATGCTTAAAATAGGACAACGTTTGCGTAATGATGGCATTTGGTCTTCAAGCAGCTGACGTAAAGGAGCTTGGATGACTTGCTATTGAAATTGATTTTGTATGGCTAAACAATCAGGCTGAACTTACAGATTAAAGATGGAATTAATTTCAATTTCCATTGAAATAGGTTGTCTGTATTTGTGCGAGCTTTGCTGATTCGTGGTCTAGTGACATTTAGTTTTTTTGGTTTTTGGGTAATGGAGTATTTGACTGGGTAGAGAATGCTAAGCATTATAGATTTTTGTTCAGTTTGATGACAAAAGAACCATGTCAAAACTCAGGTTTTAGGAAACCAAGGTATGTGAGCTAGATTGTTATAATTTCAGCACATGGATAGGGGAACAGAAAAATACTTTGTTATGATAATATCTGAACAGTTGTTTCATTTGACCTGCTTAATAAAATACATACCCTGCTTAATAAAATACATACTCAAACAAGTCATAGCATTTCTTGATAAAGTTTTAATGTTCGGTTCCTTTGATTATTGCTTATTCTTATTCTGCAGCTTTTTCTTTTCAACTGTCCAACAAATTACCTAGCAAAATTTGTCTAGCGGCTAAAATGCATAGCCAATTACATTATTTTTAAACCTCAGAATTGTTGTTTATCCTCTCTTGCTAAGCACCATTTCTTCCACTTTGCCTTTTTATTTCAGTGGAGTCTCAACTAGACTGGCCTCTGGGCCACACATCTACTCCTGAAGGAGTATCTCTTACAAACGTGGTCAAAGGAATTGTACTCTGCAAGTTGGTGTAGGCCTTAACATACTTGATTTCTGTATATCAACCTAATATTGTGTCTGGATTCTGTTTGGTCTAATATATTTAAGTATAGGTACTGGTTCAATGGGAAATTCATCTCATATAATGTTTTGATTAAAGATTTGTTGAGACATGATGAGTGAGCCGGTGACTAGTAACTAGTGCTAACAGTAATTAAATAGAATTGAGCGTTTAGTGTAGACAAGTCTAATTTTGAATTCTATCAATTTCTTTGATTAGCTTGTCTAGTTTATGATTGAATCTTCCACTGTGCTGACGATTAATAGTGCCTTGCAGGAAAATTCCAAACCGATCTTGGCAAAGCCTGGGCTGCTGAGATAGTTTCTAGGAGAAACAGAAGCTAACAACATGTGTGTAAATGATGTTATTCTTCCAAGGGAACTGAACTGTTTGGACTGGTAAACCAGTTTCTCCATCTTCCAAGGTCATTCTTTATTTTCATAACCTCAAATAATTTTTAAGGGGCTTATTTGAGGTCACAGATGTCTGCAACATCTCTTGACATGTTATTGTACCAGTTAATCTGGATTAAAATAAAATCACTTCCATTTAGAAAATAAAGGAAGTTTGCATTCTGTTATTCTAGAGGAATGTTGAAAATGAGGTGTCCTCTCTTTTTATCCTCTGTGATAATGGAGACAATTTTAATTGGGTTACAAGTTGTGGGTGGAAAGGCCTTGTATGATGTTTTTCCTTCAGTTCCTAGAGATCTTAACTTGCATGGCAATTAGCATTCTTCTTGTGGCAGATTGACAATAGTGAAGTTTGGTTTATGATTAGAATTACTTGGTTTATGATTAGGCATCTCAGTAAGTGTGTTGGGTCTGAAGAAGGGGCAAAAAAGAGATCTAGATCAACCAATGAGGGTTTGATTAGCTAGATCAGATACATTGTTGTATGTAATTCCTCAGTTGGACCATTTTCCTAGGAAGGGAGCACAAGTAATTTTGGAATTTTAATGACGAGCTATGATTGGGTAGAGTCTGTCATATTTGTGATTGCCATTGGTAAATTTGCTTCCGCTGAATTTATTAACTTAATACCCTAGCTGTGCTTTTATTTAGTAGACAAATATGCTCAGAACTAATTGTTGGTTTGCTAAGAAAACTAACATGGTGTCAGAGCATAATCTTTGAACTTTGAGGAGTACTGATCTTTGAATCACAAGTGCGAGGTTCATACTGGATTGTTGAGGCCAGGTTTGGTCGTGATCATATGAGCAATTTTTTCTTTCTTTATTTCTAAGTTACCAGGATTCGGATCCGGATACAGATACGGATCCGGATTCGGATACGGATACGGATACGCCAGTTTTTTGAAAAGCCAGGATCCGGATACGACAAGGAAACGGCAAGTATAAACAAATATAAATATTTTATAATTATTAAATTTAAATTTATATAAAAATAAAAATAAAAACATATATTATTTTTAAAATATATAATTTTTAGTACTTATAAAATTAATTATTACATGAATAATACAAAATTAATGTATCATTTATAAATATAATTAAATTAATATAAAAATACTTAAATTTTAAATATATAATTTCTATATAATATTTTTTTTAAATTATTGATTTAATAATATTAAAATTAATGCATTTTTATAAATACTTTAATTCATAGTATATTTATATTACATGGTTACGAAACTTAATTTATAAAACTTACCTTTTTACACTTCAAAAAAGAATTAATATTTAATTAAAATATCTAAATGTTTGGTGGCTTACCATATATGCGACAAAGCGAATTAGCTTATTCACACCTTTGATTTTTTTGATTTTGGTTGACGACTCAATTTTCTAATTTCGCTTACATCTGTTAATAATTCATTTGAATCATTTCTTGACCATAATCGATTTCTTAACGGGATAGTGGTTTATTATTCCCTCTTCTGATTTTTTTTCACTTTAGTTGATGTTTAATTATCTTGTGTAGCTGACGCTAGTTGAATAATCCACTTATTAGCACATATTATCAATTATCCATTAACTCTGCAGACTTTTTTATTTTGATGTTTGTGTTGACATTTGCTTCTTAATTTTGGCTGACAACTTAACCCACCGACCAATGCTGGGGGCGTATCTCCTCGGATCCGGATCCGAATCCGTCTCTGATCCGGGGATCCGCGGATCCAGCACTTTGGCATGGTGGATCCGGTAACATAGCTTTATTTTCTTTTAAGGTCAAAGAAATCAATTGTGTAGTTTAGATGAAGATATATATATTTATAACAAATGGAGGGGGGTCAAATTTTTTTTCAGCACAAGATAAATTAAAAAAGAAATGGAGGCCATAGTGGTTGACAACCTGTGGCTGCCAGACCTGTTGACAGGGCAGCAGGTGGGCCCACACTGGAAAGAATGGTTCGAGGAAACAACAAAGAACTCTCGAAGGCTGTGGGCGTGAGGAGAAGCCGTTGAGTTGGGGTAGTGTTGCTGGCCGATAGCAAACAAATCGAGCCAACATAGGAAACACGAGCAAAAGGTGCATCAATCGATAATAAAGAAGCATGACGGTGAGGAGAAGCCACCGATAATGGTAGAGCACTGAGACAAGCTAACTAGGAATAGAAAGGAATAGTTGTTGCGGGTTGGGCACAAGGAGATAGGGTTGTGGAAGTTCGAATGACGACCAAAGACGATCAAGCAGAACACTGCTGAGACAAGGAGTAACATGATAGGTCGGGCCAACATCTAGATAGGGTTAGGTTGTCGCATAGAGAGGGCCACACAGAATTGAGGTCATAATAGCTAGATGCAACCAATAATAGCCCCCTAACAATAGGGATAGACTTGTAGTGACATAGGGAGGCTCAAAGGAAGGCTATAACAGGGATGTTGGGCCATACAATGAAAGTTGTGGCTGAGGTAGGGCCAAGTTTATAAAACGACATAAAAGTTGGTCAAAAGTTGAGTTAATAGGTGGCCAATGTGAAATTTCCTTAATTGCAACAAATGGAAATCAATCTTTTAACTTATGTAGTTTATTTTTCTTCAAAAATTATTATGACCAATAATGATTAATTCACTACTGCAATCTTTACAATTATAGTTCAAGGACTGAGAAAATAATTCACACAAAATTTTGGACACCAAGATTTTTGGACAACAGTCCTTGGAAAAACCCCAATGTGGGGAAAACCAATTCAGTAGATGAGGGTTTATATTATTAATTCTTCAACAATTTGAGAAATAAAACTCCTTTCCTTATACTGGAAAAACACTATCATACATTTTTCTCCACTGGAAAATAAATATGGAAGCTCACGTTTCCTCTACAACATAAACTCAACCTCCTTAATGCTATTCTCACCTCATGTTTTCTTTGTGCATTGAAAATGCTTGTGGCCCAAACATGAACTCGCACCACTACATGAAAATTGTTCCTGCAACCCCTTCGTCCGCCTGTAGCTCGCACTTTTTTTGGCACCTGTATCTAGAAACTGGAAATCGATCTGCTACCCAGATCTGCACACTATCTAACTCGCATTGCCTGATACGACCTCTCTGTAGATTTATTTGGCCTCCCTTCCTGTCACTGGAGTGTTAGAAAATCTATGGAATTCTTGTGTAGAAATCTTCTCCAAAATTCTCTGTTGAAACACCGTTGCTGGTGTCTCCCCCTGCTTCAACTGCGCCCTTGTTGATCATTGCAATTGGGTATGCTGAACTGCTCAAGTGCATCTCTCCAAACTGCATCAACTTGTTCTTATAATCTCTCATTGTGCAATCAATGGCCATGATCGAATCACAATCGATGGCTAAGACCATCTTGATGTTGATATTGTAGCATTGGAAAGTGTTCCAAGTCTCATATTTTGGGAAGAGGCTTTGTAACATCCAAAATGGGAAAATAACAGTAATAACAAGCTAAAAGATATTAAGGAGACAACAAAACAAAAACTGATATCGAAACACCAATGGAGCCATAGAAAACTGCTGAGCCATTTTACTAATTTGCTAGAAATGAGTACAATGGAGGTGCTGGAATGAAGGCACCTGGGCTTGCTCAAGGCAAGCTAGAGAAGCCCTTTGAATCAATGCTGAAATCCCCCACTGATGGTACACTGTATGGCTATAGCTCTATGCTGCAATCTGCTAGAAATGTTGTTGCTGCTCCCGAAGAAATGCCGCTAGGGATTGCTACACTGCTCAAAAAATTCTGAGACTTTAACCTCGGACTCTACTCAAGAAACCCACGAAAACCCACGAAGGAATTCGCCGAATGTTGACCCCGAATTTCAGCCCAATTTCCCTAGCTCCTCTAGCTGCTGGTTGAGTTAGGATCTCTATTTGACACCTGCAATCTGCCCATAAAATTTCGCCAATTTAATCTTGGCTTCTCCTCAATAAACCTAGAAAAACTCGTGAAGGAATTCCGGAAAGGCTGACCCCAGAAATTCACGCTCTAGGGATGGCTATGCTCTCCTGCTAGGTACGATGGCCTCTATGATGAAAACTGAAAGAAAGGCCTCCAAATCTTTGAAAAACTCAGCTATGGAAGGGTTTATCCCTTCACAATCTTCCGGGCTGAAATCTCATGAAGTTCTCCTCCCCCGGAGATGATCTCCTTTATGACTACGTAATCTCCCTGGAAGACTGCGCTGCCCTGGAAATGACTGCGTAATCCTGTGGCTGAAATGATGATGCTGCTCTCCAAAAACTGATGGGAAGGCTCCTCTCTTGAGTGGGCATTTGAAGTCCCCCGAGGACGAGGTTGGGATCTCCGCTCAGAGACACCCTTGTGCTAAACATCACTGCAGACTCAGCTAAATAGCTTGAGCATGCTCTAGTCTTGATAGACAAAAAATCATAAGATGCAAGAATGAATGAGAAAAGTTGCCTTGCTCTCCTTTTATGCTTGTGGACCCCTAAACTCCCTTGGGCCCACCTATGATGCGTTGTCCCTCTGTGCCACGCTGTCCCTTGCTATGTTGCACTGCCTCTCACTGCGCTGTCCTAAGTGCCTCTTCTCTTGCGCTGTCACTTGGCCTCATGTGCCCCACTTCATCTTTTAATTAATCTGCCCACTGGCTTTAGGAAAGTGCTTTTATTCTAATGTTTTATTCATGGGTCCCCTCACCCAATTATTTGCGCCCAATATCAGGATTTGCCGAAATTAATCAAAATTAATATCCCAAGTAGCTGACTGCTAATTTGGGGATATTACAGTCCTCCCCGCCAAAAATTGCTTATCCTCAAGCAATGCCTGAACAAGCCTCCTCTCTAGCTGATGCTCCCCACCGTCACGGCAAAATGTGCCTGGGTCCCAAAATGCGCCTTTGAATCTTCCCTATCCTCTGCATCGCCCTGATATGAAGGGATCTCTCAATGCCAGGATCCTAAGTCATCTTGTCCAATGTGAAGCTCCATTTGCTCCACTCACCATCTTGCCATTCTAATGAAGTCCCCCACTCCATCAGTGACTCGCTAAAGCCCAATAGAAGATCTACGTGATCCCCCCATGTAGTATACAACTCACCCCTAGTGGTTATCGAACTGTGTAGAGATGTAATGCTCAAGTCTCTTGCTAATCTCATAGAGGTGCCACCATGCTGTCGTTACCACACTCTATGCGATACCCCCCATCGTGCACATACTGTATCCCTCTCTCCTGGGGCCTTGTGGCGGAAAATATGTGAAGGCAAAGCTCATCCTACCCAGGCATCTCCATGATGCTAATATCTACCCCTCCACTGTCGATTGTGACCCTGAGCAACAACATGATAAGTCTACCTTGCCATGCAATGGAGGTCTCAGTGGTCCCCCACGTGTCAAACCCAAGGTGGATTGGATCATCGTCTACTTTGGCCCTGCTCATCAAAAAGTGGATTGATCCACTTGCCCACCAAATTTTTGGATCTCCTAACCATACGGGGAGCTCACAACTCCCACTCCCCGCGGGATGCCACTGTGTAGCGTTGCTACTTGCTAGAGCCCATCTGGCCCTCATCTTTGACCCTTGTATGTATTTCCTGGGTGGACCCCAAGTATTAGGACTCTGTCCCACGCATGCGTACCTGCCCTGCTCCTACCAGAACACGTCGTGATACCTGCTATCCCAACTCTTGTTGATAGACCTGGATACTGCTCGAAGTCTGGGCACCCTCCTGTAGACGAAATCTACCACCCACCGTCCCTCAAATGTGAGCCCATGGGTGGAACATATGCTGCCTTGGCAATCAACCATGCCATCCCTAAGCCTGGACCCGTCAACTTGTGCACCTACCAAGTGTCTCAAGTGGAGAGTCTCCTCCCGGCTCATGACATGCAGTATCTCATCCAACTCTCTGGGGTGAGCCTCCCATGCCTTGCTGCCTGAGTGGAGAGTGTCAAGGGGCACCAACCAAACACTCAATGACCATAAGAAACAGTGGAGGATGATGGGTAGGTATGTCCCAAAGGGTGTGACCAAGAGTCTACCTGAATGCTCAAGAGTAATCCTCCATATGACACTCTCTTTGCCTTAGATTTGCTGATAACACCCTCGTAGCCCTGTCTTCGCTAAACGTGGTGTCTCCAGATGCTCAACAAGATCCCCATCGATCCTAGGTAAGCTGCATCCCATGGTACACCTATTGCCCCTGTCCATATGTCTCTTTGGAGGCAACGCTCCAAGAGCCCACTGCTTCGCATCATGTGTCACTGCATACCGCCAAGTATCACCGCACTCCTCGACCTACCACTGTATGCCGCAACCTGCCCCTGTACACCAATGGATACCGCCCGCAACAACTATACCGTCTTGTACCGTCATGTGTCCATCCTGCGTCGCCGCCCCTGTCACTCCCCTCATGTACTCAATGCGATGGGAAGCACTCCTACTCCACAACGCAGTCCGACATACTACAACACACCCCCATGTATCTCCATGCCCGTCTACAAACCACTGCCCAATGATGGATGCTCCTACACATCCCAGGGTGTGATGGCCTAAGGTTGTATCCATATACCTCTGCCCTTACTTGATCGGTACCATCACCTCTGCTGTCGCATCACCATACTCTCTAATGAATGGATCTCCCTTCCAAATCCTCCTTGAGTGACCGAAGAAGTGAATCTCCCTAGGTACCAGTAGCGATGCCAATCCCGCTTTGCTCCTCCGTGTCCCACACAAATGCGAAGAATCCCCAGCTCCATACAAGGCACTGTCTGGTGGCCTACCAATGCCCCCTCCTCTGTCAAACTCCTGCCAGAGTGTGTTGATCATCCCATGATCCTGTGTAGAGTCCTCGTACCATGACAACTCAAGGAGTATGTACCTAAATTGTTTGGACACCAGTGCTGGCTGAAACTCCCCTAGTGAATGTGCACGCTCAACTGCTAGGTCAACTGTGCCATTCGAGTTGTAGTCCATCGACATACTTGGGAAGTGATAGGTAGTCCTGCCCGGATCCCAATGCCAGTCTGGGCCTCTGGTAACGCCAGTGCCTGGGAACTCCTGCTGAATTACACCTGGGTCCACCACCATCTCCATAACCCACTCCACCAGGTACCAACTCAAAATCTCTTGCCATCCAACCTCAACATGTGGATGTTGCACCCTGCGCAACTCCGATCATCTCATCCTGCTGTCCAAGTCGACACATGAGATCTGACTAGGTAGCTCCGTCTCTCTCTCTACAATGGCCAAAGGTGACCCAAACGTGCTGCTAGCCCCATCTATGTATGCCAGAAGGGGGTTGCTCCGACGCTCCAATGTGCCCTTTAGCTATACCATAAGTCGCTGCGACTGAATCATCACAAGTGACTCATCATCCTGAATACCTCCCATAGAGTCTCTTGATACCACATGCACACTGGAATACAAAACCGACCTATTGTCATCAACTTTGCTTGAATGCTCATGCTCCCCAGAAGCATCCTCATATGACCCCATGGACTCATCCAAAGAAGAGTCCTCATCCTAACATACAAAAGGAATGCCCTCCTGCTCTATCTCTATATCTCTTAGTGCCTCATCGAAGGTGGATACATCTCCCGACACCTCACCCATCCGCTGCGTGTGGTTGTCACCCAAAACCTCGAACACAACTCTGATCATCACCTCAATGAATGGCTCTTTTGGGGTAGGCTCTACTCTCTCCACTAAGATGTCAACCGACACAGTTAAGGAAGTCTCCAATAAGGGTGAGTCCCGCGTCACATTATGTGTATCTACGAGCTCCCCACAATCCCGTGTGCCCTCATCCTCCAAGTGTGAGGTAGCCATTTTGATGGCTTCCCCCTCTGTTATTTAGTCAGGCTGGAAGGAGGTATCCAACTTTTCCACTCGATCTCGAGCCGTGCAATCGGTGGATCCATCATACATGGGAAAAGGTGTCCTCCCAATGGTGCGCTGCAACTCTGAACTTTGCGTGCTAGACCCCCCACTGTTCCTTCTTCATCCCACCTGAGCTGGTAGTAATCTCTGAAGGACAACGCCGCTTTGAATTTTTCCCCCATGGACCGCCATTCTAAAAAATAATCTCCCATGGGTATATGATCATGCTGCCTACCTTGCTCACTTGGTATTGGAGGTAAGAATGTAGGCATCATGATCCTGGTTGGTCTATTGAAGGCTGGCGGGTGAGTCGCTGGTAAAGGGTGCTCACACTGTTGTGAGACCCCTGAAGTCTCCCCAACTAGGGATTCATGATGGATGCTCTCATTCCTATTCTGTTGCTTGAGTCTTTCCAACATTCCCTTCTGTCCTTTGGCTAAATCATTTAGGGCCTTAAAGATGCTACCAAATGATGCTTCCCCTTTGCTCCTTGACTCCCCCATATTTGCCACCTCTACTGCCTACCCTCCTTGTTCATAGGAAAAGATCCCCACGGCTGAGCCAAGAACAAAGCTCTGATACCACTGTAATATCCCAAATGGGAAAATAACAGTAATAACAAGTTAAAAGATATTAAGGAGACAAAAAAACAAAAACTGATATCAAAACACCAGTGGAGCCATAGAATACTGCTGAGCCATTTTATTTTATTAATACTGCTAGAAATGAGTACAATGGAGGTGCTGGAATGAAGGCACCCGGGCTTGCTCAAGGCAAGCTAGAGAAACCCTTTGAATCAATGCTGAAATCCCCACTGATGGTACACTGTATGACTATAGCTTTGCGCTACGATCTGCTAGAAATGTTGTTGCCGCTCCCGAAGAAATGCCATTAGGACTTGCTACACTGCTCAGAAAATTTCGAGACTTTAACCCCGGACTCTACTTAAGAATCCCACGAAAACCCACGAAGGAATTCGCCAAATGTTGAAACCGGAATTTCGGCCCAATTTCCCCTAGCTCCTCTAGCTTCTTGCTGAGTTAGGATCTTTGTTTGACACCTCCAATCTACCCAAAAAATTCCGCCAAATTAATCTCGGCTTCTTAATAAACCCAGAAAAACCAGCGAAGGAATTCCAGAAAGATTGACCCCAGAAATTCACCCTCTAGGGATGGCTATGCTCTCTTGCTGGGTACGATGGCCTCTATGATGAAAATTGAAGGAAAGGCCTCCAAATCTCAGAAAAACTCATCTATGGAAGGGTTGATCCCCTCACAATCTCCCGGGCTAAAATCTCATGAAGTTCTCCTCCCCCGGAGATGATCTCCTCTATGACTACGTAATCTCCCTGGAAAACTGCACTGCCCTGGAAATGACTGCGTAATCCTGTGGCTGAAATGATGATGTTGTTCTCCAAAAATTGATGGGATGGCTCCTCTCCTGAGCGGGCACTCGAAGTCCCCGAGGACGAGGTTGGGATCTCCGCTCGGAGACATCCTTGTGCTAAACAACACTGCAGACTTAGCTAAACAACTTGAGCATGCTCTAGTCTCGATAGACATAAAATCACAAGATGCAAGAATGAATGAGAAAAGATGCCTTCCTGTCCTTTTATGCTTGTGAACCCCTAAACTCCCTTGGGCCCACCTATGCTGCGTTGTCCTTTTGCGCCACGCTGTCCCTTGCTATGGTGCACTGCGTCTCACTATGCTGTCCTAAATGCCTCCTCTCTTGCGCTGTCACTTGGCGTCATGTGCCCCACTTCATCTTTTAATTAATCTGCCCAGTGACTTTAGGAAAGTGCTTTTATTCTAATGTTTTATTCATGGGTCCCCTCACCCATTTATTTCTGCCCAACATTAGGATTTGCCGAAATGAATCAAAAGTAATATCCCAATTAGCTGACTGCTAATTTGGGGATATTACAGGCTTGGACATTAGTATTCCAGAGAACCCATAAAATGTTTGCGGAAATACCACTTGGATCATGCTTTATTAAAATAATTAATTATTTTAAAATGATCCCTAAGTCTAAACTTAGGGAAATTAAATAATTAAAGGGTATTAATAAAGTAGAGTGTGAATCTTCTAGAAAATGAAGATCAAGTAATCTTTTAATCTGAGCCGTTGATTAGAGATCTAATCTAGGGTGTTGATTCATCAGCGAGAAAACTATAAGAGAAGGCTCGAGGGTCATTTGGAAAGGAAGCCAGACACACTCTCAGTACCCGAAAGAAATCGATTCTGAAGTAAGAGAATTCGATTTCAGAGGGTGAGGTTGTAGAGGCGGAGTTGCAGATGCAAAATGAGGAAGGGGAAGTCAGCAGTGGAAGAAGAAGGCAGAAGGAGGACATAGAGGGAGCAACGCTGAGCAGCAGTATTGGCCCTCCACGCAGAGTGACATAGTCCAACACAGTGACTGCGCAAAAGGCCATGCAGATTGATGCAAAGGGAGGAAGGGTGCCTCCAGTGTGTCAGAAAGTCCTCCGGAGTGTTCGGAAAAATGATCTCAGGTGTATTCTAGACATTTGCTTGTTAGATTTTTCTGTAAAAGATTTCCACTGCTGAAGAATAATATAAACCCTCATCTGCTGCACCGGTTTTCCCACATTGGGTTTTTCCGTGGACAATTGTCCAAAAATAACTGTGTTCATGTGATTGTTTCTAATGTGTTATATGTGTTCTATTTGTTCTTCTGCTTTTGTTTAAGTGAATACTGCAGTTGTGTTTATTTCAGAATTTACTGAAGCATCTGTAAATAGCTTATCATAAATAAGTAGGCGAAATAAATCAATCACTGCAGTAGTATTTAAGATTGAAAAATTTCACATGGTATCAGAGAAAAAGACGAAAGACCGAAGAGGAGGATTTGCAATGGAACTAAGATTCGACATCGATGCAACAATAGCTCAGAAGGGTTCACACAGTCCTCCAGAACGCATGGAGAAACAAAGGGATCATGACATTTCACTTCTGGCATCCATTTCGCTTGTGTGTCAAGCACAACCTCTCCAGGGGTCTGGTATATTGACAGTGGAGCATCTGCTCACATGACGAGAGTTCAAGAATGCTTCTCTATCTACCAGGAAGAGCAGATGAATTTTTAGATCACGATGGAAAGTAAGGCCAAGTGTACCCCCATTGGAAGAGGAACCATAATATTTCAATTAGAAGCTGGTAACTAGCTCTGGTCTACTAATGTACTGCATGTGCCGGGATTGTAGATGAACATGCTCTCGATGTCTCAACTTCAGAACAAGGGTTACGATGTATACTTTTTTTGGGAATAAGGTTTATGTCAAACACCCTAGTTGGAAAAGGAAGGCACAAATTGGAGTAAGGAGCCATAAACTGTATAACTTACAGCTCGAGTCTCCAATGGCACTGATAGGCAGTACAAATGAAAGGGACTTGAATGAAGTATGACACACAAGAATGGGGCATCTGCATCATGGAGCCTTGAAGATCCTCAAGAACACTATCATGGGAGCTCGAGAACTTAGCATGAGGAAAGATGATGTCTGCAGGGGGTGTGTACTAGGGAATTATGCCAAGGCAACATTTCCAAGAAGCAGCAGTAGGGCCAGGAGTGTGTTGGATTTGATACACTCAGACATCTGCGGACCAATGTCCATGAATGCTCTCAGTGGTGCAAAGTATTTTGTCATCTTTATTGATGACCATTCCTGGAAGACATGGATCTACTTTCTCAAGACCAAAGATGAAGTATTTGAGCGATTCAAAGAATTCAAGGCTTTGGTAGAAAATTTAACCAGAAAGTGGATCAAGAAATTGCGTTCAGATAATGGTGGACAATATATTGATAAAGACTTCACAAGATTCTGCGCAAAGGAAGGCATTAGGAGAGAATGGACAACTCCATACAATCTGGAGTAGAATGGATTCACAGAAAGAAAGAATCAAACCATTATGGAAGCTGCGAGGGCAATGCTATATGATCAATACATGCCCAAATTTCTGTGGGCTGAAGCTTGCAATATAAGAATGTATCTCCAAAATGGGGTGCCTCATAGAGCATTGGGAAAAGCGACTCCTGAGAGTGTGTTCACTGGCAGCAAGCTTGAGGTGAGCCACTTCAGGATATTTGGCAGTATAACGTATTGCCATGTACCCGATGACAAGAGAAAGAAATTAGATCAGACTACATAGAAGGGATACCTTGTGGGATGTAGCGAAAATGTGAAGGCATATCACATCTATATTCCAGTGAACAAGAAGATCATAGTATGGCAGGATGTGAAATTTATGGAGAGAGCCTTTAGGAGATCCCGGGAAATGGCTACCGATATGTAGTCTGAGGAGGATCCGCTAGTACAGCTGCAACGACCGACAAAGATGGCTCTAGTGCCTCTTCGCGACACAAGGATTATGAGGAAAGTTCTTTCGAAGAAGAGCAAGAAGGAGAGCAGGTAAATCCACCCACCACGAG
Source organism: Pinus albicaulis (assembly GCA_034641835.2). Taxonomy (NCBI): domain Eukaryota; kingdom Viridiplantae; phylum Streptophyta; class Pinopsida; order Pinales; family Pinaceae; genus Pinus; species Pinus albicaulis. The sequence goes on along the minus strand of CM076582.1, from coordinate 26,192,627 downwards.
TGGAAGGACGAGTAGAGAACTCCAACAAACTCTGAGGGATGTAGAGGAATTTATTGGTGCCCCTAGAAATCAGAAGAGGGTAAGCAGGGAACTAGAAAGGTACCAGGCATTGGTAGCATAGGTTAGAGAACCCTCTAGTTTTCGAGAGGCAACTCAACATCAGGTGTGGGTAGATGCTATGGTTGAGGAGTACAACTCCGTCATGACAAACGATGTATGGGAAGTAGTCACTAGACCTCAGAATAGATCGATTGTAGGATCAAGGTGGATCTACAGGATCAAGTATGCTGCAGATGGTAGCATAGAGAAGTTCAAAGCCAAGTTTGTGGCTAAGTTATATGCACAGATGGAAGGGATCGATTATGAAGGAACCTTCGCCCCAGTAGCTTGGTACACTTCAATCAGATCTGTCATCTCTATTACAGCGCAGATGGGATGAGAAATTCGCTAGATAGATGTCAAGACAACGTTCTTGAATGGGGTGATAGAAGAGGAAGTGTACATAGAACGACCAGAGGGCTTTGAGACTCATGAGCATAAGACTCATGTATGTAGGCTTAAGAAAGCCTTGTACAGACTAAACCAAGCCCCTAGAGCATGGTATGGGCGAATTGATGGCTACCTGCAGAAGATGTGATTTGTCAAGAGTGACACAGATCCCAACCTCTACTATCTAAGAGTAGGGGATGAATCGCTAATTTTGGTATTATATGTAGATGATCTGTTCTTGACTGGATCATCTAAGCTCATCAAAGACTGCAAGGAGAATCTGGCGACCGAATTCGACATGAAGGATCTGGGGCAGATGCACTATTTTCTTGGTTTGGAGGTCTAATAGCGAAAGGGAGAAATCTTCCTTGGGCAAGGAAGATGTACTACAGAGATCATGAAGAGTTCAGATGGAGGATTGTAGACCCATGGCTATGCCAATGATTATAAACTGGAAGAAGATCGACACGTCCGAGGATGATGAGGCTGACCCTACCTTGTATAGGCAACTCATAGGATCATTGATGCACCTGGTCAACACTAGATTACACATCTGTTATGCAGTGAATACCCTTAGTGAGTTCATGGTAGAACCAAGGAGGGCTCACTGGGCAACAACCAAACATTTTCTCAGATACTTGAAGGGGACAATCGAGTATGGGTTGAAGTACACCAAGGGCAATAAAATTCAGTTGAGTGGGTTCACTAACGCAGATTGGGCTAGAAGCTCAGTGGATTGGAAGAGTACCAGTGGGTACTGTTTCAATCTCGGATCATGAATGACTTCCTGGTGCAGCAGGAAACAGAAATCCGTGGCACTAAGCTCAACTGAGGCTGAATATATGGCCACTAGCACAACTTCGTGTGAGGCCATATGGCTTTGTAAGTTGCTCATGAAATCGCTGAAGAAGAGGATGGAACCGACCATAATTTTGTGTGATAATTAGAGTTACAACAAGCTCTTTGAGAATCCTGTGTTTCATGACCGGTTGAAGCACATTGACATTAGGTGCCACTTCATTAAAGACTATGTCCAACGAGGAGCTGTACAGTTGAAGTACATTCCTACAAGAGAACATGTGGCTGATATCCTCACAAAAGCTCTGGGTAAGATTAAGTTTACTTTAGGGAAAATATGGGGATGGTCGAAAACCCAGTCCAGTAGATGAATGGGTGGGCTTGAGATTCAGAGGGCGTTGCAGTATGGATGAGGCAGTGGCAGAGATGGTGTCACAGGCAGCAGTACAAAAGGTAGCAACGCAGAGATGAGGGGCAACAACCAAGACATCAACAACGTAGTAGATGCTTCAGGTCAGAGCAGATACAATTGGTACCTTGCTTGAACACTTTCCTTGCTAAGAGGGAGTGTTGATTTTGTAGCATTGGAAAGTGTTCCAAGTCTCATATTTTGGGAAGAGGCCTAGACATCAATATTCCAGAGAACCCAAAAACTGTTTGTGGAAATTCCACTCGGATCAAGCTTTATTAAAATAATTAATTATTTTAAAGTGATCCCTAAGTCTAAACCTAGGGAAATTAAATAATTAAAGGGTATTAATAAAGTTGAGTGTGAATCTTCTAGAAAACGAAGATCAAGTCATCTTTTAATCTGAGCCATTGATTAAATATCATAATCTAGGACGTTGATTCATTAACGAGGAGACTATAAGGGAAGACTTGAGGGTCATTTGGAAAGGAAGCCAGGCACACTCTCTGTACCCGAAGGAAATCGATTTTGAAGTAAGAGAATTTGATTTCATAGGGTGAGGTTGTAGAGGCGGAGTTGCAGACGCAGGAGGAGGAAGGGGAAGTTAGCAACAAAAGAAGAAGGCAGAAGGAGGATGCAGAGGGAGCAAAGATGAGCAGCAACACTAGCTCTCCACACAGAGTGATTGCGCAAAAGGCCACATAGAGTCACGCAGAGGGAGGAAGGGTGTCTCCAGTGTGTCATAAATTCTTCCGAAGTGTTCAGAAAAATTATCTCAGGTGTATGCTAAACATCTGCTCGTTAGATTTTTCTGTAAAATATTTCCACTGTTGAAGAATAATATAAACCCTCAACTTTTGCACCGGTTTTCCCACATTGGGTTTTTCCGTGGACAATTGTCCAAAAGTAACTGTGTTCATTTGATTGTTTCTATCGTGTTATATGTGTTCTATTTGTTCTTCTTCTTTTGATTACGTGAATTTTGTAGTTGTGTTTTTTTCAGAATTTACTGAAGCATCTGTAAATAACTTGTCATAAATAAGTAGGCGAAATAAATCAATCATTGCAGTAGTATTTTAGATTGAAAAATTTCACACTTGGCCCCATCAAATTACTTTTCCGGAAGTCTCTAAAGCAAAAATGTTTTTCCTTAATAAATTTGATTTAATTAACCAATTTTCCTAAGTTAGATTTAAGAAAATAATAATACTTTTCTAATAAATCTAATTGAGGTGTTTCTCGCGAAACCTTTTATGGGTATTGGAGAAAATGTGTTCGTTAGCCTCATAGACACCATAGAGACTAGAACACATGTTTGCTGCTACAAAAACTAACACTCCCTCTTAGCGAGGAAGGTGTTCTCCACTACTCCCATCTTATCCTTGAAGCATAAAAAATTTGGTTTACCCAAGGCCTTCGTGAGAATATCTGCAATCTATTGATTTGTGGGAACATGGTATAGTTGAACGGATCCACACTGCACACAATGTCTGATGACGTGGTATCTTATGTCAATATGCATTGACCTATTATGAAACACTGGATTGTCAAAGAGCCTGATGCGACTTTGATCATCACAATAGATACTAGTTGAATCCATTCATTGACCAAACAAACCCAATAGCAGCTTTCAAAGCCAAATAACTTCACATGTGGCCATGATGGTTGCGATGTATTCCGCCTCTGCAAAACTTAGTGCTACAAACCTCTGCCTCTTGCTACACCAAGAGACAAACCCTGATCCAATACTGAAGCAATGCCCTGAAGTACTTTTCCCATGCACCGAACTACCTGCCCAATCTACTTCTATATATCCACAAAAATTGGCACCATCACCTCAAGCATATCTCAAACCATACTCGAGCGTTCTGTGCAAATACCTCAAAACATGTCTCGCCATTGTCCAATGCAACCTCTTTGGCTCCACCATAAACTGTCTGAGACTGTTGACTAAGAAACAAATGTCTGTCCTAACATTGACCAGGTATATAGGAGATTTGATGCGCTGCATATATAAGGTTGGGTCGACATCTATGTCCTCTGATGCGTCTATCTTCCTCTAGTTGGTAATCATAGGCGTTGACGTGGGTTTCCAGTATTGCATCCTTAATCTCTTCAGAATCTCCATAGTACATCTCCCTTGCCTAAGGAATATCTCCCCATCCGTCTGCCATACCGTCAATCCTAGGAATTAATGCATCGGTCCTAATTTCTTCATCTCGAACTCCACTACCAAGTCCCTCTTGCAATTCTCTACGAGCCCTAATGAGCCTGTTAGGAATAGATCATCCACATACAAAACTAGGAGGGGCTCACCTCCTACCATCGGATAATAGAGGTTGGAATCTACCTTGCTCTTCATAAAGCCCATATACTGCAAGTAGCTGTCTATTCGACCATACCATGCCCTGAGAACTTGTTTGAGCTCATATAGAGCCCTCTTCAACCTGCATACATGTGTCTCTCTCATGCGCCTTAAAACCCTCTGACTATTCGATATATACCTCCTCCTCTATCACCTCGTTCAAGAATGTAATCTTGACGTCCATTTGGTGAATTTGCCATCCCATTTGTGATGCTAGAGATATCGCTTCCTGAATAGAGGTATATCTGGTCACTAGTGTGAAGGTCTCCTAATAATTAATGCCTTCCTTCTGCCCATACCCTTGGCCATGAAACTTGCCTTATACTTCTCTACACTACCATCTACAACATACTTCATCTTATAGATCCATTTGGAGCTGGCCATTTCCCTGTCCACTAGTTTAGGCATGACCTCTCGTACATCGTTAATCATGGTGGAGTTAAACTCCACGATGGCAGCTTACCACACTTGATATTGTGCAACTTCATCATAATTGGAAGGCTCCTTGTCGACGACCTTTGTCACCAATGCCTTGTAACTATTTGGTTGTATGTGCTATCTAGTGCTCGATCTAGGAGCCCCGACAAATTCCTGCGTATCTCTCAATGTCTGAAGTACCTCTCTACTTCTTTCGCTAGTGGTGGTTGGAGCTTCGAGCTCCTTGTCCTACTTTGTTTGCTGTGAACTCGCAAGACCTCTTGCTCCTGAGCTAGTGCTCGTACTAGTAACTGTACTCGTGCTCTACTGTCCTCGCGGCTACTGCTCAAGCCTTGGAGCTTTTGTTGGCCACTCGTGAGATCTCCTTAAGGCTTTCTCCTCCTGGAAATTCATGTCTCGTCTCATGATAATCCTCCTGCTACCTAGTGTTATCGGAACTGAATCGGTTCCGGAAAACTGGCCGATCCGACTGGTTTGGAGGCAAAACTGGTTCGAATCAGCCCTACAAATCGGAAATGACTGGTTCGACACCGAACCGGCCATTTTCGACACCAAATCAACCGATTCAGTACCTAACCAGTCTAGCCCAATTCCCCCAGTTCACAAGCCTGGGCATTAATTAATTAATTTTTTATTTTATTTTTGTTTTGTTTATTATTATTATTATTTTTTTTATAAATTATTTTGTTTCCTAGTTACTAATGCTACCCTATCCCCCATAAAGCTACTTAAACACGCCCACCCCCTCTATTTCACCGACATTATTCATTCGAGTCTCTTGCGATTCTTGAGTTGAATTCAGTGAGGAGAATTCAAAGAGTTTTTGCAGGGTTGTTCTGAGGGAGATTTTTACAGATTTGAAGAGTTGATTGAAGTCTTGGAGAGTTGTTGCGTTGGCAGATTTTCGAGCTACTTCAAAGATTTGTTTTTTCCCAGAGATCTTTGGGTTTTCTTCAGTCGTTTTAGCAACTGGTGGAAGATTTTTATTTTTTTTTCGTAGTTTTTTCCCTTCTTGGGGCCGCTACATAGTTGATTTTAGAGGATTTTGGAGCTGTTTTTCTCCAAAAATTTAGAGGGTAAATCAAGGGCCAGGGGAATCAAGCCATAATCCCATTGCAGACTTGGATGCTACTCATTCTTCAGATGAGGATGAGGAGGATGATCAAGATGATGATTGATGATGGATGATTTGATCATTGATTTGTTGTATTTTTAGCTTGTGGTATAATACTATGATTTATGATGTTATTTTGGACTATAAGGGCCTTTTAGAGCCTACTTTTTTTATGTTTGTAACATTTTTGGTTTAATGATGTTTTTCCCTAAGTGCTATTTTGGTTATATGCATTATTACTTGCTATATAAATGAGAATTTTTTCATATTTGTGTATAAATGATTTGGATTCATATGGATGCACATGAATATATCAATTTTTTCTTTAAAAAAATAATATTTTGTGTTTTTGGTAAACCGTTTTTTTTCTTGTTTTTTTTAAAAATTTGATTTCCGGTTTTGGTCTAGTTCTCGATCCATAAGGTTTTCTGGTTCGATGACTGGTTCGTTTATGATAACATTGCTACTACCGGGAATACAGAGCATGTATGACTTGGATGTTTCACTGTAACCAATGAAATATCCCTTCTTTGTAGTTTAATCAAGTTTGATGCGTTTGTCATCGAGCACATGACAATATGCTATGTTGTTGAATATCCTGAAGTGCTCGACCTTTGGTTTCTTCCTTATGAAGACCTCCTCTGGTGTTATCTTCCCCAAAGTTCTATGAGGAACCCTGTTCTGTATGTAAACAACCATGCTACATCCCTCCGCCCATAGGAACTTGGGCATATCCTGGTCATTCAACATCGCCTTTACTGTTCCAACAATAGTCCTGTTGTTTCGCTTCGCTACCCCATTCTGCTGTGGATTGTTTGGAGTTGTCCACTCTCTCCTAACATCCTCCTTCACACAAAACCCTGTGAAGTCCTTATCTGTATCCTCGCCTCCGTTGTTTGTACTAAGCACCTTGATCTTTTTGCCTGTCGTGTTCTCCACAGGAGGTTTAAACTCTTGGAAGCGATTGAAGACTTCATCTTTCATCTTTAGAAAATAGATCTAGGTTTTCCTAGAGAAGTCATCTATGAAGGTCACAAAGTACTTGTAAACCTTGAGAGATCTGGTGGACATTGAGCCGCAAATTTCTAAATCAGTTGGTTCAGTACTGAACCGGTTCAGACCGGTTCCATTGGTTCACAAGCCTAGGCATTAAAAAAAACTTTAACTTTTTTTTTAAAACTATTATTATTCCTAGTTACTAATGCTAGCCCTATCCCGCCTAAAGCTACTTAAACACCCCCACCCCCTCTATTTCACTGACACTATTCATTTGAGTCTTGCAATTCTTGAGTTGAGTTGGGTGAGGAGAATTCAAAGAGTTTTTGCAGGCTTGTTCTGAGGGAGATTTTTACAGATTTGAAGAGATGATTGAAGTCTTGGAGAGTTGTTGCGTTGGCATATTTTCGATCTACTTCAAAGATTTTTTTTTTCCTAGAGATCTTTGGGTTTTCTTCAGTCGTTTTTGCAGCCGGTGGAAGATTATATATATATATATATATATATATATATATATATATATATATTTTTTTAAATTTTCTTGGGGCCACTACATAGTTGATTTCAGAGGATGTTGGAGCTGTTTTTCTCCAAAACTTTAGAGGGTAAATCAAGGGCCAGGGGGATCAATCCATAATCCCATTGTAGACTTGGATGCTACTCATTCTTTAGATGAGGATGAGGAGGATGATCAGGATGATTATTGATGATTGATGATTTGATCATTGATTTGTTGTGGTTGTAGCTTGTAATATTTTAGGTTGTAGTATAATACTATGATTTATGATGTTATTTTGGATTATAAGTGTTAGGTCCCTATAATACTAGTGTATCTCCTTATTATGGTTAGTGTAGCCCCCTTATTGTTATTGTTGTACCCCTGTAGCCCCCATATTGTTATTATTATGCCCCATAAAAGCCATTATTGTTATTGTTGTGCCCTTACATTATTATTGTTAAGTAAGCTGTGATTATATTGTGACCCCATGGACTCCTATAAACAGAAAGGAGGTTTTGTCATTTGTATCATCCAAGAATTGTTCATTTATGTAATGTAAAGGAGGTTGCCTCCTCGAAGTGGCTTATTTCTAAGGCGTTGATCTCTCTTTTCTTCTATTTTTGGAGCTAGTTTCATAACAATAAGGGCCTTTTAGAGCTTGCTTCTTGATGTTTGTAACATTTTTGGTTTAACGATTTTTTGCCCTAAGTGCTATTTTGGTTATATGCACTATTACTTGCTATATAAATGATATTTTTTGTGTATTTGTGTATAAATGGTTTGGATTCATATGGATGCACATGAATATATATGTTTTTTCTTTAAAATATGAATATTTTATTTGTTTTTGGTAAACCGTTTTTTTTTTCCTATTTTTTTCCGGTTTTGGTCTGGTTCTCGGTCCATAAGGTTTTTCGGTTCGATGACTGGTTCAGTTCTGATAACATTGCTACTACCTAGAATATAGAGCATGTATGCCTTAGATGTTTCACTGTAACCAATGAAATATCCCTTCTTTGTAGTTTAATCAAGTTTGGTGCATTTGTCATTAGGCACATGACAGTATGCTATGTTGCCGAATATCTTGAAGTGCTCGACCTTTGTTTTCTTCCTTATGAAGACCTCCTCTGGTGTTATCTTCCCCAATGCTCTATGAGGAACCCTGTTCTGTATGTAAACAACCATGCTACATCCCTCCGCCCATAGGAACTTGGGCATATCCTGGTCATTCAACATTTGCCTTTACTGTTCCAAGAATAGTCCTGTTGTTCCGCTTCGCTACTCCATTCTACTGTGGATTGTTTGGCGCTGTCCACTCTCTCCTAACGCCCTCCTTCACAAAAAACCCTGTGAAGTCCTTATTTGTATACTCACCTCCATTGATTGTACTAAGCACCTTGATCGTTTTTCCTGTCGTGTTCTCCACAAGAGGTTTAAACTCTTGGAAGTGATTGAAGTCTTCATCCTTCATCTTTAGAAAATAGATCTAGGTTTTCCTAGAGAAGTCATCTATGAAGGTCACAAAGTACTTGTAAACCTTGAGATATCTGGTGTACATCGAGCCATAAATGTCTAAGTGTACTAATTGCATCATACCACTGGCTCTACTGTCACTTCTTGGGAACATTACCTTTGCGAACTTCTTGTTACCCACCACCATTGGTGACCCCACGGGGGAAATATTTCCTCCCAGATTTGTCTTTGGCTGGAAACCAACAACCCCTAACAACCACCAGTGTAGCCGATATATGTGCCAGTTGATCTCCGCTCCCTAAGCCAATCATATGCCCCCTCGCCCATTTGTCAAGAGCGTATGTTTGAAGGTGGGCCATCCAATCCTAAAGGTATGTCTTTTATTGTGCAATCAGGTGCTTATGCTTGTTTTTCCTTGGGCACACTTGGGTATGGATTATTGGGTGACTTGGAAGGAGGAACGGTTTTGACTGTAGTCTTGTTTGTGAACATTTCTGAATCTAAACCATAAACCCTACTGTAGTAAATCTGATTTACATCTCCTACTTTTTTTTCTTTAAGTAAATACTCTGCAGCCTACACAAGTTACAGGTCAAGTGCTGAAAATAAGTAAAGCACACACATAACGGATAGATTTTTGGACAAATGTCCCCGGAAAAACCCAATGCGGGAAAACCGGTGCAATAGTTCTGAGGGTTTGTATTATTAAGTATAAATATTTTGAGTACATCTAGGGTGCCATAATCCAGCTCACCCAACAGAGAAAACCTTGGCAAACAAAGATAAATCATGAGTTTTACCTCAGTCTACAAGTCCCGGTTGATCCAGATCAAACATTGGTGAAACCCCAACCGCCTTTGCGCAGTCTCTACGCTGCCACTACGTAAGTCTATGAGGGTCTGGCTGATGCACTGCGTCACCATTCCTCTGTGCTAATTCGCCTCTCCAGAAATCGAGTTTCAGCCCTGCCGACTTAGAAACCCCTATCTCTAGTTGATTCTGGACTGTCCATCAGATGCTCTGCACTATCCCTGTGTGGGTTTGCATCAACCCCTCTAGGGAATGCGTCACCTCTCCTAGTGGCTGTGTTGCTTCCTCTGGTCTCTGTTGTCCTTGCTCTGCAATGTACTCTTGATCTTGTTGTCCTCTGAGGTAATTCTAGGTCAATTAGTCATGCCAGAGCATCTATAATGTTGTGTTTGTTTTAAATTTCTTTTTTGGATGACCATTGTATTAAGAAAATACAAACAAATGTCTTTAAACTTTTGATAATATTAACTATTAAGAAAAGGGATTTTACTTTACTTCAAACAATGATTTAATTTTTCATATGTGAAGGTAGAAACTGTAAGAAAATATGATCATTTAAATATTAAGATTGAATGTTTAATTTATCATAAGTGTGAAAGACTGTCAAACAACGTTTAACAACTCAAAAAAACATATTTAACATTATGAAGATTACTGCCAATTAATTGATATAGAGGGACTTGTAAAAACAAACAGTTCAATAAGTCATTTTCTACAATGGATTATAACTTCAGAGTAGTTAAGATAGATTGAAACACAACTTTTTCTTACCTACTTATCTTCATAAAAATCAAATCTATGTAGAAAACATAATGAAACGAACACTGGAAAAACTTACAAGGGGACAAACTGATTGAAATAAATCCAGATTCCTTTTATTATCATCAATGATCAAATCTCCTACACTTCTGCTTACAAATGTTCATCCAAGGGTGCAACCCTTAATAAATCGAATGGAGAGTTATTTATACTAATTTCTATCACTTAGAAGTATCTAAAATGGTTACAAAAATAGTATAAAATAGTAGGAAAACAAAAAATGATGAGTGATCTGTCATTGTCTTTGAGGAAACAATTGATGATGTGGCCCAAAAATGATTGCTGCGTTGGCATGCTGTTGGAGACAAAAATTTACTCGATGGTTTCACATAAGTGATCCCATCTTTCCACACTTGGAATTTCTAGATTTACGAATTTCCTGAAAACTTCATCTACTTTTGTTTATCTTTTAAAAGTAGGCTTGTTGATGAAGAGATGTTTGATTTCATGTTTTATTATCAAATCAAAATCTAAAGCTTCTAGAAAATATTTCCCTTCATGTGGCCTTTAATTCATGCAAACTTAGCTTTGTCAATGGAAATGGAGTAGAGATTTTTGGAGTACTCCTCCAAGTTGATCAGTTTGTCATTAGGAGCTACTAATCCAAGCAATCCCCTCTGGTTCAGTAGATTAAACTTAGTGTAAAATCTTTGAACAACAATGTCCAAGGTTTGACACTTAGTTTCTAATTGGTTCAACAAGTTCTTTTTCTGCAATACTTTCTTGATTTCCAGGATAGTAGCTATTATGTCTGAAATATTGATCTGCTCCAACTTTGCCTTGCTTTTTGAGTTTAGTATCTTAATCATGTTTGATTCTTCTGCTAGTTTCTGCTTGAGTGTTGCTTTCTCTTGTTCAATGACTATTTTGCACCTATTGATTAATTCCTCCTATTAAAAAATGATTTGTATGGATAACCATAATTCAGTCATTGCTTGGCTTATTTCTATCTAGATACTCTCCTTGGCTTGGGCCAAGGTGTCTACCATTAGAAGCTCACTTTCTAACTTCTGAACCTTTAGTCCCAATCTGTGAGACTTTTGCATTTCTTCCATGTACAGGGTCATTTTTGATCTTTTGAGTTTCCAAGGCTTTGAATTTCTCCAGTAGTTTCCCATTCTCTTGTTTCTGTGTGGTCAAATCCTGCACAAGTTTGGTTGAATCCCTGTTGTTGATGTAGATTCCATTGTTGTTGATGAAGAGCTGGGCTCTGTACCTACAACTGGAATTGGTACTGTTGCAATTGGGATCATAGCAAGTTGAGTTGACTATTATTTTTCCTTAAGAAATCCTTCAATCTGCTCCTCCATCTTCTTTGTCAGAATGTTCTGCTCAATGATGAGTTTGAGCATCTCTTCTCTGTTCTGTTCACTCTCCTCTATTTCCTTTGTCCGAGGGTCTTTTGTGGAAGCCAACTTTAGCTTTTTTCGCAGAGTTGCAATGCCTGCATTTTTATTCTTTAAAATTTCTTCTACAACTTTACAATCCTCTGGGTCATACCTAGTGTTGACCACAATGTCTTCTAAAGACTTTAACTTATTGTCTTTACATAAAGAGGAGAGTTTTTCTATTTTAAGCTGTGACTGTACATTTGATAATGTTGTTCTCAATTTAGACAAAGTCATAGTTGTATTGGTCATGGTAGAGAAGAGCATCACTCCAGACTTTATATACATGTCCATCTTATCTATGGAATGAATTTGGGTTCCATAAAATGAGAAAATGGTCTTCTTATATTCATATCGAGAGTTGGGAAAAGGGACATGGGCTTGTAGAAAAGCCATTTGCATCCTTCCCTTTTCACTATCAAAAACAATTAGTAGCTTGTGATGTATTGTGGAAGTCTGTTTCCAAAACTGACTATATACATTGGCCTTCAAGGCTTCATTCTTCTGTTTAATCTCCAAGAATTTGGAGAAGATGTTCTGATCATCTGATGAACTGGTTCCCATTGATTGGATGATCTCCATAGGTTATTGAGAGGCCGAAGAAGATGATGGAGTATTGGGAACACTCCCTTCTGCTGAAGTAGACATATTTGGATCTCTGAAATCTACAATTTCTAGTTCCTTTTGGCTCTGCTTTGTAGAAATTGTAATGTCAGTCTTCTGTTCTTTTGCTGGATTATGAACTCTTTGACAAAATCTACAGAAGTTGATGTTTCTTCTCTGGACCTTTCTGCTGCTTGCTTTGGGCAATTGGAGTTTGTAGAGTAGATGTGGAAAGGATTTGCTTCTCTGCCTCGTGTAATGTACTCTCTATCCACTGATCCCGATTTATGAAATTTTCAATTTCAGGCCTTGGTGTATGATTATATGGAGTTGTTTTCAATTCAACCCTTAGGTTTGAAATTATACTGAATGGGTCATAAGACCAAGTGAAGCTTGGCTAGAAGTTCATCTTTTCAAGGATAACATTTGCCTCAATCCCTGCTGATTTGGTATTGCAAATAAAAGAGCCAATCTAAACTATGAGTTCCTCTTCCCTAAAACAAAATGTAAATCATCCATGTGAATCATCTGCCTAATATATTCCAAAGAGAAGATTCTCATTGGAACATATTTGGGCAATTTATATGGTGCCAACTCACAACCATATACTCGAATCTCTGTGTAATTCTGGAATAAATACCAGTCTCCAGTTTTAATCTGGTCACTCAAATGAGGGATTTTTTTGATGTCCTGCCCAATTCTAGGCTCATTTTGATGGTTAAGAAGTTGTGCAAACTGATGGATGAATGAATCAATGAAGTTTGAAAAGGAAAATTTATCTGAAATTGATGACCAATTCTGTCCAATGAATCACTGACTGGTTAATTCCCTGATCATCCTGCTTGTACAATGTAATAGGTAGTGAATTTCCTTGCTGAAATAGAAGCATATGAATAAATACAGAGGTGTAATTAAACATTCTTTGGGTCAAATTAATCAATTGTTCATGCATATTATCAACCAAAAATTGATTGTAATTATACATGAATGCAGGTTGATGATCTTTGGAAAAGATAGAAAAATAACTAGGGATGGGTTCATCTACTGTTCTGTCATATGGATATCCTAATAAGCAAGAAAATAATGAGATGATGTCTCTCCTAGCTTCAGGAAACATGGAGGATGGATAAGGTGGGGTTTTCTTTGGCAATTCAACATCATCAGGAAGGAAGGTCTCAAAAATTTGGGCTCTCTGAGGGAAAGTGAGTTTATGATATAGCTTCGTAAGAGCTGCTTGAGAGAAAAGGCTTAAAGAGTTATTTTGAGGGATTAAAAACATGTTGTTTATGGTCTCTGGAGTGATGGATATCAGAATGTTTCCATTCTGAGCCACCACTACTCTTTTGATGGGATCATACCTGGTTAGACACCAGGTGACCAGGTCTGGGAAGTCATGGGTTTGAGGGAATGAAAACAGAGGCAAAAGGGACTCTTACAACTTAATGTCGTCTTGCTGATCCATGTACTTCTGTTTCAGCCACAGATGCAATTCATGGAGTTAGAATTCACACTTTGTCAACGATTTTGAAGTATGAATTAGCAAGGGGGACGTCGTCAAGATTGACCAAGGTAGAAGCAATAGGGTTTTCCTCAGAGGTTGGCTTTCGATTTTTTCCCTTAGGGTCCATGTTTTGTGCAGAGGAAAAAGAAGAAGAAGAAGGGGATGTTTCTGCAATTAAAATTGTGGCACGCTGACAAATGGCTGAACCAATGGCCCGATTGTGTCTCTGTAAGAGCTACAATTCAACAACAAATAGTAAATGAAACAAAGTGGTAGAAGGTAGGGTGAGGTTTTATTTATAACAGTGCTTGGATTACTGTTATGGAATTATCGTTGGGAAATGCGACCGCGATTTAATGCCAGCAGTACAGGAGCTAGGTGCGATGAAGCGGCTAGACAACGCTAAGGGAGCAAGTCTAACGGGGCAAGAAGGATAATGGTAAAGGAGTAGAGTCGCAACAGAGTGCACATGTGTTAGTGTTTTATTTGGCGCTGGGAAACTGTCAGGAGGAAAAGTCAAATGACCATTGGCGGGAGTGAAAACCGTCATTGGGAGAAAAGCGGATTTCGGAGGGGATAAGTGGCAATAAATGATTTTGAGCGGAGGGGGGGGGGGGTGGGAGGGGGTGCGAAGTGTTGTGGAGGCGACACGTAGGTAAGGGGATGCCTTCGGGAAAAGTACTTTTCATACCCCCCCCCTCAAACCGTTAATGAGAAATGGGCAAGGGGAGTGCGAAAAGGCTTCCCTGTCGTTGATTTGGGCGGAGAATAGACCTGCCATTGAAAGTTGATCGGAAGATAATCATAATACGACAAATCTTTTTTTTCGCTTAACGGACTTTGGATAAAGGTAAAAAATGCTTTATTACAAGTTTAATAATCGCTAAATGAAAGCGATTAATTAATTTTTAATGCAATTTAACCTTTAATCAAATTCTTGGGCACATTTAAACATGCAACCACTATTTTCCTTTCTTTTATTCAAAATAGGGAAATCATTTCTTTTATTGCTTTACCTAACATTTTTTCAATATTTTTCCTTCATTTTTTAGGGAAACTATTCGTATCATTTTTTTGATATGAATAATTTATTTGTCATGAGTCCTAACATTTTTTTTGTTTTTTTTCTGTTCATATCCAAACTTAACATTTTTTTAAAATTTCATCTTTTTCTAAATTACTACCTTATCAAAACCAAATAATGTTACAACATCTGCTCCAACTGGGGACTGCTTCCTCCTATAGGATGCAGAGAACAAACAATTCCAAGTGCCTTCTCCTCGGGGTAATGGAGTCTTTGCTGAGAAAACAAACAGACTTGAAAATTTAAACAAACCAGTATATGTACAATGGTGAATGTGAATTATTCTTCTGCATCTTTAGTACTGGATGTAGTGCTTCAAGTATCTTCCATTCACTGGAAATGAAGAAAACAATCCTTCCAAGTTCTGCAAGATGAAAGTATTGTTACCCTTGACTTCTGCAATGCTAAAAGGTCCAAACAAGAGGTTGTCAAATTTTCCATGTTTTCCTCTTTCTTCCCTCCTAGCATCCCATCTCAATACTAAGTCTCCTTCCCTGAAATCTCTCACTAGGTTTTCTATCAAAAAGACTTTTCATTTTTCTCTGATATTTCCTTAGATTATATTGAATTTGATCCTTGTTTTCATTTAGTTCAATAATTTGATTGATCCTCCTAGAAAAATTATCAGGTTCTTCATTAAATTCTTGTAAAAACTTTAAAACAGGGAAAACTAGATTTGTAGGAAAAGTGGTTTCTTTACCATAAACCAGCTGAAATGGAGATTTGTCTGTAGATATTTTTGGAGATATCTTGTTAGCCCAAACTACGTAGATGAGGTCATTGTCCCAATTTTTCTTATGATCTTCTAAAATTTTCTTGATTACTTTGACCAGTTTCTTATTTGATGACTCTGCTAGACCATTTCCATGTGGATAGTAAGGAGCAGAATGATGTAATAAGATTTGATACTTTTGACATAATTCAATCATTTTCACACTACTAAAATTTGTTGCATTATCAATTACTATCTGCTGAGGACACCCAAATCTAGACAAAATGTTTTCTTCAATGAATTTGATCAGTACAATGTCTGTGGCATTTCTAACTGGAATTGCCTCTACCCATTTGGTGGAATAATCTGTTGCAGTTAGTATTCATCTGTGCTGGTTGCTTGATGCTGGATGAATTTCCTCTATGAAATCCAATCCCCACTGTCAGAAGGTTGATGAAACAAATAATGGAACCAAAGTAAGTGTTGCAAGTTTTTGCTTTCCAGCAAACATTTGACATGGAATGCAACTTCTAACCTTTGCTCCTACTTGTAAAAACATAGTAGGCAAATAGAATCCCGCTCTTAGTATTTTATATGTTGTGGCTCTCCAGGCATAGTGTCCACCACATGTACCTGCATGAAACTGCTCAATAATTCCTCTTGTTTCACTTTCTGTCAAGCAAAGAAAAAGGATATTGAGTGGATCCTTCCAGTATAAGTTTGCATTTATGATACAGTACTTTACAAACATGAACTTAAGTGTCTTACATTGATTTCTTGAAAGTTGACTAGGACACTCAAAGTTAATAAGAAAATGTACAATATCAGAATACCAATCTGACAACAAGAATTTTTCATCAATATGAACAAGGACTGATTGATTTGAAGATGAAGGTTCTTGTGTGTTCTTCCCTTTTGAATCTTGGGAAGGTTCTTATGGATTCTCCCCTTCTGCATTTAGAGAAGGTTCTTGTTGATTCTCCCCTTGAAGGTTTGGAGAGGGTTCTTGTGTATTCTTATCTGAAATTTCTAAAACAAAATTTATCCCTAAAAATTTACAATTAGGTTCAGCTAACAATTTGGCCAAACCTTGACCCTTTATTAAATTTGTAGTTTTGATACTAAGATCTTATTCAAGGATTTGGGTGATCCATATTCCTCTTCTCCCATCAGTGTCTGGTTGAGTAAGGTCAATTTTTACAACACTGTTGGGAACTTAAGCGGTAATGGTTGAGTGTAGGACTTCAATTCTGAAGGACTTTAAAGCTTGGACTAGGGAGTAAGCTTGTTTTTCAGTAATGTCATACTTAAGTTCTGCATCTCTCATGAATTTACTGAAAAATCCTATAGGTTGATCATCACCATCTTCATTTTTTTGTAAAAGAACAACAGCTAAAGTGGTTTCATAAGCAAAGGAAAAAATGCTAAAGGGTTCAGAATAATTAGGGCTAGCTAAAGTTGGAGCTTCAGAGATGACCTTTTTAATCTGATCAAAAGCATATCTAGCAGGTATGGTCCATTTAACTTGATAATTCTTCTTTAGCATATCAGTGATATCCTTAGCTATTTCAACATACTTAGGAATGAATCTCCTCAGGAAGTTAATCTTTCCAAGAAAAGCTTGGATCTCCTTCTTATTCATTGGAAATGAAAGTGCTTGGATTGCTGATACCCTTTTAGGATCAATCACCACTCCTTGCTTTGAAATGATGTGACTGGGCAATTTTCCTTCTCTGATAGAAAACAAAGACTTCTTGGGATTGAGTGATATCCCAAATTTTCTACACTTGTCAAAAACTTTCATCAAGTGTTTTAAATGTTTTTGATCCGAGTTAGAAAAGACAAGAAGATCATCAAGATATATAACAACAAATTTTTTTGTCTTACCCACAAAACCTAAGTCCACAGCTCTTTGAAATGTTTCTCCAGCATTTGTTAATCTAAAGGGCATCCTAGCATACATATATGTACCCCAAGGAGCGGTAAAATAAGTCTTCTATTTGTCTTCAGGACTCACCATTACCTGGTTATATCCAAAGAAACCATCAAGCATTGAAAGTCTATTTACACCTGAAACTTTTTGAAGCAACTGATCCATTTTGGGTAATGGATAGTTGTCTTTCAGGATGACTTGTTTAAGTTCCCGAAGTCTACAAAAAGTTTGATTTCCCCATTCTTCTTCCTAACAAGAACTAAATTAGCTACCCAACATGAGTATCTTAATGGAACTATGATCTAAGCATCAAGTAACTTCTTAAGTTTGTTCTCTATAGTAGGGAGAAAGACTGGATTGATTCTTCTTAATTTTTGCTTATAAGGTTTTGCTTCAGGTTTCAATGGAATTCTATGCTCAATGAGAAATGTATCATAAATTTTTAATTCATCATGAAGACCAAGCAAAAACATCCTTATAATTTTTAAGAAGTTTCAGATATTCAGTTTTTACTTCCTGAGGTAGAGATGCAAAATTTTTAATGTTCTTAATATCTTTAGGTGTTCTAATTTTAGATTCTTCAATATCCTCCTCAGGTGAATTTGACAGTTGATTTTTGGGAACATCATTTTGGTCGAATAACTTCTCTAGAGGGACTAGACCTTTAGGAATAAAATTGTTTGATAATTGAATGATATTATGGCCAGCCATCTTTGAATTTAAATCAAAGCTTTCGTTTTCTCTATTAAGTCCATTCACATCTGATTGATCTTCTTCAATTTGTAAAACCAAGAATTCATCAATGACTTGTAGAAAAGTTTTAGCTATTCATCATCTTCAAATATTTTCCAATATTTAAGATTGTCAGGAATAGATGGCCTTATTTGATTTGAATTTGATATTGCACTTGCTTTTGAACTGGAATTTTAAATGAACTAGCTGAAACAACTAGGGAGTCTGCATGAATGTTCTCGTTTCTAGGGATAGCAGTAATATTAAATGCATGAAAGAAATTTTCCATTGAATCCCAAACCTCATTTCGGTAAGACCTAAGCCTATGATGCTTTGTTTTGCAAATATTCCTAACTTGTCTAACTATGAGTTTAGAATCACTGAAGGTACTTAGATTTTGCACTTTAATACTTCTAGCTAGTTCTAAACCTAGAAGAAAGGCTTCATATTCTGCAACATTATTAGTAACATCAAAATCCAACTTGTGGGATTGGGTTATGTTTTCTTTTTTTTTTCTGGTGAAATTAAAACAACACTAACTCCAACTCCATCTTTAAAACAAGATCCATCAAAGTACAATTTCCAAATATTAGTTTTGACAGTTTTTGGGGTTTCTATAACATCTTCAATTTTAAGTTGAGAATTTTGTAAATTATTTGAAGATAATTGGAAACAACCAAAATCTTGGTCAACCACATATATGTGATGATTTCTAGCCTAATCTTCTTTACAAACAGTGTGAATGAATCTGACCTCTCTATATAACCTAAGGTTTTCACCCCCATATACAGGAATTGTAGCAAAAGACATATCCATCTGAAGGCTCCCTCCTAGCTTAGCACAACAAGATATTGATAAAAGCATTCCAAACTTAGGAGGGATATCAGTGACAACAATGTCCAAAACTACACTTTTCATAGGTATTTGGGCTAAGGTTACCACTAAGTCTTTTATGAGTCCTAGACATTGTGCCCTTTTAGAATCAAAGGTATATAGGTCATGGTAAGATCGAGTGATTTCCAAATTTAATTGATCCATAATAACCTTCGGCATAAGATTATGTGAGGCTCTAGAATCTAACATACAGTTATACAACAATGAGTCATTGGCTTTCAAGGTAACATAAAAATGTGGCACTGTTTCATCTATCATGTTAGAGCTTGGACCAAATACAACTGAGGATTTATCACCTTGTAGACTAATTACATCCCCTTCAACATCCACACTTGAGTTTTGAATCCATTTTCTAACTTGATTTTTGTATACAGGGTTCTTTGAAAGTTTTGATAATGGAATGGGAATTTTGACTCTCTCTAACTCATTTTCAACATTAAAAGCAATCAAAACAATTCTATCAATTGAAGTTGTGTTAGTTGGCTAATTTAAAGGTTGAATAGTTTTTGTTTGAGTTTCAACAGATTTTATCTGTGGTTAAATTATGACATGATTTTTGGGAGGCCTTCCAAGACCTTCCCTTGGTCTTAAATCATACCTCGTATTTAGTTCATCTATTAAGAATTTTGAGAAGGCTTGATATTTAGACACTTGATAATTTTCTTGATCCTCTTGGGATGTTTGATTTTGAGGGATAGGGATAATAGCAGTTTGAACAGATGTATTGCCAAGGTTGTTAATATCTTCTGTGATTGAAAGATTATTATCATCATGTTGTTGATCATCAATCAACATAAGAGGTGGTATTTGCTGATCATTACTAGGTCTTTGAAGAATTTGTAGCTGAGGAGCTTTCTTAAATTGAGCTTGAGTTTGTGTTTGAGGTCTAACAACAGTTTGTTGGACTGTTCTTGGTTGTGTTTCAATTTTAGAAATCCTATTAGAAAGGTTCGTAAGTAATTATGTAATCTCATCTATTTTTTTATCTTCATTTTTGGATTTGGAAGAAGAAGAAGCTTCTTTATTAGCTTTCATTTTTCTATGAGGCTTTTCAGCTTTGGATTTAAGCTTAGCTGAAGCAGATCTGTTAGCTTCAAATTCAATGGAATTTGTTTGCATGTCTTGTAAGGTATGATAAGTTCTTTCCCTTAGCATGACTGCAAAATCATCTTCAAAGGCTTTAGGAAACCTAACCTTTGTTGCTGCTACTGGTGGTTTACAGTCAGCAGGCATCTTATGGAAAAGTTTGTTAAATATCTTAATGAAATCATACACTTGTTCACCATAATTTCTCTTAAGTTATTCAAATTTTTTCAGAAAACAGACATGATTATTTTTAGCACCCCATTGATTCTTAAAAATAGTTGTTAATTCTTCCCAAGTTCGAATGGAGTTTTCCCTCAATTGTCTAAACTAAATCCTAACATTTCCTTCTAAAGATTGCACAAACAATCTCATATCTACATTTTCATGTTGATGAACCATTAGCTAAACTAAAAAAGGGGGGGGGGGGAGGGAATCAGTTTAGTACATTCCTGGTCATTAATACTCTTTTCATTCAACTCATTAAATACTTCATTTTATAAGCAACTTGATACATAATGAATCAACAAACTGAATGTGTGGACAACAGCTAATTAAGCAGAATAATACATCACATCAACACATAATCATCAAACATGTAGACAACAGATATAAGTGGAAACCCATAAGGGAGAAAACCACATCTTATTATTGTTGTGATGCAAAGGCAAGCTCCAACTCCCTCTCACCACTGATTTTCAGTAGGCTCCAACCTACAGGAGGCAACCTCAAATTCTGCAAGCTACAACTTGCAAGGAAGCTCCAACTTGCAAGGAAGCTCCAACTCCCATCTATTTTCTACAGGCTATAACCCACAGGAGGCTCCTACCTCAACCAGCTCCAACTAGACATCTATCAAGCTACAACTTGAAACGGAAGCACCAAATCCCATGTATTTTCTACAGGCTACAACCCACAGGAGGCTCCTACCTCAACCAGCTCCAACTGGACATCTATCAAGCTACAACTTGAAACGAAAGCACCAACTCCCATGTATTTTTTGCAGGCTACAACAGGGGGCTCTTACCTCACCGAGTTCCAACTGGAAATTTATCAAGCTACAACTTGAAAGGAGACTACAATCCCCTCACTCAACATGAAACTAAAATGTTGAACATGGATATCAGCTCTGTTATACTCCTCCACTGCTGCCTCTTCAGCCTTCATATCTACTTCATATTTTCTCTCTCTTATTCTTTCACTCTCCAACCTTCTGCAACTCTCTTACATTCTTCTGCTCTTTTCCATTCTGTAGCTTTCTAACCTCTTCATCTTTCTTCAATTCTTCTACTCTCTCTCTTTCTCTCTCTGTTCTCTATGCACACAAATATTACATGTTTTATCTAGATAGCTACATGACTGTTTGCATTCTACAGGGAATACGAAGTGAACATGCTAGTCTCTTTGCATTCCACCTAGTCAATTCCTTACACTTCAGTTCATGTGTTACATCAAAAATAAGCATTACAACACTCATTGGAGTTTTGCCTATGCCTACAGAGACTTGCCTTTGCATCACAAACAATATAAAACAATCAATGAATTTACATTTACAGTTACAACAAGTATTTCATTCAGAGCTTTCAGCTCTTTGCTCGCTGTGCATTTGTCTTTACTGCTGCTGTCATTGCCTTTTCTGTTCATGCTGTTACATTTCCACCTGTGAAGCACGATCGTCTTCTACCCGACTCGAGCCAGGTTGCACGTTTCCAACAATGTGATTTTAACCATCTTTTGTCCGACTCTGGCTATTCTCCTTTGCCCATAGCGTTCAGCCTTTTGATTACGCAATACCTTTACTCTATAATCGAGCCACTTGCCCGAGTCTCCTCCTCTGGGTTCAAACTTTCGTTTATAGCTACAACATTCAACCTTCTTGCACGCACTGTTGGGTCTCTCTACTCGAGTTCATTTTCCATGTGTTCAGGCCTTTTCTTTGTAACCCGAGTCGACTCCTGCCTTCAAACTTTTCTTTGTAAACCGGTGTAACCACATACAACCCTAGACCTGAAATATATTAAAAGGAACTCTGGAATGAATCGCATCCGACCTCATATCGCATATCAGAGTTTCTTGTGTTATTGATATATACAACTCCCTCGTTTTTCTTAAGAGATTTCTTATAAAAATACATATACCCCAGATATGAAATATATTAAAATTCAACTCCAACTTGTCTTCGCTTCCAGTTTCTTATTGCAATTCGACGTTCCTCTATGTTATGTGTTATATACATCTTTCTTTCTCCCGATGCGATTTCATAACTCAATACACATACACCTAGATTTTTAAATGCATTATCATTTACCTTTGGAAGGTGTCACGTCCGGTCTCTCATCACAGTTCGACACTTTTCATTGCTATCCATTGTGCTCTAGTCCTTCAGAACTCTCGATCTGCGATATGCGAAGGGGTCCCACCTATCTTATCTCAAATTTCCATCGTAATTTCCTCATTGCAGATTCTTATCGCAGTTTTGCTGCGATATTTGGTTATAACCTCTTGCGACATGCAATTTGCGATAAAAGGTGCGAGTCCCACCGGGGTGCCATGTCACTGCCACATCACCTGCCACGTCACCTTCCACATCGTCTGCCACGTCACCTACCATGTCATTAAGATGTATTTGCGATTTGTGGGGTCAGGTCCACGTCGTCTGCCACGTCAGCAGCCACGTCACTTGCCACGTGATCTCTCACACTTTGCATTTCGCAATTTCTTGTGCCTCTGCGGTTTTGCAATCATCCTTCCACTTGCGATTTTGTGATTTCACAACTCGCGACGAAAACCTTATCACATGTCACACCTTTTAGCATTTACCATAACAGTTCTCCTTATCTTATGCGATATGTGATATGCTTCGCAACGCGACTTAAATAACTTACCACCCCGCAACTTCGCACTAAACACAAAAATCGCCGATGTGCGATATCTGCCAACTATCTTCTGTGATCTGGTCCGTCCATCGCTCGCTATCATTTCTGCGACTCGATCCTCACTGTCCATCTCTGCTTCACTCTGGTTTGCCGTCTTGACCCATGCGTTCATGACTTTCTCCATTTGCCGACTTGACCAGTTGAACTGCACGTGCCCTCGTGCACTGTTCTGAATGTAAATAAGCACGATTCTGCCCTTGACCTACACACTGATTAGAATGTAAAATAGCATGACTTGACCTGCTCTTCATAATTGTGCTTCATTGTTGCACGTGTTTATTACTTTACTTAGGCACATTCACGACTTTGCCCATTCGTGCACGACTTGACCCAACATGTTCACGACTCTACCCAACACGTTCACAACTCGACCCAAAATTGCAGCCTTTGTTGCATTTTGCTTCTTGATAAAGATTCTAATGTTGCTCCTTGCCTCTCTGTTGCTCCTTTGCCTCTCTTTAATGCTTTCTCACTGCATCATTTCGTGATTTGCTCCTTTGCCTTATTGTTGCTGCTTCTCTGCTCCTTTTCCATCAATGATAATTCTGGTGTTACTCCTTTCTGTTCCTTTGTCATCAATGACAATATTTCCAACAGTCTTCCCCTTTGGCATTGATGGCAATACATCCACCAATACTCCAATACTTCCTCCAAGACTTCCTCCCCCTTTTATTCTGAGAAGTTTCTTTCTTCCTTTGCTTGCTTTTCAGAAGTGTCTTTCTTCTTCTGCTTGTTTTTTCTCTCCCTTTGACATCAATGGCAAAAGGTTACACATTTTTCCAGTGTAGTTTCCATCTTTTCATTACTTCTCTCTAAGTTGTGTATAAGCCTTCTTCATTTTGTTTTTATACCTTACTGCTCCAGACTGGTGTATAAGAGTTTTTGGGAGAACACTTTGAAAATCATTGAGATTTCATGAATATACACAAAAAATTGATTTTATCCCAAACTCATGAGAATGCTGGAAGACATGTCACCATAGAATGTTCTGTACTTTTCTCCCTTACTGCTTAATAGTGGTGATATGTTCTAGACTTTTGAAGATATAATCATTACAAGCCAAAAGTTCTTGATGCTGATGTGAACAATGAATCAAAACAGAACTTACAACTTATTTAAGGTTAGACAATATCTTTCAATCTAAAGGACCAAATGAAATTAATACTGTACAGAGTATTTTCAAAACAAACCCTTGAGGCTAGATACATTCAATGCATTGGTTAGTCTCACTTATCAACTACACAATTTTATTTATGATATTAGGGGGGTATGTATTTCAATGATCAACTGCAATGGTGAAATACCATCAATTCCTTTCTGCTGAAGTAGGCTTTAGATAAATCAATAAAAGACTCTTGAGCTTCTACAGTAAGATTAACACAACTAGCCCTTCATACTTCAAATACTTCAACTTTTCTATCATAATGATCTTCAACAAAACATCTTCAAGTTGTTTAATTAAAATCTCAGCAAACAAACTTCACACAGTTTTATGAATGATCTTAAGAAAGAGGCCTTGAAGATATATCTATCCTGATTTGAGGAAGGCATGCAGTTATATCCAAGAATAGATACTGCTTCAATGCTCAATATAACACTTCAAATGCAAACAAGATAATGATCCTTTGGCACTTTTATTGACCTTTCCATGTTTTAATAATACAACTCAATATTCTCCAATATTTACAATTAGAAATTACTTTGCAATAATTAGAGGAACCAAAGCTTAGTCCACATATACTATAATGTTGATAACGCTGGGAAGACTACCTTGATGTATTTCTGCCATAATACCTCGATCTTGAGGACTTGTACCATACCACTGCTCCACTAATAACACTTGGTATTCTACTAATAGGCAGTCTGCTTGCTCCAAATACCAATTGATGAAGGATGTAATGATATAATGATGATACACATTTCTCTTATTCATCCTTCTTAAGAACATTTTGTTTCATTATTAACACTTGCAGAGAGACATACAGTGTAATAATCCTCAGTAGATCTTTTACCAACTCCATAGCTCTAGCTCTTTTGTGACAAATTATATGGGCTGCTCTCCCTCTGAGAAGTTGCTTCTTGTCTAACCTTGGCTAGATGTCTGCATTGATTCCTGGAGTAGCTCCCCCCGAGCCTATGATGGATTCATAATGTCATTAAAGTAACATACTCCCCCTTTTTCTTCTTCTTCCATACTTTTTTTGGGTTCCTCATAATGTCTGCATCTTCTTTTGATTCACAGTTTGGTCTGATATGATTTGGCTCCATCATATGTCTGGAGTTCTTTAATGTATATGGCAACCTACAGTCTTTTGCTTTGTGTCCAAGCTTGTGGCATACATAACATATTATTTTACCTAGGTATATTTGAGTTGATGTATAACATTTTGTGCTCTTTTTTGAATATAATTTACATTCAACAAGTTGATGTCCAAATTCATTTCATGCATAACAATAGCCATGGAAATGATTTGTGTACCTGGTGAAAGGTTGTCCTCTCCATTTGTTTGCTGGAGGTATTCCTCTTATTGGCTGCATATTTCGCTGGCTGGACTGGATTTTCTTTGTCTTACAGTATGCTGCAATATGTCTAGGTCTATGGCAGTTAAAACATGTAATACTTCTCACAGGCGGAAAGAACCTCCTTCGAGATCTTCCGAACTTGTTCAATTCATCTTCTAGAACAATTAAGCTTTTTGCAACTTCTTGTTTCTTCCTCCCATTATTTGTCTCTTGATGTTGCTGCTTGTTTCTGTTTGTTTCTTTACACATCAAGTTCATGATGGCTTTTGCTTCTTTGGATAATTTTTGAGCCGCTTCATCATCCCTTTCAATGTCTGCCTTCTTTGAGTTCTCCATGGAGGCAATCTCATCTTCGAGCTGGTTACACAGCCTGCTCCTTTCTTCTATCAGTCTTCTAGCTGAAATAATCTCAGATTGATGAGAGTTATCATTTTCCTTTATGACAAATTTCATAAAAGTAATAGCTTTCTTATCTTCTGCCTTCGATTTGCTGGATTCTCCTTCATATCCTATCCCAGTTTTTAAGAGTGGAGATCTTTGCATTTAGTATCATGTCCAGTTGTTCTGATCCTTTTATCTGATGAGGTTTCATAGTTACTTCAAATTGGGCCTTCTCTAATTTCTTTCTCAAGCGTACTACTTCTTCTTCCAACTTATCTTGCTCCTGATTTTTATCTTTTATTTGCTTTATCAGAATGTCTTCTACCTTCTTAGCTTCTTCAAGTTCTACTTTCAACTGAATGAGGTTTTCCAAACTTGGCTCTTCGTTTACATATTTCAGGAGAATGTCTTTCTGTTTTATTCTCTTGAGTTTAAGTTTGTTTATTTCCTCCAGGGCACTAATTAGCTCGCCCTCAAGATCAACCTCACCTTCTTCTTCATCTTCCAGAAGGTATCCTTTAAGCTCTTCCTTGGCCATCAAAACAAATTCAGAGGTTCCTTCTTCCTTGGAGGATTCATCTGAGCTTTCAGATGCACTGCTATCTTGCTGAGCATAAAATGTTTTTCTATTAAATATCTTCCCTTTTTTCCAGTTATTTATTTTTCTTTTCTCTGTCTCTTGCGGCTGATTCTCTGCTCTCTTATGGGGACATTTTGAAGCATAGTGCCCCACTCATCCACAATTAAAGCACTTAAATGGAAGTTTACCTTTGTACTTACTTGTGCCTCTATCCAATCTTCTGACGAATTTGGCTTCTTCTTCTTCAGTGCATGAGCATGGAGATTCCTTCTCTTCTATGCACTTGTCTGCCTTGAAGGCTGCCTCCCTCACATTTGACTTCTCCTTTGGAAGTCTCATCTCATAAGCTGTTCCAAGCAATTTGTTCACGGTCAAGGTTTCCCAGTCTGCGATTTCTTCTATGGCAGAAACCTTAGGGTTAAACCTGGATGGTAAAAATCTCAATATATTTTGTACTATTACACATTCCTTAATGGTTTCTCCTAGAGCTATCATGTTATTCACAACTTCCACAACCTTTAAGAAGAAACTAGCTACATCTTCATCTTCATTCATTTTTAAATTTTCAAACTGAGTTCTATAGGCTTGCAACTTGGCCATCTTCACCCTTTTATCTCCCTCATGGATATTTTCTAATGTATCCCAGATTTCTTTGATAGTCTTACTGTGCATTACTTTGATAAATTTTGACTCACTCAGACCACTCAAGAGTGCATCATTGCTTTTGCATTAGCTATGGAATTTTGTTTGACTTCTTTCTCAGTGTGAGTTTCCTTCGATGCATATTTTTCTTCCA
This sequence comes from Pinus albicaulis, assembly GCA_034641835.2. Taxonomy (NCBI): domain Eukaryota; kingdom Viridiplantae; phylum Streptophyta; class Pinopsida; order Pinales; family Pinaceae; genus Pinus; species Pinus albicaulis. The sequence continues at coordinate 26,165,271 of CM076582.1, read as the reverse complement.
CAACAATACAGACTTCTACTCCAAGAGACATCAAGTAGGCATTCATTCTTATTTTCCAGAAGGCAAAGTTTGTGCCAGTAAACAATGGGGCTTTATTTGTTGAACATCCTTCTAGGATAGCCATTTTGGGGACCTAGGACCTCCTTCCAGTCGTTAAAATGTTACTAAAGGAACTGGCTCTGATACCAATTGATGAACCCTTAGCTAAACTGAGAGGGGGGGGGGGTGAATCATTTTAGTACATTCCTGGTCATTAATACTCTTTTCATTCAACTCATTAACTACTTCATTTTATAAGCATCTTAATACATAATGAATCAACAAACTGAATGTGTGTAAATCAAGTAATTAAGCAGAATAATACATCACATCAACACGTAATCATCAAGCACATAGAAAACATATATAAGTCGAAACCCATAAGGGATAAAACCACATCTTATTATTGTTGTGATGCAAAGGCAAGTTCCAACTCCCTCTCACCACTGATTTTCTGTAGGCTCCAACCTACCAAAGGCTACTACCTCAAATTCTGAAAGCTACAACTTTCAAGGAAGCTCGAACTCCCATCTATTTTTTGTAGGCTACAACCCACATGAGGCTCCTACCTCAACCAAATCCAACTGGACATCTATCAAGCTACAACTTGAAACAGAAGCACCAACTCCCATGAATTTTTTGCAGGCTACAATCCACAAGAGCCTCCTACCTCAACCATCTCCAACTGGACATCTATCAAGCTACAACTTGAAACAGAAGCACCAACTCCCATGCATTATCTCCAAGCTACAACCCACAGGAGGCTCCTACCTCACCCAACTCCAACTGGAAATTTATCAAGCTACAACTTAAAAGGAGACTACAATCCCCTCACTCAACATGAAACTAAAATGTTGATTTACCTGTATATCAGCGCTGTTATACTTCTTCTCCACTGCTGCCTCTTCAACCTTCATATCTACTTCATATCAACTCTCTCTTATTCTTCCACTCTCCAACCTTCTGCAACTCTCTTACATTCTTCTTCTCTTTTCCATTCTGCAGCTTTCTAACCTCTTCCTTTCTCTTCAATTCTGCTACTCTCTCTGTTCTCTATGCACACATATATTACATTTTTTATCCAGATAGCTACATCACTGTTTGCATTCTACAGGGAATACGAAGTGAACATGCCTGTCTCTCTGCATTCCACCCATTCAATTTCTTACACTTCAGTTCAGGTGTTACATCAGAAATAATCATTACAACACTCATTGGAGTTTTGCCTATGCCTACGAAGACTTTCCTTTGCATCACAAACAATATAAAATAATCAATGAATTTACATTTACAGTTACACCAAGTATTTCATTCAGCCCTTTCAGCGCTTTGCTCATTGTGCATTTGTCTTTTCTGTTGCTGTCATTGCCTTTTCTGTTCCTGCTGTCACATTTCCACCTGTGCAACATGATCGTCTTCTGCCCGACTCGACCCAGCTGGCACATTTCCAACAGTGTAATTTTAACTGTCGTTTGCCCAACTTTTCCTATTCTCCTTTCCCCGCAACGCTCATCCTTTTGATTAATAAACTGCCGCAATACCTTTACTCTATAGTGGGGTCACTTTCCCGAGTCTCCTCCTCTGCATTCAAAATTTCATTTATAGCTACAACGTTGAACCTTCTTGCATGCATTGTCGGGTCTCTCTACCTGAGTCCATTTTCCATGCGTTCAGGCCTTTTCGTTGTAACCCAAGTAAACTCCTACATTCAAACTTTTCTTTATAAACCGGTGTAACCACATACAACCCTGGACTTGAAATATATTAAAAGGAACTCTAGAATGAATCGCATCCGACCTGATATCGCATATTGGAGTTTATTGTGTTATTGCTATATACATCTCCCTCACTTTTCTTAAGAAATTTCTTATAAAAGTGCATATACCCCAGATCTGAAATATATTAAAATTCAACTCCGACCTGTATTCGCGCCCAGTTTCTTATCGTAATTCGGCGTTCCTCTATGTTATATGTTATATACGTCTTTCTTTCTCCTGATGCGATTTCATAACTCAATACACATACACCCAGACTTTTAAATGTATTATCATTTACCTTTGGAAGGTATCGCGTCCGGTCTCTCATTGCAGTTCGACACTTTTCATTGTTATCCATTGTGCTCTAGTCCTTTCGAACCCCCGATCTGCGATATGCGAAGGGGTCCCACCTGTGTTATCGCAATTTTCCATCGTATTTTCCTCATCGCAGTTTCACTCTGATCTTTGGTTATAACCTCTTGCGACATGTGATTTGCGATAAAAGGTTCGGGTCCCACCGAGGTGCCATGTCACTGCCACATCATCTGCCATGTCACCTGCCACATCACCTGCCATGTCATCAAGATGTATTTGCGATTTGTTGGGTCAGGTCTACGTTAGCAGCCACGTCAACTACCACATCATCTCCCGCACTTCACATTTCGCAATTTCTTGTGTCTCTATGGTTTTGCAATCATCATTCCGCTTGCGATTTCTCCTTATCTTACCACCCCACAACTTCCCACTAAACACATCAGGATTTAAATAACTTACCACCCCACAACTTCCCACTAAACACAAAAATTGTCAATGTCTGATATGCGCCAACTGTCTTATGTGATCTGGTCCATCCATCGCTTGCTATCATTTCTGCAACTTGATCCTCACCGTCCATCTCTTCTTCACTCCAGTTTGCCAACTTTACTCGTGCGTTCACGACTTTCTCCATTTGCCGACTTGACCCGTTGAACTGCACGTGCCCTCGCGCACTGTTCTGAACGTAAATAAGCACGACTCTGCCCTTGACTTGCACACTGTTTAGAATGTAAAATAGCATAACTCGACCCGCTCTTCGCAACTGTTCTTCATTGTTGCACGCGTTTATTACTTTACTTAGGCACATTCATGGCTCTGTCCATTCGTGCACGACTTGACCCAACACGTTCACGACTTTGCCCAACACGGTCACAACTCGACCCAAACTTGTTGCCTTTGCTGCATTTGCTCCCTGATAAAGATTCTAATGTTTCTCCTCTCTTCTCCTTTGCCTTAGATAATGATCTAATGCTGCTCCTTGCCTCTCTGCTGCTCCTTTGCCTATATTTTATGCTTTCTCACTGCATCATTGCCTGATCTTCTCCTTTGCCTTATTGATGCTGCTTCTCTGCTCCTTTGCCATCAATGATAATTCTGGTGTTACTCCTTTCTATTCCTTTGCCATCAATGACATTATTTCCAGCACATGTTCTATATTCATATTGTCAGCAAAGTCTGAAAATCTTGCTAAATGATCTTCATCAGATAAACCAATTTCCCCATTAAACCTTGGAAGATGTTTCAAGTATCCATTAGGAAAATTGTTCAATATGTTTGGAAGTTGTAAAGAAGCATATATTGCTTGAGAAATAGGCCTAAAACTAGCCATACCTTGTGATGAAGATGAAGAACATTCCAAGGTAGTGGTTGTAGAGGATGATGAGGTAGATGTGGAAGATAAAGTTGTCGAAAAAGGAGGTGAAGATGGAGGGGTAAAAGAAGGTGGTCGAAGAAGCAAAGTTGAAGATCTTCTTACAAATCTCAATGGTGTCCGAATGACCAACTTTTGGACCTCTTCTCCTTCTTTTTGTTCAAATAAAGGGTTCAAATATAAGGAAAAGAGATGTTTTGGTTGAGCAGAAGTAGATGGAAAAGAATAAGAGGTGGGAGAAGTGAAATTAGTAGGTTTGAATTCAGGTAAGTGTAAATCCAATTCTTGTTCTGATGTGGGAGATTTAGAAGGTACTACAGGTACTTGATAGGATTCTAATGAATGAACTAAAAGAGTAGATTGGAAATCAACTCCTTTAGAGATCAATTCATGCACCCTCGGTGGTAGATCTTCTGAATTTAAAGGAATAGATCCAGATCTAAATGGATTAGGAATTGAGGTGGCCTCCTGTTGAGGAGGAATAGAAGAAGGGGTTTGAAGTCTTCTTCTTGAAGAGGCTTGTCTTACCAGTCTTTCTGGATTTGACAAAGGTAAAAAAATATCAGAATCAGAGTAAGATCTGGTATGTCTTGAAGGAGGCAGCTTTGGGTTCTGTGAAGTCGTCGGGTGAAATATTTTAACCTTTCTAGACCTTTATTCACCTTTAAAGGAATAGGAAGATCGTTGTCCCAGGGAAAATGGATCAAATTTCGTATCCCTGGCAATGACACCAGTCTGATGTTGTCCTCTGAGATAATTCTAGGTCAATTAATCCTGCCAGATCATCTATAATGTTTTGTTTGTTTTAAATTGGGTTTTTGGATGACCAGTGTATTAAGAAAATACAAACAAATGTCTTTAAACTTTTGATAATATTAACTATTAAGAAAATGGTCGTTGCTTTACTTCAAACTGTGATTTAATTTTGAATATGTGAAGGTAGAAACTGTAAGAAAATATGATTAGTTAAATATTCAGATTGAATGTTTAATTTATCATAAGTGTGAAGTACTGTCAAACAATGTTTAACAACTCAACAAAACATATTTAACATTATGAAGATTACTAACAATTAATAGATATAGAGGGACTTATAAAAACAAATAGTTCAATAAGTCATTCTCTAAAATGGATTATAACTTCAGAGGATTTAAGATAGACTGAAACAAAACTTCTTCTTACCTACTTATCTTCATAAAAATCAAATATATGCAGAAAAAAAGATGAAATGAATACTAGAAAAACTTACAAGGGGACAAAATGATTGAAATAAATCCATAATCCTTTTATTATTATCAATGATCAAAGCTCATACACTTCTGCTTACAAATGCTCATCCAAAGGTGCAATCCTTAATAACTCGAATGGAGAGTTATTTATACTAATTTCTACCAATTAGAAGTATTTAAACTGATTACAAAAATAATATCAAATAGTAGGAAAACAAAAAATGATGAGTGATCTGTCACTATCTTTGAGGAAACCCCTGATGATGTGGTCCAAAAATTGTTGTTGTGATGACATGCTATTGGAGACAAAAAGTTACTCGATGGTTTCACGTAAGTGATCCCATCTTTCCTCACTCAGAATTTCCATATTTACCAATTTCCTGAAAAACTTCTTTGTATCTTTCGAAAGTAGGCTTATTGATGAAGAGATGTTTGACTTCATTTTTTTATTATCAAATCAAAAGCTAAAGCTTCTAGAAAATATTTCCCTATCATATGGCCTTTAATTCCTGCAAACTTAGCTTTGTAAATGGAAATGGTGTAGAGATTTTTGGAGTACTCCTCCAAGTTGATCAATTTTTCATTAGGAGCTAGTAATCCAGGCAATCCGCTCTGGCTCAACAGATTAAACTTAGTGTGAAATATTGATTTGCTCCAACTCTGCCTTGCTATTTGAGTTCAATATTTGGTTTCTGCTTGAGTGCTTCTTTCTATTGTTCAATGACTCTTTTGTACCTGTTGATTAATTCCTCCTATTCAAAAATGATTTGTATGGATGGCCATACTTCTGTCATTTCTTGGCTTATTTCTATCCAGATACTTTCCTTGGCTTGGGCCAAGGTGTTTGCCATTAGAAGCTCACTTTCTAACTTCCGAACCTTTAGTCCCAATATGTGAGACTTTTTCATTTCTTCCATGTGTAGGGTGTCATTTTTTATTTTCTGAGTTTTCAAGGCTTTTAATTTCTCCAACAGTTTCTCATTCTCTTGTTTCTATGTAGTAAAATCCTACATAAGTTTGGCTTAATCACCTGTTGTTGATGTAGATTCCATTGCTGTTGATGAAGAGCTGGGCTCTGTACTTGCAACTGCAATTGGTACTGCTGCAACTAGGATCATACCACGCTGAGTTGATTGTTCTTTTTCCTTAAGCAATCCTTCAATATGCTCCTCCATCTTCTTTATCTGAATGTTCTGCTCAATGATGAGTTTGAACATCTCTTCTCTATTCTGTTCACTCTCCTCTATTTCCTTTTTCTGGGGGTCTTTTGTGGAAGGAAGCTTTAGCTGTTTTCGCAAAGCTGTAATGTTTGCATTTTTCTTCTTTAAAATTTCTTCAACAACTTTACAATCCTTTGGGTCATACCCAATCTTGACCACAATGTCTCACTTTAACTTATTTTCTTTAGCTAAAGAGGAGAATTTTTCTATTTTAAGCTGTGATTGTACATTTGATAATGTTGTTCTCAATTTAAACAAATTCATAGCTATATTGATCATGGCAGAGAAGATCATCTTTCCAGACTTTATGAATCTATGGGATGAATCTGGTTTGCATCAAATGAGAAATTTGTCTTCTTATAATCGGATGGAGACATAGGAAAATGGACATGGGCTTGTAGAAAAGCCATCTGCACCCTTCCCTTTTCACTATCAAAGGCAGTTAGTAGCCTGTGCTGTGATGTGGAAGTCTGTTTCCAAAACTGACTATATCAATTGGCCTTCAAGGCTTCATTCTTCTATTTAATCTCCAAGAATTTGGAGAAGATGTTTTGATCATCTGATGAACTGGTTCCCACTGATTGGATGATCTCTATAGGTTATTGAGAGGTTGAAGAAGACAATGGAGTATTGGGAACACTCCCTCCTATTGATGTAGACACTTCTGGATCTTCGAAATCTATAATTTCTGGTTCCTTTTGGCTATGCTCTGTAGAAATTGTAAAGTTAGTCTTCTGTTTCTTTTGCTGGTTTATGAACTCTTTGACCAAAGCTACAAAAGTTGATGTTTCTTCTCTGGACATTTTCTGTTGCTTGCTTTGGGAAATTGGAGTTTGCAGAGTAGATGGAAAGGATTTTCTCCTCTACCTCCTGTAATGTATTCTCTGTCCACTGATCCTGATTCATGAAATTTTCAATTTCATGCCTTGGTGTATGATTATATAGAGTTATTTTCAATTCAACCCTTAGGTTTGAAATTATACTGAAAGGGTCATAAGACTAGATAAAGCTTGGCTGGAAATTCATCTTTTTAAGGATAACATCTGCCTCAATCCTTGCTGATATGGTCTTGCAAATAAAAGAGCCAATTTTTGATTTGATTTTAAACCGTGATTTCCTCGTCCTTGAAACAAAATGTAAATCATCCATGTTAATCATCTGCCTAATATACCCCAAAGAGAAGATTCTCATTGGAACATATTTGAGCAATTTATATGGTGCCAACTCAACCATATACTCGAATCTCTGTGTAATTCTGGTATAAATACTAGTCTCCAGTTTTAACCTGGTCACTCAAATGAAGGATTATTTTGATGTCCTGGCCAATTATGGGCTCATTCTCATGGTTAAGAAGTTGTGAAATTGGATTGATGAATGAATCAATGAAGTCTGAAAAAGAAAATTTATCTGAAATTGATCTGACCAATTCTGTCCAATGAATCACTGAATCATTAATTCCCTGACCATCCTACTTATACAATGTAATATGTAGTGAATCTCCTTGCTGAAACATGAACATATCAATAAGTACATAGGTGTACTTAAACATTCCTTGGGTTGTTAAATTCATCAATTGTTCATGCATATTATCAGCCAAAAATTGACTATAATTATACATGAATGCAGGTTGATGATCTTTGGAAAAGATAGAAAAATAACCAAGGATGGGTTCATCTATTGTTCTTTCATCTGGATATCGTAATAAGAAAAAAAGTAATGAGATGATGTGTCTAGTAGCTTCAGAAAACATGGAGGATGGATAAGGTGGGTTTTTCTTTGGCAATTCAACATCATTAGGAAGGAAGGTCTCTAAATTTGGGCTCTTTGAGGGAAAGTGAGTTTATGATACAACTACATAAGAGCTGCTTGAGAGAAAAGGCTTAAAGAGTCATTTTGAGGGTTCAATAACATGTTTTTTATGGTATTTGGAGTGATGGATATCAAAATGTTTCCATTTTGAGCCACCACTTCTCTTTTGATGGGATCATACCTGGTTTGACACCAGGTGACTAGGTCTGGGAAGTCATGGGTTTGAGGGAATGAAAATAGAGGCAAAAGGGACCTCCACAACTCAATGTCATCTCGCTGATCTAGGTACTTCTATTTGAGCCACAAATGCAATTCATGGAGTTTGTATTTTCACTCCGTGTCAACGATTTTGATGTATGATTCAACGAGGGGGGCATGGTCGAGATCGACCAAGGTAGAAGCAGCAGGGTTTTCCTTAGAGGATGGCTTTCGGATTTTTCCCTTGGGGGCCATGTTTTCTTCAGAGGAAAAAGAAGAAGAAGAAGAAGAAGGGGTTTTTTCTGCATTTAAAACTGTGGCACGATGACATATGGTTGAACCAATGGCGCGATTATGTCTCTGTAAAACCTGTAATTTAACAATAAACAATAAATGAAACAAAGTGGTAGAAGGTTGGGTGAGGTTTTATTTATAACAGTGCTTGGATTACCGTTATGGAACGACTGTTGGGAAATGCGACTATAGCGGTTTAATTCCAACAGTACATGAGCTGGGGGTGATGAAACAACTAGACAACGACTAAGGGAGTGGGTCTAATGGGACAGGAAGGATAAGGGTAAAGGAGCGGAGTTGCAACAGAATGCACAGGTGTCAATGTTTTATTTGGTGTCAGGAAATAGTCAGGAGGAAAAGTAAAATGACCGTTGGCGGGAGTAAAAATCGTCATCAGGATAAAAGCAGTTTTCAGAGGGGGTAGGCAGTGGTAAACAGTTTTGAGCGAGGGGGGGAGTGTGAAGTGTTATGGAGGTGACACATAGATAAGGGCCCACCATCAGGAAAACTACTTTTCGGACCCCCCCGTTAGCAAGAAATGGGCAAGGGGGGTGCAAAAAGGCTTCCCCGCCATTGATTTGGGCGGGGAAGAGATCGTCCATTAAGAGTTGATCGAAAGATAATCATAATACGATAAATATTTTTGTCACTTAGCAGACTTTGGATAAAGTTAAAAAATGATTTATTACAAGTTTAATTAATCGTTAAATGAAAGTGATTAATTAAATTTTAATGCAATTTAACCTTTAATCAAGTTTTTGGGCGCATTTAAACATGCAACCACTATTTTCCTTTCTTTTATTTAAACTAGGAAAATCATTTCTTTTATTGCTATACCTAACATTTTTTCAAGATTTTGCCTTCATTTTTTAGGGCAACTATTCCTTTCATTTTCTTGATATGAATAATTTATTTTTCATGTTTCCTAACAATTTTTTGTTTTTGTCCATTCATATCCAAACTTAACATTTTTTAAATTTTTTATCTTTTTCTAAAATACTGCCTTATCAAAACCAAATAATGTTACAATAGGTCCTTCAACCAATTACTGCATCTGCCCTTCACTACTTCTCTGAATCACTCATATCTGATCTTCATCCGAGCACTACTCCGTCAGAAGAATTCGTTCTCTTAGATCCACTGTGTGTATGTCTCCCAATGACCCGAAGCCTTCCTTTAATACTTTTCCAGTTGACAAATCAACGACTGTGATCTAATCTCTAATCGACGACTAAGATTATAAAAGACTTGATCCTCTTTACTTAGAGCATTCTAACCCACATGTTAAATTTATTCACTTTAATTATTTAATTTCCCTAAGTTAGACTTAGGGTCTCCATTAAAATAATATATTATTTGAATAAAGTAGAATTTCTCCAAACGATTTATGGGTCTTGGAGATCTCATGTGTTCTAGCCCCTCACAAAGTTTCAGAGCTAGATCACATTCGATGCTACCCAAAAATCAGCACTCCCTCTTAGCGAGGAATGTGCTCTAGCAACACTTCAACCTAAAGCATCACCCTAATCCACGACATCGATCCTTTGTGCTGCTGATGCTTGGCCTGGTGCCCTTCATCCACTGTGTTGCTGCCTTCTGTACTGTTGCCGATGTCACTGCCACTGACACTGCCTCACCTATACTGCAACTCTCTCTCAAATGCTGCATCATGCTTCTCGTAGCATTGCCATTGCTAACTACTGCACTGCAACTCAGTGGATGAGAAGTAAGCAACTGAAAAAAATCACCCAAAATCCTGACATACAAGTCAGCCTGGGTGCACCTCGATATTGAAGCACCCTTTGCTACTAACCAGTGCTGACCCTCTGGTGTTGCGCTGCTGCTGCTTTGCACTGCGTAAGCACTATCTCTGCACTTTTGAAGTCCATTAACCTCTCCGCTGCTGCTGCCTCTCCTATGCACTGCTTCAGACTTCAGTTTCCTAGCTCTGCCATTGTTGCTCCATCCTCCTCGCACCAACTGAATCTAGTCATCCGGATACTATAATTAAGGGCTCCCATAGCTCGTTTGTGATCCAAGAGTTTGGGCACCTAAAGGATATTGCCCCTCCTCTGTAGTTCAAGAGAACTACAGATCTATGTTGCCCCACCTCTTATGTATAGGCACATGAGCACTCATGGCTACATCATCATCATCATCATCTCCATCATCGTCCTTAGCTGCGACAAACTTCGAATTTGAATCTGTTATCACTCTGTAATTAGCAAGATTGGCAAAGTCCAACTGCAGAGGTAACATCAAACCGCTTTGGGATTCAAGGATCTAGCCCTCCTGAATCCAGAGAGGGATCTCTCTATAAATGAGTTCAAAGATGTGATCTTTAAAGACTAGAATTGTGATATTAGGCTAGTTATGAAGAGCATGGGTTTTTTTTGTTTGTTTTTGGTTGGGCGAAGACATGGTGAAGGTGAAAGCAGTTCAAAATAAAGGGTGAAGAGCTTGCAAATGAAGGAATGTTTCAGTTGATAGCAAAGGACAAAGACAGCTTTAACCCATTGGGCTATGGAGTCATAGGAGGATTTAATTGGATAGCAAATTCAAGAAGGATCCATAGAGCAAGTCATTTACATCAAAGGATCTCTTAGGGTGATTAATGGAGTGAAACAAATAGGAAGTGAAAGACTTAAACAAATGAAAAAACAAAGCACAGTCTAAGATCAAGTAAGTACTTTTAAACTAGCTTGCTTTCAACATGTACTTAAGGAGAAACATAAAAGTATTTCTGTTGATCAGGTAAGTACTTTTAAACTAACCTGCATTGAAGTAATTTCCATCAAAAACATTTAAAAAACAGTTCAAACAGCCTAAGATCAGGTAAGTGCTTTTAAACCGGCCTGCTTCAGCATATTCGATAAGGGAACACAGATGATAATCACAAAGAGCAATCTAGATCAGCTAAGTACTTTTAAACTACGCTGCATTGATAAACTCCAAGGATAACAAAGAGAACATTCATCTCAAAGAGCTATCTAGATCAGGGAAGTACTTTTAAACTAACTTGCATTAATAAACTCTTCAAAGAGGACATTCAAATGAAGAAAACATAGAAGATAAAGCTTTCAGTAAGAGTAGGGTACCGTGGAGAGTATATCCTAACTCTATGTTTGCTGCTCTTTATCAGAGAAAGTGAACAGAGTGAAAACATTAAGTAAAACAACAATTGACGGTAAGGAACACATCACCATTGACATAGTTTCAAAATTCCATGAATCAACAGCTTGTATTGATGTTCAAACCAGTTACAATCAGCAAGCCCGGTGGGTCTCTACAGCTTTGAACTTCTCATATCAGCTTATGTATCCTTCAATTACAGAACATGGCATCAGTGGCCTCAGAATGACTATTACATGCGTTCAGATGTCTAGAGACCAACCTTTTGCTCATCTTCTACAGAGGTATTTATAGAAGAATGAGGCGGTGGTAAACTATAAAAAGATCTGTTTGGATCAATTAATACAGAAGATGACTCTTCGGTGCTTTGTGGGCCTCGATCAAGAAATCTACAGGTGTTTATCAGCATTAATTGATGTACACTTACAATCAAGCTCAGTGGGAGATTTTTGCCGTCCTTTGAAGCTCGGTGTCATGCTGGAGTAACTTTGTTTTTGCTTCCCGGGGTCTAATGATCAACAGATCAACTTCTAAACTATTCTTTAATCTTCTCGAATGGTTCTGCCGACAATTAGAGATAAGATAGCTCAATTAGTATTAATTGTTCGGCGGTCTTTGATCTCGACGAGACTGCAGGTGTCTTTGGAGTTGTAGAGGGTTCAATTAGCCTCTTCTTATGGCGGTGGAGGATTTCTCAGCTAGACAGATGTCTTCGTCGTTTCCTAAAACACTTTAAGTTACTTGAGATCTGTGTTTTTGGGTCTTCAATCTCTGGTTCTGATAAATTTTTGTCTTTGGCACTGATACTCTTTAATAAATGATGATTTCTGCTTGTCTTCTGATGCGCAGGGTAGTAGCGGGGTCGAATGGCATCAATGGGTCATGAAATCACTGATATAATGTAAATCTAACACCCCCCGAATGATTCTTTATGAACTTAGAAGACACAGGATCGTCATCCTCGGCCTTTGTGGTTTCTTCAAAATGGCGGAAGAATTCATTCGAAAACCTGCAAAATACAAACAATTCGTCATAAAATCCTGCGGGAATGGGTTAACTGCTTCAGAGGCGTAGGGAGAGAGCAGGACTATTGGATGGCATCATCCAACGGTGGAGATTAACTGAGAGGAGTTTTAAATGACGCGGGAGGAAGAATTAAAAAGAACTGTTGATCGCGCGATGAGCAACGGTGGGGATCGTTTTTTTTTTTAAAACCCTTTGCTAGAGGTTGAGGGCGATGGAGTAGTGTGGAAAAAGATCTAGGCCGTCCGATCTGGACACGTGGATGGCCCAGATTTAATCGGAGGATCGCAATTGGCAGGTCGCACAAAAGCATGCGATTGAAACACTGCGATGCGATTGAGCGCCGTCCGTCCGATCAACAGGGAGATGGACGGCTAGGATTAAATCGGAGCAGTCATAATCGGGGAGCGCAGAAGAGGGGATGCGATTGAAACACTGCGATGCGATTGAGCGCTGTCCGTCCGATCAACAGGGAGATGGACGGATAGGATTAAATCGGAGCAGTCACAATCGGGGAGCGCAGAAGAGGGGATGCGATTGAAACACGTGATTGAAACTTTGCGATTGGGCGATAACCGTCGGATCGGGTCTAGATCAACGGTCCAGATCCTTTGATTTTTGCACCGGCGGGACCCTTATACTTTGTGAGAAACCCATAAATTTCGATAAACACCAAGGTTTTGAGTGGATCGGGCAGAATATATATATGATAGGCTGGCGCCCGATTGCGGGGCCACTGGGTGTATGGAGTACCATGGGTCCGGGGCTTTATATAACTAGAGCTAATCACAAATCGGAACATTCGGGCTCGGTCTTTCAATCAACCCATTTGTAACTTCTCCGATGTGATTGCGCGTCGGTCTTTTTGATCTAACCATTTGTGAATTCTCCGATCGCGATTGCGCGATCGGTCTTTTTGATCAACCCATTTTTATTTATCACGTGACCTTAAGTTTTTAACTTAAAAACTTCAGAAAGTGGGTTTTTGGGTTTACAAAGGAAAAAATTGATCGGAGAGGGATTTTTCAATGGTTTAGCGCCCGATTGCGGGCCTACGGGTTAAATGAAATAACCATATGATCTCCGGTTTATGACAAAGGGGCTGATCACAATCGGCATTTTGAAATGGCTCAAAAACATGCACACTTGAATCTTTCCGATGCGATTAGCGCTTCATGGGTTTGGCGCTTGGTTTTTATGATGAGGGCGTATTGGGGAAGTGGTTTGGAAACTCAGGCCAAGGGGCTTAAACCTTTAATAAAGAAATGGGTTTTTTACACAGATTTTCAGTGATTTTCAAAGGTTTCTGAGGGTTTCGACAGATTTCAAAGAAGTTTGGAACTCTGCAAAGGCAATTTTTTATGAAAGGAAGGTTAGGAAAATGGAAAACAAAGGAAAATGATGAAAAATATGAAGGTCAGTATCTGAGAGGAAAAAGGGGAAAAGAAGGAGGATATTGCAGCAGTCTTCTCATGGAATTTTTAGCAGAATTTTGAGTTTCTGAGAAATAACAGTGAAAAACTTGGGACATGAGCATGAGATCATATACAGGCTTCAAGAGATAACATTTTGGCCAGGAAAGTGTTTCTTGAAGGCTAAAAACATGTTTTGGCCACCTTTTGATAGACCAAAATTTATAGGTGGCCAACAAAATCTTCCTTGCCCTTGTTTTTCATAGGGCAAGTTGTGGTGAAATGTCCTAATTCACCACACTTGCATCTGACCTTCAAAAGGTCTTTCTTCTTCTTCCTCTGCTGCCCATGATTTCCCTTAGATGCGAGAGCCACATCTTCCTCCTCCTCCTTGATCTTGATCACTCTGCCGCTGATGCCCACCTTAGTCATCCTCCTGATATCTTCTTGTCGAAGAACTGCCCACATGTTCTCCCAAGTTGGAAGCGTTGCTCTGCCCAAATTTTTTTGGACAAAGTTATCCCACTCATCGGAAACTGCATTCAGAGCAGTCCTCACTATAAGACCATTATCAAGTGTGGCCCCCACGACAACCAGCTGATCACGGATCACCTTCAATATAATGAGGAAGGGGTCGATCGCTTCTCCCTTCAACATTTGGAATAATTAGAGTTGATTCTCAAGAAACATCTTCCTATGAATATAAGTCCCCTCATACAATGTGGTCAAAGAAGTCCACATCTCATCTACTGTGTTCTTCTCAGCAATGTGTGGGACTACATGATCCTTGAATCTATCTAAGATCAAGCACTTAGCCTTCGCTTGAGCTTCTTCATACTTGTTGAACAGATCAGTTTCAACAGGAACTGAAACTGCACTCTTGGCGAGATGCTTGATACAATGCTCATCTAGTACCGACAGGATTCTGGCCTTCCAGATAGAAATTTGGACCAACCTATTGTGATCCCTCCATGTGTGGCCATCTCTGCTCAAACTAGGTCGAACTGGTTCTCTTCTTCCTCTTCTGTTGATGCCCAAACAAAACTCAGATTTGGGTTTATTAGCGCTAGAAACCCTCTAAGGAACCACACTCCATTTGGAAAAACGATTTTCCTCCTGGAAATCCTCTGTCAACTGATGTTGAATCAGCCCTCTCCGATCAGTCTTTACTGCTGATCAAAATTGGATCTAGAATTCTTGGTGAGAAGTCTTCTGAGGAATTGGTTCCCTCTACTTTGTTAGAACCACACTAGGCACTGTTTTTCATCGACAAAAACAATACCCCACCAACAACTCTTGAAGAAAAACGAAATGATCTTCTAGCCACGAAAACCAGAAAGATGGAGGCTCAACCCTCTGCGCTGGTCTAGCAAACACTGCACTGCCTCTGCTACAGCTACATCGTCACCACAGTTGGCTGAAGCAGGTTCTGTGTGAGCCGATTTTGTGACTGTGTCACCCTTCCTTGCCTCTTTTTGGATCTGTGTTGTCACTCGGGACAATTGCCTTCATGCAACAAATTTTTCTCTTTGTTTTTTCATTGATGACTTCAACTCTTCCAGATTTGCAACAACTCTGATCCCATAAGAAAATTTCTGAATCTAAACAAAAACCCTACTGCAGTAAATCTGATTTACTTCTCCTACTTGTTTTTCTTCAATTAACAAGTTATTTTCTGAATAATTCAGGAAAACATTAAAGTAAATACACTGCAGCCTACACAAGTTACACATCAAGTGCTGAAAAATAAGTAAAGCACACAAACAAAGGACACAGATTTTTCGGACAAATGTCCCCAGAAAAACCCAATGCGGGAAAACCTGTGCAATAGGTCTGAGGGTTTGTATGATTAAACAACAATATTCTTAGTACATCTACGGTGCCATAATCCGGCTCACCCAATGGAGAAAACCTCGGAAAAAAGAGATAAATAATGAGTTTTACCTCACTCTACAAGTCCTGACTAATCCGAATTAGACACTGGTGAAACCCCAGCTACCTCTACGCAGTCTCTACACTAGCACTACGTAAGCTTATGCGGGTCTGCCTGATGGACTGCATCAACCTTCCTCTCTGCTGATCTGCCTCTCCAGAAATCAAGATTCAACCCTGCCAGCTTAGAAACCCTGATCTCTAGCTTATTCTAGACTGCCTCTCGGATGCTCTGTGTTGCCCCTGCGTGGGTCTGTGTCATCCCCTCTAGGGACTGCGCCACCCCTCCTAGTGGATGCGCTGCTTCCTCAACATCTTTGTTACCCTTGCTCTACAATGTACACTTGGTCCTTTGTTAATTTTGGGCAACTAGGTCCAAACTCCATGTTGTATTGCTTAGATGATGATGCCAATATTTTTATTAGATTCCTCTTTCAGAGAGGTGCAAGATCAACCTAAAGATCATCTTGATCAGATGAGCAGAACATGTATTTTGAATTTATTCCACATGTGCAAGGTTAGCCAGATTTATCTCGCATGCATAAGAGATGTGTCACACACCCCCACAGAAGGTTATATATTGGAGAGACTTGGAAGTCATTACACACATATTTTTGGAGGCATTCTCTCCTCTCTCTCGGATGGTGCTGCGATTAGGGCTTCTCTTGGTGCAACGTTAGGGCTTCTTGGTGCAACGTTTTTGATACATCAATTTGATGAACCATCTTAGGGTTTTGTGACACATTTGGGTAGCTGACCTTATGGAGACTTTGCTGGTTGAAGCATCCTGCTAATCGTCGTAACGCCACCATTTTTTATCTCTGTTTTTGGTTTGTCTTCCATCGATCTATTGGTATGTTCTATCTGCATCTTACTTTCCTGTGATTGAGCCCTAGAAGTTTAAATTAAATTTTCATCTAGCATAGAACATCTTCAGAAATTAACATGATATCATAGCTAAGGAGAAGAGAAAGCCCATGTTGTGTTGAGAATCTAGGGCAGCGAGGGAGATAAGGATTGTTTTAAGAGCCAATAGGGTGACCAAGCTGCTGGAAGAAGGCCGAGTAACCTTGCCGGGAAGGTCGATTTAGGAATTACAAGGAAAAGACCCTCTAGCAGAGGTTATAAATGAGGTTTTTAGTGTTATAAAATTGGCCAAAATTGTCAAAAAAACATTTGCTACAACATCTGTTTTTGGTAAGGGAAGTTTTGGCGGAGCTTTTAACGGAATTTCAACACAACTAAAAAACCTGGGCGGTCGGAGGTTATTACGAATGTTTTTTTCTTTGGTGTGCTACTAAGGTGTCAACGCACCAGTGCGTGTCATATAGACAGTCGACCCGGGGCGATCGAAGGTGCATGCACCGGGCCATAAAAATATACAATCGCACCAGGTGCACTGCAATTGATACAACGCACGAGGCCGTTCTAATTGATATTGGGATTTGTGTGGTGCCCATATGTCATATCAACACACCAGTACGTAGTATTATAGAAGCGCACCGGTGCGCAGTATCAGAGAAATGCACCGATTGTTTTAATACGTATTGGGATTTGTGCAATGCCCATATGTCATATCAACACACCGATACATAGTCTTATTGAAGCACACTGGTGCACAGTATCATACAAACGCACCGATTTTTGTAATTCGTATTGGTATTTGTGCAGTGCCCATAGGTCGTACAAATGCACCGGTGCGTAGTCTCACATAAATGCACTGGTGCACAATATCGCACAAACGCACCAAGATTTATATTTGGTATTGGTATTTGTGTGGTGCTAATAGGCATAGAAACGCAACGGTGTGTTGTATCATACAAACGCACCGGTGTATAGTAGCTGACACGCACCAGTGTTCATTTTGTATTTTTTAAAAACATCGACCTGTGACAGTGCAATTATTGTGATTTTTTAAAATTCATTATTCATCAAAAGTCAACACATCTTATAACAATATTCATATTAATTAAATTTTTATTAATGCGTTTGAATGTGATGTTTGGATTAATTTGTTATATCATATCATAATTATTGTGATTTTTTAAAGTTCATTATTCATCAAAAGACGACACATATCTTATAACAATATCCATATCAATTAAATTTTTATTAGTGCATTTGAATGTGATGTTTGGATTAATTTTTTATATCATATCATCAGATTTCACATCTCTTCATTATAATATTTAATCATCCATAAATTTAATCAGTGGTGTTACATTTCACAACAACAATGGAGAACGCGATAGAATAAATTAAAACATATATATATAAGACAGACTATGTCATACAAAATGGGACAGTTATTGGTATCCCTTTGTCTTTCAATTGAGACACTATTTCCATTACATTAAACAAAATGTCTAATTTCACAAACAAATATTTCAAAAAATACAATGCCTTGCTTTGATATCCAAACATAATGATCATCATTCTTCGCTTAAACTGTTGTCACTGCTAGAGCTACTTCTGTGACTTGGGAGCTATTTTCAGGAATGTTTTGTTCACAGTGTTGATTATTTTCTTTTTTTCACCTTCCATCTACAAACATAAAAATAAACTGTAACGAGTGTATATACATTGGTGAGAATAATGAAAATTGCAATATTAAATAATATAAATCAATGTAAATCGAAAAGAAATGACATACCATAGCAACAATTGACTCATGAACTATACACATTTTTTCAAAACCATATAGTATGCCATCTTTCAAGATTTCATCTGTTGGCACAGTTCCATACTTTGTTTCCTGCAAGTTTTATACCCCATAACAAATCATATATTTAATATATATATATATATATATATATATATATATATATATATATATATATATATATTTTCTATTAATTATAGACAGAGCTAAGTAAAACAGATCAATAGATGCTTACAAATTCCAAAATTAATTTCTGATATGCCAACATATACTCACAACCCATAGTTAGCCCAATGTCAATCAATTCGTCTGATGGTTCTTATTTGTATGTTAGCACCCGTTTGAAAACATTCAATGATGATTTTTGTAAAACAACTTAAAATACACAAAAATGGAATCTAGTTAAGTTGTTATAAGGAAGTAACAATTACTCACAAACTTAGATATCAACCCTTTTATTTCTTGTCGTCCTGTTTTATATGTCGAATAGGTTCCATTTTCTTTTCTTTTCTGTAAGAAAATACTTGAAAATTAATATTTAATGCTAAATTGTTTATTTATTGTACTTAATGATCAAAAAATTCAATGATTACATATTACATTTGAAGCACGTTGTTGTTGAGATGACTCCTCTTGCGATGCAATTTTGTCCATTTCTTTGACCATCTCCTTGTACACCTTTTTGAACATTCCTACTGGCATATTTATGATATGAGCTCGTTCATCTTTTTATATTTTCATAATCTTCCTGAAAATGTAACATGTCAATAGACTATTTAATTTTTATATTGATATATGAAAAGTAAATATAACAAAAGTGATATTTATAAATAATTCTATTAAAACATTTAAAAGAATATTACTTTTTCATTCCTTCTTTTTTGTTGTTGTACTTTTTTTATATTAAAAGTCTGACATGTCTCATTAACCAATTTTCTGGAAACTCTTCCTGTAGTTTAGATAAAATTTGGTTCTTGGAATCATTGGATTGATTTTTGTATTGTAAGTGGAAATAACGTTTATACATTCGTCTAGTAGATCCCTCAAACTTTTGTAAAAGTTTTTCACCCTTTCGTTAACCTCCAACACCACTCCAGATGAGCTAAGGAGCAATTCATTTTCATTTGCATGTTCTATTTTTTTTCTTTTTTTAGAACAACATTCTTTTTCTGAGTTGTTGGTCCATGTAGAACATTAAACATATGTGAATTAATAGATTGTTTAATACATGTTATTTAATACTTTTAAGTATATTATTAATGAAAATTAAAAAAAGAAACTCATATTGGATCGATAGTATTTTTTCATTCACATGATTCATCCTTTTGCAATTTTTCCATCAAAATTTTATGCTCTTCTGGTCCTAGATCAGAAATAATCTTATCGAGCTTCATCATTTTGTGGATATGCATGATACAGAGTAAACAATAAATATTAGTTAAACTTACATATAGTTGAAAAATATTTTTTTTGTAAATAATTTACAAAAGAACTTGCCTTTTTTGATTTTCTTGAAGTGTTATCAGTATTTTTGTTATTTGATCTCTTGTCAGCCATTTCTTTATCAATATGAAACCTGTACCATATCATTCATTAATATACTCTATAAATAAATTGTCAATTTTTTTGGTAAAATATATATATATATATATATATATATATATATATATATCAAGAAACCAGTGCGCTTTTCATGGTGTACGCACTGACGTCTGTGCGTGGTAGTCTTCTAAACGCACCACCCAAATAGTATAAAACACCGTACGATGCTCTATGTCAACAAGGAGCACCGATGCGTCACATCTTAACCACCGCACCGATTAACACAAACAAAATAATAAAAATCGTTTAATGTTAGTTTTTGTAGCATATGGGGGCAGTGCGACCTATTCTTATAAATGCCCTGCACAAATAAGGGACCATCGTATGGTGCTCTCTATCAACTAGGAGACCTGGTGCGATATATGTTACATGGTGCATCGATTAACACAAAACAAGAAATTGTTTTTGCCAAACAGAACGTGAGTGGTGCACTATAATGAAATAGCACACCAGTGCCCTATTTTACATATGGCGCACAGATTAAAAAAATTGTTTTTAATTTTTTTTCAAATAGTACATGCGCGGTGCGCTGGGGTAAGACAGCGCACCGGTGCGCTAGGTTACGCAGGGCACACCAATTAAAAAAAATTGTTTTTTAAAAATTCATGCAAGGGCCGACATGGATTGGGATCCGACTATGCAAGTAGTCCCGTGGGTTGAATGTCATATGCCTATATATATATATATATATACAAACCGAAAAATCTAAAATGAAAAACCCTATTTCTAAAATCACAGAAACATGAATAAGCAAGAGCAGAAACAAAAAGGATGAAGGGTTTAGGGTAAAAATGGATTTTTTTGTTTTGTTTATGAAAATGAACAACGGATTGAATTTTTTTACTTACTGCGTAAAAAATACTGCAGAAAATGTAAGAAAAATAATAAAATTTAATCACAATATTGTTTGAAATTCTATGCTACAGGGTTTGAATCACCAGAGGTTTTGAATTCTGATTGTCTGAATACTTATGGTTGAAAGTATTTCGTTGCTCCATAGTGCTCTCGTGCTATCTTGCTCCAGGTATGTTTCCTGCAAATCTTTGGCTGAAAGTTTTTGAAAAAATAGTGAAATAATGAAAAATGTTTAGTATTTAAATAATTGTTTTATGAAATTAGATTTTCGAAAATATTTTGCGGCCCATTTTTCAATTTACCACTTTTTTTTCACAAAAAAAAATGAAGTTGTGTTTTGTTTTTATTTGCGGATTTTCATCCCTGGTGCGTCAATTAATAACACTGCATCGGTGCGTCAATTAATAACACGACACCGGTGCGTAGTAACTAAAACAACACTAGTGTGGTTATTTGTACATAAGCACGAATAACAATAAGTCCATTTTTAAGGCACTGAAATTACTTTTAGGTGTGTGCGCTAAAAATTATTATTGATTTTGCTCAAATGCATGGAGAAAATATCATAATTAGATCGAATGGAAAATTCTTCAAAATCCAACTCACTCCATAATATTTCTCAAAGTCCATCATGGAATTCTCCTTAACCATCTTGAGATGTAATATTTACTTCATATTTTATTTATAATTTCATTATCTAATTGAATTTGTGTTTTTTATCCATGTCAAACAGCTTAATAAAATTTATAATGTATACAAATTTGTAGGTTCATGCAGATTCAGAATCGAGTTCAGATGTACAAAATAATCAAACAGCTCGTAAACGTTGAAATCTCTTATCAGGAGTAGCATACCACAAGGCGCATTTGGTAGATAAAAATGGACATATGCTTCACCCTGCCAATTGTAACAATATTGCATCTTCTAGCCACAATCCCGAGACAATGATGGTGTTGGAATCACAATTTCCGTTAGACCAAAACCCACAGGCATTAGTCTCCGCTACAATTGCCAGAGTTAGGATCCACGAGAGGCGATTAGGCCATGTCGTGAAACACACGGGGAGCATTGAACCCAATGTCTAACAATCCCCCCCCAACGCGTGCCAGGTGAGTTTCGAACTCGAGACTTGTCGCTTTGATACCACTTGTTGGAATCACGATTGCTGTTAGACCAAAACCCGTAGGCATTAGTCTCTGTTACAATTGCCAGAGTTAGGATCCACGAGAGGCGGTTAGGCCATGTCGCGAAACACATGGGGAGCGTTGAACCCAATGTCCAACAGATGATAATAATAATTGTTTGGTATATTAATGTAAATATTAATTTCAACGTTAAAAAAATTAATCATGCATTTCCAATATTCTTACTAATTGATATCATATATTTTGTACTAATCATGTTTAAATATATTTTTTGAAATTATTAGGATTCTAGTGATGATGAGCGACCTACGTACAGTCTTCCGTTGCACCCCACGACAATGTCAAATCGAGAAAAGGCTGAATTAAGAGAAAAAATCGGAGAGGAATGATACCAAGAATGGTTGAATCAACCACCGATTCAATTCCCGCTAAGGAATGACTACAACAATAATAGTTCTTCACAAGCTGGAAATGCAGACAATCAAATAGAGGTTGGCATGGATGATTACTTAAGGGATACAACTACCATGGAGACAATGTTGTTAGATGCATTCCAAAATGATGATCAGCCAGGGGATGATGCTCATATCACTGACACCTTTTTCGAAAGCCTTAAATTTGCTTCCACCACCCCTCTCTTTGGACTTGACGGTCAATGAAAGTCTACCCAGTTGGGGACAACGATGTTACTATACAACTTGAAAGAAAAGTTTGGCTTGTCGAATGCATGGTTCTTGGAAATTTTGAGGTAAGTTACCATAAAGTCCCCCCTTATATAAATTTGAGAAATATAATCACACAATGAAAATTACAAATGGTCAATTTTATGAACATTAATAATTATATCGGCATTAATGTACATTTAATATTTTCCATGATGATCACCAACTACAG
Organism: Pinus albicaulis; assembly: GCA_034641835.2. Lineage (NCBI taxonomy): Eukaryota > Viridiplantae > Streptophyta > Pinopsida > Pinales > Pinaceae > Pinus > Pinus albicaulis. The sequence continues at coordinate 26,142,381 of CM076582.1, read as the reverse complement.
GATATTCAAAGATAAAGTTCTTCCAAGTGATAATGTCTTGCCTGGTAGCTGCAAAGAGGCAAAGAAATTGTTGAAAATTTTGGGTGTTGAGTACATATCATATCATGTCCAAATGATTGTATTCTATATAGAGGAGAATATGCTGACAAAGAGATATGTCTGAAATGTGGGCATGACAGGTATGCTAAATAAAAAAAGAAGGGTAAATCACATGGTCCTCGTTTTAAGATATTGAGGCACATGCCCATATTCCCAAGGATTCAAAGGCTCTTTCGTTGCAAAAAATTAGCTATGTTGCATGGATGGCATGCTTCACAAAAAAGTGAGTTGGGAGTTATGCGAATCCCAACTGATTCAATAGACATGAAGCATATAGAGGATACATGGCCGAAAAATTCAAGAATGAAGTATGAAGTCTACGACTCAGCATAGCCATGGATGGCGTCAACCCATATTCCCTCCAGAACACCAAATATTCTGTTTGGCTTATAGTAGTGATCAATAACAATATCCCCGCATGGTTGTCCATGAAGAATGAACATCTTATGTTGGCTCTCATAGTTCCTAGTAGAAGACGAGTGAAGAATATGGATGTCTACTTATAACCACTGGTAGATGTTTTGAAGGAATTATGGGATGGGATAAATGTATACGATGTATCAAGACCCATCGTAGCAGAGATGAGTTTTACATTGTATGACATATGTGCTTACACAACACATGATTATCCAGGCTTAGGAGTTTTCTCTAGTAAATTACATGTTTATTGATTTGTTTATATACGTAACAATATTCTTTCGCATATTAGTTATTTAATTCGTTGTAATTGTTATGATCTTCATGATATTATTTAATGTGCCATGCATATAAATTGTATACAATAATGTCGTAGTTCTTGTAACAAAATGGTATTTTGGATGTAACTGTTGTGGACCTTCTCTGAAAGCTAGATGGTCCAACGACCTACGAAAGCCAGTTTATGATTGCTCCAGGGTATTACTCCTAGAAGAACACCCTTACAGAAGAGCAGCATCTGCTTTCAATGGTAAACAAGAGAGAACCCAAAGGCCTCCAATAACAACACGAGTTGAATGGCTTAGAGAATATGAGAGAGAGAAGGAGGAGTTCATAGAAATGTTCGATTCAAATGGGGAGCCTATGTTCGATGATCCAAAATTCTTCGACACCTATGTTGAGAAATTGCCCATTAGGATGAAAATGAAATCCATCTTTTATAACCTCCCATATTGGGAGCATATTAAGATTACCCACTTATTAGATCCCATGCATATATTTAAAAATGTTTCATATTCTTTATGGAGGCACATATCATCGAAACAAAGTGACACATTGGTTGTTAGGAAAGATCTTATTACTTCAAAAACTAAAAAGAAACATTGGCCAAGACGATTAGAAAGTATAGGATCAAAGTCAAATGTTGGTCCCTCTAATTCATGGTATTTCAAAGAAGGTGATGTCCCATGGATTTTAAAAAAAGATGATCTTTCTTTGGCAAAGGAAGTTATAATGGGTGTGAGGGTGCCATCTTCATATGGGTCTTCACTATGATGCTGCTTCACCATGGATGACCATTTGTCGAGGTTGAAATCGCATGACCATTTGCATCTTCTAAGAGTACGTATAATGTCAAAAGCATGATTTTATTATTTGTTATATTAATAAATTTTATCCCATGTAGAGATCATAAAACATAACTAATTTCATATGTTATTGCATGTGTTTATAACTTTGTAGTGTCATTATCCTTTGTTCGTGCGTGGGTGTGTGAAACATGAATTCCCTCAAGACCTAGTACGTGCCATATTTAAATTATCTGCATTTGTATGTTGGATCACGTCAAAGGAGATTCATGTGGCTAGCATTCCATGGTGGCATCAAGAGATAGTTGAGATTGTTTGTATGTTTGAGAAGGAAGTGCCGACGAGTTTCATGGACTTGCAGGTTCATCTTCTAATCCACCCAGTAGATGAGGTTGAATTAGTTTGGGTGGTTTCTTGTCGTTGGATGTTCTTCTTAGAGAGGTATATGAAGAAATTGAAAGTTTTTGTTCGAAAAAGGGCAAAACTGGAGGGGTCTATGGCAGAGGGATACATATCGTATGAGTCTTTCTATTATGCCAACGAGTACATCAAGCAGATTGACAACATACCAGGTGCGGTGATTTGGGACGATGAAAGGGATGAAAAAAGATAAGGGGAGTTGCTCCAAACGAATGGAAAAAAGCACTTGATAAAGAGTAAGCGATCTATAATTTTTTAAATTTACACAAAGTAAATATTCATGTTGAAATTTGATATAATGTATATTTTGATCTATATGAACTATATAATGTCGGTTTGATTTCATCAACGAATGCAGAAATTGAAGCAATCAATAAATTCATTCTTTAAAATTCCAAAATGACACAACTGTGGGTCACATTGTACGAACAAAAGAGGATGAAATGACATAGTGGCAGGAAAGAATTGAGACGGTTGAATGGTAGAAGTGTGCCTTATCCCGATCATTTAAAAGAAAATATGCCAAAAATATGCCACGAAAGTTGTGTTGTTGGCCAAGTCAAAGAGAAATACGGTGCAACCGGTCGTTACCCGCGTGTTGAAGAGGGTGCGCTAAATGTAGGGATTGGGTGCAACAACTCGGTAATAATCTATTTAATTTATATGTACATTTGAAACTTAATAATGCACCTTTCAAATGTAATTACATCTATATTTTATATTTTCACTGTTGGGTTATTATAAGACACATGACACTGATTTTTTAACTTTTTTATAGGTGCATTTGTTCCCATCTATGTGGGCATATGGACACCATTTTCGCACAGAAAATGTCAATGATGGACACATCACACAATACTGTGGAGTGGAAGTCGAGTTCGATCAATCTAGTCGATCTAGCGACCGTGCTCAAAACCTAGTATGAGGGACGTTAGGTTACGTCAGAAAAATACAAGAGATCATTGAAGTGGATTTCTCTTCTTTCCAATGTGTTATTTTTAGGTGCAACTGGTGGGACACCTGTGATCAGAATAATGTAAAGGAAGATCGCAATAGTAGGCTAATATGTATCAAATCTAGAAAGATGTGAGATGAAGCTAAGAAGCTTTATGTTTTTCCCAAACACTGCAACCAAGTGTTTTTTTACCCAGATGTGTTGGATAGGGATTCATGGTTTGTATTGAGACACGACCCTAGATCAAAACATATTTTTGAGAACAATAGTGTTATCATGCCTTGCGAGCTGGAAGATGAGGGTAATCATGAGAATCGAGTGTGATATGGTACATATATTATTTAATCAATATTTATACTTCTTAAGATGGGTTTTTTAAAGAGGACTTAACTACCTTATAACTTAAAAGCTAACTCTTTTTTTTCGAAACATTATAATATGTATTTTGAATTAATTGGTAATTTTCATTGTGTTAATGTTAAAATCAATATTTCACTTGATAATTTGCAATTATGTTGATCTCAAAAACAATGGCGTACTGTATAAAGTTCTTTTTTTGTATGTAAGATCATAATAAAATAATGATAATTTTAAAGTACATGAATTTATTTGCATTATTTTCTAAACTTTATTATGTTAAAAAAATTCATATTATTCTAGATTTATTATTTTATAATTATTTAAAATTTTACAAATTTACAAATTTAAAGTTTTTAATAAAATCATTTCACATTAATACAGTTAGAATTTTCACATTAATACAATTAAAATTTTACAAATATTTTACATACAATTGCAATTAAAAATACAATTAGAATTAAAAATACAATTATAATACAATTATAATTTTACAATTCCACATACAATTACAATTAAATTACAATCACAATTTTAGAATTTTACATACAATTACAATTTTACAGTTACGATCATTTCATAGTAATACAATTAAAATTTTACAAATATTTTAAATAGAATTACAATTACAATTACAATTTCACATACAATTACAATTTTAGAATTTTACATACAATTATAATTACAATTTTAGAATTTTACATAAAATTTACAATTACAATTACAAATTTACAAATTTACATATATATCATTACAATTACAATTTTAAAATTTTACATACAACTACAATTTTAGAATTTTACATACAATTAAAATTAGAATTACGATTTTACATATATACAATTACACTTAAAATTACAATTACAATCATTTCACAATAAATTAAATATTACACTTACAATTAAAATTTTACAAATATTTTACATACAATTACAATTAGAATTACAATTAAAATTTTACAATTTGTCATATATACAATTACAATTACAATAATTTCACAATAAATTAAATATTACAATTACAATTAAAATTTTACATACAATTACAATTACCAATACAAATACAATTTTACATAAAATTAAAATTAAAATTCCAATTACAATCACGACATAATATTTAATAAATATCATGATCATTTAATATTAAATTAATTAATAAACATCACGATCATGCTAACCATAGTGTACACATCATATTCAATTAAAAAACACATTCAAATTCACTAACATCATCGTGATCATGATCATTTAACAAAACACAATTAGCATTTTTTAACATCATCACAATGCAAACATAAATATACATCTCATGTCAAATAACTGCTATCACATACACATCTATATGCAAGCTGCACATTAAATGAACATATCTAACATGACCTAACAATATACACATCATGATGATCACCAACATTTATATTAATTACAACTGCAACATGAACATAAAATATATGGACTATATATATATATATATATATATAATGTCAAAAATGTACAACTGTAATATAAATTTCATATATCAGCTGGTGGTACATCATCAATAGCAGTATTGGTCGAGGCCTACTCAGTCAATGGTGCAACCTTGACAAGCTCAGATACATGCTGATCATCATGTGCCTGTTGATTTGGTATTGGTGCCTCCTACTGATCAAGATCAACTGTCGGCTGCTCATCGTGATGACTCGACATGGTCGATGGTCCATCCTGCTCATGATCATGAGTACTGCTGGATGCTGCAGGCTACTGACTCGACGTGGCCAATGGTCTAGTCTGCTCTCCATGATCACTGTTGGTCGATACTGCAGGCTGCTCATCTGACGCGAGGTGAACGATGATCACTCCCCTGATCGTGATCATCGGATGATGCGTCGCTACTGGTAGACTATCGATCATGTGCTGCATCTTAACCATGCCTATACGTCGAAGTGCCCTCCTCAACAGCGTAACTAAGGTCATAGCTCCTACGACATGACGCATCAGGTTGTACATGGCATGCGACATGCGTCTCCACATATGTACCAGCCTACCATTGGCCTGTATATCTCTCATAGTGGCGAGATTTACTCCTACTTCAACAAAAAATGCACATAGTTGGTCACCCAATTCCATCCTCAATCTACTATCAAGCCTACCGCACCTAGCAAAAGGTAGTACCAGCGCACCAGTAGGAGCAGGCCTGTCTGCACTGGCCTCATGATCCTCGACATATGCCATATCCTGATCGTCATAACGATCCATACCTGGATCATTTGGTGGCACTGGCATCTCATCGCCATCAAAAGACCCACTGTCTACAAAATATATACAAGTACAGAACAATAATTAGACAATTTCATTAAAAAATTTAATATAAACAAGTTAAAGAACATGTTAGAATAAATTTAAATAAAACAGTAATATTACCTCTATCATCCGGCAGCTCATCATCTGTGAGGAGGATGTTGGCACACCCTCACCAATCCAAACCAGCATAAGGACAGGGGACCATAACGAAGGGATGCTCGTCAACACTGGCTAGAAACTCCAGTGCATCATGCGATATCCTCACAGAAATCTCAGTCTCGCCCCTCTTGGGCATCATCTGTTCCCACATATGCATCTGTGCATCCAACATTGACCTACGAGGCTAATGAACAAAAGTAGGCCTCGTCTCTAGAAACTTCTCAAAAAATAAAAAAAAATCTCTGAAGCAAAAGGGAAGTTTACCCTCCCTTGTGCATGAGCACGCCATCTATATAAGACTGTACAGAACTACCGCAAAAAAATGGCAGACCACCTGACAAGTCGTGGCTCTTGTACTAAAGAATCAACATAATATAGAAGCGGACAACTAATGCGTTGCCCGTCGCTGGCGTTGTGTGAAATGGTCGAAATAAGAAGTGAGAAGCACCTCACCTCCTCACTACCAAATGCAGCAATACATAACTGACCTCCAGAGACCTGAAAATCTGAAGGAGACAATATATCCATGGTAATGTCTCTCTAGGAGTACACCAACTGACTCCCTTCTGCATAGCCATTTGGAACCGCTGGGAACGAGGGAAAATCCACCCCTCTTCTGAATAGCCCAGTAATGAAATAAATGTCCTCCTTAGTGGGCGCGTACCACTAGTTAGGACCAACCCAGAAAGCTTGTAGGTGAGCATTCCACCTACAAATAAGATGTCACAAAAACACACCATGGCCCTTTAGGGAAGTATTCTCCTCATAGAACTTGAGGAGGCCTACCTACCTTAGGAGCCCCTGGGTAGCTGTTGTAATAGGGCAAGTGTACACATCTCTCTCCCTCTCTCGTGCCTCCCACAGGCGAACCATGCTATACTGGTCCTCCTGTTGTTGTTGTTGTTCCCTCTCTTCTCTCCTTTCACGTCACTGAATGATTGACATATTAAATACAATTTTTTTATTAAATGAGACATGTATTTATGAATATACATATATAATTTTTTTTGAAAAAAAATAAAAATTGGTGCGCCACAGAAAACAGACATGCACCGATAACGGTGCGTCTTTTTTTGTTGCGCACCGGAGGCGGTGCACCAAAAAATTTTCAGTGCATTGGAGGTGGTGCACCTGCAAATTTTAAGCGCAATGCCCTCATGGCATTGTTCCAAATTCAATGGTGCGATGGTATAATAGACCACACCGTTGACTATGGCCCAGTCGTGGGAGGGTAGTGCGCTGACCAAACTATACGCCCCGAGGCATATAGTTTGGTCAGCACACCGCCCTCCTAACATCCGTATATAGTCAACGGTGCAGTATTTTACCAGGCTGCACCGTTGACCATGTCTAAATGCCAGAATGCATTACGCTGACAAACTTACCCACCTCGGGGTAGATATTTCCGTCAACGCACCACATTCCCGCTATTCCACAGGGTCAACGGTGCGCTTGGTAACCGACCGCACCGCACTTTTTTTTTTAAATTTAAAAATTCATGGTGCACCTTTTGGTACCACCCCGGAACTGGTGCAGATATCGTTAGCAGCAGTTTCGGTGCGCCTTGTAAATTTACAGACAACACTGTGAACCAGTGCGAGCTGAATGGCTCGAGCGCATTGCGTGGCAAAAAAAAGAAAGGTGAATTTTAGGCTAATTTACAAAACTAATCCGCTAAAATGTTTAATTATGGAAAAACAAGGAAAATACCTATACATTTGACCATCGAGGAGGCATATTGATTGTATAATTTTCAAAAATAATTTTTTCTACCGTTTTGCAAAATCCAAAATGGAGATGGTGGGCAATGGACAGTAGCAATGCGTGCAATGGGAGCACCGATGGCAGGGTGCCTCACACAAAGAAAAGTTGCACTAGAGCTTGAGAGCTCTGGAGCACTGAAAAGTGAAAAATGCAGATTTTTTGTCGTAATTTTTTTTTTATTCAACCCTGTTCCGATGCGCGGGTTTTTATAGGCGCACCGGTGCGGTTTCATAAGACCACACCGGGCTGTTTCAGTTTTGGCGCGCGTTTTTAGAGGGCACCGGTGTAGAATATTTGTAAAGCACCGATGCGCTACAGTTATAAGACGCACCGGGTGGGTTTGTACAGAGCGCACTGTGTCCCGGTGTGCCAATGTTTTGTGCTCACTGGTGCTTTCTCTATGTGAATGCACCGGTGCGGTTTAGGATGATAAGCACACTAGAAGAAAAACATCTGCAAAAACCTCCACCCGCCAGCCTCCTCTAGTAACCTCCGCTACAAACGGATGTCTGGGGTATTTTTATAAGGGGTTCCTTAAAAACATCCGCTAGAGAGTCTTTTCCTTGTAGTGAGGAGAACTCTATTTTAGGACTGTTGGGGCTTATTATATGGGCTGGAAACTCTGTTTGGAGGGTGATGTAAGCTACAACGAGGCTTTGTGGTAGGCCGCAGGCCATACCACCACAACAAGTGATAGCGTGGGCAGTTTTGGGGCTGTTTTGTGCCCTAACCTTCAGCGTGGAGGAGCCAACAAGGGCAGCGTAGGTGACATCGTGGATATGAAAGGAATGTTTGAGGCATGGTGAAGGGTTGTTCTTGGTTGTGTTTGTAGGTCAGGAAGGGCACAACATAGAGGAGTGTGTTACTACTGTTTCAGGGCAGAATTGGGGACTGTTTAGAGGGGACTGAAGGCACAGTCCACTGCTGGGTTAGGCCACATGCCATAGCCAGTAGTTGGAACCCTTTAGGAGTTGCGTTCTAGGTGGAAAACAACATTGAAGGGCAGTGTATGCATGGAGTACCTCTCCTAAGGTGGACCACAGCCTATAGAGGCTCGTGTACTGAACTGCGTGGAGGTTGAGAGCAATGTGGCATGCCCTAACTAGGGTTGTCACAAACGCAGAAGAAAACACAAATTCAATAGTGTTTTGGAAGGGAAGTTGTCTGTGTTGGCCTCTTAAGGTCAAGGATGATCCCTATTCTCCTTGAATCAGACCTAATATATGTAGCCTATTGACCTTATCATGTGTGGCCTTTCTCTGTGATAAAGTGGACTTTTCAGCGAGATAAATTGGACTTTTCCAGCGAGGTAAATGGAGTTTTCCAGTGAGGTAAGTGGACAACATTTGCAAGTATTTTTGACTTCTCTTGATGTGGCCCTAATGGCCCTAACTCTGTACAGTCAGGATATTATTTGTATGGCTCTTTAGGCCTAATCTGGTACAACCTTTATCAGGTATGCTGCAACCTGTTTGAACAGAGTTTATGTGCCCTAATCCAATGATGCTTAAGCTGTGATATTTGTGCTTTTGACAATAATGAATTACAGAGAAACTTGAGATACTTGACAATGATACATGGCATGATATTGGTTCCTTTATGACAGTAATGTTTGGGCAAATATTTTTGTGCTAGTGACAATAATACTGTTAATGACAGTTATGTATGGAAAAGATACTCATGTTCTAATGACAGGGATGTATGGCTGTGAAAATTGTGCTTATGACATCAATGCATCAGAGTGATGTATGGATATATGACAGTGTTAAATGTGCTAGAAGCTGGATGGGGATCTCTATTTATCTAGTTTAGTTATGAGTTGATTCATAGTTGTACCGAAATCATTCTTAAAAATTCTCAGGCTTAGAAATTGGGCGACTATTGCATGAGGAGGAGCACAAGTCATTTGCTTCTTGCAGAAATGTCAACATGTATGAGTTGGCTTCCGAAAATGATCTCCAAACCTATTTTCTAAGAACTAAACTCGTTTTCAAGAGGATTGATCTCTGCAAGGTTAAGCTGAAGGCCTATATTTTCACAAGTCTTTTGTTGGCATGTATCTTGTATCAATTGACTGAACCATATTTGCACCCTTTACCATTGAATTGAAGTGTTTCTCCTGGAGTGATGCTTATGAAAGTGATGTTTATGACCTTAACACAAAGGAGACAAAGAAGAATTCAAGTTAATTTTGGCACGTGTTCACACACCATTGATAGGAGCGAAGTTATCTATTGCATCTGCATGCAATCTCTTGAATACCCATATGAAAGTTTCCATCATAAACAACGAAGGGAGGAGGATCTTGTGGAGGTGAAGCCACAATCATCTAGGCAGCTGTTGGAGTGTTTAGGCCCTTAAAACAAATCTGTGGGTGACCAAACCGGAATAGTGACATATGGCAGAGTATATATGACCTCACTTTTAGACATAGGACAAAGTCTATATGAAATTGATCTGTGGTATCTTCAGTGGCATATGGAAAAATATATATGACTATGAATTTTGATATCTTTAGTACTGTATGGCAGTATGGAAATAATGAAGATGATAGTGATGTATGATAATATTATGGAAACATTATAATCAATGATATGATAGAGTATGGATGTATGTTATCTGTATGGCAGTATATGGCTATGATACTTGTATGGCCTTGACAGTGGGTGAGTAAGATTCAGGCCTATGATTGCAAAGCCATTTCCAAAGCAAGGAAGTTGGTGTCTGGGATGCCTGAATTCACAAATAATAATGAAGGCGTATGTTAGGGTTATGCTGAAGGAAAGCATACAAGGGGACTTTCTTCATTCCTCAAGTATCATAAAGACATATGATACACTTTGACTTATCTGATATGCCGCCAGTGAAATCCTTGAGAGGATGTTCTTATTTCATGACTCTTATAGAAAACTTCTCTCGCAAGAGGGGTGGGATTTAAGAGGGAGAGCACAACCGTGTATGCTCATGAGAAAATGGCATTGTTGGAAGAAAGAAGGGAAGACCCTCATGGCTCAGGGAAACTCTTGAAGATGCCGAGACATATGGCCCCAAAGGGGGACATTTCGGGAAAGCCAGAAGCCGAATATACACCAAGGGTATCTAGCAGCCATGAGTACAATCGTACAATCTGAGCCTGGATTATTTGAAGAAGCTATAAAGCATCAATTCTGGAGGGATGCTATGCACGAAGATTACGATTCCATTATGAAGAATGATGTTTGGGATGTGGTTCCAGGACCGGAGGACAAAGTTGTTATCACCTCGAAATGGGTCTGTAAGATCAAGAATGGATCTGATGGTAGCGCTGAAAAGTTCAAGGCAAGATTCGTTGCCCGAGGCTTCTCTCAAAATGAAGGCATAAAATATGATGATATATTTTCACCTGTGGCCTAATATACCACCATCCGATCTATTATTTCCGTTGCTGCTACGCAAGGATGGATTCTACATCAGATGGATGTGAAGATAACTTTTCTACATGGATCGATAAAGGAAGAGGTGTATGTGGAGCAACCTCTGGGGTTCGAAGTCCAGGATAGAGACTCTCATGTATGCAAGTTGAAGAAAGCCCTCTATGGATGGAAGCAAGCCCCATGGCTTGGTACGAGAGGATATATATCTACTTGATGAAGCTAGGCTTCACTCGAAGTAATGATGATCCGAACCTTTACTTCAAGGTTGATAGAGAAAAGCCTCTCATTTTGGTTCTCTATTTGGATGATCTCTTCCTGACAGGTGCTGACCCTCTCATTCATCAGTGTAATAGGGAGATCACTTCCAAGTTCGAGATGAAACACCTAGGAATGATGCATTACTTCCTAGGCTTTTAGGTTTGGCAGAGACCTGGAGAGATTTTCCTCTCTCAAGGAAAATATATTGTGAAGCTACTGGAGAGATTTGGTATGGTGGATTGTAAGTCTGTGTTGACACTGATGGAACTCAAATTTAAGAAGTTGAGTGGAAACGCTGCTAGGCTCATGCTAGCAAATCCTACCGAGTATCAACAACTCGTAGGGGCCTTGATGTTCTTTGTGAACAACCATCCAAACGTATGTTTTGCAGTGAACACCTTGAGTCAACACATGGTTGATCCTCATAACATTCACTGGGTCGGTGCCAAGAAACTCTTGAGATATCTCTGGGGCACGATAGAACATGGGCTGAGATACACTTTCGAGAGTTTGAGACTCCATGGATATACTAGTGCCGATTGGGCTGGCAATGTGCTGGATCACAAGAGCACATCTGGATGCTGCTTCACACTTGGTTCTGCTTCGAGCAGGAAGCAGAAGTCGGTGGCTTTGAGCACCGTTGAGGTTGAATACATTGCAGTGTGTATGACCTGTTGTGAAGCTACTTGGTTGTGAAATATCTTCAGTGAGTTTTTTGGGCATGTGCTAGATACCATCGTTATCCTTTGTGTTAACTAGGGTGGATTCGTTTGCTAGAGAATCACGAGTTCCACAATCGATCCAAGCTTGTTGATATGAGGTACCACTTTATCCGTGATATGGTACAGTGAGGCATCATTAGGCTCGATCATATAGGAACTAATGAGTAGGTCGCAGATATTCTCACAAAGCCCTTAGGATAGGTCAAGTTTTTAACCTTTCGTGAGAATCTTGGAATCGTGGAACGACCCTATTCGGAGGGTCCCGTTGGACAATGAGCTGTGGGAGCTCGGGGGGACTTTGGGGATAACTTCTTGGAGCTATAAGAAACCATAGGGCTAGGCTTGTCGAACCTTGTTGGTGTGCTTCTGCCCCACCGTGATGATATTGATTTGGTTTACCTCTCTCTGATATGTGCCCTGTATGCATCCTACCCATGGAGTCCTGGACTCATGGGAAGTACCTCTTATGTTGGCTAATGAGAAGGGAAATGTGGATAGAGACTGATAGCAAGAATGATGGACGCATAAGATATTTCCTTACTCTCTATGTCTAGGATGGCATGTGTCCAACCACTTGATCTGGGATCAATTCTAGTGAGTTTTCAGACCTCCAACTGACTTTGGGTTAGTTAAACTAACTCCGGGTTAGTATATGTGACTCCTTTGAGTCCTAGTGAGGTTTCAGACCTCCAACTGACTTCGGGTTATTTAAACTAACTTTGTGTTAGTATATGTGACTCCTTTGAGTCCTATAGAGGTTTCAAACCTCTAAGCTGACTTCGGGTTAGCCGAGAGTGTGTCTTTATGACTCACCTTTTGTTCTGAAATAAAGAGACAACAAAGCAAGTTACGGCGGGATGACGCACAATGTTTGGATGGCACTGGTGGATGGAGTTATCCCTAGTTGAGAGGGAGTGTTAATTTTGGGCAACTAGGTCCAAACCCCATGTTGTACTTCTCATATGATGATGCTAATATTTTTATTGGATTCCTCTTTCAGAGAGGTGCAAGATCGATCTAAAGATCATCTTGATCGGATGAGAAAAACATGTATTATGAATTTATTCCACATGTGCAAGGTCGGCCAGATTTATCCCACATGCATAAGATATGTGTCACACACCCCCATAGATGGTTATATATTTGAGAGACTTGGAAGTCATTGCACACCCATATTTTTGGAGGCATTCTCTTCTCTCTCTCGGATGGTGCTACGGTTAGGGCTTCTCTTGGTGCAACGTTAGGGCTTCTTGGTGCAACATTTTTGATACAGTGTTTTGATGAGACGTCTTAGGGTTGTGTGACACATTTGGGGGCTAACCTTATGGAGACTTTGCTAGTTGAAGCATCTTGCTGCTTGTCGTAACAACACCATTCTTTATCTTTGTTTTTGGCTTGTCTTCCATCAATTTATTGGTATGTTCTATCTGCATCTTACTTTCATGTGATTGAGCCTGTTGTATCTCAAGAAACAATCCCTTGGTTGTGGTAAGGAATCAATGCTTAAGACATTTTATAAATGTATGTCAAAATTACAATATCAAATGGCCTTTGTTTAACACCTTTGGAATTTAACTACTTAATACCCTCAATAATATGATATAATGAAAGCCTTCACAATGCCATAAACTTCTGATATTTGAATGAAATGAAAAGAATAACTATAAGGGAAACTCAAAATGATATGCTGAGAAACAAAATCTATCACTTCAAATTTCATGAGAATTTTATGTGAATGGAAGAGTTGGAGTGAAGGAGCGCACATTAAGGATTGTTTAACTCTTACTTACAAATGTAAAAAGAGACCCATAGCTACATTACTTCACTACATTCAAAGAGGAATAAACACAGAGCGAAACTAGAAAGACATATCAACATCAACAGGTGTAGGAAACTTGATCTTCTTTCATTAATTTCTCAGAAAATTTAGTACCAAATTAACAGTCATCTAGAGGTCCTAAACTCGAAACCCATTCTATTTATTTCTATCTACTTAAATACATCCAAATAGTTCGTAACTGTTGAACCTCTTGAAACTACTTCGACTACCTAAACTGTGAAAGTTACTTATGCAATCATACCAAGAAAACAAATTGAAACTGGGAATATCATTCATTTTGTGTTGAATCTGATTGTTGCTGATGCGTCCCTCCGAAGTGCTAAGGTGCCCTTTCTAGTTATGATGTGATATATGCATAGTTCTGTAACAACGACTCAGTGCCCGACTTGACCCAGATGTCATGCTTACAATAAGTGCCACTATATGTTCTTCTGCCTGAATCTGCCTATGCCTTTGTGTGTGCCAGCAAAATTCTGTCTTCTCTTTTTCAACAACCACAAGTCTTGGACTTAAACTATATTCTGCTCACCCTTGGAGAACGTATCGTGTCCACTTTCTATTGCATTTCGATGTTTCATCGGTTTTACGTTATAATCCTCCTTTCCTCCTCCGATGCAATTTAATACAAGAAATTCCTTACTTCCAGATTTGAAAACCTTTGGAGTTTACTTTCAAAGCCACATCACATCTGCCCGCAAATCGCAAATCAAAGATTTTATTATGAAAGATGGGAGGCAAGTGTTAAAATGTGTGAAGTGCGACGGACAGACAGTGATGTGGTAAGAAGAGGTGGGGCCAATCGCAAATCGCAAATCGGCGGATTTGTTATGAGAAATGGAAGGTAAGCTCTAAAACTTGTGAAGTGGGAAATGCGGGGAGAGGGAGGTGACGTGGAAAAGAGAGGTGGGCCCGCCCGCAACCCATAGTTCACAACCTTTAACACATTCCTTAGCGCTAACACTTTAAACTTGCGAAGTGCGATATGCGGTCGCATCACATTGCAATATCACAAGTTTAACCATATTTCAAACTTGTGACCTTTACCGAATGTGATATGCGATACGATCTCCACTGTCCATCTCTCCATTTCAGTTCTGTTCTTTTATCTAGATCGTTTGTTTTTCCATTTGCACCTCCTCCAAAACTCTTAAGTTTCTAAGGGAAATACGCCATTTCTCTGTGTACGGGAAATCAATCTGTTCTTCTCCACGGTGTAACCCTCCTCAACTTATCTGGTGTTCTGCCGCACTAGTCTCTCCTGAGCCCGACCCGACCCTGACCGGTGTGCAATGTTATGAACGTGCTCCTTGGTCCGACCTTTGAACTGTTCTGCACATGATTGAGCCCGAATCAACCCACCTTCACATCTCATCATGTAATGTTAATGTACCAACATATAAATTTAAATTGTTTTTCGACATACAAAATTTTACATTTTCTAACATATATGCTTTTTTGGTGTTTTGAAAAATATTTCAAAGGTAAATGAAAATGAGCCACAACATTTGGCTCCACCTGGGGATAGTGCTTTTTTCCATGGAAGCGCTAAGAACCGCAGATTAGTGTCTTATCCATTAGGCATGGAGTCAAATATTGCTTGGTGACATATGAACAATGAGAAATTCGATATTTACAATGGTGGATGCTGACTTTTAATGCTGGAAATAATGCTTCAGGTACTGCCCATTCACAGGCATTTGTACTGACTCTCCATCTAGATCCTCCAAAATGAATGTGTTATTTGACCTTGCCTTAGAGATTCTGTATGGACCATACTAGAGAGGGTCAAATTTACCATGCTTCCCCTTTTCTTCTCGTATGGTGTCCCATTTTAGTACCAAATCTCCTTCTTGAAAGAGAACTTCTATTGCTTTTATGTCAAATATAGACTTCATCTTTTCCTGATAAGTAATCAATTTATCCCTTACTTTTTTTCTGTTTTCTCTTGATTCAATTATTTTGTTCAATCTTCTTACTAGAGCATTAGGTTCTTCCTAAGCTTCTTGGTGGAAATAAATCACTGGTTTGGCCAGCAGAGTAGGAAATAGTGCTTGAGTTCCATAAACTAGTTCATAGGGAGACTTTCCAGTAGATCTCATAGTAGTGACTCGAATTTCCTAGAGGGAAAAATTCAAATTTGTATCCCAATCCCTCAGATTCTTGGTGATTGTCTTCTTCAAGATTCTGACCAATGTCTTATTTGAAGACTCTGCCAATCCATTCCCTTGGGGATGATATGCCGTGGAATGAGATAAAATTACATTATATGTTTGACAGAAATTAATGAAACGAGCAGAGTTGAATACCTGAGCATTATCAATTACAATTTTGACTGGACATCCGAATTTGCTGAAAATGTTTTCCTCCAGAAACTTCATCACTACTTGGTCATTCACCTTCTTAGTGGGCATTGATTCAACCCATTTTTTAAAGTAATTAGTGGCAGTTAGTATCCACTTGCACTGTCCACTTGATGGTGTATTGATCTCTCCAATAAAATCCAATCCCCATTGTATGAAAGGTTCAATAATTACTGGGATGAGAGGTAATGGAGCAAGTTTTCTCTTTTCAGCAAACAACTGACACTTCTGACAACTTTTGACCAGTATATAAACATCTGCAAACAGGGCTGGTCAATAGAAGCCTGAATTGAGAATTTTATGAGCAGTGACCTTCTAGCTATAATGACCTCCACACTGACTTTCATGATATTCTTTGGTGACTTCAATAGATTCTCCTTCAGTCAAACATAACAACAACACACCAGAAGGATCTTTCCAGTATAGCTTTGATTCTACTATAAAATATGGTTGATATTTGAGCTTGAGAGCTCTGTATTTTGTTATATTTAGTGAAGTTGGATAAAAAAAGGCTAGCATCGAGACAGTGTTGCTATACTTTGCAAAGCATGCCAAGAAATGGAAATCTGACTTTGATTTCGCCTGTTTTGTTTTCTTTTTGCCTTTTCTTTTGGTGTGTAAAAAAAAAAAAAAAACCCATGAAAATTGCAAATGGACCTTTTAATAAATTCTTGAAAACAATACGAATGCATGTTTTTACGCTTAAAAATAATTTGTTTTCTTGAAGTCACTTTGACAGCGATCGATGATGAAATCAGCGCAGGCGACAGGTTAACACAATTTCTTTCTTTTGCTCGCATCTGTGCTTAATCTCGCATCTTACGTTTTACAATGCTCTCACGAAGTTTTCATACAAGATTTGTACTAAGTTTTTTTCAGGTTTCGGAAATGATTTCATTTTGCTGCTGAAGTGATTTTCAAAGATCACAGAACTTTTGAGAAACATGCTTTCATAAACAGCTTGAAGGAGCTGTAACTCATCATAAACATCATGATGTTTGTGCCTCTTGATGTTTTTACACAGTGACCATGCTGATACACCAACATTTCCACTTTTTCCATTATCCATGCTGTAACACTGTAACACTTCTCCTTCAAAGCCGATTGACCATCCTTGTGTTGAAGCCCATTTTCCATTACCTTATCTTTCACAACTTCATGCACAGTTATTTTTCTGAAAGCACATACATTCCTTTATCCTTTTCAGTTTATTTTCCTTCTAGTTTTCCTTCTGAATAAAACTTATCCCCTTTCCATAATTACATTGCCTTGCTCACCATGTTGATCCACACTGCTTGTCCGTGAGTTCTTTCCATTTATAGTCCTACCAAATCTCTTTGTACAAACTCGCGTTGACTGATGTTGTTAGAAAATTAAATATTACAGAGCAATGCAACATATAAAATATGCGGAAAAATACAAGAACACAAAACACATAAAACCAGAGAGACACAGATATACGTGGTTCACCTAGTTTGGGCTACGTCCACCCCGAACAGCCAGTCCTTCCTTTCTATTATCCAGCAAAAATGAAGAGACAAAACCTACAGCAGATCCGCTGTAATATCCTCTGTTCTCTCTCACAGTCTCCCTCTCTATTTCTCACTCTGAGAATACACACATAATACATAGCCACAATACAATGCCCTCATATATACAAGGGGGTTTCCTTCTAGGGCAAAAAACCCTAATCTAAAAATAACTTCTACCGTCAGATCAATTGCCTAATGAACGGCCCAGATTGACTAGAAATTACTATACTTTTACAAGGCAATTTTACATCTGTTTTTAGCTTCGAGGGTGCTGCCCCCGAACCCCCGCTAGGGGGGGGCTCCGAAAAGCGCTGCCGCCCCCCCTGGACCCCCCACGGCAGCGATTAATTATGGGCGGCGTTGCCACCCCTTTGAAGGTACAAGGGTCCAATGCTGTGATACAAAGTAAACAAGATAATCAGGCTCCAAACCCAACAGATGTGGGATTCCTTAAGGCCCACCTTTCAACAAGTCTTGCCCCATTGACCTCAGCACCTTATCTGGGAAATAAACTAGAGTTCCTTTTGGGTACCTTGGGACTTGCATGCCTTAATGGCAAGTTCTCTTGCTGACAATCATGGGAATACATCAATGTCCCTTGATCATCAGATCTTGCAAATGGCTCGACGTCAACCCCTCTATTTGCATTTCGCAAGATGTACTCGAGTACCTTGGCACTCATTGACATCAATGGTGAGTTTTCCTCGCATTGGTTAACGGCATGCATCAATGGTCAGTAATCCAATGATCTCTCTTCATGCTCGACATCAACACATTTTTTCACATGATTAGACTTGTACCATTAGTTTTGTAGCAGACGATGACTATACACTTTTTCATGACTCCCTCAACAGTTACCGCAACATGAATTCTGATCGATGAGAGTACCACAGTTCCACTTTCAGCATTTATCTTTTCCATGATTTAGCATCAGCAGTTCAAATTCCTTCATTTCCCAGGATCCAGTTACAGCAACATCAACATTCACAGTTACATTTGCATGATCCTGCTGCAGTAAAACCTTCCATGTTCTAACAGCCGCAGTCGCATATTCTCTGATCTAGCAGTTACAGCAGTTGCAGCTACAACACCAGTCACGTTTTCATGATTTAGCAGCAGCAACAGCTACATTCCTATTGCATAGTTCATAATTCTTGGGTAAGTGGAAGTATGTTGTTTTCTAATCTTTAATCATGCAATTCCTTATATGCTGACTTGAATATTTTGGAAAATTCCCTCATCATGCTCCATTTCCTTTCATGACCCACGCCAAGTTGCATGAGGACATGCAACCAATTCAGTTGGGGGGGGGGGAACTATATTCACTACATATTCACTACCATGATTCCATTTCTCCACCACTATCACTCCATTTTTTTTCTCATTCACCATTCACCAACATTTCTTTTCCAACGATACTTTGTTGCACTTTGCTTCATACGCATTAATATACATATTGGCATGCTTCATGAATATTACAAAAGGGCTTTCTTATGCACATTGATAGCTTACGATTTCCAGTGAGAGTTTACATTATTATTGCAGCAAGAGAACAAGAAGCGAAATGAATGTTGTTAACATAAGAACCAACATTATTTGTATTCATGGTTGTCACACAAGAACCAACCATAAGAAAAGAGAACATAAAATGAAATGAATGTTGTTAACACAAGAACCAACATTCTTTGTATTCATGGTTGTCACACAAGAACCAACCATAAGAAAATGTAAGTTGTTACTCATGTCCTTCACATATCCTGGAAACATTCATCATCATGTAAAGCCAAATTTCAGATTCCAAACGTTCTT
This sequence comes from Pinus albicaulis, assembly GCA_034641835.2. Taxonomy (NCBI): domain Eukaryota; kingdom Viridiplantae; phylum Streptophyta; class Pinopsida; order Pinales; family Pinaceae; genus Pinus; species Pinus albicaulis. The sequence continues at coordinate 26,122,909 of CM076582.1, read as the reverse complement.
AAAAGAGATCCATGCATGGTTTCATGAGGACATGCAACAAGTTCAGTTGGGGGGGAAGTTGGGACTCAGAAATGCCGTATTTCATCCACCTTTTCCTTCACTATTCCTTACATTTCATCATCCCATTAACCTTTAATTATATCATTTTCACAAATACATTTGGGTTTCACCTTCTTATTTTCCACTTTATTCATTTTTGTATTATAAGTGAATTTATGATTGAATATTAGAAAATATACATGTTTTTATATATATCTCAAGAATGTGTGAGCTTTGTAATGTGTAGGAGAAATGTGAAGGATTAATTCTAAGAGACTTCTGGAATATCTCCTCCACCATATTAAGGAGATAATTATTCAAGCCTATTCCTAAGGAGAAGATCATGGAGGATTTGGTTGGCATATCTTATTCAAGATATGTGAGAGATGTGTGGAGGATTCAAAGGGATCATGTCTTGTAATAATGGGGAAGTAGTTGAGAGTGGTTGAGAATGAGATGGTTATCTTCTTCATGTATATAAGAGAGTGCTCTCTCTTCATTTGGGGAGTGCATAAGTTCAGGAATTCATTAGATTAGTTTTGGAGTTTTCAGAGATAGTCTTTTAATTAGGAGAAGGGGATTATTAACTGTGATTCATATTCTTTTATTGTATGCTTTCATGATTTATCATTTGATTCTTGTAATGTAATTTGAGATAGCTTTATTGTTGTGAGCTCACATATGTTGTTTATCATTCAGCTCTTCACATGTTGTATTGCTTTTCCCTTATGCAATTTCCTGCTTTCCTAGTTAATGTTTCAATGCCTTTCTAGATTAATTTGATTTCAGTAATTTAGATTAGATTAGTTCCACTTCGGTCCTGCATATATAGTGCATGTGCTTCGTAAGCCTACGAACCTCGGATTGAAAAATTAAATGGTTGGGAAAGTACTACAACAAAATTAAAATGACATTAGTTTCACCCAACAATAAGTAGGAACATAAGTTGTTATTTGGGACTGTAACACATAATTCCTGAAGGTTTTCAATGCTTTGACCAAAAAATATACTTGTTTCTCTAGAATATTGTATTTGAGCTAAGCATCTCTGAGAACATTACTGAAAAATGCAACTGGTTGCTCCTTACTATCTTCATTTTTCTGCAACAACAAAGTAGCAATAATAGTGGGGGATGCAAATGAGAATACCTGAAAGGCTTTTTGATAGTCTAGACTAATCAGAACTGGAGCTTCCCGCAGTGCTTCCTTTACTCTAGAAAATGATTCTCTTTCTCCCTTATCCCATTTCATTTCTGCATTTTTCTTCAACATATATGTTATACTTCTCAGAATCTCAACATAATAGGGCACAAATCTCCTCAGAAAGTTTATTTTTCCCAGGAATCTCTGGATATATTTCTTGCTTCCGGGTAAAGGAATCATCTGAATGGCTTCTACCCTTGCTGGGTCAATATTTACTCCTTGTTTAGAAACTATGTGACCCAATAATTTACCCTATTCTAAGTCAAATAAATATTTCTTGGGATTTAATGACAGACCAAACTTTCTGCACTTTTGAAAAGTTTTTTGTAAAGGCTCCAAGTGTTCATCATCTGACCCTGAGAAAACAGTTACATCGTCTAGATATATAACTACAAACCTGTCACCAATGAAGGCTATGTCGATGTCCCTCTGAAATGTTGCACATGCATTCGTAAGGCCAAATGGCATCCTTGCATACATGAAGGTTCCCTAGGGCATCGTGAAAGCAGTCTTTTTTTGATCTTATTTTTCTACTGCTATCTGATTATACCCAAAAAATACATCAACCATAGACAACCTGTAAGCTCCTGTCACCTTCTGTAAGAAATAATCCATTTTCGACATAGGATAATTATATTTTAGAGATGCTCTATTCAAATTCTTGAAGTCTACACACAATCTTGTCTCTCCATTATTCTTTCTTACAGTAACCAGATTAGAAACCAAGTCTGAATATATGAGAGGGACTATAATTTCCGCCTGCAACTATTTCTTCACTTATTTTTCGATTGGAGCTAGAAACAATGGATTGATATGTCTGAGCTTCTGTCTGTGTGGTTTGATTCCTTCTTTCAATGGAATCTTATGTTGAATTATACTTTTGTCATATGTTTTCAGGTCTTCATATGACCAGGAAAACACATCCATATATTTCTTAAAAAGATCAATGTATCTTTCTTTGTATTTTTTGTGAACACCTTTGAACAATTTCACTATTTTTGGTTCCTGCTGAGTTCCCAAATTACAATATTCCATCTCTTCTTCTTGATGCGTTTTCTTTGAATCAACAACAACATCATTAAAATAAAATAATCTTTCGAGGGGAACCAACCCTTTAGGGAGCACATTATCTTTCAATTGGATAATATTATGTTCACCTATTGAATGCTTAAGGCTTCTTATTTCTGCTTTTTGATCCATTTGTTCTTCCTCTCGGTCTATCTCAACATCTTCAAAGTTTCCAATCATTGTCAGGAATTGATTTATCTGTTCATCATCTTCAAACACCTGCCAATGTTTCACATTGTCAGGGATAGAAGGCATATGTATAATTTCAATTTCATATCTTAGCCTTGGATTTATTGGGGGTTTGAAGGTGCTCGCTGCAACTACTAAAGAATCTACCAATCTATTCTCCTCCCTCGGAATAAACTGGATATTGAAGGCTTCAAAATAGTTTTCTATCATATCCCAAACTTCATTCCTATATGATCTTAATCTCGGATGTTTGGTTTGAAAATGATTTTTAATCTTCCTTATTATCAATTTAGAGTCTCCAAAAGTTGAAATACATTGAATTCCCATCTATTTAGCAAATTGGAGGCTTGAGATTAAGGCCTCATACTCAACCACATTGTTTTTTGAATCAAATTCTAGTTTAAAATAGAAAGGCATGAGGTTACCTTTTGGTGATATCAACAAGAATCCATCACCTGTGCCTTCCTTGGACTAGGCACCATCAAAGTAGAATTTCCAAATCTTCCTTGAGTGTAGCTCATTATTTACAACTGCTGAAGAGAGTTTCTTCCCTGTGTCTTCAGCAAATTCTGCATTACCATGCAGCATGAAGCAAGAAATATCTTCTTTTTCTTGACTATAAATGGGGGAATTTCCTCCATCTTTCTTGGAGGTGGTCTTCATAAACCTTGTTTCCTTGTACAATCTCCTTTCTTTCCCATTAAAAACCGGAATGATAGCATAAGTGAAATCTAATTTTAGAACACCTCCCAAATTTTCTCCCTAAGATCTTGAGAGGAGCATTCCAAACCTGACTGGGATGTCAGCAACCACTACATCCATGACTATACTCTTTGTTGGGATTTGTGGCAACGAAACTGAATTAACCCAACATATTTCAACCTTTTGGAATAAAATGAATACAGATCCCTATAAGGTTTGGTAATTTGCAAGTTTAGTTCCTTCATAACAAAAAATTGCATGAGATTATGGGACGCTCTTGAGTCCAGCATGCAATTATGTAGAGTAAAATCATGAAGCAACAGAGAAATATAGAAGGGTGGAACAGAAAAATCTACTTCTTATACATGAGGACCAAAGGTGACCACTGGCTTTTCTTCTTTTAAGTTCACCGTGTCACTTATATCTTCCACCTGTGTGAGATTAATAAATTCTGAAATTTCTTTCATGTAAGCTGGTATATTAGCTAATTCTAGAAGAGGTACATGAATTTTAACCTTCTCCAACTATTTTGTCAAACTGAAAGCATGAGTTTGCGTAATGTTCTTTTTAGCTTTTTTTTCACTCTTTCTAGAATTTTCTGCTTGTTCAATTACGGGAACAACTCTCTCCAAAATATTAGTGTCAACTGGTTTGTTTTGGGAAGATTCACCCTACTTCACATTTGTTCTATTAAGTGAATTTACAGGTTGTTTACCATTACTTACCTGTTTCACAGGGTCCTTTTGTTGTGGAGTCGCCATTGGAGGAGGAATGGAACCCTCTTGTTCACCTTCATTATCCTGCACTCTAGATCTCTTTCTAGACCTTAAATCATACTTTTTATGTAACTCATCTTGCATGAAATATGTGAATTGCCTACAATACTCATCCATTTCATCTTGATCAAAAGATACTTCAACTTCAACATATTCTCCCTCACAATATTCCTCTTCATCCTCTTCTATTGTATACATAGCAGATACATGATCCGTGTCCTCCCTTTGGTCATCTTCTGCTGGCTCTCTAGGCACTGCTTCTATATACAATGGTGCTTGAACCTGTTCTTGATCTCTTCTTTCCCTCTGCAAAATTTGTAGGGGATGTCTTTTCAATTTAGGGTTAAAACCCCCTTGATTTTTTTGTACTTGTCTTTGGGAGTTTTTATTTTCCAATTCCATCTTAGCTAGCTTATTTGTCAAATTTTTTATCACCTTTGTCATATCTTCAATTCTTAGATCTTGTGACGATTCTTCTTTTTCTTTCCCCTTCTCTGAGACTGGCTGTTTCCCTTTCGAATTTCTAGCTGCAATCATATTAGCTTCAATCTCTAAAGAATTTGTCTGTATCTGATCTAGAGTAGGCGATCTCCTTTCTCTAAGCATGAAACTAAAATCAGCTTCAAAAGCCCCAGAAAAAAACCACCTTTGCTCCAAACGGAGGGGGCTTCATTTCTACAGGAAAACTGTTATACAACTTATTGAATCTTTTGATAAAATTTGATACATTTTCATCTGATTTTCTTTTGATTGCATTGAATTCCGTCAGTGAATATCCATGATCCCTTTTTTCACCCCATCTCTAAGTGAATTGATTTTACAGTTCTTCCCGTGTATTAATAGAATTATCTGGCAATCCCTTAAACCACTTCCTAGCCTCTCCATCCAAAGATTGAACAAAGAGCCTCATTACAACATCAAGATGTTCTAAATTTAGATTTTTAGCAAAATTACAAAACATAGGCAAGTGTTGTTATGCAATTATTTCATCTTCTCTAGTAAAACGTGGGAGTAACTTAAGATACTCTTGAGGCATTGCATTAATTGGTTGAGGAAGGTTAAGTGGAGCATATATGTTAAAAAACAAGGCTAGTTCTACCATGTTTGCACCTTGATTGACTGTTCCTTGGTTAGATGCAGTCGACGGGCCTGCTGTGAAAATGAACGAAGGTGGAGGCAAAACTGATATGGGGATAAGCTAATGGACAATAGCTGATGGACCAACAACTAGAGTTTGTTGAGCTTGAGTAAAATTAAAAGAAACAGACTCAAAGGAGTGCTCTTTCACCTTAGGTTCTTGAAAATAAAGTGGTGTGAAAGGTGAATCTTGTTCCAAGGAAGGAAGTATTTCAAAAATATCTTCGAACAAAGGATTACTAGAACTCCTGTCAGTAGCAGAAAATGTAGGATTAGGTGTTGAAGGAGTTTTAGGTTTCTCAACCTTTTTAGAAACCAATCTTTCTGGATTAGGCAAAGCAGGGACTATCTGCTTGAGGTATCTGACCTCATGTGAGGCCTTTTTAAAGCCATAATTTTAAAAATAACAAACACAACCAAATATTTCCTCCTCACTGAACAACCAGAGGAAATAATGTGAAAAACCCAGGGAAAATAAACTTTGTTTCTTCGTCCCCAGCAATGGTGCCAGAAAATGTTGTATCTCAAGAAAAAATCCCTTGGTTGTGGTAATGAATCAGTGCTTAAGACATTTTATAAATCTATGTCAAAATTACAATATCAAATGGCCTCTGTTTAACACTAGAATTTAATTACTTAATACCCTCAATAATATGATATAATGAAAGCCTTCACAATGCCATAAACTGTTGATATTTGGATGAAATGAAAAGAAGAATTGTAAGGGAAACTCAAAATGATATGCTGAGAAACAGAATCTATCACTTCAAATTTTAGGAGAATTTTATGTGAACGGAAGAGTTGGAGTGAAGGAGCGCACATTAAGGATTTTTTAACTCTTACTTATAGATTTAAAAAGAGACCCGCAACTACATTACTTCACTACATTCAAAGAGGAATACACATAGATCGAAACTGGAAATACATATCAACATCAACAGGTGTAGGAAAATTGATCTTCTTTCATTAATTTCTCAGAAAATTCAGTACCAAATTAACAGTCATCCAGAGGTCCAAAACTCAAAACCCCTTTTGTTTATTTCTATCTACTTAAATACATCCAAATAGTTCGTAACTGCTGAACTTATTGGAACTACTTCGACTACCCAAACTGTTAAAATTACTTATGTAATCATACCAAGAAAACAAATTGAAACTGGGAATATCATTCGTTTTGTGCTGAATCTGATTGTTGCTGATGCGTCCCTCTGAAGTGCTGAGGTGTCCTTTTTGGTTATGATGTGATAGCTGCACAGTTCTGTAAAAAAGCCTCAGTGCCCGACTTGACCTAGCTATCGTGCTTACAATAAGTGCCATTATATTTTCTTCTGCCTGACTCTGCCTATGCCTCTGTCTTCTCTTTGTCAACCGCCATAAGGCTTGTAATTAAACTATATTTTGCTCACTCTTGAAGAATGCATTGCGTCTGCTTTCTATCGCATTTCGGCGTTTCACTAGTTTTACGTTATAATCCTCCTTTCCTCCTCTGTTGCTATTTAACACAAGAAATGCCTTACTTCCGAATTTTAAAGCCTTTGGAGTTTACTTTCGAAACCACATCGCATCTGCCTGCAAATCACAAATTGGAGAGTTTATTATGAAATACGGGAGGTAAGTGTTAAACTGTGCAAAGTGCGACGAGCGGACGGTGATGTGGCAAGCAGAGGTGGGGCCAATATCAAATCACAAATTGACGTATTTATTATGAGAAATGGAAGGTAAGATCTAAAACTTGCGAAGTGCGAAATGCGGGGAGAGGGAGGTGACATGGAAAAGAGAGGTGGGTCTGCCCACAACCCGCAGATCACAACCTTTAACACATTCCTTAACGCTAACCCTTTAAACTTGCGAAGTGCGATATGCAGTCGCATTGCATCTCAATATCGCAAGTTTAACCATATTTCAAACTTGTAACCTTTACCGAATGTGATATGTGATACGATCTCTACCGTCCATCTCTCCATTTCAGTTTTGCGCTTTGATCCAGATCTTTTGTTTTTCCCTTTGCACCTCCTCCAAAACTCTTAAGTTTTGAAGGGAAATATGCGATTTCTCTGAGTGTGGGAAATTAGTCTGTTCTTCTCCATGGTGTAACCCTCCCAAGCTTATTTGGTGTTTTTTCGTGCTAGTCTCTCCTAAGCTTGTGAATGAGCCTGACTCGACCCGGATCGATGTGCGATGTTCTAAACGTGCCCATCGGTTCAACCTTTGAACTGTTCTGCACGTGAATGAGCCCGACTCGACCCACCTTCACATCTCATCACGTAGTGTTAATGTACCAACATATAAATTAAAATTCTTCTTTGACATACGAAATTTTACATATTCTAACATATATGCTTTTTTGGTGTTTTGAAAAATATTTCAAAGGTGAATGCAAATGAGCCACAACAGAACCCTAGAAGTTTAAAGTAAATTTGCATCTAGCATATAACATCTTCAGAAATTAACATCCTTTGACCAATTACTGCATCTGCCCCTCACTGCTTCTCTGAATCACTCAGATCTGATCTTCGTCTGAGCACTACTCCGTCATAAGAATTTGATCTCTTAGATCCACTGTGTGTATGTATCCAACTGACTCCGAGCCTTCCTTTAATAATTTTCCAGTTGAGGAATCAACAACCATGATCTAATATCTAATCGATGGATAAGATTAGAAAAGACTCAATCCTCGTTACTTAGAACATTCTCACCCACATGTTAAATAAATTCACTTTAATTATTTAATTTCCCTAAGTTAGACTTAGGGTCTCCATTAAAATAATTAATTATTTGAATAACTTAAGATCTAGGTGGAATTTATCCAAACAATTTCTGGGTCTTGCAGATCAAATGTGTTCTAGCCTGTCCACAAATTTTTGGAGCTAGAGCACATCCAATGCTACCTAAAAATAAACATTGTTCCCTTACCTTAAATGGGGAGTTAATCCTCAACCCTAGTCTCGTGGGATTTCATATTAGCTTATAGCTTTAGGATGGGAACTACTTGGGAAACCTCGATTTTGGTAGCATAGTCTCGTTTTCTCATTTCATATTATTCACTCTCCTTTACACAATACATGCCCTATTTGATCATCTTCCCTCTTTGGGTCCACAAGGCACTGGTACTCACCTTCCCCTTGCCCACATGTCTGGGTTAGGCTTCGAACCTAGCCCCAGAGGTTGATGCAGCTAAAAAAACAGATTAAAAGCATATCATGGCGACATAAAAAAGGAAATAATACCACAAAATGCAAAATATGGCCAAGACAATATGTTAGCACATGGGAAAAATCCAAACATGTGCTCTACCCTTTCATTATGGTCATCGCCTTGGTTCCTAGGGCCCATTGAGTGCCCTTGCATCATTAAGGCACCCATGCATGTACCAAATCCTTGGTGTGTGATGAATTGCCCCACCTTAAGGGGGTTGTCACTGCTTATATCATATACAACATGCTCTCATTTCCTAGAGCCCTAAGCAATATAATAAAACAAAAATGAAGAGAAGGCAAAATACAAATGAATGGTGGAAAAGTAAAAGGCAAGGTAACTCATGTACCACTATTAGTCCCTCCTACATCTATACACCTAAATATGTGGGTATCCCTCATCATTACCACCCTTGAGCCCATGGAATTTGGCCTTGAGACCCTTGTGTCACAATCTACCTTATCATTATGCACATGCCCCCTATCACTTACATTTATTTCTCTTTAGGGTCTGGGAACACCTAATAGGGTTGTCTATTAGCCACTTCTACCTAGGGAGGTAACACTATTACATCCTCAAAGCCCTAAATTTGGAAGGGAAGCCCATTACGTAGTTCGATTTGTGCCCTTGAATAAAAAGTTTGGTTCTCGTAGATGCACTAATGAATTATTGTACCTAAAGGTAAGGGGGCACATTTGATCTTATGCATATTTGATAGGTGGTTTCATCATGGGATGGGCAACTTAATTGGGGCCCAAACCCACCAGAGGATCATATTAACACTTATAGGGGATGCGTTGAGAGCCATGGGAATCTTTCATGTTGTAGAACATTATCTCATCTCATGGGCACCCTTAGCCCCTTCAACAAATTGTTCATTTCCCCACACTATTCACGAGATGATGCACTTGGACCAACATTTCCCCTAGTCGGCTTAACCCTGTACACATGGTTTGACTGCTGATTCAAGGCCCATAGGAGGTTTGTATCGCCCTTGAGACATGGGAGGGAAATCACCATCATAAATGCCCTTGTTTTATAATAATATATAGGATTATTTTTCATAAAGAGACCCATGAGACCAGTACTTATGCCCCAAAACCACCTTGGAGCACCACCTGATGATTTACATAGAGAATAAGGGGCCACTCCATTTTCTATCATTCATGGATCCCTCTCCCTCATCATGGCACCTTAAGGAATCAATGAGGGCATCCAAAATCCCTTCTACATTACGACTTGATCATTTGGGCTCACTTGTGGATGTATTTTTAATCAATTTATTAACTACGTTGTGGGCTTGTCACCAATATTTGTTATTTTCACATTATTTTATAATTGTTGGGGCTAATTAGGCTAAGTCAAATTAGGAAAGGATCAGATAAATAGAACTATCTCTCATTGTGAGAGAGCATCATCATCGCTTGGATTCTCTCTTGTACAAGAATTTCATACTTTCCTCTTGGATGCTACTTGGAGATTGTTTGATGCATTTCGATATCTTTGAAGGCTAAATTTTCGATCTTTCTTGGAGCTACATCTTTTCTATGGTTGGATATATCTCTTGTCATCTTGTAAGTGATATTTTGTTGAAGATTTTTTTCTTGTAATACTGTCTAATGTGTGGGGTTATTGCAACTAACTAAATCTCTTGTGCCCTAAATTATTGAATATCATTGTAAAAGGTTGTTTGGATGTAAATTTCACAGGTTACTCATTGAATATAATAGATGAATGTTCCTAGTGGATGGGATTTCATTTTTCTTCCTTGAAAAACCATAGATATTGAGTAGGTAATTGTTGGAGTGGTTGCTAGGGAATTATTATTTAGCCTTCTTGAAGATTAATTTAGCAAATATTGAATCATATTAGACTCCATAGCCTAAGGATTATGCATTGGTCCAAGAATAATTGGTGATCAACCTTTTTTCTCTCTTTTCTTCTAAATTTTTCGACCCTTCTCCTTCAAATGACTAGCTAGGGCATCTTGCGAAATGCATTAGAGGAGGAATTTTGGGAACATGCTCAGATAAGATTCTTCCTTAGTGTTTTCTCTAAAGGATATCAAAACTTGGTTGAGTTCACACAATGAATTCTCCATAAATCTTGGTGCCCTAGCTGTGCCCTAGAAGGGAAATCTAGTTTTGATCTATTGGATTGGTGGCTTTCTTGAGGGTCATATGAACTTAGTTTTAAGTGGAATAAACCTTAAGAGCCCCTTTTGTCTCTCTTACCTTGGCCTAGTGAATACTTTGGAGGAAATTCTTCCCACGAATATCCTAAAAACCTAGGTCTAGCGTAAGCCCTAGTTAAGTCTCTCAAGGATAGTGAAAGTCCATTTGAAGTGATAAATCATCTTGCAAAGGTTCTTTAGAGGTCCTATCCATAATTGGATATCTCAAACCCTAATTCTATATTTTTCTCGTAGGTCTTTCATGGAGAGCCTTTAACTTCTTTGAAGTATTGAGCCCTAATTCAGTCTTTCCTTGAATGGGCCTTGTGAATCACCTCATACCTTGTCGTTGATCCTATAATTTCAAGTGATTTCCTCCTACCGAGACTTCTCTCCATTGATTTCATTCTGTAAAGAGTATGGGACACTGATTGAGGTGACAATGGGTATTTATTCCATTGTTGTCATTTGGTCTAGTAGTTGTCCCATAGGTTCCCCTCCTAGGGCCCTGCTAGATTATGTAGCAAAACTTCCCAAGTAACAATGTTACCGATGAAATAGGTAACCGCAATGTTACCTACTTTTTTTTGGTAGCATAAAAAGCATCCGATTTTGAAAAGTGGTGATGCAGAATCACCATTTTTTTTTTTGGTGCACATTTTTGACACTCTAAAATTTTTATTTATGAAGTCTGAATATTTGTTTTAAAATGTTAGTGATTTTCATGCTAATTTTTAAATGTATTGATGCAGCATCAATTTTTTTTTTTTTTTTTTTTTTAGAGTGGTGATTTTCATGCTAATTTTGAAACGTATTGATGCTGCATCAACCTTTTTTTTTAGAGCAGTGATTTTCATGCTAATTTTGAAACGTATTGATGCTGCATCAACCTTTTTTTTCTAGAGCAGTGATTTTCATGCTAATTTTGAAACGTATTGATGCTGCATCAACCTTTTTTTTTTAGAGTGGTGATTTTCATGTATGTAATAAAACACAAACTTAGATTAAAAAAATATATATAAAAAGTTAAAAAAACCAATAAAAATGTAAAAAAAAACAAAAATAGCTCATAAAAAGAAAAAATTTAAACAAAAATAAATAAAAAAAAACAAAAATATTTGAAAATTATATCAAAGGAAATGACAAAATTTGAAGAAAAAAAACACATAATTTAAAGAAAAAAAACAAAAATTCACCAAAAAATTAAAAAAAAAAAAAATCAAAAACATTTTTTTTTCGAACTTATTAAAAAAAACAATATATTTAAAAATATATATATATATTTAAAAAAAAATTTAAATAATTAAAATTACAAAATTAAAATTTAGGAAAAAAAAAATTAAATTTAAAAATATAAATTAAATAATAATAATAATAATAAGGAAAAAAGTACAACTTTTAAAATTTACAAAAAAAACAAATTAAAATTGAAAAAAAAAAAAAAAAAAAAAAAAAAAAAAAAAAAAAAAAAAAAAAAAAAAAAAAAAAAAAAAAAAAAAAAAAAAAAAAAAAAAAAAAAAAAAAACTTATCATTAAAAAAAAAAAAATGAAAAAAACCACGTGCAAATAATTAAAAAACAAATATACATAAATTTAGTGTTTTTTTTTTTTTTTTTTAGTGAAACCATTTATAGATTTTAAAAATGAAAAACTAAATAAACGAAAAAAATAAGAAAAACAATTAAATTAAATTAAAATTTAAAAATTTTAATAAATAAATTTTAAATTTTAAATTTAAAAAAAAATTATTCTATAATATTAAATATAAAAAAAATTAAACAAATTGAATTTAAAATAAAAAAATTGAATTAAAAAAATAATTTTAAATTTTTTGAAATTCAAATTTATTTTTTTTAAATCAAATAAAAATAAAAATATTAAAAATTAAAAAAAAATAAAAAATAAAAAATAAAATCAAATAAAAAATAGATGTAAGTATATATTTAAAAAAAAAAAAAAAAGAAGAATTTTACTTCAAATAAAAATATTAAATTAAAAAAAAAAATTATTTTTTGAAAAAAAAAAAATTATTTTTTCAAATTAAAAAAAAAAAAAATTAGAAAGAAACAATTAAAAAAAACATTAAAAAAAAAAAATTAAATTTTTTTTTTTTAAAAATCAATTAAAAAAAAAAAAACAATTAAAATTTTTTTTTTAAAAAAAAATCAATTAAAAAAAAAAATTAAAAAAAAAAACATTTAAAAATTTTTTTTTAAAAAAAAATCAATAAAAAAGAGTTTTTTATTGGAGCGGCCCGCCCGCTGGGGCCCGGGAATCGGCCCTCCGCCCGCGGGGGCCCAGGAGGGCGGCTGCGCCGCCCAGCGGGCGGGCCGCTCCAATAAAAAACTCTTTTTTATTGATTTTTTTTTTTTTTTTAAATTTTAAATGTTTTTTTTTAATTGATTTTTTTTAAAAAAAAAAATTTTAATTGTTTTTTTTTTTTTAAATTTTATTTTAATTGATTTTTTTTAAAATTTTTTTATTTTTTGTTTTAAATTTATTATTATTATTATTATTTTTAATAATTTTTATTAAATTTCGCCCATTTTTTTTATTTAATTGATTTTTATTTTTTTTTTAATTTCATAATTTTTCATTGTTATTAACTTTTACTTTTAGTTTTTTAATATAATTTTATAAAATTCAATAAATTTTTTATAATTTTTTTTAATTTATTTCGATTTAATATGTTTTTTAAATGTTTTACTCTTTTTTTTTTTTTTTTGTTAATTATGTAAATTTTTTATATTTTTTATTTCAATTAAAATTGTGTATTTAAAATTAGATTTTTTTAAAAATGAAACTTAATTTTTTTAAATTTTTTTTATTTTAATTTTTTTTCTTTTTTTTTTCAATTTTCCACTTTTAATTGATTTTTAAAGTTTTTAAAGTTTTCGTTTAACAATATATATATTTTTTTCTTTTATATTTAAAATTTATTTTTTCTTTCAAAATTTATTTGTTTATTCATTTATTTATTAAAATTTAATATTTTTGTTTTTAAATTTAATTTGTTATTTTAATATTAACCTCTTTTTTTTTTAATTTAATAAAATTTGATGTATATACCTATTTTAATTTAAGTTGATATATATATATTTTATTTTTTATAATTTAAATTTAATTTATTTTTTATAGTTTATTTGTTTTTTTAATATATATTGTTTTAAATTTGATATTTTTATTGTATTTTATTTTTATTTTTTATTTTTAATTAAATTTTTTTTTTTTCCTTTTAATTTGAATAGTTTTTTTTTTTTAAATTTTGAATTTTTAAATTTATTAAAATTTAATATATTTCCTTAAATTTAATTATTTGTTTTAAATTTATTTTTTTTCTTTTTTTAAATTTAATAAGCATTTTCTTTTTCTTTTTTTTAAATTTAATTTCTATATTTTATTTTTTTAATTTCCTTCCTTTTTTTACTTGGTTTTTTTTTTTATTTAATATTTTTATTTTGTTTTTATTTTTATTTTTTAATTTCTATATTTTTTTAAATTTTAATTATAATTTTTTTTTGGTTTATTTTTTATTTTTTTTTCCCTTAAATTTTAGGTTTTTTTAATGATTGAATTAAAATTTTTACTTTGCTTTTATTTTTATTTTTTTTATCTTCATATATTTTTAAATTTTAAGCTTTTAAATGTTTTTATTTTTTTAATTTATTTTTTTTCTTAAATTTTAGGTTTTTTTTTAATGTTTGAATTTTAAAAATTAAAAAATGTTACTTCTATTTTTAAAAATGCCAAAAGTACGACACAATTTTTTTTTTTGTTATTCTAGCATCAACTGGTTTTGTTTTGAGGGTGTTTTTTCAATCCTTTTTTCAAGAAACAATTTTGTTTTTACCATAATTTTATAAAATGTTGAAATTTGACCTTAAAAAAAAACGAAGTGCGTTCTGGAAGACACACTTTTTTTTTTTGGGTGTTTTTTCAATCCTTTTTTCAACAAACAATTTTTTTTTAGCATAATTTTAGAAAATGTTGAAATTTGACCTTCAAAAAAAAACAAGTGCGTTCTGGAAGACACACTTTTTTTTTTGGGGGTGTTTTTTCATGTTTTTTGAGAGTTTTTGGGCTAGAGTTCCCGTTTTGAGGTCAGGTTACCTATTTCATCGGTAACTATGTTAAGTACGCACCCTTTGCACATGTCATTGTATTCCGTGCTTAATTCTAGAGCACCAGTCACAATATACCTGAGCAAACTGTGTGCTTCATGGTGTAAGTGTCCCTTGTTGACTTTTGGTAGCATCAGATGTGTTCTAGCCTCAAGATTTTGCAGTGAGGGTAGGACATATGCATTCAAAAAAACCCATAAATCGTTTTGGGAAATTCCACCCGGAGAAAATTTAATTAAAATAATTAATTATTTTAATGGATCTAATGAGTACATATTTGACAAGATATGATATTCCAAGTTTTTGATGATAAAATTATGCCAAAAAGGAGACCATGCATACTGTTAGGGGGAGCTTGTGATTTGTGACTATTCTTGCAGAATCTATCTGTGAAGAACCCTATGAAACCCTTGATGAGTCACACATGGACAATCTCTTGATATATTATCTCTCAGAAGTAATTCCATTGAAAACAATCATCCATTTTTGAAGATGTATTCCACTTGATCACAAGGCAGAAGTATTTCTTATCTTGAGAAAAAAGAAGAGCTAGACGAATTTATGCAAGCAAGGGGAGTTGGTTGATCATCTACCGCATCCATTTCCATGAAGGCATGCAGAGGCTTATGGGGAGAAATTACATTAAAGAAAATCATAATGACAAGGGGAGTTTCAAAGAGAAACATAATAAGAAGGAGCACCATGACAGAGGGAGCAACATATCAATCATGGAGAACTATCATTGATGAAGAAAATATGATAGCATATCAAGAAGCAGCTTGAAAGGGGGAGTAATTGGGCACCCCATTTTCCATTGATGTCAAAGGGGTTGAAATTGTTGAAAGGGAAAGAATATTGTCGTCAATGAAAAATGGGGAGACTATTGGTCAAAGTTGTCATTTATATCAATATGACATTGTTGGAGATAGCAAATATTCTTGTGATACATGAATAACCATTTTGTGATGTTCCCCTAACCTCATGCAAACCCTAGGATTAAACCCTAAGCATGAAGATGATGCATATACCAAATTTCCTAGCTACATTTATATCCCTATCCTGAATGATCGAATGATGGATGAAGAATCCCTTTTCTCATGAAACCCTAGATATATATATCTCATATACATCCTAAGACACCCTACATGTTGTTTCTCTTATTAAAGGCCTAATTTAGATCATGTAGCCCTTGTTCATTATTTATTGAAGAAGCCAAAGGAACCCTAATCTAGATGTCCTTGCATACCATAAATTCCTTATTAAATATGCCCTAATCCTATTGAGGTTGAAGGCATAAGTCTATGAAGAAGGAACCCTAACATTGTCCAAATGATAAAATCCTAAAGGCTGCCATGTATAAAATAATAATGACAGTTCACAAAATATAATTTTATGGATGGAAAAATGACCTCATTTAAAGGTGGAATTGGCATAGGCTTGTAGAGGACTTTTTCCTCTTTCCAACGAGCCCTTACTTGTGTTCTAACTCCTCTTAGATTGAGAGAAAACAATTTTACAATTTGGAATAATTATTTTTTTATGCTAGCGGGCATGAGCCAACATGAGCAAGTCGACCTCTCCTCCAAAAGACATGTCTCTTCGTTTATGATCAAAACTTGTATATATATAAGGTCAAACTCTTCATTCTAAGCCATTATCTAGGTGAATAACATACATACATAAGTACATAAGAATACAAGAGGCCAAGAAGAATAAAGGAAGAATTATATTGGGATAATTTCTGTGTTTGGGTGATCATTCAAGCTACAGACCTCAAAATAGAACAATGGTAATCACACCTACCTGTGGACAAGGACATGAGGCTCAATTTAATAACTTAGATCTGTGGGAATTCAGAATAGTTGACAACCACTTGTGGAATTGTGTGAAGGCTTAATTGCGGACCTAAACATAGCTTGAACTATTACGAATTGAAGATTTGTGGTGAACTAACCCTAGAACAGACAAGTGAAGGCTCAGATCTATATTTAGAACCGTTGGAGGACAAAAATTGGAAGCTCGGACCTTACCTCACCTCATATTTTGAGATTAACCACCAATTACAAACCTTAATAGTTTCAGACCCATGCAGCCTTAATTCTACACCGGTGATAGAGATCGTTGAAGATCTCAGGCTCAGACCTAAGCACATCTGTGACAAGTGTGGATTGTAGGAGCTCAAACCTGTGAAAAATCATACATACCTCACCTCATATTGACAAGATAAATACACCTTGGCTCATCATTAAGGCTCCTGTGGAAGAGTTATATATATCATAACCTTGAACCTATGGGGAGGTGGTTGGACAATGGTTTGTAGAGCTTAGTGCTATAATATACTTGAAGGTGAAGAATTTCCTTGAGGACCTTGTTTAAGAACTAAAGTATCTATTCAGTATAGTGACACACCTTTGAAATATTCCTTACAGTCTTGTTGAAGGAATTTGTATTGATTTGAGGACTTGTGTAAGATCTTGGAAGCTTAATTGGAGTACCATTGGAGAATTGATACCTTGGGATCTCTTGCAGCTAGTCCCTCTAAGCATCTTGTAGAAACATTGTTGAAGAACTAGATCCACCTTGGGGATATTCTTGAGTATACCTTGGAGAGGAATCTAGAATCACTATTTAAGACACTTTGTAAAGGAAGACCATGAAGCAACGTATTGAAGAACTCTTGAAGACATTGTGAAGCACTTGAATAATTATTTGGTGCAAGCCTTGAGGCTTAGTGCAACCTATTGAATACATCTTGTTGAGAAGCTTTAGTTGGCCTTGGAGACATTGTTGGAGACCATGATGCATTTCTGAAGCCATCATGATGTGACCTTGAATATTTTGTTTGGGTGAAATGAAGAGTTGTGGTGACAAATTCTAAGAAGATAAAGTTGTCATTGATGAAGTGATTTGGATATTAAGTGAAGGCATCTCTGAAGGTGAATATATTTTCAGGGCTCGTAGCAGAAGCTATTTGGTGTCGTGAAGAACTATTGATCTTATCTTGAAGAATTGAAGCATAGGATTGGAGCCCTAGTGGATAGGAGTCCTCAAGAAGACCAGGTTGGATCCTGTACCAGAGTGAGGGTTGGAGCCCTAAAGGTTGGTGCCTCATAGTGAGTACCTTGGGGATATTATTGAGTATACCTTGGAGAGGCATCTAGAATGACTATTGAAGACACTTTTTAAAGGAAGACCGTGGAGAAACCTTGAAGACATTGTGAAGCACTTGAAGAATTGTTTGGTTCAGACCTTGAGGCTTAATGAAACCTATTGAAGACATCTTGTTGAGAAGCTTTAGCTGAAATTGGAACATTATTGGAGACCATGACGCATTGTTGAAGCCATCATGATGTGACCTTGAAGTTTTTTTTTGGGTGAAATGAAGAGTTGTGGTGACAACTTCTGAGAAGATAAATTTGTCATTGATGAAGTGATTTGGAGATTAAGTAAAGACATTACTGGAGATGAATATATTGTCAGGGATCATAACAGAAGAAATTGGGAGTCGTGAAGAGCTATTGATCTTATCTTGAAGAATTGAAGCATATGGTTGGAGCCCTAGAGGATAGGAGTCCTCAAGAAGACTAGGTTGGAACCTGTACCAAAGAGAGGATTAGAGCCCTAATGGTTGGTGCCTCATAGAGACAAGGTTGGAGCCTTGGGAAGATGGGTTGGAGCGTCATGAAGTCCAAGTCAGTGCTTGGAAAAGTACAAGTTAGAGCTTGGTGGTTTGAAGATAAGAGTCTTCATCTAGGGTTGGATCCATAAAATTTTATTTTATTTGATCTATTGTAAAGAAGAGGATTGGAGTCCTCATCATTTCTGATTAATCAAATTATTTTTCTATCATTGTTCATTTTGTGTTCTAATTATAAGTGATATTAATAGGTAAAAATAACAACTGGAAAGAAACATTGATTCACTCCCCCTCTTAGTGTTTCCAAAAATTCAGTTAATTCAAGTTGAGAGTCTAATGGGAGATGTGTAGAGTGTTCTATAAGTTTTAGGGGGTCCAATTGCAGTTTATTTTGAGTTGTAATTATTTAACTTGATTATTTGAGTTAAAATCAGTTTAACTAGTTCTAACTGATGGAGGAGCTAGTGAGAGGTCAAGTGAATTAAATATGATTTAATTCACATGTAGTGTTCAATCAGATAACTGATAATTCACTAAAAATAGTTCATGCATGTCAATTTTGAGGAAGACCCAGTTGATATTGGAGTTAAAGAGAAGTGTACTATCAATTGTATAATTAGAAAATTGTATAGGGTGTGCATGGAGTTGGAGGAATAGCTCTAATGTATTTCACAATAATTATTGGGTAGTTTCTTAATTAATAAGGGCTCAATTTCCCTAGGGGTTGCGCAAGCAAGGCAAGGCATCCAGAGGCCAAGAAATTGGTTAAGTATTGAACCAAGCTAGCCTAGGAACTAGTGAGACAAACTGAGATAGTGTAGAGAGCTCTCAAGCCTGAGAGAAGCATTTTGTTGTTTCATATGCTTTGACTTATGCAATATATAGATAACAGGGTTTTTATCTGAGGCTTTCCCTAGATAAATCTTTGTGTTGTGTGATTGAAATTCTTTCTCTTTCTTGTTCATGTGATTATGCGATCGTAATTGGTTTCCGTAATTTGTAGAATAGATTCAAGTATTATGTTTTAGCATATTACATGATTAGTTGAATCTATGTGTATTTTCTACATAAAGAAGTAGATTTAAGCTGGGAAGAACATCTTATATCTGTGGTCAATCATCTTTCACAAGGAAAACTAAATGCTATGTGATTCATACCCTAAGGTGTAAGCCAAAATCCATAATTTGTATTTGTAACAAAAATCCAAAATTCTATGATATATGACCTAAGTAAAAAGATCGAACTTTGATGCTTGTACATATGAAAAAGGTTCGAAATATGTGATTAATATTCTATAGCAGCGATTGGAACTCTATCTTGTGGAAGAGGTCCAAAACTGTGGTTACTATCCTAGATAGAGGACTTAAAATTTTGAGATACATCCTCTATGAAGAAGGACATTTGAAGAACGAATATAAAAGTTATAATTGATGTCTACTAGCCCTCCCTCAAGTAGATAAGAATGTTGATTCTACATTTGATGTTCTCTAAAGTTTATATGAATATCCTATTGTATGCAAAGTCTCCAAAGATATTATGATATGTGAAGTCTCTATAGCATTGTAACATGCAATGTCTTCACGACACTATGATATGCAAAGTTAGTACTGTGACATGTGAATTCTTCAAGACACTGTGATATGTGGGGTCTCCATGGAAATTTCGTATCCGAATTCATTGTAAGACTTTGTCACTATACTACTATAGTATGCAAGTTTGTTCTTCTATGACATCTTGTGGACTAGCTTGAAACAAAATTTGTGAAAAATTATTGCATGGTGAAAGGATGACTTGGCACTTGAAAAATAGGTTTACATATTTGAAGAAGGCATTAAAACTACTTGACAATCTGAGTAACTATAGAACTAAGTTTTACTCCTTTTAAATGTTAATTTTAGGTTAACATGTTCTTTGCTTAAGACAATTACTTCAATGTTCCATGATAGCCCATTTAATCCATTACATTTCCATTAGTAATCACATAAATAATTTTTGAAAATAACTAAAGAAAGAACATGAAAAATAAATGGTAAAGAGAGGCCAAGACAAGATAACAAAAGAATATGGCTCAAGGCAGGGAAAAACCCCAAGCTGGGGAAAACCCATGATCAATTATTCTTATTATTAATGTCAATTGTTCAACAAAGAGAGTAAAATAATACAAGGTCAATATTGTCTTGCCAATTAGGAGATCCACTATCATTGCCCTCAATCATTGATGCAATTATGTAGCTAACAATATGTATCCTCTTAAGTTGTTGACACACACAAAATAAGCTTGGACTAGTTACGGCTACTTCTAGTCTATCAAGGAGCTGCTATAATTTTTCCAATAAGGTCAACCATCCAAATGACATTAATGGCTATAGAAATACATCATATCTTATGATCACAAAGGTTGAAGAATATTGTTGTTTCTAGATTCCATGGTTAGGGCATGTGGCACACTACTTCAACCCTTACAAATTCACTCAAACTGCCTTCTATAGTTGCGAATCTCCTCCAAGATAATCAATCCTCTATCTGTTGCAAGACAAGGCTTAATTCAACCCCCAAACATGCCTTCAAACCGATATGCCTTCACCAAAACAGGTCTGCAACCTACCTGAGCAGATGATTACCCTCACGATCCTCTGTTCAACAAGATAATGTTTGGGACCTACTTGAGAAAGGTTTCTTGAAAATGCGGCCCACCTAGGAGAGAGTTTCCACACCATAGAATCACACTCAAACACTCCTTATGCCTGCGGTCAGCCTCAAAAGGAACTCAAACTTGCAATAAAAGAGGATTAAGCCCAAAACAATTTACAAATAAACCAAGAATTCCCCCTAAGAGGCTCTATCTTCTACCTAACGGACTCAACCCATCAAACAACCTTGCCATGACAAGAAACAAGCCCTTCCTCCTTTGCTAGAGACACTTTCCTTCTGCGGCTATTTTAGAGAGAAGAAAATGTGTGAGATATGTTCAAATTATGTTGGACACTCCATTTTATAGGAGTTGGATAGTAGTTTCACTTAAAAGAATTATCCCTAAGCCGACCTTGATAAATTACACATGTGGGGGTTTAATTTCAAAAACACATTTCCCCTTATCCAAATTTGATGATCTTTAGGTTGATTTTGGTCCTCATGAAAAGAGGAATTCAATGCAATAATCATCTCCATAAGATGAATTCTCCAGAGTGAAAATTTTCCCTAGTTGCTAGTTTTAACATGAAACCATGTGGAGAGGTCCGAGTTACCTCAAACTAAAATGATTCTCAAAATTTTGAACTATCCAAGGCATTCAATTTTTTTCTGAAGTTTGAGCAAGAAAATTTTGAGAGATTAGTGCGAAGGATAAGCTTGTAAAGAATACCATGTATGACCCTCTTATGGAATGCTACTCGAATTATGACACACAATATTTCTCCTAACAAAATAAAAGCAACATATCCAAAGTCCAAAGTATGTATCTATGAAGCAAATATCACTTATTTATGTGGTCTATACAATAGGCTCATGAAAAGGACTATGACAATTATGCTACTATCTATGGATAATAGGAATGTATATGGTACGTTCTAATATAATTAAAGAATACACTATTGAAGCAACTTGCATTACATTCCTATGGAAGAGGAAGATGAATTGAGCTACCATTTTGAGAAGTCTAAGTCTGTTGTGGATATACCTCTTTGAATTATCACAAATATATCTTTGATGACTAAATATTCGTGCTTCAGTTCAATATATATAGGTCTGAGGTACCTCTATTGAAAGAGGATGATAATCCTTATTGCAAGAAGACCATATCTGTGTGATAAAATTATTGCCATGTAAGGTTGATGAGGTATGTTTAATTTTTGTTTATCTCAAAGTTCTCTTAAAACTAATGACCTATGTCAATTACATTGCATAAAATGTTGAGTCGATTAGGTCATGAAAATCTCACATCTAGGAATTAACATATAGAATAATATTATCTATTATAAAATATATGTGTAGATATATTAAATATCGTAACATAATGTGATAACATTTAGATCCTTTCCTTGCTTATTAAATCTAGGTTTTTGTGATCAAGGAATGAAATGAACTCCATGTATAGAAGGATCGTTGATAACATTTCTGGGGTTTGCAACTAATATATTAGTACACCTATAGAAATTGCAAAAGGTGGCAGGTTTTAGAGATTCTAAATAATGAAGTATCTAGTGTTTGTAAACCCTAGCAAAGAATTGAATAAGAAAAATTTTAATTTTGGGAAATTAGGTCCAAAATCCATGTTGTGATGCTCAGATGACGATGCCAATATTTTTATTGGGTTCCTATTTTGGAGAGATGCAATATCGATCTAAATATAATCTTGATTAGATGAGCAGAACATGTATTTTGAATTTATTCCACATGTGCAAGGTCGGATAGATTTATCCCACATGCATAAGAGATGTGTCACACACCCCCACAAATGACTATATATTGGAGAGACTTGGAGTTCATTTTACACACACACATTTTGGAGGCATTCTCTTCTCTCATGGATGGTGCTACAATTAGGGCTTCTTGGTGCAACATCTTGATGGGGAGTTTTTTATGAGCAGTCTTGGGGTTGTGTGAAACATTGGGTTGGCTGACCTTATGGAGACATTGCTGGTTGAAGCATCATGTTGATCATCGTAACACCACCATTATTTATCTCTGTTTTTTTCTTGTCTTCCATCGATCTATTGGTATGTTCTATCTGCATATTACTTTCATGTGATTGAGCCGTAGAAGTTTAAAGTAAATTTTCATCTAGCATAGAACGTCTTCAAAAATTTACATGGTATGATAGCTAAGGAGAAGACATCCCATCTTGTTTAGAATCTAGGGCAGTGAGATAAGGACTCTTTTCAGGGCCAATAAGGGTGCCATAAGCTACAACAAGGCTGTGTGGTAGGCCACAGGCCATACCACCACATCAAGTGATAGCATGGGAAGATTTAGGGATGTTTTGTGCCCTAACCTTCAGCATGGAGAATTATTCTCAAAACAATGTGGAGAGGTCTATGTTGGAGGTCGAGGAGCTATAAGTGATAATGGATTTGTTGAGGGACTGTTTTAGGGTCAAAACAGATATGTGAAGGTTGTTTCAAGTGACTGAGGTGCTGGGCTACTAGGCCGAGGAACAAAGAAGAAAGACGTTGTTGTTTTGGAGCATGTTTGGTTTTGTTTTGGAGGAAGCCACAACTACATGAAGCTGTTATGCTAGGTCGTAGGCTATAACAAGTAGCTGGAGGAAGCGTTAAGGCATGTCAAGAGAGGATAGGAACTTCAAGAGGCAGAGTGGCATGAGGGGAGTCTCTCTTAGGTGGGACGCAACCCTAGAAGGCCTTATTTGCTGACTGTGTGGAGGATTAAGGGTTGTGTGCCTTAACCAAAATTGCAGGAATAGAAGTGCAAATAGTGGACACAACTTCATTGGCTGTGAGAGACTACTTGTGCACTTGTTAGGGTTGTAACCAACCTAATTGCCACTGTAATTCCTATCTCTATATCTATGGAAATTCACTCAATATTTGTATGAGAAAAAAGGCAGGCTGTATATGCTGGCTGCTAGGCCAAGGCCTTAAGGGTTGGAAACAAATCTGAATTGGGTAAGTACATCTCTAAATTTGTTTGGGTTTAGCCGCAGTTGGAAGAGGCCTTGTAAGGAGAAGATTGGGACAACGTGGAGGAGGCTTATTTGCATAGAAGAGAGGTCGAGTTGCTGTAGGTACAGAGAGCCTCTTCTAGGTATGTTTTAGGCCTCATTTAAGGTCTGCCCCAAGCTTGGACTTGCTGGAACAAAGGCCGCAGGAAGAGGAGATATTTGCGGATAGTTTTGAGGGCTACACGTGGAGAAGGAAGGTGGATTGGGTATGTTGTAAGGGAGCCATAATGGACCATGGTAGGCCGCAGGCCTAGCCACTCCAAACTGGCCAGCGTGGAGTCTTTAAAGGCTACCACATGCCTATAACAACAACCCATAAAAATGGCACATTGTCTTGCCTGGGCCACAGCTAGAACGAGGTTGTCCAATGGCTAGTTAATTGTTGGTGCAGCCTGCAAAGTGCCCTAACCAGAAGAACAATACTACAATATTGTAACAAAAATGTTTAGAGGTGCATTGGGTCAAGGAGTTGACCATATTTGGATCAGAATTGGAGTAGCCTATGTAGAAAGGCTCCTCCAACTCAGCCGCAACCATCACTAGGAGGCTGCAACTCAATCAGGGCTTTATTCCTTGATTTTGAGGTCAATTTGTTCTGTTGTTTGGCACAACCACCTATAGGGTCACTTGTGTGGGTTATCGTAAGGGCTAAGCGTGAAGCATGATTGTATCTCCCAGCTTGAAACCTTAAGGAGGATCAAATTTTATAATCAAGTTTTTCCCAGATTGGAGGACGAGTTTATGATTTTCATGCCTTGAAGCAGTCGGTCGAGACCCTGAAAAAATGACAATGTTATGTTTTTATCTTTGTGATAGGGTCACAGACCCTCAATAGAATTGTGCACGAGCTCTGTGGTATTGTCTGATCCAAGAGAGAGGTAGATTCATTGGGGAAGCCTGTCCTTGTATGGTGAATAATACAAAGTGATTTAATTCCTAATGCATAGTAATTTTTCGGAGGATAAATCACTGTATTAAAGCCCTTGTTCGAATCTTGTCATCAATGACGTTGAAGCAACTCAATTATTATTTGAAGGCAGACTTGTTGAGTTGATATTTACAGTTCTTTGGAAATCTACTGTAAGAAGGCAAACAAAAGAAGAGGTATGTAAAATTGATTCTTACATGGAAAGTTTATTAAAGTATGTATGTATTTGAATGTTGTTTAAGGAAATATAAGGATAATATCAATGGCTGGTCGATGAGCCTTAGAACAGTGACTTATGGAAAAGTATATATGACCTCACTATTTATGGAAGAGTCTATATGAACTTGATCTGTGGTATCTTCAGTGGCATATGGAAAAATATATATAACTATGAAGTTTGATATCTTCGGTACTGTATGGCAGTATGACGGTGATGAATATGATAGCGATGTGTATGATAATATTATGGCAACACTGTAATCAGTGATATGACAGTGTATGATACCTGTCATGATGTATGATAAAAGTACGACAGTATATGGCTATGATACTTGTATGGATATAATTCCATAAAATAATATTTTTCAATGGGCAAGTAAAATTCAGTCCTATGATTATAAAGCCCTTTCCGAAGCAAGGAAGTTGGTGTCTGGGATGCCCGAATTCTCAAATAATCATGAAGGCGTATTTCAAGGTTATGCTGAAGGAAAGAATACAAGGGGATTTTCTTCATTCCTCAAGTATCACAAAGACATTTGATACACTCTAACTTATTTGATATGCTGCCTATGAAATCCTTGGGAGGATTTTCTTATTTCATGACTCTTATAGATGACTTCTCTCGCTATAGGAGCTGGAATTAAGAGGGAAACCACAACCGTGTATGCTCCTAAGAAAATGGCGTTGCTGGAAGAAAGAAGAGAAGACTCTCATGGCTCAGAGACATTCTCAAGGATTCCGAGAGACATATGGCCCCAAGGGGGACATTTTGTGAAAGCAAGAAACCGAATAGATACCAAGGGTATCTAGCAGCCATGAGTACAATCGTACAATCTAAGCCTGGATCTTTTGAGGAATCCATAAAGCATCAAGTCTGGAAGGGTGTTATGCATGAAGAGTACGAGTCCATTATGAAGAATGACGTCTGGGATGTGGTTGCGAGACCGAAGGACAAAGTTGTTGTCACCTCAAAATGGATCTATAAGATCAAGCATGGATCTCATGGTAGTGCTGAAAATTTCAAGGCAAGATTCATTGCCCAAGGCTTCTCTCAAAAGGTAGGCATAAATTATGATGATATATTTTCACCTGTGATCTATTATTGACCTTTCTGCCATGCAAGGATGGAGTCTCCATCAGATGGATGTGAAGACCGCTTTTTCTGCATGGTTCGACAAAGGAAGAGGTGTATGCGGAGAAACCTTTAGGGTTCGAAGTCCAGGATAGAGACTCTCATGTATGCAAGTTGAAGAAAGCGCTTTATGGTTTGAAGCAAGCCCCAAGGGCTTGGTACGAGAGGATAGATAGCTACTTGATGAAGTTGGGCTTCAATTGAAGTAATGTTGATCCAAACCTTTACTTCAAGGTTGATAAAGAAAAGCCTCTCATTTTGGTTCTCTATGTGGACGATCTCTTCCTGACAGGTGCTGACCCTCTCATTCATCAGTGTAAGAGGGAGCTCACTTCTGAGTTAGAGATGAAGGACCTAGGGCTGATGCATTACTTCCTAGGCTTGGAGGCCTAGTAGAGTCCTGGCGAGATTTATTGTGAAGTTGCTGGAGAGATTTGGTATGGTGTACTGTAAGTTTGTGTCCTCACCGACGGAACTCAACTTTAAGAAGTTGAGCAGAATCGTTGCTAGGCCTGTGCTAGAAAATCCTACTGAGTATCGAAAACTCGTAGGGGCACTGATGTTCTTAGGGAACATTCGTCTGAACGTATGTTGTGCAGTGAACACTTTGAGTCAACAGATAGTTGATCGTCATAAAAGTCACTGGGTTGGTGCCAAGAAACTCTTGAGATATCTCTGGGGCACGATAGACCTTGGGCTAAGATACATTGCCGGGAGTTTGAGAATCTGTGTATATACTGATGCCGATTGGGATGGAAGTGTGGTGGATCGCAAGAGAACATATGGATGCTACTTCACACTTGGGTCTACTTTGGGAAGGAAACAAAATTCAATGGCTTTGAGCACCGTTGAGGCCAATTACATTGCAGCATGTATGGCTTGTTGTGAAGCTAATTGGTTGTGAAAGCTCTTTAGCGAGCTGTTCGGATTTGTGCTAGATACCACCATTATCCTTTGTGATAAATAGAGGGGGATTCATTTTCTAGAGAATCCCGTGTTCCACGATCGATCCAAGCATATTGATTTCTGGTACCATTTTATCCGGGATATGGTAAAGAGAGGCGTTGTAAGTCTCGAACATATAGGAACTGATGAGCAGGTCGTGAATATTCTCATAGAGCCCTTGGGGAAGGTCATGTTCCTAACCTTTCGTGAGAATCTTGGAATTGTGGAATGACCCTATTTGGAGGGTCCTGTTGGACAATGAGCTCTGGGAGCTCCAAGGGGGCTTTAGGGATAGATTCTTAGAGCTATAAGAAGCCATAGAGCTAGGCTTGCTGAACCTTGTTGGTATGCTTCTGCCCCACCATGAAGATATTGAGTTGGTTTACCTTTTATTTGATTTGCATCCCGTATGCATCCTACCCATGGAGTTCCAGACTCATGGGAAGTACTTATCATTTGGCCAATGAGGTGGGAAATGTGGATAGAGACTGATAGCAAGACCGATGGACGCATTAGAGATTGCCGTACTCTCTATGTTTAGGATGGCACATGTCCAACCACTTGATTTGGGATCAAGTCAAGTAAGGTTCCAGACCTCCAACAGACTTCGGGTTAGTTAAACTAACTTCGGGTTAGTATATGACTCTTTTGAGTCCAAGTGAGTTTTTGGACCTCCAACTGACTTCGGGTCAATTAAAATAACTTCGGGTTAGTATGAGACTCCTTTGAGTCTTATAGAGGTTTCAGACCTCTGAGCTGATTTTGTCAGCCGGGAGTTATGTCTTTGTGACTCACCTTTGAAATGAAGAGTAAGAAAATCAAGTTACGGTGGGATGATGCACAATGTTTGGATGGCACTTCTGTATGGAGTTCTCCCTAGTTGAGAGGGAGTGTTAATTTTGGAAAAATAGGTCCAAACTCCATGTTGTGATGCTCAGATGATGATTCCAATATTTTTATTGGATTCCTCTTTCAGAGAGATGCAAGATCGATCTAAATATCTTCTTGATTGGATGAGCAGAACATGTATTTTGAATTTATTTCACATGTGCATGGTCAACTAGATTTATCCCACGTGCATAATAGATGTGTCACACACCCCCATAGATGACTATATATTGGAGAGACTTGGAGTTTATTTTACACACACACATTTTGGAGGCATTATCTTCTCTCATGGATGGTGCTACAATTAGGGCTTCTCATGATGATGCGGTTAGGGCTTCTTGGTGCAGCGTCTTGCTGGAGCGTTTTTTATGAGAAATCTTGGGGTCATAGAAATTTTAGACCCAACCCCGGTTATTAGTTTCTACTTATCACTCACATATAGTTAAATACCCATTCCCATGATCATATATTCAACAAGCTGGAAATGATAAATATTTCTGAAAACACAAATTCTGGAAATTTCACAGTGCTGGAAATTGCATAAATAAAACACATAAAATATTTCAGCCACACACACAGAAAATAACACACTGATTTTTGGTCAATTTGAACCTGAAAAAGCCCCCTACAACTCTTGGGGAAAACCAGTTTGAAAGCTCTTCTTTATTTATGAATATTTATTTTACAGAGAAATGTAATACATAGTAAAAATTCTAGCAACCAATAATGTTTAATTATCTCGAAAATTGTGCTTGTACTCCACCTCGATTTTTGTGCCAATGAAAAAAAAAGTTATAGTGAAAGGTACAACATTAAATGTTGTACATACATCATGAAAAAGTGTGCCAGAACAACTATATGACCCTCCTCGAAAAATATGCCAAAGTTTGCCTCAAAAACTATGCTAACTACTGTTGTACGAACCTCGATTTTGTGTTTCTTTGCTGCCGTACAAACCTCGAAAACAATGCCTCCTTTGCTGTTGTATAGACCTCGAGATCTGGGCCAGTATTGCTGTAGTAATTTTTTTCTCCCTTCCTCGATTTTGATGCCACTTGGCTCGAAAATCATGCTCCTTCTTTGCTATACGGATTTGCTGAAATAGTGCTGCCTTGGTAAATGTGCCAAGGTGATGTTTCTCATTCTTCTTCTTTACTCAGAAATTTCTCCTGCTCTCCTTCTCTCTTTCTCTCAATCTGCTCATGAAAGACTGAATGTCCTTTTCTCTTCTTTTCCTCCTTTAACCTAACCCTAAGTGGCTTTTGGGGAATCCCTAAATCCAATGGTTGAGATAGCTTTAGATCTAAGGCTAAGATTAAATGTGTATTTAATTCTCACTTTCTATTTTTCAATTCACCCCACTTAAATAAAGACCCACTTAGCCTTTTATTCCTATAGTCACTTTTTCACTTTCTAATTTCACATTGACTTTAATAAAGTCACTTTAAAATTATACTTAGTAACTTTATCACTTATAAAGTCACTTTTAAATAAGATTTGACTTTACCACTTATAAAGTCACTTTAGGAGAAAACTTAAATACATTTGGACACTTTTCCCTAGGCCAAAGATTAGAGCCTTAGGGAACCACTTGTCCTCTGGTACCCAAATTTTAACAGGGGTTGTGTGACACATTGGGTTGGCTAACCTTATGGAGACTTTTCTCATTGAAGCATCCTGCTGATCGTCGTAACACCACCATTATTTATCTCTGTTTTTGGCCTGTCTTCCATCGATCTATTGGTATGTTCTATCTGCATCTTACTTTCATGTGATTGAGCCCTAGAAGTTTAAAGTAAATTTGCATCTAGCATAGAACATCTTAAAAAATTTACAAAAAACCCTAGGAACAAAACCCTAAAGCTAATAATTTTTTCTATAAGAAGAAACCCTAACACTTGATAATGATAGAAATGACATCATGTTGACATAAGGACCAGGTTGATGAAAATATCCAATATTGAGAGGGCATTGAATTTCCTGAAAAGGATAAATTTACATCTCCTTAGTTATTAATAAAAACTTGACTAAACTAAGAGGGAGGTGGCGGGGGGTGTGAATCAGTTTAGTACATTCATGGAAATTAAATCTATTTTATTTTGATTGATTAACTAAAACATTAAATGAACAATAGATTGAATATTTCAACAACAAGTAATAAGTAATCCAAAACATCACATAAGCACATAAAATCAACACATATGGACACAAAATATAAGTGGAAACCCATAAAGGGAGAAAAGCACAATTTGTTATTGTTTTGATGCAAAGACAAGCTCCTAATCCCTTATCACATTTGATTTTCTGTAGGCTCCAACATATAGGAGGCTACTACCTTAATTTTTTTGCAAGCTACAACATTTAAAGAAGTTCCAACTCCCATATATTTTCTGCATGCTACAACCCGCAGGAGGCTCTTACCTCAACAAGCTCCAACCTATTATTTATCAAGCTACAAATAGAAAGGAGACTACAATCCCCTGATACATACATAAAATAAAACATTGATTTACATGGTATATAGTTCTGCACACCTCCATTTTTGTCTCAACTTCCTTTCTTCATATCTTATTTACATCTCCTCTCTATGTGTACTAGATAGTTAATGAACAATTCTACAATCGTCGCTCACATTCTCTCATTCTCTAACCCTCTTCTTTCCTTCCAAAATCACACCTTTTATGAAGATAGTTTGTTGATTGTTTGTATTCCATAGAGGAATATGAAGTGAACATACCTGACTCTTTTCCTTCCACTCATTTATTTACAATCTCTTCACATTGTGTATATTATAACACAATTAAGAGTCACTTGTAATGATTAAATACACCAACATAATACCAAGACCATGCAATTAAATAATGCATTATAACATCATAACATATATGTAAACTGATAACTATCCAATGTAAGCAATATGAAAGAAACCAATGAGAGCAATATATCACTCTCCAACATCATATTTATATTATGCAACCTCTTGCATCACAATTTATGCATGTCATTGCCTCAACTACCTTGTGTCTTGCCTTGTTTGTCATGGAGTCTTGCTTTTGTTGTCATGTAGTCTTACATTTTCTTTTGCCTTGTATCACAACAATGATCATGATTTTGTCTTGCTTTGCATCTCTGCAACAACATATGTCTTGAAGCATTTGCCACCAAACTTGCCCTTGTTCCTGGATATCAAACATGGCTTGTTGCAAAAATTGTTTCTTTGTCAATACCTTGCATGCTATTGTTTTTATTTTTCCAACATTCTCTTGCAACATCCTTTCCTTGTTGCTCCTTTCCTGGTTTCTTATTTGATGCTCCTTTGCATATTTTTGTTGATCTTGTTACTGCTCCTTTATTGCCCAAGTTACTTTTGCCTTTCTATTCCTATTTCTTCTTTGCCTTCAATGATAATAATGCCATCAATCTCCCCCTTTGGCATTGATGGCATCACAATGGTCCTCTCCTCTACCTAAATACCCCTTTGACATCAATGGCAAGGGGGTACAATTAAAATCACTTTCCTCATTAGACCAATCTCCTTTTGAGCATATGAGTAGTCTTTTAGTACTGGGGTAGTTAAATAAAATAAAAAAAATATCAGATTCACTGAGTTTCTCATGCATTGTTGGGAAACACATTGGCTATCAATTTCATCAATAGGTCAGTATCATAGTAAGAAAAAGATCATTACTAGGTACCATTTTTCTGAGCACTTCATGGTGACCTTTGTCAAATTATTTGAACATATGCTATATGTTTGTAGATCCATGTGAGATGATAAAAATGTAGCTTCAAAGTTACTAAGCCTTATTCTTTGAGCTTCCACCATAATTTTATCCATGCTTTGTTTATAAGAAGTCCATCTAAAATCAGAAGGGATGTTAGCATCCATCCACCACAGTGGTGCTCTCTTAGAGGAAGCCATTATTGTTTTCTGGATAAATCCCTCTTGCGGACAAGAGAAATCTCCCTAGTATCCCAATAGATAACTAGAAACAAAAAACCATCTGAATATCTCTTTCCCTAAACTATTAGCATTCAGATTATTAAAACTTAGAAAAGAGAGGGTAATGCTCCTACCTTTCAACAAGATGTTTGATGTAGACCTTTCCTTTTGTCCCGAAGAATTCCTTAAATGTTGAGAAGAACCTGCAATCACAAACATGCAAAGAATCAAAAGCACCTATGGATTATAATAATCCAAACAACAGTTTAACTTAACGATCAAGGAGATTAAGAATTGTGGTTCTACAAATTTACTTTCAATGAGGCTTGATAGCCCAATAACCCTTTGGGTGTTAAAGAATTATGGTTTATACAAATTTTGGTCTATATAAGGAATGAAGGCCCAAGTGGAGCTAATGACCTGGTTGGTTAATTTCTAGGATGTCTAGGAACAATGTTTCATCATAGGGTATCATAGGCTCATGATTGATGTAGAGGATATTTATTTTCTCACTGGTTTGCACCGAAGGGGAAGATACATTTCCTTGTTTGGCACATGACCATGAGGATTTCCTACTGCTTCCTATATGGTGCAATATTGCACACAGGATTCACAATTGAAGGATGGTCGAATTGATATAAAGATCATCGAACGACTTGACGTCAAAATCATTGCTTTCATAGTCACTAGATTATGTGGAAACGTGTCTCCTCATGTGGCTACCAAAACACATATGAAAATGACTTTTGAGTGTTCCGAGGGAACACTATTCAATTGGTGCAAAGGAGTACTAGTCAATATGAAAGGAAAAATCACACGAGCAAATAATGGTAAGCTGAATAATTTTGGCTATGGTGCCATTCTCATATCTTTTACCTTAGAAAGAATCCCACTCCTTGTACCTCAATAGCTATTAGTGGGGACCAAGGGATCCTCACATGTTGTGATGGGTTTCGTTGATGGCTCTCCATAGTGGCGATGGCGATCTTGTCGTCCGGTATACACCTCAGTTTTTCGTATGGCTGAGAAACCAGATATTCATGGTTGAGGACTCCCCTTAAGCAAGGGTTGATTTCAGGGGTGACACTGACACAACACTCCCACCTGGAGCACAGTGGGATGCGTCAGGTAAAAAGTCTCATTTTGAGTTTTTATGTTTTGTAATTTTTATTTGATTTTTTATCATCCAATACTGATAATCAATTTTTTTTTAATGCAGATGTTGGCCTAGCACGACCAGTAGTGCTTTGTCATTTTGATAGATGAGAAGCACAACCTATAACAACTCCACCACAGACTGATGTAACTAAGGCCGTTAGAGAGTTGGAACACAACTTGGATAGGTTGACCATAGATGTCCTAGCGACTGGGACAAATGATTTGCCTCTCAGATACCAGAGGCATGTGACTAGGGTTCCTGGTCCATTTAGGCAATACCTGCGCAGAGTGGCATGTGATATTCTCTGCTATCATGGATAACTGATGTTTGTTTTAGATGGAATTTTTGTTTTTGTATCAGTACATTTAGATCATAAGGTGTTTGAGACCTATGATCACATATGATGTATATTTTTTGACACACTATGATAAACAACTATTTTGACCTAATGATGATTACTACTTTTGGTCTCTGAGTATCTTGTTCAATAAGAATTGAATATTTGTTTTGATTTACATTCAACGTTGCAAATATGTATTTAAAACTCTATTATCCAATGTATCAGCTAATGTGTTTAAATTTCTTGAAATGTGTTGATATTCAATGTAATCAAACCGTTTTTCCAAGAGACGAACCCTTAAAAACATTCTTAACAATAATTGATTTCTGATTGCATAAATACCATTCAATTGTAATACAAAGAGTTGTGAATCTAGCCTAACAATCAAATGCCGAATGCCAAATGAAATGACATCAAATAATAGCTCAATGACTACGCTATATTCTGCAATATTATTCGTTGTTTGACCGAGACAAATCCCATGAATAGAAACAAACTCATCAGTGGGTGAATAGATAACCCAAGAAATATAATATAAGCTCTGTGTACTATGACAAATGTCATCAACAAAACCAATGTAAATTTGAGGGAATGTTGAGATTTGCAATATCAATATTAATCAAGATAAGCAACAAAAGTAGTAAAAACTCGCCGAGCAAAATAACTAATATAAGGCACACTTTTCCCAAAAATGTAACTAATGTACAATGAAGATCTCCACAAGATAAATCATGTATAATATCCCTTCAGATAAATACCATTTTCGAGCTTATCTAAAGAGACACCGTCATAATCAACTAATTCATAGGCCCCTTTTGCAAGCACACACTTAATAATATAAGGGCCATGCCACATTGGTTCAAATTTACCAGTGCCTAGTTTATCGTGAGCTTGATCGTATACTAAGACTAGGTCACCTTCTGAATAGATACAAGGGTTAAGGCTTTGATAATATTGTGACTTAACATGTTTTTTATGAGCTTCAACAACTAATGGATCGGTGAAACGAGTCTCATCTAACTGTGCTAAGTATAAGAAGCGTTTTTCCTCTTCAGAGGTAGCTGTCAATAACTTAATGGCTAGTTTGAGCGACGAAATTTCACATTCAATGGGTAGAAAAGCTTCTAAAACATAAATGAGTTCAAAATGAGTAAACCCTGTAGATGTTTTTATGGAGGTACAGTATGCCCACAACGAAAAAAATCATGGTGTGCCAATTCGATTTATGACTTCCTACAATTTGTTTAATCATATTGGTTAAAAATTTGTTTATAGCCTCAACTTGGCCATTGGCCTATGGGTAATACGGTGTGGAATTATCATGGCATAGGGAAAACTGAGTGGAAAGTTCAATCATCATAATGTTTTGAAAGTGGCTACCATGGTCCATAATGATGGCTTGAGGGACATCGAACCTAGCAATGACATGATTGAATATGAAAATAGCTGCAGTTTCACCGTCAACCTTAAATGTAGGCATCGCCTCGGTCCATTTGGTAAAGTAATCTATAGCGAGAATAATTAACCCATGCCCCCCATCCGAGTGAGGGTTACATGTAACGAAATCGATGCCCTATTTTGCAAATGGATCGACAACTATGATTAGGTGATGAGGAGCAGGAGATGCACGCATCTTTCGATAAAAAATCTGACAATTGTGAAATTTTATAACCGTAAGGATACAATCTTTGAAGGGTGACGACCATAAATATATAGTGCGCAATATATTTTGGGTCGTGGAAAACCTATACATATGACCACCACATGCTCCAGAATGGCAGTCATTTAAATCTCTTTCGGCTTCTTCATGAGTTAAACAACATCAAAAAATGGAATCGACACCACAATGGTAAAGAGTGTTGTCAACTATATTGTATTGTTGATACTGGTATTGAATCCTACATCGATTAGAGTGTGAAATTTTAGGCCGAAAGGTTTGGGTTTGAAGATATATAATGATATCTTCATACCAAGGATCCAATGTGCTAATCAGAAACAAAGATTCATCGGGAAGATGGTATTCTACCACAGTTTCAGATTCGCTATAGGGAAATTCAAACATAAGTTCAACAAAGACTAGTGATTTCTTAGATTTGGATTTTTCAAATTCCAAATCGAAGTCTTGTAGGATAAATATCCACTTAGAGTATTTTACCCTGAGCAATTGTTTTATAAAAATGTACATCACAGGGTTGCAGTTAGATATCACAGTTGTGTTGCGTAACAATATGTAGTGACAGAATCTTTGGACAACTTGAACGACTTCCAAGGCCAGTTTCTCCACATGTGAATACTTGTTCTCTGTCGGCGTAAGGTTCCAAATTAAGTAATAAATAACATGTTCATTGTTGGAGTCATCCTCTTGAACTAAAACCATTTCATTGGTGGAATTAGATGCAATTAAATACAAAAAATAATCTCAGTGATAATCAGGTGGATGCAATAACGGTGCATGGGTCAACACGTGTTTAAGTGCATCAAAAGCTTTATTGGAAAGCTCGACCCAAATAAAAGGAACATTCTATTTTAATAACCAAGTGAAACCTTTAGTTAACTCTGCTTAGTTTGGGATAAAATGACGTAGAAAGGTTGCTTTCCCTTCCAAACTCTAGAGTTGGTGAAGAGTATAAGGAGGAGGTAAATTGACAATGGCCTCAACCTTCAAAGGGTCGACACGAATGCCTTCTTTAGAAATAATGAAACCAAGAAATCATCCTAATTGTACACAAAATACCCATGTGTGTGGATTCAAACGAATATTGTAATGCCTACATCGCATAAATGACATGTAAATGTGTAGGATGTGTTAGTGTTAGTTTTTGCAGCCTTCCTCCAGTGATCAAACATGCTCTTACAAGGTTATTTTAAGGTTTCAAGGTCAAATTTTGTCATTTCAGTGAGTCTTCAAGCAAAATTTGGTTACTAGGTATTAGGTCTAGGGTTTGTTTTCACTCTTTTCAAAGTTGTCCAAATGTCAGTCCTTGTCACCATTCAGATGAGTGTACCATCATTAAAAGGGTTTTCATCATCATGTCAAGTTCCACTGGGTCATTTTACACCTTGTTCATGCTTCAGTTGTGCCTAGGTAAGGTCCATTTCCCTCTCCTAGGGTTTTGGAGGTAATTTCTCTTGGATGGTCAAATCATCAGCCAAAATTGTATCCTGATGTTCATACACCTTCCCCTATCCTTAATGTACCTTATTAAACACTTCCCATCACTGAGATCCCCCAAATTCCTCCTTTTCGCACAAACCCGCACAAACCCTAGTTTCTTGCTACAACTTGGCAATTTTCTAGGCTAGGCTTGTGTTTTTCCCTTTTGGACCCCTTCCCCTCACTCAATCTATGAAATTCCACTTTCCCCTACTTCCTAACATCCCTCCCTACTTCCTAAAATTTTCTCAAGAATTTAGAAGCCCCTTATCCCCTTCATTTCGCTTCATTTCGACAAATCCCTTGTTCCACACATCGGGATAGGTTTCACTAAAATGATGTTTCTAAGCAATAAACGTTGAATTTGGGAAACATGAGAGAGTTTTTTGTTCAAAACAGGCCAAGGAAAAAAAACCTCCTTTACTTTTTACACAGGTGTTATGGTTTTAGAGAAAGGTGAAAAATACCGTTGCCTCAGGAGAATTGATGCACCTCTGAAGTGACCTTGGGAAAATCAATATTTCTCCTATCTTGGTTGGAAAAATGACTTTCTTGATGAGTCAAATGATAACTAGACACAAATAAATTTCCAATGAACTATCATTATCTCAATTTGGAGTTTAGGAAGACCTTCAAAAGTTGACTGCAACATCACTCTGCCTTGAGGCAGCCTCATTTTTCTCATTTTGACCAGTCTTGGGAGATTTGATTTTTGACAAGGAAAATGAACTTCAAATTGAAAAATGACAGTTGGGTTGGAAAGTAGACTCAATAATCTTTCCAACGAGCTATCCCGCGCCCAATTTGGACACTGGGAAGGCCTCAAAATGTCTCCTGCAAAAAGGCACTACGCGTTGGGTTTATGGCGCGGCGCATTGGGTGAAGGTCGCGGCGCATATAAAGTGCACGTCGCATATATCCATTTTTCACTGTGTATTTCTGTTCTTGTGCGGCGCATAGAGGATTTTGGCCTATTTTTCACTCCATAGCTCAGAATTTTGCCTAGTTTTGGCCAGTTTCACTTTTTCATGTAACTTTTGATCTACCTTGATGTAATTTCATAACCATGATGTAATTTTGGCACATTTTTACTTGTTCTAGAAGATTCATTCACCAAAAGGTGAAATGTGAGTGAATGGATCAGTTTCCTAGCATATATAGGCAAGTTGTTTCATGGCCTATTTTCTAGTTTCTAGTTTAGATATGGTTGAAACAACTCCTAGAATGATGAGCTCGACCCCTAGAGGCATGGGAATGGGTTAAGCTTGTCTATATGATGTATTTTCTCAGTCATTTTCAGGG
Organism: Pinus albicaulis; assembly: GCA_034641835.2. Classification (NCBI taxonomy): domain Eukaryota; kingdom Viridiplantae; phylum Streptophyta; class Pinopsida; order Pinales; family Pinaceae; genus Pinus; species Pinus albicaulis. Next base: position 26,084,983 of record CM076582.1, on the reverse strand, counting down.
TGGGACTCTTGGGAATCGTTTGGCACCTCATTGTATATTCATTTCAGCATTTTTGGCAAAGGAAAGACCAGGGTTTTGCAGCACTCGTTGGGATCCATGTGGCTCTGAGTTTTTGATGATGTTTTTCTCCATGTAATTGTAAGTTTCATTAATGTTTTATGTATTCCATTTCCCTTCTCTTTTCTTCTGAAATTAAACAAATGAGTAACTAAGGTAGAATTCATTAGTTTGCTGGTGCTCTGCCTTAAAATTTTGTTTAGTTTTATATGTTTTCACCTATTTGAAGAGGACCCTTGCAGCCTCTTTCCCTCTTCAACTCCTCAGCAATATTTTCTATCCATTCATTGAATCTAAGACATCAAAGCCATTGCCTTCCCTGCCCCAACTTGAACTTTGCAAGAATTTGGCCTCATCCCCAAGCCCAAAATTGTCTTTCCCTTTTTTCCAACAAAACCCCAAAAAATCAAAACAAACCCTCCTATTCGTATACCTAGCCTAAAATTAGTTGTTGTTTCAGTCATCTCAAGCCCCATTGAAATAATTTTCGCTGAGATTGACCCGGAGAGAGCCCTCTCCTGTTCTGGTAGGGCTAGATACCAGACTGAGCGTGGTATGATGTTACCCTGAACTCTGCCTTCCTTCAGCCTGAGGTAGATTTAGGAACTAACATAGTGGCGACCATACTGGGGACGAAAATGGTTTTCTTGTTGGTGTTATTTGTTTCATAAGCTACAGACGGAGCCTGAAGTTATTCCAGGTAGCCTTTGAAACGCTTTTGATTTGCATTAGCGGAAGTAGATAAACGCTGCTTCAGTCAATCTCCGGTCTAGCTTGTGAACGTGACACTTGACTTGTAGATTGTCTTGCCCCAGTACATGTATCGAGTTCAGATCTGATGGTTGATGGTGGACAACGATCAGACATAAGAAGGCTGAAATCTTTCACCTGGTGACTCCAAATCAATGTAGAGACTCCATTGGAGGACTAACTCTTTCTCTGAGAAAATGGAAGGATCGTACACAAAGTTCAGGTATCCAAAGTGGAATGGTATTCAAGATCTAGTCTGCTTTCTGGTAAATTGCTTCTTTGTTGTTCTTGAAGCTATCCTGAAAGTTTTTCAGAATTTGTTGTATGATAAAGGTGATCAAAATCTTCGCTCAACCTATTCAAAAAGTGTAAATACTGAGTTTCCCTTTGATCCTAGCCTCCTTACTTTTCCCACATCTTATGATGACTCTCTTCAGAGTGATGAGCCTAAAGAAAACAAAACTGATCCCGTAGCACTTGTATATACTCCTACATCTTATATAGTCCCAGATAGGTATAAACCTCTTGTTTTACCTTCTGTTCTTTGTGATTTCCCTGCAAATTATGACCTATATCTACCAAGATTTGATGGTGAAAGCGACAACATCACTGCTGAGAGACATGTTCTGAATTTTGAGTCTTTTCTTGACCTTTTTGAAGTTGATGAAGAGGATGTCAGTATTATGCTTTTTTCTCTTTCTCTGCAAGGCAAAGTCAAGAGTTGGTTCAAAGCCCTGCCTGATGCGAGCATCTCAGATTTCCAGCAGTTCGTCGAAGTTTCCCTCGACAGGTGGGTGGTCAGACAGAACCTTTTCTTGATTATAGAAGAGTATAACCGGCTGAAAAGACTGCCAGGGGAGACAGTACAACAGTTTTCTGCCAGATTTAACCAAGTATATTTTTCGATGCCAGCTGATATAAGACCTTCTCCTAGATCTGTTCTCTTGCACTACCCGGGTGCCTTTGATCCGGAAATGGAGTTTTAGTTGAGAGAAAGGAATATTGCAACACTTGAAGATATGCAGAATAGTGCAGTAAATGTAGAGGCTCATTTGCTGATCCGAAGGGAAAGGTTAAAGGAAGAAGAGATGAAAAACATAGATCCAGAGAAATTGACATCTCTAGAGGTAAAGCTTGACATGTTGGTAAGTGCAGTAGAAGAGATGATGCAAAATATCACCACAAGGAATGAGTATAATGTTCAAGCCCATGGATCGATGATTGAAGAAGAATAAGTTGCTGATCCAAAACATTTTGTTTCTTATTCCAGTTGTCATAGTGATTGTTTTATAGATCATTTTGGAGAAGAGAGAGCTGTTGATATGACATGTATGCTTGATGATGTGTTTTATATTGATGATTTGCCTCAGTTTGATCAATATGATGACGATTATGTTCTCCAAACAAAAGCTAATCTTGCAGACAAATCAGCAGCTAGTTTGTGGAAGAAGGAAGTTCACTTTCAGCAACTTGAGTATAGTGATCAACCGATGCATATCAGCTATGACAATGATAAGGAAAGTGCAGCAAATTTTGAAGTAAATGAAGGATCTTTGCCTTTTTTTTTTGACTCGTTTCAGTTCATCAGAGACAACTTTCATGCAATCCGAAATCAACTGTCAACAAGTCTTGATTTGGACCATTTTGAGGGCAATGAAAAATTTGTTCAAGATTTCTCATATTCAGATTTGCAGCCCCCGAATGCCATTGATTGTCAAGTTGCAGATGAGGACTTGGAAGCTAGCACATATGATCAAATGATGCAAGATGATTCCGTACCATTTTGTTTTGAATCATTTCAGTTTTTGAAGAATAAATTGCATAGTAAATCCTCAAATGAGCAGCTTGTAGAAAATCATGTAATCTCATCAGAAACAATAGAAAATGGGTTGCAGCAGTATTTTCAAGTTTTTCACGATCCAATAGCTGATGTGTTGGGTGATGTCTGCAGTCAAAGTTTTTCTCCATTGACTACATGTAATATTGAAACGTGTGCTGATATAAACTTGATCCGGCAGCCAGTCTCTTTGTCATTTTTAGCAGGAGTCTCATCACAAATCTCAGATCAAAGTTTGCATTCATGGTATGAGGAGAAGAAAAGTAATCCATTGGATGAGCTAAGTCTCAGTGTGCATGAACTTCAAGATCCTTATGCAGTGTTTTTGGAGGCGGATAGAGAATCCATAGTATTCAACGGATCTGTTCACAAGTTTTCATGGGAGTTGCCTTTCAGTAGTTCTCTCTTGTTGTTCATAAACGAGCACTTGTGGAGAATCCAAATAGCAGCTGCAATACGTACTTGGTTGCATTGGTTGTTTCATTTCACTTGATCAGGTGATGAATGGAACAATTAGAGTAGGTTGTATTGAATAAGCTCTACTTTGAGCATCTTTTCCAGTTTGTCAGTTGTGTTTAAGTATCGAGTTAGTTTTTAGTTGAGTGAGAGTCAGTTTGTGTCACCAAGTCATCAGTTTTCAGTCATGCATTTCAGCTTGAGTTTTTGACTCCATTGCCCAATGGATGAAGGCACTGTCTGCTTTCCAAAGATCTGTAGTTCTTGGCACCTCCAAGGAGCTACCATCCCCATTGGAGCCAATGTTAGTGTCAGTCTTTGTAGCTTTCCTCCAGTGATCAAACATGCTCTTACAAAGTGATTTTAAGGTGTCAAGGTCAAATTTTGTCATTTCAGTGAGTCTTCAAGTAAAATTTGGTCACTAGGTATTAGGTCTAGGGTTTGCTTTTACTCCTGTCAAAGTTGTCCAAATGTCGGTCCATGTCACCATTCAGCTGAGTGTACCATCATTCAAAGGGTTTTCATCATCATGTCAAGTTCCACTGGGTCATTTTACACCTTGTTCATGCTTCAATTGTGCCTAGGTAAGGTTCATTTCCCTCTCCTAGGGTTTTGAAGGTAATTTCTCTTGGATGGTCAACTCATCATCAAAACTTGTATCCTGATGTTCATACACCTTCCCCTATCCTTAATGTACATTATTAAACACTTCCCATCACTGAGATCCCCCAAATTCCTCATTTTTGCACAAACCCTAGTTTCTTGCTACAACTTGGCAATTTTCTAGGCTAGGCCTGTGTTTTTCCCTTTTGGACCCCTTCCCCTCACTCAATATCTGAAATTCCACTTTCCCCTGCTTCCTAACATCCCTCCCTACTTCCAAAAATTTTCTCAAGAATTTAGAATCCCCTTATCCCCTTCATTTCACCTCATTTCGACAAATCTCTTGTTCCACACATCGGGATAGGTTTTACTCCAATGATGTTTACGAAATAAAGAAAATTTGGGACAACTGAGAGAGGTTTTTGTTCACAACAGGCCAAGGAAGAAAAACCTCCTTCACGTTTTACACAGGTGTCATGGTTTTAGATAAAGGTCAAACATACTGTTGCCTCAGGAGAATTGATGCACCTCTGAAGTGACCTTGGGAAAATCAATATTTCGCCTAGCTTGGTTGGCCGAATGACTTTATTGATGAGTCAAATGATAAATAGACACAAATATCTTTCCAATGAGCTATCATGAGCTCAATTTGGAGTTGAGGAAGACCTTCAAAAGTTGACTGCAACAGCACTCTGCCTTGAGGCAGCCTCATTCTACTCATTTTGACCAGTCTTGGGAGATTTTATTTTTGACAAGGAAAATGAACTTCAAATTTAAAAATTATAGTTGGGTTGGAAAGTAGACTCAATAATATTTCCAACGAGCTATCCTGCGCCCAATTTGGACACCGGAAAGGCCTCCAAAAGCCTCCTGCAAAAAGGCACTACACGTTGGGTTTATGGCGCGGCGCATTGGGTGAAGGTCGCGGCGCATATAAAGTGCGCGGCACATATATCCACTTTTCACAGTGTATTTTTGTTCCTGCGCGGCGCATAGAGGATTTTGGCCTATTTTTCACTCCACAGCTTAGAATTTCGCCTAGTTTTGGCCAGTTTCACGTTTTCATGTAACTTTTGATCTACCTTGATGCAATTTCATAACCATGATGTAATTTTGGCACATTTTTACTTGTTCTAGAAGTTTCATTCACCAAAAGGTGAAATGTGAATGAATGGATCAGTTTCCTAGCATATAGAGGCAAGTTGTTTCATGGCCTATTTTCTAGTTCCTAGTTTAGATATGGTTGAAACAACTCCTAGAATGATGAGCTCGAATTTTAAGAGGCTGTGCGGGAATGAAGGTAGGCTTGCCTATATGATGTATTTTCTCACCATTTTGTGGTGGGACTCTTAAATCGTTTCGCACCTCATTGTATATTCATTTCAGCATTTTTGGCAAAGGAAAGACCAGGGTTTTGCAGCACTCGTTGGGATCCATGTGGCTCTGAGTTTTTGATGATGTTTTTCTCCATGTAATTGTAAGTTTCATTAATGTTTTATGTATTCCATTTCCCTTCTCTTTGCTTCTGAAATTAAACAAATGAGTAACTAAGGTAGAATTCATTAGTTTGCTGGTGCTCTCCCTTAAAATTTTGTTTAGTTTTATATGTTTTCACCTATTTGAAGAGGACCCTTGCAGCCTCTTGCCCTCTTCAGCTCCTCAGCAGTCTTTTCTATCCATTCATTGAATCTAAGACATCAAAGCCATTGCCTTCCCTGCCCCAAATTGAACTCTGCAATAATTTGACCTCATCCCCAAGCCCAAAATTGTCTTTCCCTTTTTTCCCACAAAACCCCAAAAAATCAAAACAAACCCTCCTATTTGTATACCTAGCCTAAAATTAGTTGTTGTTTCAGTCATCTCAAGCCCCATTGAAATACTTTTCGCTGAGATTGACTCGGAGAGAGCCCTCTCCTATTCTGGTAGGGCTAGCTACCAGATTGAGCGTGGTATGATGTTACCCTGAACTCTGCCTTCCTTCAGCCTGAGGTAGATTTAGGAAATAACAGGATGATATTTTCAACACAAAGAATGAGCAGGTAAGTCATCCATGTAGGGTTGCACAATGTGTTTGATGTCATGAAATGCATAATACATAGCTCGTTGAAAAGTTGTGCCAACGTTTTTCAGTCCAAAAGGTCATTTACAATATGAAGATGTCCCTCATGGACATATAAATACGGTTTTGTGTTGATCGACAGGGAATATGTTTATTTGATTGTAACCAGAAAATCCATCCATAAATGAAAATATTTCATTTATGGCACAATCATCAATAATTTCATCGATGTAAGGGGTGGGATAATTGTCTTTAGGACAAGCCTTATTAATATCCCTATAATCGACACATACTCTAATAGTTCCTTGTTTCTTGGTTGCTGGAACTATGTTAGATACCCATTGCATCAATGGAATAGGATAAATGAATCTGCACGAAGTAGGTTTTCAACTTGAGATTTAATAGCAACAAATTTTCGCGGATGTATTAGACGTAATCTTTGTCTAATAGGTTTAGCATACGGGTATGTCTTAATTTCGTGAATCAAAATCTGAGGATCAATTCTTGACATTTCTTCGTAAGACCAGGCAAAAATGTCTCAGAATTCCTGAAATAGGGATTTTTACATGTTAATTTCGTCAGTTGAGCATGAAGCACCTATATGAATGTTTTCAGTTATTCCTGGTTTGATTGATATGTCAATTGGAATTGTTGTGGAAATATTTCCTAAATTTGTCTCAGAATCTGAATGAAGGATTGACATAAGATTTTGAGGTTCCTTAACATAGTCAATCAGAAATATCGTTGAAAATTCATTTTCAACTCTATCAAGGTTTGGTATAAAAGAGGATCGACGATGAAGATCATCCCAAGGTAATTCATCTAATGACAAAATTTCCCGAAAATTTTCATCACTCAAAAATATGCGTTGAAAGGGATCAAAAAAAGATGTTGTGTTTTAACTTGGTAGAGAAGAAGACTCATCACTGGCCACATTCACTTGATCAGTATCAGTTGATTAAATTTCAGAAAGCGATTGCACTGCTACATATGCCAATTCATATGGACTCAAAATCATTTCATTTCCATAGTAGTCCAATTCAGATTTTGAAGGCACAATACATGGGTCATCAAATGACATTGTGCTTCATGTAATCATGTTGATATTGGCAATAGTTTGAGGCACGTTAGGAGGAGGTATAGTGAAATTTTCCATAAGAGCCAAATCCTTAACTAGTCCTACCACAACATCTTCATAAGGGATAATCGTCTTTCCCACATGTTGGATACTATCTGTAGAGGTAGGATTGGAAGTGTAGTAAGACAACGTATCAATTTTAAAAATCTTTCCTTTATGAGGAAACATGATTAATCGAAAGACTGATGAAACAATAGTGATCATAGAATAAGACCAACTTCGACCTAATAGAAGGTTGTAGTCAAGGGGAGCATCAATGACTTCCACCTCAAGCATAATAGTTTTTCCTTCTACCTCTATGGGTAAATATTTGAGTATTCCAAATGGATGAAAACCTCTTCCATCAAAGGCTTTCAGAATTGTGGGTGATTGATTGATTGGTGGAGAACCAATATTTTTAAAACAAGCTAAGGACATAATGCACGTAGATGCTCCCTCGTCAATCACTGTGCGAAAAACTCGCCTAGATTTGACTAAAACAGGTATTTGAAAATCCATTTGGTGTGGAAGTCTAGGTATAAAGTTCTCGAGATCAAATACGATAAGATTAGAATCTTGAGGGTCAATCACTCCAATAGATGGTTATAGTAACTTCCTCTGAGCTGGAAAAGACTACAACAGTTCGAGGGCCGACATTGCTGAAGGTGACATGGCCATATCTTCACCAATATTGTAGTTATGAGCGGCTCTCGCATTTGGATTGAAAGTTGAATTTTTAAGTACACCTTTGGCAGGCGGTTTAATTACTAAATCAAGACTAGGTTTCTTGATGTGTAATGGCATGGAAATAGGAGGAGTTGATACATGACGTTGACTCGATGATTTTGCTTAATTTCCAGTTACAGGACTTGTTGAGCCTCAAGACTGTCTCTATTTTTGACATCTATCTCACCACTTTTCCTTTCTTTTTGACATAATCCATAAGCTCAATCAATGTCAATTGATACATTTTGAGCCTGAGAATGCATTTGAATGATCTCTCTTTTATATTTTAATGTTTCTTATTATTTGAATGAATTTTTTATTTAGCTACAAAATTCATGCAATTTTGTAGCTAATCTCTGTTTCTGCAGCTACTGACATTGTTTGATAGGTTCCGAAGGAGAAGAAGAGCGAAGCATATGGGTAGTTTGGAAATAATCCACACATGATTTTTGTCCTACTCACTTGTCCAAAATCGAGATAAATAACACCTAAAATCACGGTCAAAAGATTAGTCAAGCAGAGGGCCGAGACCAGCGGACGAGAAGTTGGAAGCTTCATGATTTTCTCTCCACGTAGCAAATCGTGAAAGCTATGAAGACTGCAATTCTGTTTAGAATTCTACTCCTATTTTCATTAATATTTTTAGGCAAGATCATCCCTAACAATTGAAATTGACTCTGTTATAAATACCAGGTTGTTTTAACCGAAGATAAGCTTCATTTTTTATTGTAATATTGTCACACAGTAAAACTCTGTTTTTATTAATGCATGGAGAAGGCGTGTTCAAGACCATCGATGCGTAATTAGTCACAAGTTAATTTCAAGCCGTTCTGTTGAAGTGGCCCCCTGCATAGAACTTCTGTTGTTTCTTAGTTTATTTTTTCTTAAACTTTTGTTGTTTCTTAGTTTACTTTTTCCATTTTCACACAAGTTAATTGTTTTGTTTTTCATAAGTTAAATGTTGTGTCTTTCACATAGTTGAATGATCCAAATCTTTTTCTTTGCTGAAATGTCCTAATGTCATAATTCTGTTAACATGAAATGAAACCTTTTTTTGCATTCGTTCGCACATTAATCACATATTACAGATTAGATAGGAATTTTAGCTTTGCAAAGTAGGTAGAATACTCTGTTTTATTTCCTTATTTCAATCAGTATTTTGATTTACTTATCATAGTTATTTAGATTGAATACTATTAGGTTTAATACTTCCATTTCATAGAACTTGCAATAAAATTATTTGTTTCATTAGTGAGTAGAATTAGAGCTAATTCGATACTCTGTTTTCATAGAATTACTTTAGACACATGTTTTCATTTGGTAGATAGAGTGAAGTTTTTGATACATATTTTGATAGACTTAGACACAGTTTATGCTTTGTTTATATTTAGAGATGATTTAAGTAGATATTTTCATTCTTTAATTGAATAGATTTAGAATTAGTTTAGATAGATGTTTTAGAGATAATTGCAATTGTTGGCACATAATAGTCTAACATAGTTAAGATTGATCACTTAAGTTGATTTCTTTTTTTATGAAATATAGACTTGTCATAGATCAATTTTCTTTCTTAAATAGACATTTCCTTTTCCTCCTTCTTGTAACTTTAATCTTTCAGTTATTAGAATATTTTCTTTAGAGTAATTTTTAGATCAATTTCCCTCTTAGATTAATATTAAACATTTCATTTTCTTCCTTCTTAAGTTTATTTTTTAAGCATTAAAATTCTTCTCTAGGCGTAGTTACTTTCTTGCTTTTAAATTTCATTCATATAAAATCTCTAAAACATACAAAAAGATTGAAGTTTCTTTTCATTACTAGTTCTCTTAAATTCAGTTGTTCATCTTTAAAATCCAAAATTAGAACTCTCATCATAGGCTTTGATAATTAAGTTTAGATTTCATTTCATATTTCAGTTCTTAGTCTCCTCAGTTCATTTAAACATTTAAGATTAAAAAAAAATCCCCTAAAAACAACATATAAGATCAACACAACGAATTAAGAAATAAAGGCTTCTAGTAGATATAGTGCACCTGCACTTCACAAGATTAATAACTCCGGTTGATAATTTATGATAGAAATTTAAGATATTAAATTGACTAAACATGACTCTTAGATCCATAATCTTGATATCGCGTTGTCGCCATGACCCGAGACATCATCATGATATCCACCGATGAATTGGAATAATATCTGATCATTTTTTTGTCTTGTGATGGGAAAGGATATTTAAGAACAACGGGTGTGGGCGAACCTTCGACAAATTTAGATACCTCGGCTCGATGCGGGCACTCTTTTGTGTAGTGATCCTCGTCATAGATAAGACAAGGATAACATGGTTTCCTTTTTTTGTGAGATGGTTTGGTTTATTTTTCTCTCTTTTGGAGAATTGCTTTGTTTATTTTTACCTTTCCCTTTCTTCTTATTTCCGGACGATTTGGTTTTGGCAGTAGATGAGTCTACGACATGAATTTCAGCGTAATTTTCTAGAGAAGATTCTCCTTTGGGTGAATTAGGTAAATTTATGATTGGATTAGTATATTTGGATTGTTTATTTTTACTCTTTTATGTATTAACTGTAATGATTACACCATCTACGACATGAGAACGAGAAGGAGTTGTAGTAAGTTGACCTGAACGAGGTAAATCAAGAATTTTTTCATACAAAGCACCATACTATGTGTAACAAGGTCTATATACTAGGCTTGAGCGATAACCTATTATTCTGTTACAACGCATCCTTTAGCTACATCTTCAGTAGTCTTAGGGAGTAATGATTTGAGAAACCATTCAGTGGGAATTTGATTCAGGATGAAAACTTTGACTAAACGACGTCTACGTTGCCATTCGTGGATGCGATCTGAAATGTACGTAGACGTACTTTGTTTAAGTGAAGTCAAAAGTTCCTTTTCATTATCATAACAAACTGGTAACTGAAAATGATTAAGGAAAGAAGTTTCTAAGGAATTGAAATTGTTGAAAGAGCCTCATGGTAACTCAATGTACCACTTCATGGCTAAGCCGATCAAAGTTCTTTGAAAAAGTCTTAAATGGATGGAATCATCGATCAAAGAGTTATGTGCAAACCACAAATGATAAGTCATAACATGGTTCGAGGGGTCCTCTGCTGGTTTTCCTTCAAACTTTGAAATGTCACTGGGAAACTTAGTAGGCATGGCCGGCCAAAACGGAAGATAGTAAATCGGTCCATTTGTTAGCTGAGACAAGTATGGAAAATCTAAAGTTGTTATGAAAGGTAATCGCCTGTTAGGATCTTGCTGAGAGAATTGATAACCCTGAGGGACAAGACCAGTACCTGGAGGAGGGTATCCAGGAAAACCTGAGATAGCTTGAGTAGTTGGAATTGGCACACCTCCAGGGTATCCAGGGGTAGCCATACCGAGTTGGGGTTCAACTAGTATCTAAAATGTATAACCAAGGTATGGTTGGCTATGGAAATATGGATTTTGTCCCAATTGTCCATATTGTAATTGGCCTTGAAATGGTTGGCCTTGAACAAATTGACCTTGAAGAGGTTGACCTACCAAGGGTTGTCCCTGAAGAGTTTGAATTGTATAGGTTTCCCTTGAACAGGTTGACCTACAAAGGGTTTTCCTTGAATATATTGACCTACAAAAGGTTGAATTGTTTGCATAGTTGTTGTATTAGGTTGTCCCAAAGATGCTTGAGGAATCGACTGGACTATGGGTCCGGTTTGATGGGTAGTAGTCTGAGGGATAGCCTTTGTAACAATTTCCTTTGACACTTGAAGGGTCGTAGCAATAGAGACTTAGGGAACTCCTGGGATAGCTGTACCTAGTTGTTGAAAATATGTTTTCACAAAATATTGGATAGGAGTACTAGGAGTACTCGGACCAACTTGTTGATTACGTGGCACAAATGCCCTTGGGGAAATTTGAAATGCACCTTGAACAGGTCATTGGACTTGGGTGTAACCATATTTTCCAAGTGGCTAAGTAGGTTGATTATAAGGAATTTGTGGGGTAGGTTGCAAAGAATATCGGTGCAAACAAGGGTTTCCGCATAGTGTTTATCCCGATAAGGAGTTCCCATTGAAGGTTGTGACGCATAGGGTTGACCATAACCAGTTTGAGGCATTGGTCCATAACATTGATAATTACCAGGAATATGATGCCCTACAACTGTTGGATAGGTTATAGTAAAGGGTTTTCCTCCCTGAAAAGGATGCTGCCATTAAAGAGGTTGCACTTGAAGAGGTTGCTACCCTTGAAGAGACTGCTTCCCTTGAAGAGGCTGCTGCCCCCTGGGCGCTATATAGCCACCTTGTGAGCTAGCTTGAGGGGTATTCCCGGAAAACACACACACACACACACACACACATATATATGTTCCATAGTCAAAGGTTGGGTGGTAGAATCAAATAGGTCAACTCACATAGTAGAAGTTTTAGAGAAAGGAAATGCTCCTGGAGAAGTCCCAGAAAGTGACTGGTACCCAGCAGGAAAAAAAGGAACACCATACAAAAATATTTCTGGTGAAAAATAAAATATGGATGACTGAGTAGACATGCTCTCAAAAGCCATGTAACTATACCTGGGTAAAGAGTAGAATGGGACTCAGTATCGTGGATGTGTGTACCCAGAATTATGTAAAAAATTGTAGATACCAAGGATCCGGTTGAAAGGGACTAAAAGGTAAATCCAAAGGGTATATTGGTTCACTATACCTTAAATCTAAAGATTCTTGACGAGAGGGAATTTCAATTTCTTCTTCTTCGTCAAAGATTTATTGATTGCTAATAAGGCCAGGAGGAAGATCCTCAGTGATGAGAAGCTTTACTTGAGGTGAACAAGGACGACCAAGATTCGGGGCTATAACATTCGAAGGTGACTTAAATGAAGTGGAATCAAACTTAGGTTCATATATTTCAGGTTCAGTGAGTTGTGTATCTGAAAACTCACCAGTGACGGATTCAACTGTAATTATTTCAGAAATTTCTGGTTGATCTTGTTCTGTTCAGTTATTTGAGGTTGATTAACTTCGAAATAAGGACATATTATGATAGATGATTCTCCTTGTTTAGAAGACCCAGTTCTTGATGATTGAACCCTTTCAATTTTTATTTTTTCCAATTGACTAGGTGTATATTCAGGGGGCTTCCCCTGCATTCTACATGAATGTCTCGGTAATTCAGCCATGGTTAATTTATTTAACACACGAAATCAAAAAATTTCAAAAGAATCACACCTAAGGCCTCTAAAAGTAATCAAACAAATGAACGCGTGATACAAAATCTAAGAAGAAATCCACACACAACAATATGTTTCCACAATAAAATCACTAGTTGGTGATGAAATCCAACATCGTAGATATTAATGTGGAAAACTAGCCATTGCTACCTGCTTAATGAAATAGTCTAGTGCAAGTAACTTCACTATGCCATCTCAAAGTGAAGACTACCCTCCAGAAATTCCAAGTGAGTCTATTCAATGTCTGCTCCAGGTATAATGGGACGTTCCCTCCACCGTCACCTTGGGAAAAATCCTAAAGATTATAGCCACTAAGGTTACCAACTGAGACAATTGAACTTGGGGAACAGTCTGTGGCCCGATATACATGCAAGGGAAAAGTATCAAAGCTCAATCCCCTTGAAATCTCCTTGACATGGTAAATACGAAGTTTACTAACAAGTGATCCCAGGCTCCTCGAAAATAGTTAATTTGAGATTTACCATTTGTAATACGTGCACATATTTTATCTTTACTAATGAAGTAGGTACGATTACTCCATTGGGTTCGACATGACCTCGTGCTTGACTCTTTTAAGAATAGCTTCCTAGAGAAAAATTACAACAATTGAGTTTTTCCCTACTGTGAGACTAACAAGACACCTCGTAGCTCTAGAGGGAAATGAGAGAAAAAAAATGATCTAGGCAATGAATCTATTTTCCCAAACAAATCAATTCATCAAACTAGGGCAAACCCTACGTGAAATTGCAAAAAGGATGATCTATCAAAAAGACTCTAAGGTAATTAGGAAGAGTTCACAAACAGACTGTAAGAGAGAAAATATTTATTTTTTCAAAAATTCTCAGGGGATGCGCAGGTTGTTAGTGAAAGCCAATGCGCATGTGCACTGTATTAAACTGAAAAATTGTGCAGGTTCGCGCTCTGTTTATCACAGAAAACCGCGTAGTGTAGAGAAAATTTTAAAGAAATAAACACAAGGCATTGTAATTTAGAGGATCTAAAAATTCATAAACCCAACAACACTCGGACATAGTTAAACTAGAAAAATTATAGAGCTAAACCAAAAGAATCAAGAGAAAATTAAGCTTGTTCCCCAGTGGAGTCACCAATTTGTTTTCTGGATAAATCCCTCTTGCGGACACGAGCGATCTCCCTAGTATCCCAATAGATAAATAGAAACAAACAACCATCTGAATATATCTTTCCCTAAACTATTAGCATTCAAATTATCAAAACTTAGAAAAGAGAGGGTAATTCTCCTACCTTTAAATGAGATGTTTGATGTAGACCTTGTCTTTTGTCCCGAAGAATTCCTTTAATGCTGAGAAGAACGTACAATCACATGTTGGCATGTGTTGTCCTTGATGGCAACCTACTGGATGAAATAAGACTGTTGGCGATATGATGCAATGTGTTGTCCTTGATGGCAACCTAGTTGATAAAGTTGTCCTTGATGGAAATTGACTTGATGAGTTTATTAATGATGTAAGTCTGATGTATCTACAGAGCAGTGCAGATGTAATGAAGAAAGGAATTCCTGTAAGGGCCAGAGCAATGATGAAAATAGTATGTCACAATGCATACGCGGGTTTGTAAAGGCAAAGTAGCGTATGCACGCGGGAAAGTATGTGCCAAGTCGCGTATTCCCTTTTGCGCTCCAAATTTAGAATACCAAGGGGCATTACTATGGTATTGACCCATTGTATTGAGTGCTGGATTATCTATTTGATCCTGTCCAGGAATACCATCGGAAGTGGTGTGGTTTTGGCTCATGGTATTGATAAAGGCTAAACCTATATAAGGAGAAGAAGATCATTGTGCAAGGGTGTACAGAATTAATGCAGGCTTTAATGAATGCCTCTGGAAGTATATACTGTAGTTGAACTACGATTTCTTAATTGATAGATCTGAATCTATGATGCACCTATGAATATGATGAAGGTTCAAGATCTCTAGATCTAGAAATGATGAATCTCTAGGATGATCTGAAAAGAAGTGATGAAGACCTGGCGCAAATCTAATGAAGAAATTGAAAAATATGGGTAAGTTCATAGATCTGATATGTTCTGCAAAGTTTATCTTTTATAGATCTATACGCAGGTTCGTTTCATGAAAAGCGCATGTATACGCGGATCTGATGAAATAAAAGCGCGTATGGGCAGTTAGGGTTTTCTGAGATATGCACAGATGTGTACGCGGGTTCGTTTCATGAAAAGCACGTGTATACGTGGGTCTGATTAAATAAAAGCGTGTATGGTATCTAAACTAATGATTGCTCAAGGTTGAATGTGTTTCTGCATATCTATTCTGAAGTTTGGGTCATCTCTGATATTCTGGTTACAGTGGTTTCACTGTTCTGTTTGAAGCATTGGGCGAAGTATATTTGTTGATAAGTGAAGAGTTGAGTTGAATCTGTTTGATCCAGTTTGAAAATTGATGAAACGTGGTCTGCAGTGGTGCTGAGGGTCGAAGCCTTCAGTGAGGAGGTAGTAGCTCGCTTCCAGTGGTAGCTGGTAAACGAGAGCAGGGGGTTGTAGCTCCTTTCCAGGAGAGGCTGGTAAACGAGAGCAGGGGGTTGTATCTCCCTTCCAGGAGAGGCTGGTAAATGAGAGAAGGTTGTAGCCTTCTGCAGGTGGGTGCCTGCGTGCTGGTATGAGTCTACGCCAGTACATGGTTATAAGAAATTTTCTTTATAATAAATATTGAAGGCTGAGACGACGGTAGCGGTGGTTTTCTCCCGACTTGGGTTTCCACCTTAAATCCTGGTGTTCTTTTGTGTTGCTTATGTGTGATGGTTTATTCTATTTTTACTGCACATGCTTACTGCTTAACATCTGCAATGATTTAAGAATCAAATTCATAAGAAAAGCTCTGAGCATACGCGAGTTTCCTTAAGGATATCCGCGTATATACGCTAGTTTTGTTTTGTAAAGTAGCGTATGGGTTTTGAGAAAAGAAAAGTAAAAAAAATTATCAGTTGCTCTAAATACTGATTCGCCCCCCCCCCCTCTCAGTATTTTTCCCAACATCACAAACATGTAAAGAATCATAAGTACATGAAGATTATAATAATCCAAACACATGTTTAACTTAACGATCAAGGAGATTAATAATTTTCATTGTTTTAACGAATCTAAAAACAACACAATGATAAAAAGTATCCATATTATTATCAAGAATATAAAGAGCAATCTTACAACCTGAGCCTTGATGTCATACAAATTTCTCCCGTATGCCTTCACAATCATGATCCTTGGTTTGAAAAGCTCACTCTTTAAAATGACCAACATAGGTTTATCTTCAGTGAACTCTTATGTGTACATATGTACAATGTACCATCTACGATCTACCCCTAACCCTGAAATTTTAGCTCAATTTATAGGAGAGATTGAGGACGTTTCAAATCCATCAATAGAGGGATGAGATCCTTTAATGAAGGGATTAGGATTCCTTCATTCGAGGGGATAAGTTCCATGATTGGAGGGATATAGCTCGAACTGACGTGACTCAAGAGGATTTTAGTTGGAAGAATATGCGCCCAACTATGCTTCTAGAATTTACTTTTCACTTTTACTTTCTTTTAAATGGGGTGTGCACGTTTTATGGGTAAACATAGCGCAAATGTCCACAGGTAAGGTTAGGAATATCAATGTATGCATAGGAAGTGACCTCAAAAAGTGCACAGGAAACCTTTAAGAGTAGTTAAGAGCTTTTTTCCCAGTTCCCAAGACTTGGTTAAGGAATATAAGTATTTTTAATTCTAAGGAAGCATGAGTATGGATGGTGATAGATCCATATTGACAGTCAAATTTCATGGTGACAATTTGACGTGTAACAACCATATTTGAAAATGTGATTTTGAGGAAACTACTATATTTGAAAATGACTTTTTGAGGAAAAATGTCTTTCACTAGATCGCAATGAATTTAAATGAGCTGGAGTAGCTTTTGATGTGTTAGATATTTTGGAGGAAAAACCCCAATGGTAGCTACTTCAAGTTGCAACATTCACTTAGATCTAATTTTTTCTAAATACCCTAAGTACTTTAATGATTCTGGAAATTCATTTAGGTCTCCACAACATTGCACGCTTAGTCTCTATAAATCATACAAATGAACTAAAATTTTAAGGAGGCTTTAAATTTCTTATCCGCACAAATCTAACCTCCTTATTGGTTTATTACTCCCTAATTCTTTGAGTAGTAATATCACTTTCTCCACTGTACATCCATTCCCTTTACAAAATTTGAGCACTTTCAATTTTGAGGAAATCGTGTATGAACTGCATATCACATTCTCCTTAGAGATTTCATCCATGAAACTCAAATATTTAAGCTTGCTAATATTGAATGATAGATTGGGTACACCTCCATATTGAAGAAATCTGAGTTCATTGAATTGTTTAGCACATTTTCCATTTACGACTGCCAAGTTCCCATTGAAAACACTCGGAGAGACCCACTCATTACTTCCAATTGTTTTGCAGAGACATGGAATAGACACTGAATATTCTCCAGCCAAAACAATTTTATTTGGTCGAGAATATGCTCTCCATCATCCAAGACCTTAGAGAAATCATCTGATTTTGTTATTTAAAGGCCTATTGATTTAGCATGACCAACTGCAAGAAGAAGATCATGAATGCTTATCTGGTTTGTTTTTCTTCGATTTTCTAGTCTCTTTTTGTTTGTCATAACGTTATAATATGTTGTAATATTCCAAGATATTGTTCTTGAAATTAAAACTCTAAGAAGCCATATGAATCGTTCCAACATTAAATGCTCTCATATGAACACTCTTTCTTTCCAACACAATAAAGAATAATAAACACTCCCCAAGGCTATGTTAGTCAAGTTTGTCATTGATGTCAATGTGGCATTGGCCAAGATAAAAAATATTCTTGTGATGACAATACCTCATGCAATCCCTAGGTGCTAAGGATGCTATTAATGAAGATACTAAGAGCACATGCCACTAATGAAGATGTCCTGCCACTTAGGAAAAAGTCTTGTCTTAGATGCCTGATGATCATAATGCCCTAAATTTCCTTGAACTAACCATGAAGATAACCTTGCTCTTGATGAAGTAGCCCTAAAACAATGATGATGTTATTTCTCTTGATGAAGAAGCCTAGAACCTGGATAATTCCCTTGCTCATGATGACAAGCACTTCTTGATTGATAAGGATGCCTAATGACAAAGTATGGAGCCCTAATCCTTATATACAAGCCCTTGTCCTAACAAATTGATTAATATTAAACTATTACATGGTCAGTGACATCACTACACTATTACATGATTAAATGAATGTTGTAGTATTACATGATGACACTATGATGAATCACTTGGTTACATATGATGACATGGAGGTCCTCATGATGACGTTGAAATAACATAAAGACATAGTTGGATTCATAACAATGAAGAAGCCCTAATGACCTCTTGTTGTCTCAATCACCTTCTGCACATAAAAATTCAAGAACAATCACAAAGAAATAAATTTTGGCACCTTGGATGAAACCTATCACAATGAGTCCTAGACCATATTGAAGAGGATTTTTTCCTCTTTCTAACGAGGCCTTACTTACCCCCAAACTCCTGGTGGTTGATGAGAATGCGTTTTTAAGTTTAGAAAAATATTTTTTTATCTAACCGACCGAAGTTAACATACATATGTCGACTCCCATTCTCCAACAATCATGTCCTATCTTTAAAGGACAAAATCAATATAAATAAGGTTTCGGACTTCATTTCTAGGCATCAATCTCGGTGATGTAAGACACAAACGAGGAGCTTTAGTTCACAACTCGTGAACACATAAAGAACCAACATTTTTGTTAGGATATTCCGACACATAGGAAATAGTTAAGAATAACTTAGTCTAGTGTAGAGTTAGGTAAAGTGTGTTTTTTTAATATGTACATTTGTAACTTATAATTCGACGATCACGATTTGTAGTGATCCGATGGTTCACTCTCTCCTCGGTATTAACGACATTTGATCCATGGCTTGACACTCGATTGGTCCATGATCTCTATTTAAAGAGCATGTAGGGTCATTTTTCCGGTAACCATTTATGAGAGAAACATATGTAACTTTCTTTCTATATTAATAAATTTCCTGAACTGGCCGCGTTGGCTCAGACCGTGGACTGTTTCCCTCTTTGAGGGTTTTAACCACGTGATAATACTGGTGTACTGATTTGTGATCTGTTTGTGAGCAGTGACCTTTGGATTTTGATCTACGGAACTTACCCTATAAATTCCTTCATGGTATCAGAGCTATTTTGAGGGCTGCATCCGTTGTTGATCCAAATCTGAAGTCGGTTTGACTGCATGCAATTGCTGTTTTCTAGATCTATTATTTCTGAACATTTTCGGGCCTCGAGAACTGCTCTTTTGTGTCCAGAGCATCTGTTGCAGTGAGGAATTCCTTTCATTTCATGCAAAAAGGTTTCCTCTTGCCCAATTTATGTCAGTTTAGATCTGGAGGTATAAAGTATCTGTTTTGCAGTTATATTTGTTAATAGTTCTGCTTATTTCGGTTCCCTCTGTTTATTTCAGTTTTAGGTTTCATTTATTTGCCGAATCTATACACTCTTCTATGTGTATGCTCTTTTCTCTGCGTTGTGTGAGATCTCGGCAAATCAAAAATAGGAGGAAGAGTTAACCAAAAAAAAAAAAAAACCCTTCCTTCTTTCAAACAATTACAGAATCCTTTTACTATCTCACTTGGTGAGAAGTTAGTTTATGAGAATAGAGGTCTTGGGTTCAAGTCTCTTTCTCAAGCTTCTTTTGTAAATTTTTTTTTTGTTAAAGGGGCAAGATTTTTTTTTTTTTTTAAGTTAAACTTCATCGTCAAATTTCAAACCGTTTCCGTAACTATTCGACATCTATAACTCATTTTTTCAAAAAGGCATAACTTCTTCATCTGGAAGCCATTTTTCGAGCCGTTTTTTTTTAATCAGCCTAATTTTTCGAGATCTTTCCATTGGAGCAGTTAGTTTCAGCTTTTTTCAGCTTCATTTTTTTTTTTTAAAAGAATGGAAAGTACATCCCCAATTATTCTTAAAAGCACCAATTATTTCCAATGGCTACCTCACATGGTAGATATACTTAGAAGTAAAGGGCTTTATAGAATAGACACAGGAAAAGAAATTAAACCTTCCGATGATGATAAAGTTTCTAAATTGGAAAATAAACAAGATCAAGTAAGAGGATTTATAGGAATGTCCATTGCTCAAGATCTTCGACTTCATATCCTTGACATTGACACCCCTCATGAAGCCCTGGACAAGCTAAATACTGTCTTTGGAATTCAAAATCAATGCAGGGCCCACTAGCTTGAGAATGAGTTGCTTACTTTGGACCTCAATAATTTCTCCTCTATTGAAGATTTTTTGTCCAAATTCAAGACCCTTAGACTTCTTTTAGAAGGTTGTAAGGTAAAAAAGGAAGATGGTAGCCTCATTTATTGCATTCTTTCTGAGCTTGGCCCTACATACTTCATATTTGTTTTCACCTTCCATTCCACTAGAGAAGCCATAATTTATTCAGGAACCACCTACAAGAACCCCTATTTTGATGACTTTTGCGATTCTTTGATAAGAGAACAAGAAAAAGTCTTACACCTTGGTCTGATCACTTCTCGAAACGCTTCTAAGAAAGCCTTAGTATCCCAACAACAATCATATCAAAAGAATCCCAAGAAGCAGTATCCTAAAAAGTATGGTCTGAAACCAAACAAGGGTCTTAAGAAATTTCAGCCGCAAACTGAAAAAGCAACTCACCAAAATGATAAGGCAAATAAAAACAAAGGGAAGAAGACAGATAGACATTGCAACTTTTGCAATCGTGATGGACATATAGAGTGCAAATGTTTTAAGAATATGGAAGCCTTAGAAGCAGCAATGAAGAAGCACAACATCAATTTGGAGCACTCTTCACCTTCATCTTCAGGAATGGCACTTTCTATTTGTGGTTGTCAAGCATCAAGATCTGGTTATGCATTAAATGTATCTTCTTCTTCTCATTCTCATGAGTGGCTCATTGATTTTGGAGCTTCTTACCACATGGCCAAAAATAAAGCCATGTTTTCTTCTTTAAATGATTGTAACAACAAACATATTTATGTTAGTGATGATAGATATCTTAGTGTTGTAGGATCTAGAACCATTCATCTAGATAATGGTCAGTTTAATGATGTACTATGTTTTCCTACCTTGTCATGCAACCTTGTATCTGTTTATCAAATAACTCATTCATGTGAAGGGAAAATAGTAGAATTCTCACCTCATAATGTTGTAATCAAGGACCTCAAATATCTTAGACATATTTTAGCTACTAGCATTGCTGATGATTCCACAAGGTTGTATAAGTTTGACAAATTTGGGTCATTATGTCTTCCCTCCATTTTTGTTGCTCATAATTATGAAGTGAGCAAAATCTGGCATGAGCGATTTGGTCACTTAAACTATTGCTCCCTTCAAACTCTATGTAAGGAAAATATGGTGACGGGTCTTCCTATGGTATCTTGACGAGATGGTGTTCGCTTCGGATGTGTACTCGAGAAACATCATCGGGATAGTTTTGACAAACATGCCTCTTGGCACGCTTCAGCCCCTTTGCAGCTTGTGCACAGTGATTTATGTGGTCCACTTCCTATTGTTTCTTTCTCTGGTTGCAAGTACTACTTAACTTTCATTGATGATTTTTCCAGACGCACTTGGGTATACTTCTTAAAACTCAAGAGTGAATTTTTTAACATGTTCTTTGCCTTTAAGGCCTTTGTTGAGAAACAATCTGGACATCCAATTATTAAGTTAAGATCAGACAATGGAGGAGAATATGTTAACAACAAATTTATCAACTTTTTCACTGATTATGGCATTCAATTGCAACATATTGTTTCATATACGCCACAACAAAATGGTTGATCCGGATTTATGTAGGAACGCAACAGAACAAACATATAACCATAAATACAGAGATGCAGTAGAAATAACACTTCATTTCATTAATATCAAAGAACTGAAATTTGCTTACAGACAGAATGTAAATAAAACTAGCTAGGGCACTGGTAGCTATCTCTGAGAAGAGATGTGGCGGCTACAGGCCTCTGAACTGAGTTACAATGAGGCTCGAGGGCATATTTATTATTTAGAAACAATGGGAAATCCTAAACAGCCAAAACCCTAACCCTAGGAGATGAAGCGCCAAAACTATGGGCCCCGTTTGGGTAAATTGGTGTTTCAACTTCCCAGGGGCGTAACTTTGGCATACGATCTCCGTTTGACGCGTACCATACCTTGTTAGAAAGATCTATCCGAGGAATGCAAATTTGGAATGAGAAAAATTAGTCCATGGACCCATGTTGCTCTCCGTTTTCCAAAAAAACGTCGTTTAGGGCCTCAAAACGGCTACAGAAGTTTAGGACCCGAAAAACTGCTAAAAATAGTAAATTGTGCCGAAACTGAAAAACTGAAATAGACACTGGTGGAGCCCCAAGTGGGATAGGCGGGTGACCACCAATATCCACCTGGATCATTCCTCCCCCCTTAGGAAGCAATGGTCCCCATTGCGTTAAGTTCCTCCATGAGATGAGGAAATTTCTGCTGAACTTGGTCCCTGGTGAACCACTTTCCTTGGTGCAAGAGTTGGCCAGCTTTGACAACTCGATATAGTTGGATCTTCTGCTGGCGAGTGTTCTTGATTTGCATGTCCATGATGCAATCTGTGGTGGCCTGTTCCATGCAGTCTGGATTTAACTCAGTTGGTGTGAGTTGTTCTGCAATGTCCGAGGTGTCCAATAGAGGTGGGAAGTAAGGACGAAGGCGATCCACATTGAAGACTGGGTGCAGACTAAGGAATGGTGGAATACTGAGCTCGAATGCATTGTTCCCTACAGCCTTGGTGATGGTGTACGGCCCGTATCGGAGCGGGCGAAGCTTGCGGTGGGGTCCAGTGAGGCGCTCCTTCTGCAAATGTAGCCATACTTTGTCACCCACCTGGAAGTTGTGTGGCACCCGGTGTTGATCATGGCGTTGCTTGTACTTGGCATTAGCTCTGTCCAATATATCATGAACCTGTTGGCAGATGTGTTGAATGCGCTTGATGAAGCTACTTGCTTTGTCAACTTCAGACTGGACATGAGATGAATTGGCCTGAGCAGCTGCAATTGGCATGGCTACGTCAATGGGACATATTGGCTGGAATCCCAAGCCCACCTGAAAGGGGCTATGGCCGATTGAACTGTGGAGAGCCCGATTATAACTATGTTGTACATAGGGGAGGCTCTCATCCCATGTGCGTGGATGCTGAATTGTACATGTGCAGAATGTGTCCGTTTGGGGATGGAAAGTCATGGACTTGTGAGCTTGGTATCCAACATCACCGCAGCACAACCAAAAATGTGCCGAGGAACCTCGCGATCCCGATCTGATATGAGACCGGATCCCAAAGTGCAATTCCACACTCACTAAAGAAGAGCTTAGTTAAAGCTTGCTTCACTGTTATTTATTTCTCGTAAAGCCACCATATTTTCCATCTTCGAGAATCCTGCCGACGACCACAAAAACACGCTCATTTCCACGCTAGTAGAAGGCGGGGGCCCGACATGTAATCCATGGAGATGGATTGCCAAGGTAGACTAGGGGTAGGTAGCGGAGTATATAGGCCTTGCTTCTTGACCGTCGATTTGGCAATGGCACAAGCAATGCAGGATCTGATGTGCTTCTCAAAATCCTTTCGAAGGTTCGACCAATAGAAATACTTCTGCAGGATTGCTACTGTTTTCTTGACCCCGAAATGCCCAGTGACTCGGCTGTAGTGTGCTTCCCATATCATCTTGGCACGCTCGCTTGAAGGAACACAAAGGTGTCCCAGGTGACATAAAAGTGCATCTTGGAGGTGAAAATTTGGAACTTGCGTACCCCCCAAGAGTGCCTTGTAAGTTTGGCCGAATTCTGGGTCACTCTCAAAGAGAAGCGGCCAATCAGAAGTCTCGTGCCCACAAGAGTTGAGCACAGTGGTGAGCGCCACGATCGGTGGTCGGCTGAGGCAGTCTGCAACATGATTGGTGCTACCCTTATTGTACTTGATGTTCAAATGAAACTGTTGTAGATATGTGGACTACTTCTGATGGCGATCATTCTGCAACTTCCCTTGTGTCTGTATGAACTGCAGGGGCCTGTGGTCTGTGTGGATGATTGTTTCCTTTCCCAAAATGTAATGCTTCCATTGTCGACAAGCTTGCACAATGGAGTACATTTCTTTGTCATATGTGGGGTACTTGCGAACTGTGTCAGAAAATGTCTCACTGTGAAATGCCACTGGATGTCCCTGTTGAGTAAGAACTGCTCCAATAGCATAGTCAGAGGCATCTGTCTCGATCTCAAATGGCTGTTGCAAGTCTGGTAAAGTGAGCACTGGGGCAGAACAGAGGCGATTTTTAAATTATGTGAACGCCTTCTGTTGAGGTTCCGACCAAAATTTTTTTGCTCTCGCTCCTCCCTTGGTGACTTGACTCAAGAGCCAAGTGATATGAGAGAATCCCAACACGAACCTCCGGTAGAAATTAGCAAGACCCAGAAAGCTGCAAAGCTCTGTTATAGTGGTTGGGGCTGGCCAATCCCGAATGACTTGGATCTTGGCTGGATCCACATGCACCCCCTTTCATCAATAATTTATCCCAGATATTGAACCTGGGTCATGCCAAAAGTGCACTTCTCCAAATTGGCACACAACTTGTGTTGCCGCAGTGTTTGGAGGACTTGTCGGATGTGGTGAAGGTGCTCTTCCCAAGTCTGGCTGAAGATCAGAATTTCATCCAAGTACACCACTAAAAATGAGTTGGTGAATGGCCGCAAGATGTCATCCATCATCCTCATGAAGGTGGCGGGAGCATTCTTCAACCCGAAATGCATGACCAGTCATTCGAAAAGGCCTTCCTTGGCTTTGAAGGCAGTCTTCCACACATCGGAGGGTTCAATTGGTACCTGGTGATACCCAGACTTCAGGTCGATCTTGCTGAAATATTTTGCACCTTTGAGTTGGTCTAGAAGGTCATCAATCTGTGGGATTGGGTACCTATTCCAGACAGTGATCTTGTTTAGCGCCCGATAGTCAATACAGAGTCTCCACGTCCCATCCTTCTTCTGTATCAACACGATCGGGCTCCCACAGGGCGATGAAATTGGTCTGATGTGACCTTTCTGCAACAGCTCCTGAATCTGCCTCTTGATTTCATCATTCTCCAAAACAGAGCGTCGATAGATCGGTCCATTGGGTAGCAGCGCACCTGGGGTCAGATCAATCGGGTGCCTGACCTGACAGTGCAGAGGAACCCCTGTGGGTGAGGTGAATATGTCCCCGTACTCCTTCACAACCTTATCCATTTTTTGTTGCTGTGCAGAGGAGCCCTGTCTGGAGGTCATGGCCACAGTATTCTTCTTGCCTTGGGGGCAGATCATCAGGAAAATGAATTTCCTGGTTTTGGAAATGAGCTTACAACATTGTTTTGCAGTAACCAAAGAGATAGCGGCAAGAGGTGGTACCTCTGGTATCCTGTACAACTTATTTCCCAAAGTAACAATAACAGCACGAGGTCGAGACTCATACACAACATGATGCTTCCACAAGTATGTTTATCCTAATAATACATCAGAAACATCAATAGGAGCAACATCACATAATACCTCATCCGTGAAGGGCTTGATGCTATAGGGAAGGCGACACTTCCGGTTGACGCGGAGATCTCGTCCTTGGTGAAGCCACCCGATGGTGTATGGATGTGGGTGAGCTGTGGTTGGCAAGCCCAACCGCTTCACGGCGTCTGCTGAAATTAGGTTCTTTTGGCTCCCATTGTCGACAATGAACTGTACCGGGGAGCCCTTTACCCACATCTGGGAGTGGAAGAGACGTTCCTCCTCCTCTGGATCTTCCGGTTCCTCCTTTTGGATCTTTGTAGTGGCAACAATGGCGTTGGGCTCCACATCAATAATCTGTTTCCCTTTTTCATTCACCTTTTCGGGTTCTGATTCGGAGTCAGAGCATGCATCTAACTCAGAAGCCCTCATCTCGGCCACTAGCAACTGCTTGGCCCGACACTCACTTGTGTTGTGAGTGGAGCTCTTATGGAACTCACACCACTTTCCCGTGTCCTTCTTTGGCTTTGCGGTGTTGTTCTTTTCTTGTGGCTTTGATGGGTTGTCTTTAGCCGCCATGCCTTGGCTCTGTCCTTTTTTCTGCGGTTTGGAAGCACCTTTCCCTTGCTTTTGATTCGCAGATCCAAAGTCTCGCTTCTTCTGTTTGAATTTCTGCTCAATCTTGGCAGCATACCGGTATGCCGTACCAAGTGAGGAGATGTCGAGGAACTCCATTTCCTCCTGAATGTATCTGTGCAGACAGTTGTGATACTTTAGCACCAAATGTTTCTCTGAATCTTTGATACCCAACTTTGTGCGCAGGGTATGGAACAGATTCGTCAGCTCATGCACATCTTGATCCCTTTTTTGTCGCAGCGTGGTCCATTGTATGTACTTGTCCTCATAGCTCCCCACGGGATAGTACTGTTCCTTGACGACGTCTTGAAAATAATTCCAAGTTGGTACGGTCGAGAACATAGAGGGTTCTGTCTAGTCCTTGTTCTCACAGTAGGTTTCCCACCAGTCCTTAACATGGGGGGTAGCTTTGAGGAGTGCAAAAATAATCTTCTCCCGGTCTGAAAAGTCATGAACCGAGAAATATCCTTCTAACAGATTCAACCATATATATACGACATCTGCGTCTATTTGACCCTCAAATATGGGAATGTCAAAATTTACTTGTACCTTAAAAGGAGTCGCGCCTCCAGAGTGGCTGCTAGATGCAGATGCACCGCCGGTGGGTAGCCGTTGAAGGATCTGATTATCCATCATCGCGTTCCATTGTTTTTCGAGGGCCTCCTCGAGCAATATTTTGATAGGATCTCCTGCTCCCTCATTTTCTTTTCATCCCCCATGGGTGTCCGTCGAGGTTTGCGAGGCTGATCTTGCTAAGGTTCCACCAGATCGAGCCCTAGCTCCTTATACCCCGACCTCGTTGGGGACATGCAAAGAAGGATCTAGAAAAAGTAGACCCCTCTGATACCATTGATCCAGATTTATGTAGGAACGCAACAGAATAAACATATAACCAT
This sequence comes from Pinus albicaulis, assembly GCA_034641835.2. Taxonomy (NCBI): domain Eukaryota; kingdom Viridiplantae; phylum Streptophyta; class Pinopsida; order Pinales; family Pinaceae; genus Pinus; species Pinus albicaulis. The sequence goes on along the minus strand of CM076582.1, from coordinate 26,057,973 downwards.
AAATACAGAGATGCAACAGAAATAACACTTCATTTCATTAATATCAAAGAACTGAAATTTGCTTACAGACAGAATGGAAATAAAACTAGCGGCCCTGGTACGCGTATCTGCGAGAAGAGATGTGGCGGCTACGGAGCCTACGAGCCCGAGTTCTAATGAGGCTCGAGGGGCCTATTTATTATTTAGAAACAATGGGAAATCCTAAACGGCCAAAACCCTAACCCTAGGAGATGAAGCGCCAAAACTATGGGCCTGTTTGGGTAAATTGGTTTCAACTTCCCCCGGGCGTAACTTTGGCATACGATCTCTGGTTTGGCCAACGTGCCATACCTCGTTAGAAAAGTCTATCAGAGCCATAGAGCTGGAACGAGCAACATCGGTCCATGGACCCATGTTGCTCTCCCGTTTCCCAAAAACGTCCTTTAGGGCCTCGAAAACAACTGCAGAAGTTTAGAACCCAGAAAAAGCACTAAAATAGTAGCGTAAAATTGGTAACATAATTGAAAAACTGAAATAGACACTGGTGGAGCCCCAAGTGGAATAGGCGATTGACCACCAATATCCACCTGGATCAATGGTGTAGCTGAAAAGAAGAATCGCACCTTAAAAGAAATGGCTAATTGTATGCTTCAATCTAAAGGACTTAGTCTCAATTTTTGTGCAAAAGCAATTAACTGTGAAAATTACATAGTAAATCACACTCCTACTAAGGTTTTAAAGAATATAACTCCAGAAGAAGCTTGGAGCTTAATCAAACCAGATGTAAGTCACTTTCGTATTTTTGGAAGTGATGCTTGGGCCCATATTCCAGATGCGAAACATAAAGCCTTAGAACCTAAGAGTGAAAAATGAATTTTTGTTGGATATTCTGAAGATGTTAAAGGATATAGACTTCTTCAACCAAAATCCAAAAATATAATCATTAGAAGAGATGTAAAATTTGATGAAAATATATCGGCCTGCGAGCCTAGTTCAGCGGGTGTGCCACCTTTGGCCTGCGAGCCTGATTCGGCATATATGACACCTCTCTCTCTCTCTCTCTTCTATTTTTAGCAGAATTCCTTCTAGTTCAGATGATGACAGTGAGGATGAAAATCATCCTCCACCTCTTGAAATTATTCCTTTTACTCCACCACTTCCAAGATGGGTCTGCTCTACTCGGGATGCAGAAGGTTCTCTTGCAAGTGACCCTGCAGATCGATGATGTACACGTTCTCAGTTCGAAAAATCCTCTTCCTTATTGGCTCAAGTTCTAGCAAATCCTGATCCAGAAACCTTTGAAGAAGCTTCCGGTCATCCAGATTGGGATGAAGCTATGAATGAAGAATATCGTTCCTTATTGGCCAATGATACTTGGGATCTTGTTCCTCTTCTAAAAGGAAGAAAAATTCTCAGAGGTAGATGGGTTTACAAAACAAAGTTTGGACCAGATGGAAAAGTGGATAGACATAAAGCTCGTCTTGTCGTTAAAGGATTTTCACAGGTTGAAGGTATTGACTATACTGAAACCTTCTCCCCTGTTTCCAAAATGAATTCTATCCTCCTTGTTCTTTCCCTTGCTGCCTCCTTTAAATGGGAAGTCCATCAGATGGATGTTAAATCTGCCTTCTTACATGGAGATTTGCATGAAGAAATCTACATGCAACAACCCCCTGGCTTTATCCAAAACGACTCTAGCCTTGTTTTTTGCCTTAGGAGGTCTCTATATGGTCTCAAACAAGCTCCTTGGGCTTGGTATGCCAAAATGGATAGATTTATATTAGATAATGGCTTTTCTAGGTGTTTTCTGACGACATTGTCTACACCAAGAAAGTGGGTAAGTCCTTCACCATCATTGTTCTTTATATTGATGATCTTATCCTTACTGGTAGAGATCCAAACCATATAAACCATGTGAAGTATACCCTCAAAAAGAAGTTTGAAATGATAGACTTAGGACACTTGCACTATTTCCTTGGTCTTCAAGTCTTGCAATCCAAGGAAGGCATTACCCTCTCTCAGTCCAAGTATGCCTGTGACCTTCTACACCACTTTCACATGGAAGACTGTAAGCTAGCCCCTTCTTCATTTCAGTCTGGAGTCAAGCTTTCAGTCACTTGAACTACCCTGAAGTTGATGCTACCTTATACCGTCAATTTGTTGGTAAAATTTTGTATCTAACCCATACTCGTCCTGACCTTCCCTTTGCCGTTGGTCTTGTCGCTCGGTTTATGCACCAACCTCATGAAAGTCACTGGAAAACATCTAAAATAATACTTCGATATATTCGAGGTACAATTCAGTTCGGGATTCATTACAGTACAAGAGAATCTCCATTGTTGATTGGTTTCACTGATTCTGATTGGGCTGGTGACCCTGATGATCGAAAGTTTACTACAGGATATGTATTCACTCTTGGTTCAGGACCTATTACTTGGTCTTGTAAGAAACAAAGTGCCATCTCTCTTTCTTTAGCATAAGTAGAGTATCGTGGTGCAATTGAAGCCAGCAAGGAAGCGATGTGGCTTCATCAGATCCTGTCTGAATTTGGTCTTCATCAGCAGCATCCAACTACACTTTGGTGTGATAATCAGAGTGCCATTCAACTATGTAAAGATCCAGTTCAGAATCAGCGTATGAAATGCATTGAACTCCACATACACTTCATCAGAAATCTCATTCATGATCGTGTTCTTGAAGTGCAGTACTTTCCAACCAATGATCAAGTAGCCGATATCTTTACAAAGGCTCTCGTAGAAGCGAAGTTTACCAAACTTCGATCATGCTTGGAGTTCAGGAAAGTTGTCATTATGGGGGGATAGGCTATAATGCCTCCTTTCTTCTCCTATTGTGTCACCTTTGTAAATCCTTCAATCCTATCCCAATTTGTTCTTAAGGGGTGATGTTAGGATATTTCGACACATAGGAAATAGGATCCTATTGTGTCACCTTTGTAAATCCTTCAATCCTATCCCAATTTGTTCTTAAGTGGGGATGTTAGGATATTTCGACACATGGGAAATAGGCTCCTTTTGTGCCACCTTTTTAAATACTTCAATCCTATCCTAAGTTTTTCTTAAGGGGGGGATGTTAGGATATTCTGACACATAGGAAATAGTTAAGAATAACTTAGTCTAGTGTAGAGTTAGGTAAAGTGTGTTTCTTTACTATGTACATTTGTAACTTATAATCCGACTGTCACAATTTGTAGTGATCTGAAGGTTCACTCTCTCCTCGGTATTAACGACACTTGATCTGTGGCTTAGCACCCGATTGGTCCATGATCTCTATTTAAAGAGCATGGAGGGTCATTTGTCCGGTAACCGTTTATGAGAGAAACATATGTAACTTTTCTTTTTATATTAATAAATTGCCTGAAGTGGCTGCATTGGCTTAGGCTGTGGATTATTTCCCTCTTCGAGGGTTTTAACCATGTGATAATACTGGTGTACTGATTTGTGATCTGTTTGTGAGTGGTGACCTTTTGTTTTTGATCTACAGAACTTACCCTGTAAATTCCTATAATTTTAAGGGGAAATATTGATCTTATTTGGGCTTATATTTTTCTTAACAAAAATTTGTTTGCATCTCGGATCTGGGTTTGAATACATTTGTGACACTTACCTCAAATATCTAGGATCCCTTGATGTAGCTTAGGACAATGAAAACATAGCTTCACATTTCTTAGCTTGGACTGTGGCAAACTTCCTTGTTGAAACCGTGGTTGACTTCCTTGCTCAGACTGTGAGAGACTTCCTTGCTCGAACTGTGGTGGATTCCTTAGTTCAGACTGTGGAAGATTGCAATGACTTCTTTGTAATTGTAGCAGTATCGAACTATGTACAATGAATTGTGGATCATTATTTTGGATCAGATTCTTGGTTAGTGGCTTGGAAATTTCATTGCACGTTGAAGAAGATCTTGGATCATTCCTTGGGTCAGACAGTTTGAAGAATTATTATGGACAAAGGCTTAGTTTTCTTAGATTTTGTAAAATATTGAACAATGCTGTGAAAATTAGATTGAGTAGTCAACAAGGAAGACTTAAGCCCATATTAAGAATGTTTATTCATTGTGATCATTGATTGAGACATATATTGCAGCCAAGCACAAATTGTTGTTAGAACATAATAAGAAGTTGAACAGTGCTTTGGGTTTGAAGACATTCCTTGAAGATCGTGGAGATTAATTTCTTGAGCAGACTTGGTGCAACATAGTGAAGAATCTTGAAGACATCTTGGAGTACCTTGAATACATCTTGATGAGACTGTGGAGAAATACCTTGTTGGGACCTTATGAGAAGATCTTGAAAAGCCCTTGAAAAGGCTTAGAACAAGTTCAGAACTAGGGCTGCTCATTGAAGACACATTGAAGATTTATGGAGATCATGATGCATTGCTTACGTGAAGAAAATTTTTGGGTATGAGGAAGAGTAGTGGTGACACCTTCTAAGAAGAGAAGGTTATCATTGATGAAGTAACATGGAGAATGAGTGAAGGCATAGCTAAAGATTAACAAGGCTCGTTGAAGAAGACATTGGGAGCCGTGAAGAATAGCCAAACACATCTTGATGAAGTAAAGCTAAGGGTTGGAGCCTCGTAGAGATAAGTTTGGTGCCTTGGAAGATAGGGTTGGAGCCCTAGAGGATAGGAGTCCTCACGAAACCAAGTCGGAGCCTGTACCAAAGATAGGGTTGGAGCCCTAGAGGTTGGTTCCTCAAACTAACAAGGTTGGAGCCTTGGAAAGTCCAAGTCGATGCTTGGAATAATAAATGTTGGAGCCTGGAAGATTGAATATTGGAGTCTTCATCTAGGGTTGGAGCCCTATACTATTATTTTACTTTATTTATTGTAAATAAGGAATTAATAAAAATATTTATTCTATCATTTTTCATTTTGTGTTCTAAATATAAGTGATCTAATTGGTAAAACTAACAATTGAAAATAAATATTGATTCACCCCCCTCTCAGTATTTCCAACAATTGGAATCAGAGCCAGTACTTGTTGATTTATGGTAGCATCAGATGTGCTCTAGCCTTGTAATTTTGTATATAGGCTAAGACACATGTATTCCATAAAACCCAGAAATAGTTTTGGAAAATTCCACTTAAATATGATTTAATTAAATTAATTAATAAATTTTTTTAATATTTTCCTAAGTCTAAACTTAGGAAAATTGCTTAACTAAAGTGTATTAATTAAATCAAGTGAGAATATTCTAGATAAATTCATGGATCACCTCCAATTTAATCTTAGCCCTTGATTATGTTTTAATCTTGTTCGTTGAAGGTTCAACAGAAGAATATAAGGAGGGTGAGGGGCTTATGGAAATTACATCCACTACAAGGAAAAGACCCTCTAGCGGATGTTTTTGAGGAACCAAAAAGAAAAATACCCCATACATCCGTTTCTAGCAGAGGTTACTAGAGGAGGTTGGTGGGTGAAGGGTTTTGTGGATGTTTTCCTATCGGTGCTCTTATCGTTACAACTCGCCCCGATGCTCTCAAAAAAAGAATGCACCGGGGCGGCAAAATCATTGGTGCACTGGACAACGTGCACTCCGTACACACACGCCCGGTGCGTCATAATATAATAGAGCACCGATGCCTCACAACTCGTCTGCGCCAGTGCATTATAAAACACAACGCCAACACCGAAACCAACCGGTGCGGTAGAAAGAAACCGCACTGGTGCATCATAAAAAACACGCCAAAACATAAACCGACCGGTGCGCCTATAAACAACGCACACCGGTAAAGGGTTAAACTAAAAAAATATTTACGACAAAAAACTCAGATTTTTCAGTTTTTCAGTGCTCCTGAGCTATCAATTACTGGTGTGCATGATACCACAAAATGCACCGGTGCGCACCGAACATTGGCACACCGGACAGCGTGCGCGAAGTACACACATCGTCGGGGCGTCCAATTACTGTAACGCACCGGGGGTGTTACCGCGAAAAGTGTCACTCTAACATTAACTGTATTATTGCGCATTCTGCTATGTGTATGGGCTCATTATTACTCATACTTTCCCCCTTTGCAAGTCTAACATATCAGTTCCTCATGTCAAGCATTGAAAATCAGAGAAAAGTTCCTAAAAATCTCCTAAACTTTGGTGTCGCACTTTCTCTCTATCTTTCTTGTGGTCCCACACCTAATGTTCAAGTCTCATGCATACCTGAACGAATTTTCTCTGTGTTATAAGTGCAAACCCCTGTAAATATCAAAAAGGCGCAAGTAAATTCCAAAAATCTTAATTAAAGTAAATTCTAGAAGCCTCTAGAAAGAATCTTGCGGTGGCAGAACCGCTCTTTTGAGATGCATGTATCCCTTACCTTATGGAGCTAACCCCTTGATGTGAGGAGCTTATCCCTTTGAAGGAGGATTCTATCCCTTCATAGTTGGAACTAAAACCTCCTCTTTTCCACTATAAAAAGAGGCATTGGGTAGCCTCAAAGGGAGTTCAAGCTTTAGAATATTTGAGGTTAAGTGCTGTTGAGATTCAGACTCAGTTAACTAAGACTTTTGTGAGGAGAGATTACATACCTCTATTCGTCTTGGTTGGAGGAGTGCAGAGCTTATCAAAGTAGAGGAGACTCTTGCTTTGGACCCCGAGAAGGCCTGTGCAACATCAAGGCTTAGGTTGTAAGGTTTTCTTTCTTTTGAAATTAATACAAATATACTCATTTTTCTCAATAAGCTATTAGTTAATGGTTTATTTCATAGATTCCTTGATCACTATGATAAGCATGGTTTATGATGATGTCCATATAGGTGCTATTTAATATTTTTCTTGTTTGTGACTGCAGTTTTACGAAGATAACTCCTTCAAGTGCATGGGGGACAACAACGACTTCAAACAAGCGCTAGACATACGGTAAGTCTTTTACACCTCTATAGAGATTTTTGTAAATCATATATGCTTAGAGAAAGATTAGTTTATTTGGTTGTTTGTTGCTAGATACTTTTAGTACTAGGGAGATCGGTCTTGTCCACAAGACAGATTAATCCACACAACAAATTGGTGACTCCACTGGGGAAAGAACTTGTTGTTTTTGGTTCTCTTTCTATTTTGATTTGAGGAAACGTTTTTCTTGGTTTTTGATTGATAGATATCTGCCTGGGTAGCTTAGGTTTTCTCTGTTTTTGAAAATTTTGAAATCTTTCATGTTTTTCTCTAGTTTTTCTAGGACCGCACTTTGTCTTATTTGCACAGTGTGGGCAGTTTCGCACTTTCCTTAAGTAAACAATGCGGGACCGCACCTGTTACTTCAGGAAGCCTGCGGACCCTGTTAAAATTTTGAAAAACTCCAGATTTATTTCTTTAGTTTATCTTTATTTTGATTTTGAGTTTTAGTATTTTCCCAGATTGATGATTGTTTCTGTCAAAAGCTTTTTGTGAATGAATCTCAGTAGTATTGGTGTTTGATGATTTTCTAGAAGTTTTGCGTTTTGGATTGCTTTTCACTTGGTCTTTGTAGTGATTTGAAACATTGGCAGTTTGAAGTACCTTAGATTACATTGGTCTTTTTGTCTTTTTTCTGAGTCTGACTTGATTGTGAAATCTATCATTTATTGAGAAATAGAGCTACTTATTTCTTTGCAAATCTTTGAAAAAAAAATTGTTATAGGTTTTTGAATTTCATTTAAAAAAAAAATATTTTAGTGTTTTTGATCTGTTTGTTATTCTGGACGAAAATATCCTTAGTTTGCTGAAGAACTAAGTAAAACATTCTTCAAAAAATCTTAGAGCTTTTATTCAAGTAGATTGTTAAAGTTTGTAGATCTCGAAATTAGTTTTGTAGTTTTGAGTGCTTTTAAAAATTTGTAGATTTCTTTTGAAGGAAACTTGTTTTTGTATCTTCAAGTTTTTGAAAGTGAAAGGATTTTGTTGTGAGCTTTGATAATTTGTCTCATTTTGAGTTATTGTTGAAAAGACAAAAATATTTTCTTTCAATTATTCTTTATGTTCAAAGAAGGAATTGTTTATTAAAAGAATTTCATTCTCCAACTCTTTCTTTAGCTAGAATTTCATTAAAAGAAAATGATTTGATTATCATTTTTAGGTGCATTTTTAGTGTTTTTGGAAGTCGAGTCTTCACACCATCAAAGTTTCATTTCCGCACCCATTGACTTAAGAAATAGCTTGTAAAAGTAATGCTTAATTAAAATTCATCTAGTAATCTTTTTATTTTCTAGGGCTCTTATCACCAACATAGCTTAGGCTAGTATCTTGGAGTAGGGAGTAATTAACTCTCCAAGATAGTAAAAACAAACAAGTAGACAAATCTTGCAGTAGGAAATAAATCCAATTTTAATTTGTATAATCTGGGAAGCTTCTCTTAAAGAACTCAATCACGAGATCATGTCTGAACCTTTGAGACAATCAATTTTGTTTCATTGGGGAAGATAGAAGATTTTGCGCGCATTACAAACGGTAAACCTCGGATTAACCATTGTCGAGGAGCCTGGGGTCACTTGTCGGTAAACCTCGGATTAACCATGTCGAGGAGCCTGGGGTCACTTGTCGGTAAACCTCAGATTAACCATGTCGAGGAACCTTCAAGGGGATTGAGCTTTGTTACTCTGCCCTTGCGCGTGGGATTGGATCGTAGATTGTTCCCCCAGTTATATTTGTTACTGTTGGTAACCTTAGTGTCCATAAACTTAAGATTATTTCCTAAGCTGACGGTGAAGGAAAGATCTCACTGTACCTGGAGAAGACGTCGACTAGACTCACTTGGACTCTCTGGGGGGTTCTCTTCACACGAGATGGTTTTGTGAGGAAACTTGTGCCAGTCTGTTTCATTAAGCAGGTTGTCAGGGTAACTGTTCCAACCGCCCTTTCTGTATTAAATTTCTACTAAGTTGGATTTCATCACCAACTAGTGTTTTTAGTACGGGAAGTTACTGTTTGTGTGTGGTTTGAACTCTTAGATTTTTAAGCATGTGATTCAGCTGTTTGTTTCTTTAGATACTTTAGGTTTTTTCATTGAAATTTTCTTTGTTTTCATGTGATTAGTTAATATTTAATCGTGGCAGAATTGCCGAGACAATATCTGAGACTACAAGGGAAACCCCCTGAATATACACCAAGTCAGCTTGAAGGGCTTTGTGCTCTGGTATCATCTAGCAGCGGTAGGATTAGATCAACATAAATTGGAACTTCATCTATAGTTGTTCATCTTGATCATCAAATACCCACAACACAACACATTCAAGAACCGATTTCAGTTTCTGAAGTTACTGGTAGTATTTCTCCTTCCAGTGAATTAGCTGACGAACGTGAAATCTCTGAACCTAAAACTGAACCTTTTGTTTTGGAAACATCCTTAGGATTTATTACACCAACTTCTAGCGATCCTGGTTCACCTAGGGTAAGAAATATTGTCACTGACGATCTTCCATCTGGAATTATTTCTATTGAAGAACTTACTAATATAGACGAAGAGTTATCTCTTCCCGAATCCCCTCAGCCTTTAAATCTTAGGGAGCGTGAATCTATTTTCTACAGCCCTATTCGAACTAGTGCTTGGTATCTATCTTTGACAAACTTTTTAGAGAATCCGGGTCTTGTTTTTTCTCCACCTCGAATTCCATTTCATCCTACACCCAGAGGTTACTATCCGTCATCCATTATGGCAGAAGAGTCGTCCATGTTTTCCTAGATACCATAAGCATTTTTACATGGTGGTCCTTCTGTTCCTTTGGGATATCAGGCTCTGTCTGGTAATTTCTCGAGAGCAGCTCCTTAACCAATTGAACATGTATTATCATCTGGTTTAAGTGGAATTAAAACTGAAACGTTGAGTGCAGAGAAAATATTTATGATGTCTGGTAATATTCCAAATCCTCAACCTCAAGGTAGTCAGTTACTGCCTGGAGGGCAATCTCAGGGAAATCAGTTACCGCCTGGGGGGCATCCTCAAGGTAGTCAGTTACCACCTGGGGGGCAACCTTCAGGAAGTCAGTTACCACGTGGGGGGCAACCTCAAGGTAGCTTTTTCCCAAGACAACCTGTGGAATTATATTATTTTGGAGGACAAGCTCAAGGACAGTACATACCTCAAGGTTATCAACCTCAAGGACAGTACATGCCCCAGGGTCAACCTCAAACTCAATATGCTCCTCAGGGTCCTTATCAACCCCAGTTTCAGTAAGTGCCTCAGGGTTATCAACCTCAAGGTCAGTACCCAATTCAAGGTTTCCAACAGCCTTTTGGTCAATCATCTGTTCAAGGAGCCAGAAATTTACCACTTACTTATCAACCCTACGTTCAACTAGGCTATGGTCCTTACGTTCAACCTTCTACGGGACAATACCCCGGAATGAATATTGTGTGGGATCCGTCCCAATATCAACAGCCTATGCAGCCTAATGTGCAGTTGCCTTCTCAACCTGGACAAACTTTGGTTTCTGGTCCAACCCAGCAACCTGTCCAGTCCACTATTCAAACTCCTGCACCTAGTTCTGTTTAGCAGTCTGGGCCTAGTACACCTCAGACTCCGCCTCAAACTGCTGCAAATGCTGCGACGTCTGTTCAACCTACAACACCTATTTCTGGAGTATCTGTAACTCTGAGTTCTTCTATCCCTGCATCCGTGAAAATTCCTCAAGTCTCTGTACCCCAGTCAGGACATTCAGTTCAGACTTTGGTCCAGATGCCTGCGGGACAAGCTGGTACAAGTACGGTGGTCACAAGTCAACCGCAATTCATGTATCAACCGTACTAGGGACAGCCTCAATTCGGTCCCATTTCACAAAATCCAAATTGTCAGTATCAACCATACCCTGGCTACAGTTATTAGCAGCCTCAACAACCCCAGTTTGGTCCGGTTAATCCTGTTTACCCAGGAGTTTACACAATTCCTAATGCAACTCCAATTCCCAGTTATCCTGGGTATCCTCCTCCTAGAACTGCTTTGGCTACTCAAGGTTTTTGCGATCCTAACCGTTAGTTACCATTTATCGCAACTTTGGATTTACCTGATTTGACGCGCCTTACGAATGATCCAATTTTCTATTATCCGTACTGGCCGCCAATGCCACATAAGTTGCCCAGTGATATACCCAAATTCCAAGGTAATTCAGGAGAGGATCCATAAAATCATGTGATGAATTATCACCTCTGGTGTGCGTCTAATTCAATAATTGATGATTCAATTCGCTTACGTCTTTTCCAAAGAACTCTTATTGGTCTTGCCGCAAAATGGTACATTGAGTTACCACGAGGCTCGTTTAATAATTTCAGTCAATTAACAACTGCCTTCTTGACTCATTTTCAGTTGCCTGTCAGATACGACAATGGCACGGAACTATTAAATTCTCTAAAGCAATCTACGTCCACATATATTTATGATCATATTCATGAATGGCGACGTAGAAGGCGTTTGGTGAAAGTTTACATTCCAAATCAATTTTTGGTAGAATGGTTTGTTAAATCATTATTACCCAAGATCACTGAGGATGTAGCTAAGGCTGGCGTTGTTACTGAGGAGAAAGTAATTGCTCAAGCTCAGTACCTTGAACTTGTTTATATGCAGTCAGGTACTTTACATGAAAAAATCCCCGATCTTCCAAAACAAGGTCAAATAGCTGCAGCTCCTTCAGGATCTCATTCCGCTGATGGTATGATTGGTACAGTAAATAATAAAAGAAAGAAGAAATCTTCAAAGAATTCTTCTCCTATTATAACTTTACCTGATTCCCCGAAAGGAAAATCTTCCCCCAAAATTTCTGTCGATATTCATGTCGTAGAGACATCTACGACCAAATCTAAATCCGGTGGTAAAAAGAAAGGGAAGAATAAAAACAAAAAGAATTCAAAAGAGAAAACTAATAAAAACGAATCTAATGACAAAAAACGCAAACCTCGCTATCCTTGTTACATTTGTGACGAGGATCATTTTACTAAGGAATGTCCACATCGAGCAGAGGTTGCGAAATTCGTTAAGGGTTCACAACAACCTGTTGTCTTGAAGGATCCTTTTCTGACTCAAGATAGTAAGATGGTTGGTTCCACCTTGACTTCCTCAGAAGAGCCGATTTTGATGATGTCTCATGTAAGGATTGCGACGTAATTGCAAGATTATGGTACTAAGAATCCTGTTGATGGTAAAGAAGCAAAATCTTCTAGTGCAAATACATCAACTACACCTCCTCCTGTTTCCGGTCCGCTACAAATCGAGAAACCAAATCCAGAATTAATAATCAAACTGCCTGCTAAAGTTGTTCTTCGTAAATTAGCTTTCAATCCACATGCGAGAGCTGCTCAGAATTACAACATTGTTGAAGACTTAGTTATTTCTCCTTCAGCAATGTCGGCTTTGGAAGTGATGCAATCATGCCCAGCATAGCGTAAATTGCTTTTGTCTGCCATAGTAGCTGTCGATATTCAGGATTCCAACCTTATAATCTTCGCTTTAGAAAATAGTACACCTCGCCTACCTCTCCAAATGGATTTCCAAATTCCAGTGTTAGTAAAAAACAGACCGATATTTCAGACTGTGATTGATGAGGGAGCTTCAATGTGTAGTATGTCGATTCAGTGTTGGAAATCGCTTGGTTCTCCTACACTCAACCAGTCTTCGACGATTCTTAAGGCTTTTGATGGTCGAGGTTTCCACCCTTTTGGTATTTTGTAGGATTTACCCATAGGGGTCGAAGGTAAAACTGTAAATCTAGATGTGGAAGTGGTTGATGCCCCTCTAGATTACAACCTTCTTCTGGGTCGCAGTTGGTCTTATGCTATGACTGCTATTGTTTCTTCGGTCTTTCGGCTCATAAAATTTCCACATCAAGGAAGGATCATTACAATAGATCAGTTAACTTATTTTTCTTCCGACCCAGCCTCTACAGAAACAATCCAGCACGTTGGTAAAGCGGCTATCCCTTACAAAGATGTTGGAGTAGGTTTGATTAAAGATTCTGGTTTACTAGGAACTTTTTCCTTTCCTCCTCCTAACGTATCACCTTCTGTTGCAACTATTCACATGATTTCGTCAGACGCTGTTATGTTTGATGATCCTTGGATCGTACCTTCCGACTCCGAGTTAGATTCATTTGATGGCATGATGCCTTTGAGTCCATTTGAAATTACATATCAGGCTGTACAGTCACTTTCTGACCCCTCTTCAACCGAAATTGATCCAATGAATGGGATCCATGAGGAATCACTTTCTATATCTAGTTTAGCCACAACGAAATTTCCTGATCTTGTTCATACTGATGAGTAGATTCGTGAACTTTTGTCTGTTGAAGATTTACCATGGGAAGATCTACATCATCGATCTTATTTTTTACCTGAGCTGGATCATTTTGAAGCTGATTTCGCTTCTATTTTTACTGCTGAATATGTCAAAGAACCGCAAAATCCATTGCAAAATCCTGATTCTGAGTTAAATTTGGAAAATATCTCTCGAATGATTCCAATTGACATTTCAGTAAAGCCAAGAATAATTGAAAACATTCATATAGGTGCTTGCTATACAGAAGATGAAATTCAAACTTATAAAACCCTATTTCAAGAATTCCGTGATGTGTTTGCCTAGTCCTATGAAGAAATGCCAGGAATTGATCTGTCAATTGTCGTACATGAAATCAAGACTTACCCAGATGCCAAACCTATTCGTCAACGTTTACGTCAAATACATCCTAGAAAAGCTGCTGCTATTAAAGCCGAAGTTGAAAAATTACTTCGCGCAGGTTTTATTTATCCAATTCCTTTAACGGAGTGGGTATCGAATATTGTTCCTGTTACTAAAAAACAAGGAACGATATGAGTATGTATCGATTATAGGGATATTAATCGAGCTTGTCCTAAAGACAATTATCCAACCCCCTATATCGATCAAATAATCGTTGATTGTGCCGGTAGTGAAATGTTTTCCTTTATGAATGGTTTTTTCGGTTACAATAAAATAAACATACTCCCTGCTGATCAGCCAAAAACAGCTTTCATTTTTCCATGGGGAACATTTGCTTATTGCAAACTACCTTTTGGAACTAAAGAATGCTGGAGAAAATTTTCAAAGGGCTATGTCTTATGCATTTCATGACATTAAGAACATTGTGCAGCCTTATCTCGATGATTTACCTGCTCATTCATCGCGTAGGGCCAACCATCTCACTCATTTACAAGCTATATTTATGAGATGTAGGCATTATCGAATAAGTTTGAATCCACACAAATGTGTTTTCTGTGTAGAATCGGGTCGCTTATTGGGATTTGCTGTTTCGAAAGCAGGCATTTGCGTTGATCCATCGAAGGTCGAAGCTATTGTCAATTTACCTCCTCCTTCGACTCTGTGCCAACTCCAAATTTTGCAGGAGAAAGAAAAATGTTTACGTCGGTTCATTCCTAACTACGCTGAGCTAACAAAGGGTTTTACCCAGTTGCTGAAACAGAACATTCCATTCTTTTGGGATGAGATCACTGATCGATATTTTAATGCACTTAAACACGCGTTGACCCATGCACCGTTATTGCATCCTCCCAACTACAACCAGGACTACCTTTTGTACCTCGCCGCCTCTCATTCCACAATTGGGATGGTTTTAGTTCAGGAAGAAGAATCTAAAACTGAGCATGTGATTTACTATCTTAGTCGAAATCTGCATCCGATTGAGATTAAATACACACATGTGAAGAAATTGGCCTTGGCAGCTGTTCAAGCTATTCAAATATTTAGACACTACATCTTATTACGCAAAACCACAGTAATTTCTGACTGTAACCCTATGATTTACATTTTTACCAAACAATTGCTAGGGGGCAAGTATTCCAAATGGATAGTTATCTTGCAGAAATTTGACTTGGAGTTTGAAAAATCCAAGGCAAAGAAATCTTTGGTTTTCACGGAATTGATGTGTGATTTCCCCTCTACTGATACTGAAACTGTGGCAGAAGAGCCCATTGCAGACAAATATTTGTTTCTTATCAGTACACTTGATCCATGGTATGGGGATATTATCGTTTATCTCCAAACCCAATCTTTTCGGCCTGAAATCTCACGATCTCAGCGATGGAAAATACGTTTCCAATCCCAGCAATACAATATTATTGGTGATACACTCTATCGTCATAGTGCGGATTCTATTTTCCGACGCTGTCTTACTCATGAAGAAGCTGAGAAGGTTTTAAATGACTACCATTTTGGGGCATGTGGCGGTCATATGTCTGGGTATGCCACAACTCAAAATGTATTGCGCGCTGGTTATTTCTGGCCGTTGTTATTCAAATATTGTATTTATGCAGTCCGGAAATGCCACAATTGTCAACTTTTTGATCGTAAGATGCATGCGCCACCCGCTCCTCTTCACCCTATAATTGCTGTCGGTCCTTTCAAAAAATGGGGTATTTAATTTATTACATGTAACCCTCACTCGGCCGGGGGGCATGCGTATATTATCTTAGCAGTAGATTATTTTACTAAATGGGTCGAGGCGATGCCTACATTTTCGGCTGACGGCAAGACTGCTGCAACTTTCATATTCAATCACATAGTTGCTAGGTTTGGTGTTCCTCAAGCCATTATTATAGATCATGGAAGTCACTTTCGGAATGTCATGATGACTGAATTGATAGATCAACTTGGCTTGCGCCATGATAGTTCCACTTTGTATTATCCGCAAGCTAATGGTTTGGTTGAAGCTATCAATAAAGTTTTAGTCATTATGATTAGACGAATTATTGGTATTCACAAGATGAATTGGCATTCCATGTTATTTTCAGCACTTTGGGCATATCGAACCTCTGTAAAAACATCAATTGGTTTCACTCCTTTTCAACTGGTTTACGGTTTGGAGGTTGTGTTACCAATTGAGTGCGAAATTCCATCTTTGAAATTAGCCATAGAATTACTTCCAGCTACGTCTAAGGAGGAGAAACGTTTTTTGTACTTGGCTCAGCTAGATGAGAATCGACGAAATGCTGCAATAGCAAACGAGGCTCATGTCAAACAGATAAAAGCTCAGTATGATAGAAGTGTTACCCCTTGAAATTTTTTAGATGGAGACCTAGTCTTATTTTATGATCAAGCCAATGATAAGCTAGGAGCTGGAAAATTCGTGCCTATGTGGCATGGTCCTTTCATTGTTAGGCGAAAGCTGCCAAAAGGGGCCTATGAGCTGATAGATTTTGACGGTGTCCCTTTAGATAAACCTAGAAATGGACTTTATCTAAAGATATATTATGCTTAAATATGGTGTGGAGATTTAATTAGATTAGATTTCTTTACAGCTGGTGTGTTTTAGATTAGAAAAGTGTGCATAGTTTAGAAGTGTGTTTTGTCACTATTCCTGCTTATCTGAGTTTTACTCTTGATATTGCAGATGTCGACGTCTCTTCAAACCTACATTGGTTTTGCTGATGGTGCTTGTCGTAGTACACAGAACATTTCTTCCACAGCTTGGGTAATTTATTCACCCTCTGACGAGTTAGTATCCATGCATGGGGTAAGCCTTGGTCAAACAACGAATAACATTGCAGAGTATAATGCAGTGATTGAGTTATTATCTGAATCCATATCATTTGGAATTCAGAGTTTGATTGTTAGGTTGGATTCTGAACATGTTGTATTACAACTTAATAGGGTCTATGCCATTATAAATCCAGTGTTATTACGGTTATTTTTAAGAGTTCGTCTCTTGGAACGTGAATTTTATTACATTGAATATCAACATATTCCAAGACATTTAAATACATTAGCAGATGCAGTTGCTTCTAGTATGATAAATCGACATTTGCAATGATCAAAACAGTAAATCAAATAAAATTCATAACATGTGCACAGATAGTCGGTAAATAGTGATATATCATAGTATAGAAGTGTTTTCAAAAAATATACATCGTCTTCGATCATAGGTTGGAAACACCTTATGATCGGAAAAATGGTAACACAAAAAGTCAAAAATATGAGTCTACGACATGATCATCCCATCACTGATGGTGATCACGATAAGAGACCACTGCTCGGGCCACTGTACATAGGAACCTCCTAAAAGGTCCTGGAACACCAATCACATATCTCTGCAATCTGAGTGGAATCTCATCTATGTCTGTCTCTGGAATGTCTAGAGTCAGACGCTCTAGGTGATGCTCTAAATCAGACAGGATTTCCACTGATTGGCCTGCTGGAGCTGGTGCGGCTGCAACTGGTTGTCTTCTTTCATAAGGCTGGAGATGGGCTGGTCGCCGTGGGCCCACATCTGTATTCAAAACTTTTGGTTATTAACTTTCAAAGACGATCAAAATAAAAAAAATTAGAACTTAGAAATTGTTGAAAATGATTTTACCTGATTCATCCCATTGTTCCCCTGCTGGGAGAGTCATCTCTCGGTCGCCGCGGAAATCTATCCTGACGTATGGAAAATCCTCTATAACAAAAATTTGGCGTTCTGCCCAATGGAAATATGAAGGAGGAAATCAAACAATCTCAGTGCCCTCAATACCGTGACGGGCCATCAATGCAACCCAACGAACCATCCTAGGTTCTCGAGGTTGACCGAAATCAACATGAATGCTCTGCGGAGCTAACATGGGGATCGTCTCTAGAGCAAAGGTGACTACGATGGATCTATATCCAAAGTTATTTAGTTTGCCATTTTTCGCTCTAGTTAGTTGGCCTTTTACATTGGCCAACACAGCTTCGCACCAGTTGAAAATGGTGCCTCAAAAATAGTCCACAGCAATGTGCATCTGGGAACTGGTAGCCACATGCAGTGCTGCACTCCCACATAGTATGGTAACAATAAACGCAATAAATTTCAGCTTGGGACAGATGATAGTTTTTATGTCAATCCGTTTGTCCCTGGGGTCTTCTTGATCATTAAAGAATTCTTGTCGAATACTAGCGACAGTCTGGCCACCTGGCCTAGTCCCAAACAAGGAAAGTTGTTCGCCCCTCTTAGACAAACTAGTGAGAAAATAAATATCCTCCAGCTCAATTTCGAGCCGGTGGCCGCCAATAATGAAATGCTGGTCCTGTACGTTCCACCTATTCACCAACCATGTTAGGAGGTCTACCTGTGCCCTCATGCCTTGAATGGACCAGAATTTATATAAACCGCATGCTCTTAATGCTTTCATTGTGGGAAAATGGAGCATTGCGACGTCATCCACATCCTCATGCTCACGTTCTCTCCAAATCAGCATCTTGTTAATCCTAAAATGCATAAAAAAGATATGTTAGAACAATCTAATTTGAAAATTTTTGGGCGGCAAATGAGAAATTTGGTTTTTAAATTTAAATACATGGGGACCGCACTTTGTCTTTGTACACAGTGCGTAGGAATGCACACGTGCTGTGGGACAAGTGCGGACCCACAAATTTTTTCTACATAGGAAAAATTCGGGGTCCGCAGGGACCATGTGTTTCACCTGCGGACCTCCGCGGGTGATTTCTTAAACCATATTTTTCCATTAAAAATGAAATCTAGAGCCTAAAAATGAAATGAAAACGGATGATCTACAAGATTAGGAGGTCGTCGATTACCTGAGACTGACGGTTTTCGATTTCATCAGACGGATTTTCCAGAATCTTCACAGGAACTTTTTTACCCAAAAGCTTTTACTTTTCACTCTGAACTCGAACGGTAAAAATGAATTTAGGAAAGCCCTTTTTATAAGTTTTTTCGAATAAACGAGTTTCTAATTTGTTTATTTTTCACTTTAAAAAGGTTATTTTGAAAGCATTTTTACTTATCTTAAACAGTTATGTGTAATGTTTCAAGTTTTTGTGCAGAAATTGGATTTTTCAGGAGAATTGATCGTTTTTCAACAAAGAGCATACTTTTATCACTTTTCGGACTCTTTCAAAAATTTTACGAAAAAGCGAAAACTTGGAGTCCTCTTTTAAGCCCTTTTCAGACTCTCTAAACATGAAAATTTTGCCGAGTACTTGATTATTCGAACTCGTTATAGTAAATGAATGATTGTCCCTTCAGTATAAGTTTATCCCTTTTCCGGACTGAAATGGACTATTTACGAAAAAGGTATATGTTGACTAATTACGGTCAATAGAGTTCTATCCTGCATTATTTTATCCTTTTTCGGGCTCAAGAGACTAAATTTACGAAAAAGTAGTCCCATGGAGTTTTCTTAAGTTTTTTCTTCTGACTCCCTAAAAATGAAAAACACTGAGTTTCTCCTATACTGGACTCGTTAAAATTTAACAGTAAAGGACCTATTCAATTTCAAACAGGAACGGACCACTCCTTCTTAGGGTTCGAATCTTAAACTAAGTTGGACTCATTCGAAGGATGAGATTATAAACAAGAAAATGTTATCCTCCTCAAGCTTGTCAAAAATAAAGAGGTACTTGCCAGAAATGGTGGGGGAAAAGAGAGAAAAATGGAGTTGTTTTTTGTATTTTGATTTTTTGAAAATCCAGTTAACCACTCTTGAACACAACACTTTTTGTTCACCTGGGTTGGAAAATCCTTTACCTAACAGTTAATCAACCACATTGAAAGTCTTAATCTAGTTTTTGGGTATTAGCTTTGGGTCAATTGTCACCAAGCCATCTGCAGTGTCATTATGTGTTCAAGAGGACAGTTCAAATTAACCATTCATCTGCAAAATATCTGTCATTCATTTTGACCATCCCTGAGTCAGTCCTTGCCAATATATTTTCAAAAATTGATCTATGATTTCGTGTTGTGGGCTTCCCTACAATGGATCACTTTCTATCGACGACAACTCATTATCTAGGAAGTTGATCTAGAAATCGTCAGTACATTGAAATCTGCATGCTTCAATGGCAGGTTTCTCGCCTTCGATGACAAGTTGCATCATTGACCTTCGATCGAATGATTCCATGACATGTTTGACTTCAGTTCATTCATTCACATTTCATGGATTGTACTGAGTACTTTGAGAGCCATTGCCATTACTAGTGGTTACTCCCACACTTGTTAACAGTTTACATCATTGAATGGTAATCAAGTGGTTTCTACCTTGTTCAACTTCGACACATTCATTCACATGGATAGAATCGTACTAATTCGAGATGCGGAAATCAAGACCCTGGATCTAGTTTCTATCATCCAGGCTGCGAGGAATTTTTTTATCATTTATACAGTAGACTATTTATAAACAGATGACTGTGTCCATACTATGTCTACACATGTCTATACTGTGATATACTCAAAATCATTCCTGTATCAGAACAGTTTGAATCAGTTTGTAGTTAGTTTTGATCTGATTATGGGAATGCCTACCTCAGCGATGATATATATATATTTTGCATTGAATGTTTTTACAGGTTCCGACTGGGGTGTCCACAGGATGATCCTTGAAATGATAAAGTACTGCACTCTTCATATATGACAGACTTTAGCTTCATCTATTCCAGACTTTGCACTTTAGGGGGAAATCTGTTACACTAAAAATTGTCATCCTGAAGTTCTGCTATGTGTATGGGCTCATTATTACTCATACTTTCCCCCTTTGCAAGTCTAACATATCAGTTCCTCATGTCAAGCCTTGAAAATCAGAGAAAAGTTCCTAAAAATCTCCTAAAATTTGGGGTCGCACTTTCTCTCTATCTTTCCTGCGGTCCCGCACCTAATGTTCAAGTCTCATGCGTACATAAACGCACTTTCTCTGTGTTATAAGTGCGGACCCCTGTAAAGATAAAAAAGACGCAATTAAATTCCAAAAAGCTTAATTAAAGTAAATTCTAGAAGCCTCTAGAAAGAATCTCGCGGTGGCAGAACCGTTCTTTTGAGATGCATGTATCCCTTACCTTATGGAGCTAACCCCTTGATGTGAGGAGCTTATCCCTTTGAAGGAGGATTCTATCCCTTCATAGTTGGAACAGAAAACCTCCTCTTTTCCACTATAAAAAGAGGCATTGGGTAGCCTCAAGGGGAGTTCAAGCTTTAGAATATTTTAGGTTAAGTGTTGTTGAGATTCAGACTCAGTTAACTAAGACTTTTGTGAGGAGAGATTGCATACCTCTATTCGTCTTGGTTGGAGGAGTGCAGAGCTTATCAAAGTAGAGAAGACTCCTGCTTCGGACCCCGGGAAGGCCTGTGCAACATCAAGGCTTAGGCTGTAAGGTTTTCTTTCTTTTGAAATTAATACAAATATACTCATTTTTCTCAATAAGCTGTCAGTTAATGGTTTATTTCATAGATTCCTTGATCACTATGATAAAAATGGTTTATGATGATGTGTATACAGGTGCTATTTAATATTTTTCTTGTTTGTGACTGCAGGTTCACGAAGATAACTCCTTCAAGTGCACAAGGGAAAACAACGAATTCAAACAAGCGTTGGACATACGATAAGTCTTTTACACCTCTATAGAGCTTTTTTTAAATCATATATGCTTAGAGAAAGATTAGTTTATTTGGCTGTTTGTTGCTAGATACTTTTAGTACTAGGGAGATCGGTCTCGTCTGCAAGACGGATTAATCCACACAACACAGGGCGTCAATACTCTTCCGCGCTGGTGGATTATAAAACACCATGCCAAAACAAGAACGAGCCAGTGCATTCTTCTCTAATAGCACTGGTGCGCCTAAAACTGCACGCACTGAAATAACGTTATATATAAAAAAAATAAGGCCAAAAAAATGGTGCTTTGCGATTATTACGCATCGGTGCTTTACAATTATGCCACCTCGGTGCATCATCAAATTTTCGCACCAAAACTGAAACATCCCGGTGCAATTTTGTTTAACAACACCGGTGCGCTTAGAAAACCTTGCGCACCGAAACAGGGTTAATTAAAAAACAATTTATGACCAAAAAACTTTATTATTCACTTTCTTCAGTGCTCTAGATCTCTCAAGCCCCGATGCTATTTATTTATTTCTGAGCCACCCTGATATCTGTGCTCTCATTGCACCCATTACATGCACTGCTGCTCTGCATTTGCCACCAATCTCCAGCTTGCATTTTGAAAAACAATGGGCAAATTTTATTTTCCAAATTTTACAGCCAATATGCCTCCTTGACGGCAAAATGTACAGGTATTTTTCTAGTTTTTCTATAATTAAGCCTTTTAGCAGATTAGAAATTGAAATAAACTTAAAATAACCATTAAAAAAAAAAAATTTGTCGCACGGTGTGTTTGAGCTGTTCGGCTCGCACCGACTAGCAGGGCTACCTGTAAAATTTACATGTAGCACCGCTACCGGTGCTAACGGTAACCGCACCATCTCCAAGGCGGTGCCAGAAGGTGCCCCGATAAATTTTAAACTAAAAAATAAAAAATAAAAAAGACGGCGCGCTCATTTATCCAGGTGCACCGTTGCCCCCGACAATCACAGTGCGGTGTGTTGACTGCATTTTCCGCCCCGATTTATGTCAGCGCACTGCATTTTTCATTCTAAGAGGGTCAACAGTGTGGCTGGGTAAAAGACTGCACCGTCAACTATGTCATTGTCCTGAAGATGGGTCTTGTTTTAGACCCAAAACGTAGACTTAAAAATGAGAACTGTGTAGATTCTGAGCTTTGATTCTAAAAATCTACACCACAAAAATCTACAATCCATCATATGTCATTGTCATGACGTCGGTGCGCTGACACGACTATACGCGCTGAGGCATATATTTCAGTCAGCGCACCACTATTCTGAATTATGTACAGCCCACGGTGCTTCAAAAATAGACATCGACAATGACTCCGATGCGGTTTGTTTCATTAGGGACCCCGGGGACAGTGCGTTAAAATATTAGGATGCACCAGCACCGGTGCGTGACTGTTTTTATGGAGCATCGACTTGTATGTTTGTTTTTTTATCAAAAAAAATTATATATGTATATTTATAAATACATTTCTGTTTTAATAAAAAAAATTTATTTAATAAGGCAATGATTTAGAGAGAACAGGAGCAACAACAGCAACAACAGGTAGAACATTATGACATGATTCACCAATGGGAGGTGAGAGAGAGGGAGAGAGATGGATGCCCTCGCCCTATTACTGCAGATACCCAGGAGATCCTTAAGCAGGTAGGCCTCCTCAAGTTCTATGAGGAGGCTATTTCCGGCCTAAAGGCCCATAGTGTGCTTTTGAGACATCTTATCGGCAGGTGGAATGCCCACCGATAGGCTTTTCAGGTTGGTCCTGACCAGTGGTACACACCCACTGAGGAGGTGTTAGCCACCTATGAAATTTGTTGTACCAAAAGATGGCTAAATCATTTTTGAGCCTTCAAGAAACAAATTCTATGCAAAATGTGTTGGCTCTTGAAGACTCTTGAAGGCCTCATTCCTCTGTCCAAATATTTACTGTTGTGCTTATTTCACACTTAGAAATTTTTCTGTTTTCAAAACCAAATACTGCTACAAACACCATTTTCCCCCTTTGCCCTCTTCCAAAACTAACCTCATTTTTATTCCTCCATTTCCCATGAAAATCCCTCATTTTCATGTTTCTCCCCTTTTACCCTTCATAAAAACCCCTTTGATAAGGTTTAAAGACTCCTTCTTTAACTTATCGAAACCCTCAAAACCTTTGAAAAACATTGAAAACTTCGCAAAAAATACATATTTTTGTTCAAAGCCCCCTTGGGCTAAATCCAAAACCCTTCCCCTACATATGCCTTGGTGCTAGAACCTAGCGCTAGCGTTCCAAGCGCTTATCACATCGCCCGATCGCGATTAGCCCTTCCTCCATAAACCCCGGTCGTATGATTTTCCATATAACCGACGACCCCACAATCGGGTGCCTATCCGCTTCGAATATATATTTCCACCCAAAGTATAAACCTTTGTTTATATTAAATTTTGGGTTTTAATGTTTTTTTTCGTCATGTTAAAAGAAAACTGGGCGGAATTCATCGCACCGCTTTTGAGAGCGGGGCGGTTTTTTATATTTCGCAGCGATTCCATTCACCACCTGATGCATGGCCTTGAGAACTGTTCAAAATACCACCCTCATCACGCGTTAAAGTTCAGACATGGGCCCGACGTGATATTGACATACACCGTCCGATCTGAGGTCGCTGATCGGACGGTGATTGCTCTCCGAAGATGCCCGTGCAATAACCAGGGTACGGTGCAGTATTAAAAGCATCTTTGCCGTCGATCTGATCTAAAAATCGACAGCCCACACTTCATCCCCCTGATTCCTTGTCCAGTCAACATTTTCGGACTCGGGGTTTTATTTCGCCCCATTTTTATTGAAAATCTGAAGTCCGGGCGCATTTTATAAGGTTTATTGGCACATGTCCTCCGCCATTGATTGCGTGGGCCGATCTCATCCGACGGCCCACGTTTATCCTGATCCCTGAACCAGATTTTGTGACAATTTTTGTCCAAAACAAAGGTTTTTAACCATTTCTCTGTTTCACTTTGACTTTCACCTCCGCTCTCGACCGTCGATCTCTGCGCAATCGACGGCTCTGATTTAATTTCTCCTCTGCTTTCCTTTTGATCTCTTCGACTAAATCCCGACTGTTGGATGATGCCATCCAACGGCCACCCTCTCCCCACATGTCCTTCCAAAGCAATAAACCTATGAATGCAAGATTTTATAACATTTTTTGTATTTTGCAGGGTTCCAATGGTTTCTCCGCTATGTCTAAAGGAAATTCATAGGCAGAGGGTGACGATCCTCCTACCTTCGTTTCATCAAAAGGAGTCATTTGCAGGTTTCAACTCCACATTTCATCAATGGTTCATAAGGCGTTGATGCCATTCGATACCTATGCAGCCCTACACACCCACGAACACAAAAAGTCAATCACAAATCAAAGAGTATCAGGGTTGAAGACAAAAGGCACCAGCATGGAAGATTTAAGACAGTTTTATAAGGATTACGACCAAAAATTGATTATCAAAAGCCTAATCTTCCCTATTGAGACACAGTTAAATAGAAATCAAAGAGTTTTATCAGACAGGAAAGCCTCCACCACCACATCTGAGGCAAATTGATTCTTCCCAGCTACCACAGTGCCACCAGTGCCTCAAAGCATTCAAACAGAGGCTGAAGTTATTGATCAAGATCAGATATTTGCCTAAAGCATAGCCGAATAGTTATTTCTGCCAAGGAACTTAATTTAAAAAAATATCAACAGAGTAACTATTACACAACACAAAGCCTCAAAAGTCAAAAATAGCTCCCATCGAGCTTAAATATTAATGTAAGTAATTTAATATAGAGGACACCTATGTAATCTTCTTCATTGAGCCCCCCCAAATGCCAAGAAGCCATTAAGACTATATTAATTATCTTTGGAGATCTTTATCAGATCTCACCTCCTCATTCTTCTATAAATACTTTTGTAGAAGATGAGAAGTTGGTTGGTTGATCACTAGTTGTAATACTGAAACTCTCTGAAATAATACATATTCTGTTGAATTTGAAGAACAAATTGAAGTTTTGGAAGCCTTGATGATGTTGTTGCATGCTTGTTCCTGAGAAGGCTCTATCATTGGATCCATGAGCTTGGCTATTGGTGAATTATTTTGAACTGTTTAATGTTTTCTCCTGTTTTCATTCTGTTCCATAATTTCTTACTACAATAGGTTGAAATTTTTAGGCTAAGAAATGACTCCTGGAAGCACCTTAGACCTGTTCATCCTTCACTGTTTCATGTTTTCTTTTGCTGAGGTATTTTAGAGTCTTTAATCTCTCTCTTTAATCCTCATGCTTGTTTATTTCCTTAATAGTTCGAACAATTGGTTTCAGCATGACTTATGGTTCTCCCTGCTTGTCTGTTGCCACTTAAAGGCCATTATTGAAGTCTCCCTTTGAAGTATCTCTGTTTATAGTGAGCCAAGGAGGTCTGTTCTGATCTTGCCCTTTGTCCTTGCTTAAAAAGTTGTCTTAAAGGTCTTTTATAGTTGTGATCGTAGATGTGTTAGGTGTTCCCTCTTCTATGACTGCAATTATCAATGAATATTTTATGTTTTCTAAGTCATTTAAAATAAAATCTTTGAGGAAATAGGATGTTCCCCGAATCTTAGATTTCATTTTGAAAGTTGTCTTGAAGTCATTATTTTCTTGAGGAATATCTATAGAATTTATGGTTAGCCCTATCTATCAAATATTTATTTATTGTTCAAGTTATGTTTTCAAGTTCCCTTCGTTGAGAATCAAATTTCTCTTTCCAAATCATTGATGTCCATCTCATTCCAAAACCAAAGGATCTTGCGGCCAAGTTAGATTTTCCCTGTGATATCCCATATCCATTGATGAGTATGTTATGACCTCTTCTTGACTCCATTGCCCAATGAACCATATGTTTCTCCATCCTATATATCTTTCCTAGATCTTTCATGTTTTGCTATATCAATTCAACCAAATAAATAAAAAAACACCTGCACTTAATAACTAGTCTAAAACCAATACTAAAAGCACACAAGATAAAACTTTGCAAACAAACATTTGAGATATCTCTCTCTGAGAACAGGAGGACTAGATCCTAGAACTCTAAAGATTGGTTCTGATGTTGCCTTGTCTTTTGATTTGCCAAACTATCAAAACACGAGACACCAACATAATGGCAATCACGGTGGGACACTTCTGAGTCAATGAAAATCTAAGTACCCCTTAGGACTCTAGAAATCCCTTATTTTCAAGAGTATCCAGTGATTATTAGCCACCTCATCGCCACCAACATAATGGCGATCACGGTGGGACCCTGAGTAAAAACTTCAAAATTAAAACACTCACTGTCTAGTATAACATAAGTAACCTTCTTCAAGCACTACCCAACATAACGGTAATCATGATAGGAATTATTTTGAATCAGTGACAAACTAAGTAAACCCTTAGGATTCTCTTAAAACCCTATCAAACCTTGAAGATTTCAGTTACCAAGCCATAAGAGTGAACTCTTTATGTTTGACACCCTAGCTAAGTGTTAAATTAGATTTAAGACACTCTCATAACTGGTAAGACCAAAATAACTCAGAAAAACCCAAAACATTTCAGTTTGGCTTCATAATAAACATGGTGGTGGAACCATCCAATATTTTACCTTCATAAAAGCTAAAAAGTTTCCAGCTAGTGACTCCACTAGCCCCAGTAGGCCTATTACTCATCTAGGTTCCCAAATCTCTTTAGGATTGTGTTAACCAGCCTTGAGGAAGTTTATAAGCCTAGTCCCATACTAGATAAAACATCCTGAGAGGTAAAGCTCCCAAAAACAGTCCCTAAAATCCTCAACCTCTCTAATTTTTGAAAAACAGTCTGGCTTCACATAGGATCAATACTAGATCCCATCCAAACCCAAATCCTCCTTTAATCGTTGACAATCCAGAAAGAATTCTGTGGCAGACTTCTAACTCTGGAAAATCAGCTGCTAATAGGAGCCTCTTAAGAACAAAATCTTTCCCTGAAAACCTTGTTGTTTTGGAGGACTCACACTTTGATTTAAATCATACAAAGAACGTCTTTAGAACCAGATCTCAAGGTGATTTCAACCAAACTGATCTTGACATTGCAGATTTGCAACAAAGCTTCAGTAGGGAAGTTTCACCTTCCACTCCTCCTGACTCCCAACTTCTTCATCACTTTAACCTTTTCCATAACAAGTCTGCTCAAAATCAGTTTGCGGGCCCAAGTGTTTCTTCCACTCCAATTCATACTACCACTATGCAAAACACTCCTGTTCAACCCACTTTCACTACTGTAAATCCACCTCTTGTAAATCCACCCTTATTTCTAGCCATGGCAACATGGTATGCCCCATTAGTGTTACCACAACCTCTACTTTCCTTACCAAATGATTACCAATCCAAAATCCCTCATTTCACTGGAAAAGAGTCTACAATAGCTCAACATCATGTAGATAAGATGGAAGATGCTTTTGATTACATAGAGATAGAAGAGGAAACTGTGAAGATGAGGATATTTGCCCAAAGTTTAGGAGGAGATGTAAAGAAATGGTTTAAAAACTTACCTCTGAATATCATAAATGATCTTCCTGCCTTGCATCAAACATTCATCAACAAATGGGAACTCAAAAGGAACCCTCTCCAAATACTAGCAGAATATAGCAGCCTCAAGAGAAATCAAGGAGAGAGTGTTCATGACTACTCCACTAGGTTCAATAGCGTTTACAATGCTCTTCCACCTCACATGAAACCTCCTCAAGGCATGGCCTTAGTAAGGTATCCCGAAGGCCTTGATGCTAACATGATGTATCAGTTAAGGGAGAGAGACTACTTAACCTTAGAAGACATACAGAAAGGAGCTGTGAGCGTAGAAGAAAACATAATTGAGAAAAGAAATAGGTTGAGGTTAGAGAGGAGGGTAACTTATAAAGATGACCTTCTACCCTCAACGTTAACTTCTGACACAAAAATTGACAACCTGGTGAAGGTGATGGAGAGGATGCTTGAAAATATCAACTTAAATGATAGAGTGCCACCAAGAGAACCTCAAAATAGCCAAAACAGAAATAGAAATCAGAATTATAGAAGAGAAAACAATCAAGATAACCAAAAATAAAGTGACCAATAGATTAGACCTCCCTTCCAACAAAACTATGTAGATCAATATGAGGAAGATAGGGAGTTGGAAAGGTTGGGAGAATCTCATGTAAACTTGATTGGATGAGACAGTAGGGATGATGTCTTCCTCACTAAGGAAGAACAAAGTTTCTTTTCTGATTACAGTACCAACACCTATGAAGATTCTGATGACTATAGATTGGGGTTTGAAAATGCAATAATGGAGGTGCACAAACAATATGATCTTAGGAGCAAGGGGAACATAGATAATTCAAAGGAAAAAAACACTAATTCTGCTGTCAGGAAAAACACAGAAACTCAGCCCAAAAAGACAGCATAAAAAACCAACATTGTGACCAAGAAACCAGACATAAACAAAGACAAAAGTGCCCAGCCAAATGTTGAACAGAGTACCCCTAGCAGTTCAGCTAGTGCTCCTAATAAAACTATCCCAATTACCAGTCCAAACAAGGTTCAACAACTCAAAAGTGCTAAAAAGAATTCAATTGAAAAGCCAGATGTAAATATGAACAAGTCAATTGTTCCTTTCAGCCTTGAGGGAGAGATCACCAAGATAAAAATTACCATTCCCCTAGCTGAACTAGTAACCCAAGAGGTGTAAAAAAAACAAGTTTTGAAAGCTTTGAACTTAGGAAGTGATACTGACACCTTAAACTTGACAGATGACAAACCTGAGTTGTTGTTTGGTCCAGAAGTTGAAGGAAAATACCAAGAAGGGGTTGTCCCTCCCTTCTATGTTAGCTTGAACATACATGAGAAAATTTTACACAATGCCATGTTAGACTCAGAAGCTTCACACAATCTAATGCCCAAGGTAGTGATGGAAATCTTAGGCTTATAAATTACTAAACCATACAAAAACTTGTATTCCTTTGACTCAAGCAGAGTCAAATGTTTGGGTTTAATCAAAGATTTGTGTGTTAATTTAGCCTAAATTCCCGCTAAGAGTCTAGTGATGGACATAGTGGTAGCTGACATTCCCCCTAAGTATGACATGCTCTTTTCAAGATCTTGGGGAGCCAAACTTCAAGGAAGCCTTCAAATGGACATGTCCTATGCCACCATTCCCGTTTTTAACCAAAACAGAAGATTATACAGGGAATCTCATATGAAGTACATGGTGAGCAACATAGACAAACCAAACAATTCCCCAATCTATTCTATTTCATCAAGTTTAAATTCCTTTATCTTATGTAATGAAGATGAAATCACTCAACAAGATAAGGAAAACATGAACCCAATCAGTTCACCAGAATAATCAAATCTTCCCTTGAATCAAATTCGAAACATCAGCAATCAACAACAACAAGAAAATGGAAATGAGGCAAACATACTGTGGACTATAAAATTTGATGGATCTTGTAATAAAACAAGTGCAGGGGCAGGTGTTTGGATTCAAAATAAGAATCAGAGTTTTTCATATATATTAGATTTCCCATGCACTAACAATATTGCTGAGTATGAAGCACTTCTCCTAGGCTTACAATTTCTTAAACAGTTAGAATCCCAGAGGATATCAATATTAGGAGATTCTGAACTTATCATAAGACAAATCAAAGGAGAATACTCAGCTAGAAATCCAAGGCTTAGGGAATATCGGAACGCTTCCCTTGATCTATTGAAAACCTTTGAAAATTATGAAGTTATTTTTATTCCAAGAGCACTAAATCATCTAGCAAATGAACTCGCCTTCAATGCCATCAACTGCCAAATACCTGAGATTAATGAACAGCTTAGCGTAAAGGTAAAACATAGGCCTGCTGTGCCTAATAACGAAGACCACTAGAAAGTGTTTGATTCTGACAAACACATAGATGATTTCTTGAAATCAGAAAATGATTTCAACATACCAATATCCGAAACCAGCCATAAAGAAAATTGTTTGTATATTGAACAAATCCCAGAAGTTGAAATGACATATACTGCTGATATAAATCATTATGAGAATCCTTTTGAAGTAGAGATAACTAACAACGCAGACCAAGAAGACTTGGAATTTTTACAATGAAAAAATGATAAAATTCCAAGAGGTCTCGCACATTTAGAACACCTTTTTTATTTTAACGATGTAGCCAAAGAACCAAGAATGGAGCCTGTGGAAACAAATGTAGAAGAGCATAACATAGGTAGTCTATCAGAACCTAAGATGATCAAACTGTCTAGCACTCTTCCAGCTCACATAAAATTGCAATACATAGAACTGTTCAAATAATTTAGAGATGTTTTTGCTTGGGGTTACAAAGACCTGAAATCTTATGATACCAACATCATTCAGCACAAAATCCCTCTCAAAGAAAATCAAAATCCTTTTAAACAAAAACTAAGGAGAATAAACCCTATTTTATTACCTTTAGTTAAGGTGGAGATTGAAAAGATGCACGTTGTTGGGATCATTATACCAATTAGATATCCAGAGTGGGTATCAAACTTAGTTTCTGTTAGAAAGAAAACAGGGGAAATCAGGCTCTGTATTGACTTCAAAAATTTAAACAGAGCCTCTTTAAAAGACAACTACCCCTTACCCAAGATGGACCATATACTTCAAAGGGTAGTTGGGTCAAAAAGGATATCCCTCTTAGATGGGTTCTCGGGTTACAACTAGGTGTTAGTGCTCCCAAGTGATCAAATCAAACCTGCTTTTACCACACCTTGGGGCACCTTTATGTATGCCAAAATGCCTTTCGGATTAATGAATGCAGGGGCCACCTTCCAAAGGGCCATGGACATAGCCTTTTCTGAAGATATTGGATATTTCATAATCATTTACCTTGATGACATAACTGTTTTCTCAAAAACTGATGAGGAACATTTGATTCACCTGAGAAATTTTTTTGAGAAGTGTAGGAAATTTGGCTTATCATTGAATCCCAAGAAAACACTCTTTGGTCTCCAAGAAGGTAAAATTCTTGGCCAAATAATTTCGGAAGAGGGAATCAAAATAGACCCTACAAGGACAGATGGCATATTACAAATCACTCATCCAAGAAGCCTCAAAGAGTTGCAATCTTTCATCGGAAAGATTAATTTTCTGAGGAGGTTTATCCCTAATCTTGCTGAGCTATTAAAAGATATTACAAATATGCTTAAGAAAGATGTCGGTGTAAAATGGACTTTACCAGCTAAAAATCATTCGAACTGGTCAAACAAGCTCTTACTCAAACACCAGTCCTGATTAGTCCAGATTTCACCAAAGACTTTTATATATTTTCTTTTGCATCTGAGCATATAATAGTTGCAGTTTTACTTCAAAAGAATCACTTGGGGCAAGAAAAACCAATATATTTCTTTAGTATGGCCTTAAGAGATGCTCCTCTCAAATATAACATCATGGAGAAGCAAGCCTTAGCATTAGTGAAAGCATTAAAAGACTTTAGGGTCTATATTTTACACTCTCACATAATTGCTTTTGTTCCACATACTGTTGTCAAGGACATTCTAAGTCAAGACCCTGATGGTAAAAGGGGAAAATGGATTGCAACTACTCTTGAGTATGACTTAGAAATCAGGCCCACCAAACTAGTTAAAGGGAAAGGATTAGCAAAACTTATGGCTGAGTCTAATTTCCAAGCACTAGACATGAATATGGTAGATGTGTTGGAAGAAATAGAAGAATATACTGCTCCTTTTGTTGAAGAGACATTTATGAATTCTCCTTGGTATGCTGACATTATTTATGTGCTTTTTTATTTGAATGCCCCTCCTTCTTTTTCCAAGACTAAAGCTAGATTTTTGAAACAAAAGGCTTTGAATTTTTGCATCTTAGATGGGGTATTATATTGGAAAAATGTTGTTGGAATTTTGCTTAAATTTTTACTTGAAGATGATGTAGGGAAAATCATGCACGAGTTGCATGACGGAGAATGTGGAGGACACCTCTACTAGAAGGCCACAACAAACAAAATTCTTAGATTTGGTTACTATTGGCCTACCCTTTTCCCAGACACTCAAAATTTGGTCATGTCTTGCCATAAGTGTCAAATTTTTGATGGCAAAAGAAAACTTCTTCCCTTACCCTTACATCCTATCAGAGTTGAGGCACCTTTTCAACAATGGGGTTTAGACTTCATTGGGGAAATTCATCCATCCTCCTCAGCTCAACATAAGTGGATCCTCACAGCCACTGACTTCTTTACCAAGTGGATAGAAGCTATACCTTCTAGGAGTGCTAATGACTATGTCATTATCAAGTTACTTGAGGCCAATATCCTATCCAGATTTGGTTGTCCCAGAAAAATCATAACAGACGATGCTGCTGCTTTTAAATCTAAGAAGATGGTTGATTTCTGTTACAAATACCACATAACCTTGGGCCATTCCACTGCTTACTATACCCAAGGAAATGGATTAGCTGAATCTTCAAATAAGAGTCTCATCAATATCATCAATTTTTTTTTTGAACAGAATAAAAAATCATGGCACAGTAAGCTGGTTCATGCCTTATGGACTGATAGATCAACTACAAAGAAATCAATAAATATGTTCCCCTATCAGCTGGTTTATGGCATGGATGCAGTCTTTCCCACTTCATTGGGAGTGCCAGTCATGAAGCTCCTTCAAGAAGTGCAGGTTGAAGAGAATGATATGAATAGGAGAATCAATCAAACCATCCATTTACAACAGACCAGAGAATAATTCTATGAAAGAACACAGTTGGTCTAATAAAATACGAATAAGCTATTTGATAAGAGAACTAAGGTAGAAAATTTCCAAGTTGGAAATGTTGTCCTTAAGTGGGATTCAAGGAGAGAAGAGAAGGGAAAACATGGCAAGTTTGAGAACTTGTGGAAAGGTCCCTATATTGTTCATGCTGAAAGGGGTCACAATGCATTTTTCTTAAAAGAATTGAATGGAGAAGACCTGTATGGAGGTCCTGTCAATGGCAGAATACTAAAGCATTACTTCTGCTTGGAATCATGAGTTTCAAAGAATTTTATTTTTTCATTGTAAATATCATAGTCTGAACATTGCATTCAAGGTTATAAAAATAAAAATACAAAAACAAAGAAAGAAATAAAAGAGGGCAGATTGTGAAAACAAGAAAGGTATAGCCCCATACCAAAAAAGAGAAACAAATCTGAAAGTGTGCAAGCTCAAATGCCACTCCTAAAGAACACACTTCTAGTTAGTCAAACAGCTTAATATTGACTGATTAGATTTAAATTTTCTGCTGATAGGATAGTGAATTCGATTTTCCAAATTGTTTAATCTTGGTTTATCAGTAGATAGTTTTGGATAGAAATTAAAGGTTCAAACATGCTCAAAATATGAACCTAAGTTTCTAAAGAAAGTGACTCAAATCTGTTTCAAATTCCGAGTCAAGAAAGATGTAAAGATGGTTCCCATTAGCTCAAAATCTGAACCAAAGGACAAGCAAAGACAACTCAAACAAAGATCAAAACAGAGCTGTAAAAAAGAGGAAGGAAATGCTTTAAAATTTCAAATCTCAAGCCTTCCATTTTTGTTTTAAATTTTCTGCAAAACAAATGTCTATGTGCAGCTTGTTTTTATGCCATAGACCAGCATCAAGTTAGATTGTTCAATCCTAACTTGAATTCTTTTAAATTTCTGTTGTAGAAATTAGTGAATAAAATCTATTGGACAGTTTAATCCCAACAGATAGTAGATTAGGTAGAGAATCATATGGGCTCAATTGTTTAATCTGAGTCCATGGAGAAATAAGGAGTAGAAATAGATTAGATTTCCTGCTTTCAAAAGAATAAAATGTTATAAAAGAGTTTTCCAATCCAAGTGCACTCTAATGAAGAAAAAATGTTAGATATGTAGGATTGGGTAGGTAGAAAAATTGTATTGATGAAGTTCCATTTTTAATCCATGAATGCTAATATGTTTTCAGAGCAAAAGAATATCATCCACAGAAAGAAAGGTAGCCCAAGGGATGAGGCAACTGATCAGCCTCCCAGAGAAAGCAAGTTTGAAAATCTTGATGCCTTCAAGAAGGCACCATCCCCAAGTGGAGCCTTTGTTAGCCACCTTTGAAATTTTTTGTACCAAAAGGTGGCTAAATAATTTTTGAGCCTTCAAGAAACAAATTTTATTGCAAAATGTGTTGGCTTTTGAAGACTCTTGAAGGCCTCATGCCTCTGTCCAAATCTTTACTGCTATGCTTATTTCACACTCAGAAATTCTGTTGTTTTCAAAGCCAAATACTGCTGCAAACACCATTTTCCCCCTCTGCCCTCTTCCAAAACTAACCTCATTTTTATTCCTCCATTTCCCATGAAAATCCCTCATTTTCATGTTTCTCCCCTTTTCTCCTTCATAAAAACCCCTTTGATAAGGTTTAAAGACTCCTTCTTT
Source organism: Pinus albicaulis (assembly GCA_034641835.2). Classification (NCBI taxonomy): domain Eukaryota; kingdom Viridiplantae; phylum Streptophyta; class Pinopsida; order Pinales; family Pinaceae; genus Pinus; species Pinus albicaulis. Next base: position 26,023,233 of record CM076582.1, on the reverse strand, counting down.
GCCTTATCGAAACCCTCAAAACCTTTGAAAAACATTGAAAAATTCACAAAAAAATACATATTTTTGTTCAAAGCCCCCTTGGGCTAAATCCAAAACCCCTCCCCTCCATATGCCTTGATGCTAGAACCGAGCACCAGCCTTCCAAGCGCTTATCACATCGCCCGATCGCGATTAGCCCTTCCTCCATAAACCCCGGTCGTATGATTTTCCATATAACCCATGGCCCCACAGTCGGGCGCCTATCCGCTTCGAATATATATTTCCGCCTAAAGTATAAACCTTTGTTTATATTAAATTTTGGGTTTTAATGTTTTTTGGCCTCATGTTAAAAGAAAATAGGGCGGAATTCATCACACTTCTTTTGAGAGCGGGGCGGTTTTTTCTATTTCGCAGCGATTCCATCCACCGCCCGACGCGTGGCCTTGAACACTATTCAAAATACCGCCCTCATCGCGCGTTAAAGTTCGGACATGGGCGCGGTGCGATATTGACATACACCGTCCGATCTAAGGTCGCTCATCGGACGGTGATCGCTCTCCGAAGATGCCCGTGCAATAACCAGGGTACGACACAGTATTAAAAGGATCTCTGCCTTCGATCTAATCTGCAGATCGACATCCCACACTTCATCCCTCTGATTCCTTGTCCAGTCAACATTTTCGGACCCGGGGTTTTATTTCACCCCGTTTTTATTGAAAATATGAAGTCTGGGCGCGTTTTATAAGGTTTATTGGCGTCTGTCCTCTGTTGTTGATTGCATGGGCCGATCTCATCCGACGGCCCACGTTTATCCCGATCCCCAAACCAAGTTTTGTGAACATTTTTGTCCAAAACAAAGGTTTTTAACCATTTCTCTGTTTCACTTTGACTTTCGCCTCCGCTCCTGACCGTCGATCTCTGCGCGATCGACGACTCTGATTTAATTCCTCCTCCGCTTTCCTTTTGATCTCTCCGACTAAATCCCGACCGTTGGATGATGCCATCCAATGACCACGCTCTCCCCACATGTCCTTCCAAATCAGTAAACCTATGCATGCATGATTTTATAACATTTTTTGTATTTTGCAGGGTTCCAATGGTTTCTCTGCTATGTCTGAAGGAAATTCAGAGGCAGAGGGTGATGATCCTCCTGGCTTCGTTTCATCAAAAGGAGTCATTCGCGGGTTTCAAATCCACGTTTCATCAATGGTTCATAAGGCATTGATGCCATTCGATACCTGTGCAGCCCTGCACACCCACGAACACAACAAGTCAATCACAAATCAAAGAGTATCAGGGTCGAAGACAAAATGCACCAGCATGGAAGATTTAAGACGGTTTTATAAGGATTACGGCAAAAAATTGATTATCAAAAGCCTAATCTTCCCAATTAAGACACAGTTAAACAGAAATCAAAGAGTTTTATCAGACATGAAAGCCTCCACCGCCACATCTGAGGCAAATTGATTCCTCCCACCTACCACAGTGCCACCTGTGCCTCAATGCATTCAAATAGAGGCCGAAGTTATTGATCAAGATCAGATATTTGCCTAAAGCACAGTCGAATAGTTATTTCTGCCAAGGAACTTAATGTAAAAAATATCAATAGAGTAACTATTACACAACACAGAGCGTCAAAAGTCAAAAAGAGCTCCCACCGAGCTTAAATCTTAATGTAAGTTATTTAATACGGAGGACACCTATGTAAGATTCATCATTGAGCCCCCCCAAAGGACAAGAAGCCATTAAGACTGTATTAATTATCTTTGGATATCTTTATCAGATCTCATGTCCTCATTCTTCTATAAATACTTTTGTAGAATATGAGAAGTTGGTTGGTTGATCACTAGTTGTAATACTGAAACTCTCTGAAATAATACATAGTCTGTTGAAGTTGAAGAACAAATTGAAGTTTTGGAAGCCTTAATGATGTTGTTGCATGTTTGTTCCTGAGAAGGCTCTATCATTGGATCCATGAGCTTGGCTGTTGGTGAAGTATTCTGAACTGTTTAATGTTTTCTCCTGTTTTCATTCTGTTCCATAATTTCTTAATACAGTAGGTTGAAAGTTTTAGGCTAAGAAATGACTCCTGGAAGCACCTTAGACCTGTTCATCCTTCACTGTTTCATGTTTTCTTCTGCTGAGGTATTTTAGAGTCTTTAATCTCTCTCTTTAATCCTCATGCTTGTTTATTTCCTTAATAGTTTGAACAGTTGGTTTCAGCATGACTTATGGTTCTCCATGCTTGTCTGTTGCCACTTAAAGGCTGTTATTGAAGTCTCCCTTTGAAGTATCTCTGTTTATAGTGAGCCAAGGAGGCCTGTTCTGATCTTGCCCTTTGTCCTTGCTTAAACAGTTGTCTTAAAGGTATTTTATAGTTGTGATCGTAGATGTGTTAGGTGTTCCCTCTTCTATGACTACAATTATCAATGAATCTTTTATGTTTTCTAAGTCATTTAAAATAAAATCTTTGAGGAAATAGGGTGTTCCCCGAATATTAGATTTCATTTTGAATGTTGTCTTAAAGTCATTATTTTCTTAAAGAATATCTGTAGAATTTATGGTTAGCCCTGTCTATAAAATATTTTTTTATTGTTCAAGTTATGTTTTCAAGTTCCCTTCGTTGAGAATCAAATTTCTCTTTCCAAATCATTGATGTCCATCTCATTCCAAAACCAAAGGATCCTACGGCCAAGTTAGATTTTCCCTCTGATATCCCATATCCATTGATGAGTATGTTATGATCTCTTCTTGACTCCATTGCCCAATGAACCAGATGTTTCTCCATCCTATATATCTTTCCTAGATCTTTCATGTTCTGCTATATCAATTCAACCAAACAAATAAACAAACACCTACACTTAATAACTAGTCTAAAACCAATACTCAAAGCACACAAGATAAACCTTTGCAAACAAACATTTGAGAGATCACTCTCTAAGAACAGGAGGACTAGATCCTGGAACTCTAAAGATTGGTTCTGATGTTGCCTTGTATTTTGATTTGCCAAACTATCAAAACATGGGACACCAACAGGAGAAAATTTATTTTATTACAGGACTATCGAGGAGAGGGGTGGATTTCCCCTCATTCCCAGACATGCCACCTGGTTGTGTAGCAGGGAGTCAGCTAGTTTACTCCCAGAGATACATTGGAGCACATGTACTGTCTCCTTCAAAGTTTCAGGTACCTGGAGGTCAGTTACGTATAGGTGCTTTTGGTAGACAAGACGTGCAGTGCCTCTCTATTATCGCTTCGATCATTTTGCACAACACCAGTGATGGGAAACACATTAGTTGCTCACTTTTATATTACGTTGATTCTTTAGTACAATAGCCATGACTTGTTAGGTGGTCTGCCATTTTTTTGCAACAGTTTTGTACGGCCTTAAATAGATGTCGTGCTCATGCACAAGGGAGGGTCAACTTCCCTTTTACTTCAGAGCTGTTTTGTTTATTTTTTGAGAGGTTTCCAGAGATGAGACCCAATTTTGTTCGACAACCTTGTAAGCCGATGTTGGAGGCACGGATGAACATGTGGGGGCAAATGATGCCCAAGAAGGGAGACACTATGTTTCCAGCGAGGATATCACATGATTCGCTAGACTTACTAGCCAGCATTGCCGGGCTGCATCCCTTCATTATGGTCCCATGTCCTTATGCTGGAATAGATTGGCGAGGGTGTCCCAACATCCTCTTCACTCCTAATGAGCCGCCAGATGATAGAGGTAATATTACTGTTTTATTTATATTTATTCTAACATGTTCTTTAACTTGTTTTTATTAAATTGTGTTATGAAATTGTCTAATTACTGTTGTGTACTTGTATATATTTTGCAGACATTGGGTCTTTTGATGGCGATGAGATGTCGGATCCACCACATGATCCAGGTGTCGATCCTAATGATTACGATAAGGAGATGGCTGATGCGCCAGATCAGGATGAGGCCAGTGGAACAGCAGAGAGACGTGTTGATCCTCATGCACCTCATGGTGCACCGGTACTGCCTTTTGCTAGGCGTGGTCGACCAAAGACTAGATACCGGATGGAGTTGGGCAGCCAACTCTGTGGATTGATTTCAGATGCGAGCATCAGGCCTGCTCATTACAGAGAGATACAGGGCGATGATAGATTGATACAGATGTGGAGAGACATGCCGCGTGACATGTACGGCCAGATGTGGCATGTCGTAGGAGCTATGATAGTTGGATTGAGGAGGATTGTCTATAGCTATAGGCATAGTCGAGCTGCAGCACGTGATGATGGAAAGTATGCTAGCATCCACTTAGATGCATCTAGTGATCATTCACCTCGCGGCGCACCTGATGAACAACATGAGGCTCCACTACCAACGTCTGACACTAGTTATCTTGGAGATGAGGCTGGACCATCACCCACGTCTAGTTAGCAGCCTGCAGCATCCACCATGAGTACTAGTCACGATCATCATGAGCAAGCTGGACCATCAACCGCCGAAGCTGCAATACTATTGACTGAGAAGGCCGCTTCCACTACGATTGCGCCTCATATTGATCATGTTGTACTACCACCAGTGGATGCATCCATTAGTACTAGTGATCATCATGATCATGAGTAGGCTAGTCGACCATCGACTGTCGAGGCTGCACCCAGCTTTACTGAGCAGGCCGCATCCACTTCTACTAGTGTTATTGATCATGTTGTTATACTACCACCAACGCCTGATCCATGACATGATTTATATTACAGTTGTATATTTTTAACATTATTCAGTTGTATATATATATATATATATATATATATATATATATATATATATATATATATATATATATATATATATATATATATATATATATATATATATATATATATATATATATATATATATGGTCCATGTATTTTATGTTCATGTTGTAGTTGTACTTAATTTTCATGTTGATGATCATCATGATGTGGCGCATATTGTTAGTCATGTTAGATATGTTCATTTAATGTTTAGCTTGCAGATAGATGTGTATATGTGATAGGCGCATGAATTATTTGACATTATATTGAGATGTATATTTGATGTTTGTGTTGTGATAATGTTAATATATAATGTTAATTTGATGTTAATTGAATGTGTTTATTAGTCGAATATGATGTTTGTACGATGGTTATCATGCTCGTGATGATGTTTATTAATTAATTTAATATTATTAAATGACCATGATATTTATTAAATATTATTCCGTGAATGTAATTGTAATTTAAAATTTTAATTCTATGTAAAATTGTAAAATTGTATTTGTATTTGTACTAATTGTAATTTTAAGTGTAATTGTATGTAAAATATTTATTAATGTAAAATTTTAATCGTAATTGTAATATTTAATTTATTTTGAAATTATTGTAATTGTATATATGAAAAATTTTAAAATTGTAATTGTAATTGTAATTGTATGTAAAATATTTGTAAAATTGTAATTGTAATTGTAAATGTAATTCTATGTAAAATTGTAAATGTAATTGTATTTGTAACTGTAATTTTAAGTGAATTGTCTGTAAAATATTTGTAAAATTGTAATCATAATTGTAAATATAATTATACGTAAAATTGTAAATGTAATTGTATGTAACATTAAAATTGTAATTGTAATTCTAATCGTAATTCATGTATGTGAAATTAATGTAAAATTGTAATTGTAATTTTAAGTAATGTAATTGTATGTAAAATTTTAATTTGTAAAATTTTAATTCTATTAATGTGAAAATTTTAATTGTATTAATGTGAAATTATTTTATTAAAATATTTAAATTTGTAAATTTGAAAATAATTGTAAAATAAAAAATCTAGAATAATACGAATTTTTGTAACATAAAGTTTAGAAATAATGAAAATAAATTCATGTACTTTATAATTATCATTATTTTATTATGATCTTACATACAACGAAAAAAAAAAACTTTCAAAATTATGGTGCGCTTATCATCCTAATAGGCCCCGGTGCGTCCTATTAATACAACGCACCGGTGCGTCACATTTCCGCGCACCGAAAACGAATAAACGCAAATAAAAAAATGTAACTCTATTTTATTTAAGTTAAAAAAAAGCGGCAATTTGAAAAATGGGCGGCAAAATATTTTTGAAAATCTAATTTGATAAAATAATTCTTTAAATACTAAACACTTTTCATTATTTCACTATTTTTGCTAAAACTTTTCAGTCACATTTTTTGTAGGAGAGCACGAGGGCACTGTGGATGGAAAAATATGTTCGAACAAAAGTATTCAGACAATAAAAAACAAAAAATCTGGTGATTCAAACCCTTTATCATATAATTTCAAACCATTTCGTGATTAAATTCAATTCTTTTTTTTATTTTTTTTCTGTAGTTTTTTATTTTTTCCTGCAGTTTTATCCATTTTTACCGTGAACGCTTCATTTTTTTGTTTTTGCCCTTTCTTCTCCCTATTTTTGTGATTTTAGAATTAGGGTTTTTCATTTTAGATTGATGTTCAACCCATGGGATGACTTGCATAGTCGAATCCCAATCCATTCGGCTATTGCGTGAATTTTTGAAAAAATGGATTTTTCTTTATTGATGTGCCCTGCATATGCCACCGCATCGGAGCTCTATATTATTACAGTGCACTGGAAAGTTCTGTGTCATAAAAAAATGAAAACATTTTTTTAAATCCCTGCACCAAATCTGAAATAGGGCACCGGTGCTCTGTTTAACTAGGAAAGCATCGTATGGTGTATTACATTGTTTTGACGGTGCGTTTATAATACTCCATGGACTGTTAGGTCTATTACACTATTTTTGCGGTGCGTTTATAATACTGAACGAACCATATAGTGTATTATATTGTTTTGCGGTGCGTTGTTAATATATTGACGCACCGGCGGCGGTGCAGATTTCATGAAAGGCGCACCAGTGTTTATTTTCTACCTGAAAAATTGAGAATTTATTTATAAATATATTAATGAATGATATGCTACAGGTTTCAGATTGATAAAGAAATGACTGACAAGATATCAAGTAACAAAAATACTGTTAACACATCAAGAAAAGTAAAAAAGGCAAGTTCTTTGTAAATTCTTTATAAAAAAATATTATTTTTGAAATATATGTAACTTTAATTAATATGTATTGTTTACTTTGTATCATGCAGAGCCACAAAATGACGAAGCTCAATATGATTATTTCTAATCTACGACCAAAAGAGTGTAAAATTTTAATGGAAAAATTGCAAAAAGATGAATCAGGTGAATGAAACAATACTATCGATCCAATATGAGTTTCTTTTTTTAATTATCATTAATAATATACTTAAAATTATTGGATAACATGTGCCAAATAGTATACTAACTCACATCTGTTTAATGTTCTATAGGGACCAACAAATCCGAAAAGGATGTTGTTCTAAGAAAAGAAAAAAAACAGAACATGCAAATGAAAATGAATTGCTCCTTGGCTCATCTTCGATGGTGCTGGAAGTTAATGAAAGGGGGAAAAACTTTTACAAAAGTTTAAGGGATCTAGTGGAATGAATACAACAACGTGCTTCAAATGTAATATGTAATCATTGAATTTTTCGATCATTAGATACAATAAATAAAAAATTTAGCATTAAATATTAATTTTCAATAATTTTCTTGCAGAAAAGAAAAGAAGATGGAACCCATTCAGCACATAAAACATGACGACAAGGAAGAAAATGGTTGATCTCTAAGTTTGTGAGTAATTGTCACTTCCTTATAACAACTTAACTAGATTTCATTTTTGTATTTTTTAAGTTGTTTTACAAAAATCATCATTGAATGTCTTCAAACAGGTGCTAACATACAAAGAAGAACCATCAGACGAATTGATTGAAATTGAGTTAAATATGGGTTGTGAGTATATGTTGGCATATCAGAATTTAATTGTGAAATTTGTAAGCATCTATCGATCTTGTTTTAATTAGCTCCTTATATAATTAATAGAACAAAAACATCTTATATTAAATATATGATTTGTTATGGGGTATCAAACTTGTAGGAAAAAAAGTATGGAACCGCGCCAACAGATGAAATTTTGAAAGATGGCATGGTACATGGTTTTGAAAGAATGTGTATAGTTTAAGAGTCAATTGTTGCTATGATACGTCATTTTTCTTTTCGATTTACATTGATGTATATTATTTAATATTGGAATTTTCATTATTCTCACCAATGTATATACACTCATTTTAGTTTATTTTTATGTTTGTAGATGGAAAGTGAAGAAGAAGAAAACAATCAACGCCGTGAACACAACATTCCTGAAAATAATCCAAGTCATGGAAGTAGCTCTAGCAGTGATAACAGTTCAAGCGAAGAATGATGATCACTATGTAATTTGGATATCAAAGCAAGGCGTTTTATTTTTTGAAATATGTCTGTGAAATCAGACATTTTGTTTAATGTAATGGACATAGTGTCCCAATTGAAAGACAAAGGGATATGAATAATTGTCCCATTTTGTATGATTACAAATTGTCTTATTCATATATATATATAATCATAAAATATGTTTTAATTTATTCTATTTCGTTCTCCATTGTCATTCTCAAATGCACTAATAAAAATTTAATTCATATGAATATTGTTATAATATTATATATATGTGTCGACTTTTGATGAATAATGAATTTTAAAAAACCACAATAATTTTGATATGATATAACAAATTAATCCAAACAACACATTCAAATGCATTAATAAAAGTGTAATTAATATGAATATTGTTATAAGATGTGTCGACTTTGGATGAATAATGAATTTAAGGCAATCACAATAATTGGACTGTCAGAGGTGGATGTTTCTAAAAAAACAAAATGAAAATGGGTGCGTTTATGTGTCTATATGCATCGGTGCGTTTATGATTCTATGGGCACCACACTAATACCAATTCCAGTTATAAATATCAGTGTGTTTGTGCGATAATGCGCACTGGGGCGTTTATGTATCTATAAGCACTGGTGCATTTGTAGATGCCATGTGCACGACACGAATACCGATACCAATTATAAATCTTGGTGTCTTTCTATGATACGGAGCACCGGTGCCTCGTAAAGATACAAGCAACGGTGCGCTTATACGACCTATGGGCATTGCTCAAATCCCAAGACCAATTAGAATGATCCCGTGTGTTGTATCACCAACACCAGGCCTGGTGCTATTGTTTTCCTTAACGACCCGGTGCATTCTCCTTAGACCGCCCCGGTGCGATGTCTACTGATACGCACTGGTGCGTTAAAACCTAATAAGAGCACCGATGAAAAAAAATCCGTAATAACCTCTGGCCGCCCTTTTTTTTTTAGTTGTGTTGAATTTCCGTTAAAAGCTCTGCCAAAACCTCCGTTACCAGAAACGGATGTGGTAGCATATGTTTTTTTGACAATTTTGGCCAATTTTATAACACTAAAAACCTCCTTTATAACCTTCACTAGAGGGTCTTTTCTTTGTAGTGATCAGACATAGATAGAATCAAGAGTTCGATTTCTTCACGGAGAGGAAAATCGAAGTGATTCTCATTTTGTAGAGAGGGGAAGGTGAAATCTCCAAGAGGGAGATTTCTGAAGCATAGATAGTACAAGAAGGGAAGTGAGAAAGGAGCTAGAGCTTCAGCGCAAAATTACCCTAGCAGTAGTTACGCTGGGCCAGTGCAGAAAAGTAGAGGGAGTTCTCGTTTTCTGTTGAATGAGCAGCTAAGGGTTCATTCGGTGTTAGGAGGAAATTTTGGGAAGGAAGGAGCACTCGAGACTCATACAGTAGCCGACATAGAAGCAACCGAGACAAGCAGCATAAGGAGTGATGCAGTGATAGCGTGAGTGACACAATCACTGCACAAAGCCTATCAGAGTGGGTGTAGGTCAGTGATAGAACTCAAAAGGTGATGTGAGAATTGTCTCACTCAGCCTTTTCTCATCAGGATTCTTTAGGTGATTGATTGACATTCATAATCACACATTTGTACTCAGAATTTCTACATAATAAAGAAACCCTCAAATCTATTGCACCGGTTTTCCCTAGTTGGGTTTTTTCGGGGACAAATGTCTAAAAATAATGGTGTCTATGTGTGATTACTTGTGCTATTTTTATATGTGATTTTTTAATTGTGAAGTCTGCAGCATATTTTATTTTGTTATTTAACACAAGAGAAATGTTAAATAATTGTGTTTGACAATGCAATAGAATAAATTTAATAAGTAGCTGTAGCTGGGTTCCCCACTATAGAATCCTCACATGGTATCAGAGCTGTCAGATCCAAAGGAAGCAAGGTCAGAAAAAGGGACTACGTAAACCAGAAGCTTCATAAGGAACACAACGTAGGAAGAAGCACAAATAATTATGATAGACTTAGATGTCTTATCCTCTAGGTTAAAAGATGATGATACATGCCTAGCAAGTTTAGTATCTGCCAGAATCTGGTATATTGATAGTGGGGCTTTAGCTCATATGACTGGAGTATGAGAATACTTCTCGAGCTACAGGGAAGAGCAGATGAACTTCCAGATCACTATGGGAAATAACACTCCAGTTGGGAGAGGATCCGTAGTGTTTCAGAAGGAAACCGGGACTAGTTTCAGGATCACGAATGTACTACATGTGCCAGGGCTTGGGAGGAACCTAATATCAGTATCTAAGTTTCAGGAAAAAGGGTATGAAATTCAATTTACCGGGATGAAATTATATGTCAATAATCCCAGTTGGAAGCAAACAAGGTAGATCTGGATCAGAAGCAATAGACTATACCGGTTGCAGATCGAAACCCCTATGGCACTAGTCAGCAGTAATCTTGAAGACAAAAAAGGGTTGAATGAACTTTGGCATAGAATAATGGGGCACCTACATCACGTTGCATTGAAAATGCTCAGAGAAATAGTTGATGGGGCACTTGTTCTCAACATAGAGCATGATTATGTGTGCAGAGGATGTGTACTTTGGAAGTACGCTAAGGCATCTTTTCCCAGAAGTGAAAACAGGGCAGCAAGCGTTTTAGGATTGATACAATCAGATATTTGTAGACCAATATCCAATAACGCTCTCAAAGGTGGCAAATATTTTTTCACATTCATTGATGATCACTCCAGGAAGACCTGGATCTACTTCCTGAAGACAAAAGATGAAGTCTTTGAAAAGTTCAAATAATTCAATGCTCTTGTTGAAAACATGATGGGGAAGAAGATCAATACATTGCATTTAGATAATGGTGGGGAATACATAGATGGGGACTTCGCAGATTTCTGCGCAAAGGAGGGCATCAGGAGAGAGTGGACTGCACCATACAATCTAGAGCAGAATGGTGTGGTAGAATGGAAGAACAAGAAAATTGTAGGAGCAACCAAGGCCATGTTATTTGAACTTGACTTACCCCGATATTTATGGGTTGAAGCCTGAAATACGGCAGTATATATACAGAACATGACACCTCATAGAGCCTTGAGTAAGAAGACTCCTTAGAAAGCTTTCACAGGGAAGAAACCAGAGGCAGGGCATCTTCAGATATTTGGTAGCATGGCTTACTCTCATGTACCCAACGAGAAGAGAAGCAAACTAGACCAAACTGCAGAAAGGGGGTATCTTGTAGGATACGATAACACCTCCTAGGCATATAAGATCTATATTCCTGACAGTAGGAAGGTTGTGATAAGACGCGATGTTAAGTTCATGGAGGATATAGCATTTCAGAAATCGCGTGATATGCCAGCAGAGGATCAAACTGTAGAAGTTCCATTGGTCCAAGAACATTAGGGGCACCAAGAAGAACAGAAGGAAGACATACTGTGGTACCAAGGATAGGTACCAACATTTTCATTGAAGAAGATCAAGAAGATACTCAGTTAGAAGAGCAGATAGATTAGGAGGAAGAGTTGAGAGAGCAACCTTCCAAAGTGGACGGATCAGTAGGGAAGCTCAGTAAATACTGAGGGACGTAGAAAAATTTATTGGTACTCCCGGGGATGGGAAGAGACAGCGTAGATCTCCTGACAGGTATCAGGCCTTAGTGGCTCAAGTAGAGGAACCTCCCAGCTTCCAGAAAGTTGTTCAAAACCAAGTATGGGTAGATGCCATGATAGAAGAGTATGCTTCTATCATGACAAATGATGTTTGGGAAGTCGTACCCAAACCTCAGAGAAGATCAGTTGTTGGATCACGTTGGATCTACAAGATACAATACGTTGTATATGACAGTGTAAAAAAATACAAGGCAAGGTTTGTGACAAAAGGGTATGGTCACAAGGAAGGCATTGATTATGAGGAAACCTTCGCACCATATGCAAGATATACCTCCATCCAGACTGTAGTATCTTTAGCAGTACATATGGGATGGGATATTCATCAAATGGATGTCAGGACAACGTTCTTGAATGGATAAATTGAGGAAGAGGTATATATCGAACATGTTGAGATTCAACAAGATGATGATCCTAGTGAAAATTAAGCGCCTACACTAGGTGGGGCCTGCAGGCTATTTTTATGTGTATGTCTATCTTTAGAATGGTGAGCATATTCTATTTATAGCGGGAGTCTATTTATAGATGGTTGATAAAATTCTATTTACAGTTGAGATTCTATTTTTAGATGCATGGGCAAAGTCTATTTATAGATCGCATGTCTAAAAATAGATCGGATGTCAATTATTATTAGCCCCTAATAATAATTAGACAATAAATAATAATCTATTCTCTTGAAGCACTTGATTTCAGTTAACTAATGTGGCAAACCAGTTGACTGAAGGAATTACGAGTTCTAAGGTTGGTTTTTGGGACATTCAGAGTGGACTTCGTTGTAACTGAGTGATACAAAGTTGTAACAGAGTTGGATGTGTAGTTATGTGAGTTGTTACTTAGTTTAACTCAGTTAAGTGAGTTAAACTCAGTTGTGCTAGTTGAAACTAGTTGTAACTAAATATACACTAGTGAGAGATCAGTGAATTAATTATTTAAACAATTCACAAGCAGTCTCAAGAGTTTCAGTATCGGATCTACAACTGTTTCTTGGTACAGCAGGAAACAAAGATTTGTGGCACTCAGTTCAGTGGAAGCAGATACATGGCAGCAAGTCAAGCTGCATGTGAGGCTATCTGGATGAGGAAGATCCTGGTCGGTTTGTTCGGTTCTCATTTAGATCCTACATTGATTCATTGTGATAATTAGAGTTGCATTAAACTCTCGATTAATCCTGTGTTTCATGATAGGTCTAAGCATATAGATATCTGATATCATCATATCAGAGATTCTGTGCAGTGGAATATCATGTTTCTTCAATACATTCCTATGGAAGATCGGGATGCAGATATTCTGATGAAGGCACTCACCAGGAGAAAATTCAAATACCATAGAGACAGGATCGGGGTGAAGGATAATCCCTTTCTTGTTGAGAGGGAGTGTTGAGATTCAACAAGATGATGATCCTAGTGAAAATTAAGCACCTACACTAGGTGGGGCTCGCAGGCTATTTTTAGGTGTATGCCTATTTTTAGAATGGTAAGCATATTCTATTTATAGCGGGAGTCTATTTATAGATGGTTGAGAAAATTCTATTTATAAATGAGATTCTATTTTTAGATGCATGGGCGAAGTCTATTTATAGATCGCATGTCTAAAAATAGATTGGATGTCAATTATTATTAGCCCTTAATAATAATTAGACAATAAATAATAATCTATTCTCTTGAAGCACTTGATTTTAGTTAACTGCTGTGGCAAACAAGTTGATTGAAGGAATTACAAGCTCTAAGGTTGGTTGGTTAGACATGAAGAGTGGACTTCTTTGTAACCGAGTGATAAAAATTTGTAACAGAGTTGGATGTGTAGTTATGTGAGTTTTTATTTAGTTTAAATCATTTAAGAGAGTTAAACTCAGTTGTGCTAGTTTTAACTAGTTGTAACTAAAGATACACTAGTGAGAGATTAGTGAATTAATTATTTAATTAATTCACAAGTAGTGGTCTCACATGAAACTGAAGGAATACTACTATTAACTACATGCATGTTAGATCTAGTGGAGATCTAGTTGAGAGATAGGTGAAAGGGCTTGTTTGACTATCAGTTGTGACTACAGTGGTGCATTCAATGAAAACACACACACATTGGAGATGCTAATGAGGATTTCGCAGTAAAGGCAAGGAAAGATCAAATTCATTCAGGGATCTTCATCAGCAGGGATTGCGTAGTGGAGGCAGACTATCAGGAGGCAGTAAATTGGTGCATGTTTATGCCAATTTTTGTATGATAGTGTGAGATGATTGTATATTGTACTGAGAGCTCTTGGAGTAGAGCTTTGTATGAGATTGTTTCATGACCTATGATATACATAATATATGATAGTGGGGTTTTTAGCTTTAAGCTTTCCCGGTAAAAACATATGTGTTATGTGTGATTGATTTTTATTCATGTGTTTACAATTGGCGATTAAATTTCCACAAAGATTTAAGTAGAAGGATTCTATATTTAACAGTGCAATATAATTTTTAGATCAAGAGAATACAGAAATACATAATTGTATTAATGATTTTTAGATGGTATCAGAGCACAGAAGATTGCAATATTAAAGCAGTAGATGAGTTTTGTTGGTGGAAACAATTCAAATTTGATGCAAGAATTTCTTGGTGCGAGAGTGGAGTAAACATTGAAATGGATTTCAATGGTTTGCGGTTAGAGTATGCACTCGAGGGTAGCTCGAACTAAATTTCATGGAAGGATAGGATGGAGGCGGTGCTTGAAGATAATGGATTGAAGGAATTCATCGACAGTGATGTTCCTAAGCCCACTTTGACGGATGCTACATTACTTGATGCATGGCAAAAGAAAGTAGCGGAGACGAGAAGGATTATGTTGGAAGGTGTGAGAGACCATATTGTCTCAAGCCTTCATGGGAAAGTCACTCCATTTGCAATGTGGAAGGATTTGACAGATCTTTTCCAAAGCAGCAGTGACCATAGGAACTTGGCGCTGAAGGATAAACTCAGAAAAATCAAAATGGAAAAGGGCGAAAATTTTCCTAAGTATCTCAAAGTTTATCCAATTTCGGGATGAATTGGGGAGTGTGGGAATCACATTTAGTGATGATGATTTGGTGAGCTTAGCTCTCTTGGGACTTCCTAATATTTGGCACAGTTATCAAGACTCTGTCAATGGAAAGGAAAAACTGCTGGATTGGGAACGACTGTGGTCGGATCTAGTGCAGGAGGAGTTCAGGCGGAACACTAGGGATGGATCTTCATCAAAGCATGATGATGAAGAGGATTGTGCTTTGGCTGCCAAAATCAAGGAAAGGGAAAGGGAAGAAATTCCACTCAAAATCTGAGGCTAAAGGAAAGAATCTGGATTTGTCCAACTGTGAAGTGTTTTCACTGTCACGAACATGGCCATATCGCCACTAACTGCCCACAGAAAAGAACAACAACAAGGTTGCTGGAGCTGCAGATGGTGAGGCCCTTGCCTCGAAATTTGAACTTTATTTCTCTTTGATCGCATGCTTGGTTTCAAGCGCAATGGGATCGGTGTAGTATCTTGATAGTGGTGCTTCCTTCCACATGACGGGAGATAAGGAGCTTTTCAATGACTTGGAGAAGAAAGATATCCAGATGCATATAGAGATGGGAGACGATGGAAGATACAGTGCGATCGACATTGGTGCCATTATCTTTAAGAGGGAGTTAGGGAAACCATTTATGTTGAAAGATGTTATTCATGTTCCAGGTCTGAAGAAAAACTTGGTCTCAGTCGCGATGTTGGAGGATAGAGGTTATGACATTGTTTTCAGCAATGGAAAAGTTCCCTGCAACATAAAACAATGAGTCAAACCAAGAGGATAGGGATTCAAGTCAAGAATATCTACAAGCTAGAGGTATATGGTTGTGCTGCAATGGTGAGCAAAGAAGAAGAAGTGGTGAGCCAGGATGAGGACTAATTATGGCACAGGTGATTGGGCCATCTTCACCATGGTGCCCTGAAAATTTTGCAGCATATTTCTACTGGACTTCCCAAGGGTACACTTGCGCAGATAGATCAGTGCAAGGGATGTACTATGGGTAAGTTTGTGAAGACTACCTTTCATGAAAAGGATAACCGTGCTTCGATGATCCTAGAGAGAGTTTACATAGACATGTGTGAGCCATTCTCGGTTGATTCAAAAACAAAACACAGGTATTATGTTATTTTTTTTATGAATATTCTCGTTGATGTTGGATCTTCTTCATGCAGAAGAAAGATCAAACATTCTCAAAGTTCTGTGAGTTTAAAGCATTGGTGGAGAAAGAGTCGGGGAAGCAAGTGAAGGCTTTGCGGAGCGATAATGGTGGTGAATATATCTCGAATTAATTCAAAGAATTCCGTAGCAAAGAAGGAACTCGAAGAGAAATCATAGCGCCTCATAACCCACAACAGAATGCGGTCATGGAGAAGAAGAATAGAACGATCGTGGGTGTTGCACAAGCTATGTTGCATGATCAGGGCCTACCAATTCACTTGTGGGCGAAAGCGTGCAACACTGTGGTTTATGTGCAAAACCATTGTCCTCATAGAGTACTTGGCATGAGTACACCTACAGAAGCTTTTACTGGTAAGAAACCAGATGTTTCTCACTTTAAGATTTTTGGCTCATTTGTTTATGTTCATGTGACCAAGAATGCCAGGAAGAAGCTGGAGCCAGCTGCTGAAGTTGGGATATTTGTGGGGTACATAGAAACACCCCATAATTATCGTGTGTATTTTCCAAACAGTAGAATGAATATGGTGTGGCGGGATATAAAATTCAATGAGGAGAAAGCCATGAAGTTGTCGCTTGAGAGGGAGCTAGACTTGCATGCAGAGGAGGAACTACTTGTTCCCAAAGTTGAGTCTCTAGATGTGGATCAGCCACAGGAGGAGGTTCATAGAGTGGAGGAGTCCACTCACGCAGAGCCAAACATCAAAACTGGCAGAAGGTGTACCACAGAAGCTGAGAAGCTGAAGCTTGATGCAACACAGAATGTGGGAGTTCCTACTTCACAACGCAGACAAAGACAATATCCTGACCGATTCACTGGATACATGGATCTCATGAGAAAATGTATTGTGACTGAGCCATCTTCCTTTTAGGAAGCAGTGCAGGAGCTCACATGGGTAGATGCAATGGTGGAAGAGTATGACTCCATTGTTAGAAACAGTGCTTGGGAAATTGTTCCAAGGCCGGTTGATAAAGCAGTGGTAGGTTCAAGATGAATCTACAAGGTAAAGCAAGCTGCTGATGGGAGTGTTGAGAAATATAAGGAAATATTTGTGGCCCTAGGCTTCTCACAAATCGAGGGGATTGATTATGAAGAAACCTTTGCACATTTCGCACATTATTCTTCCATAAGGACCATCCTTGCTCTCTCAACGCAGATGGGTTGGCACATTCATCAAATGGATGTGAAGACTGTGTTCCTTACTGGGATCATTGAGGAAGGTGTACATTGATCATCCTGAAGGATTTGAGATCTTCAACAGCGAGTTGCATTTGTGCAGACTCAAAATAGCATTATATGGGCTGAAGCAAGCACCTCGTGCTTGGTACACTTAGATCGACAACAATTTCAGTGGACTTGGCTTCACCAAGAGTGAGGCGGATGTAAACCTATACCAGATTATAGTGGAGGGTAAGATTTTAATCATTTTTCTTTATGTTGATGATTTAATACTGACTGGTGATGAGCAGCTGATACAATCATGTAAGGAGGACCTTGCAAATGAGTTCGAGATGAAGGATATGGGCCTCCTTCACTATTTCCTTGGATTGGAAATATGGCAGCGAGAAGGTGAACTGTTTGTGTCTCAAGGCAAGTATGCAAGGGAGATACTCAGTAAGTTTCACATGGAGGGTTGCAAACCCATGGATACACCTCTTCCAGGAAATTGGAGGAAAGAGGATGCTACATCTGGAGAGGTAGTGGATGCTATTGTCTATTGAAAGTTGGTGGGTACGCTCATGTATTTAGTTAATACAAGACTGGACATATGCTACGCGATGAACCAGCTTAGTCAAGCAATGGTTAAGCCTACCAAGCTCTTTTGGAAGGCGGGCAAGCATGTCCTGAGATATCTCAGGGGCACATCTGAGTATGGCTTATGGTACAGACATACGGATGAGGTGAAGTTTCATGGCTTCATGGATGCAGATTGGGCAGGCAGCCCAACAGAAAGAAAGAGCACATCAGGAGGGGTGTTCAGTATTGAATCTATAGTTGTTTCTTGGTACAATAGGAAACAAATATCCATGGCATTCAGTTCAGTAGAAGCGGAATACATGGCAGCAAGTCAAGCTGCATGTGAGCCTATCTGGATGAGGAAGATCCTGGTCGGTTTGTTCAGTTCTCATTTAGATCCTACAATGATTCATTGTGATAATCAGAGTTACATTAAACTATTGATTAATCATGTGTTTCATGATAGATCTAAGCATATAGATATATGATATCATCATATCAGAGATTGTGTGCAGCGGAAGATCATGTTGCTTCAGTACATTCCTACGGAAGATCAGGATGCAAATATCCTGACGAAGGCGCTCACCAGGAGAAAATTCGAATACCATAGAGACAGGATCGGGGTGAAGGATAATCCCTTTCTTGTTGAGAGGGAGTGTTGAGATTCAACAAGATGATGATCCTAGTAAAAATTAAGCACCTACACTAGGTGGGGCTCGTAGGCTACTTTTAGGTGTATGTATATTTTTAGAATGGTGGGAATATTCTATTTATAGCGAGAGTCTATTTATAGATGGTTGAGAAAATTCTATTTATAGATGAGATTCTATTTTTAGATGCATGGGCGAAGTCTATTTATAGATCTCATGTCTAAAAATAGATCGGATGTCAATTATTATTAGCCCTTAATAATAATTAGACAATAAATAATAATCTATTCTCTTAAAGCACTTGATTTCAGTTAACTGATGTGGCAAACCAGTTTACTGAAGGAATTACAAGTTCTAAGGTTGGTTGGTGGGACATGCAGAGTGGACTTCGTTGTAACTGAGTGATACAAAGTTGTAATAGATTTGGATGTGTAGTTATGTGAGTTGTTATTTAGTTTAACTCAGTTGTGCTAGTTGTAACTAGTTGTAACTAAAGATACACTAGTGAGAGATTAGTGAATTAATTATTTAATTAATTCACAAGCAGTGGTCTCACATGCAACTGAAGAAATACTACTGTTAACTACATGCATGTCAGATCCAATGGAGACCTAGTTGAGAGATAGGTGAAAGGGCATGTTTGACTATCAGTTGTGACTATAATGGTGCATTCAATGCAGCTACACACACATTGGATATGCCAATGAGGATTGCGCAGTCAAGGCAAGGCAAGATTGAATTTATTTATGGATATTCATTAGCAGGGATTGCGCAGTGGAGGAAGTCTGTCAGGAGGCAATAAATTGGTGCATGTTTATGCCAATTTTTGTATGATAGTGTGAGACGATTGTATATTATATTGAGAGCTCTTGGAGTAGAGCTTTGTATGAGATTTTTTCATGATCCATGATATACATAATATATGATAGTGGGGTTTTTAGCTTTAAGATTTCCCAGTAAAAATATCTGTGTTATGTGTGATTTATTTTTCTTCATGTGTTTGCAACTGGTGATTAAATTTCTGCAAAGATTTAAGTAGAAGGATTTTGTATTTAACATCGACATATAATTGTTAGATCAAGAGAATCCGGCAATAAATAATTGTATTAATAATTTCTACAGAACAACTAGAGGGTTTTGAGACACATGAAATGGGGTCTCATGTATGCAGATTAAAGAAAGCTCTGTACGGGCTTAAGCAAGCTCCTAGAGCATGGTATGGTCGGATAGATAGCTATTTGCAAAATATGGGATTTTTCAAGAGTGATGCGGATCCCAATATTTCCTATTTGCTAGTAGAGGATGAGCCATTGGTACTTGTGCTATATGTAGATGATCTGTTTCTTACAGGATCATCCAGGCTCATCAAGGATTGCAAATGGAATCTAGAAGTTGAATTCGACATGAAGGATTTGGGGTTGATGCACTAATTCCTAGGACTAGAAGTTTGTCAAAAGGATGGAGATATCTTCATGGGACAAGAGAGGCATGCCTTGGAAATTCTGAAGAGGTGCAGAATGCAAGATTGCATACCCATGGCCACAACCATGACAACTAATTGGAAAAATATAGATGCTTCAGAAGATACAGAGGTAGACCCCACCTTATACATAGAGCTCATCAGGTCACTAATGTATCTGGTGAACACTAGACCAGGCATTTTCTTTGTTGTCAACACTCTTAGTCAGTTCATGGTGGAACCCAAAAGGGTGCATTGGACCACAACAAGGGACGTCCTAAGGTATGTACGGGGAATAGTCAGATTCAGTATTAGATATGGCAAAGAAGCAGATGTTAGACCCAATGGATTCACAGAAGCATATTAGGTAAGGAGCTCAGTGGACAGGAAAATTACCTCTTGGTATTGTTTCAGCGTTGGCTCAGGAATGGTGTCCTGGAACAGCAGGAAATAGAATTAATTAGCATTGAGCACAACAGAAGCAGAGTACATGGCAGCTGGTACAACTACATTTGAAGCAATCTGGCTTCAGAAACTTCTTGTGAGTCTATTCAAGAGCAGGATGGAGCCAACTAGTGTTTATTGTGACAATCAGAGTTGAATCAAAATCTCTGAAAATCCAATATTTCATGATTGGTCCAAACATATTGACATCCGATGTCATTTTATCATAGACTATGTTTAGCTTGGGGCAGTACAACTCTAGTACATTCCTGATGTAGGATGACCCTGCAAACCCAGAATCTCCCCTTCTCTATGCATATACAAATGCATCTCCGAATATTTTCCCAAAGAAAACTTCAATGTCTAGTAATTTCGCGAACTTTCAATTACGGAAGCTAATAAACATATGGTCACAACCCTTAAATGGTTTATGGAAACCATACTTTCAACCAATTCGTTCATTCACACATGTCCCAAACTTCAATACAATCCCACTTTAAAACCTCATACAGAAGCTCATCAAACATATGATTCAAAAATCATAAACTCAACACCAAAAGTTCGGATTCAATTTATTAAATCCCACAAATTTTATACAATCATGGCTCAATCAAAAGTCGAGATAAAACCATGCTTCAAATCCAAACTGCAAGTTACTACCACTGCATATCGACTTTATCATTCCAATATAAATGAGTTTATATGAAAATTCAAGGCTTATCACAACATTGAACTCTCAGCCCACAACTTACCTCCTCCGTGCATTAGCACCAACGCCACACCATATGCATTCAAATCTTCATAAAACCCACATGCCAATATAAAAACCTATTTTGAAAGTTCAACGGAAAATTACCCCAATGCATTTCGATTTTATGCCTCACCATATCAATGGACTCGAACTTATTGGTTTTAATTCCAACGCTCCAATTTATTTTCAACCAGAATTCAAATAAGAACAATCTGGCCAGGCAAATTACTTACCTCTCGAATAACGCAGGACCACAACGTTTGTTCAACAATCTCTGCGTGTTTGTTCTTCAGAGTTTTCCACTGTGTTTCAAGGCTGTGCTTTTCACAACACCTCAATAATACATTCATATAAAAAACCCATTTAACATTAAAATCGAATTCATTATTCCGGAAAACATAACCACGCAACTTTCAGATGATTTACAATGCAATTTCCGTTCTTTTCTTACCCATTATGCGTTTAACACTTCATGCTACTGGAATGCTACAATCTGGCATTCTTACCCAGCGTTTGATTTTAACTTATTTTTGTGGTCTCCTTCAGGCGTAAAGCAGAAAGAACATCGAATTTTCAACACTGTTCAACCTTTAACACATTCCACCGTCATTCTGCCATTGTTCGACTCCTAGCTCTGCATTTAATTTAATAATGCGGTTTTTTTAATAGATTTCATCAGCAACCTGTACCTCTATTCCAAATCCCAACACAATCAACCTGTAGCATATAATTGACAATACAATTTAAACAGATTTTAATTCAAAACTCAACTCATGCATCGATTTATCTATCAATTCTCATGTGAACAGCGTTCCCTTAACTATGCATTCACCAGCGTTCCATTTACATTAATGTGAACAGCTTTCAAACCAAGCATTCACCACTATATGCGTTCCACCATGAAATCGACTTCCAAAGCCGACATGTCAATCCAACTTGATTAATATTCGATCCAGATCTCCTCTAGGATGATCGATCTGCGTCCTCTTCACAATTGCAGATTTAATTCAAATTCAATGCATAAATTGACATTAACTGAAAATCAATTTCTTTGCCTTATACGCTTATTCCACAGACATTCAAACAGAATTCAATTCAGTTTTATCATATGTTTAATTCCCATCAAACCTCATCGATTCTCTGCTTTGGGCTTCAACAAAAATTAGTTATCGATTTCTAAAAATCGAATACCAACAAGTCTGTATACAAATTCACCATTCTAATCCTTAACATAGAAATTGAACCATACACGAATTGACCAATTTAGGTGCATAATTCAAACCAACGCTTTCATAAAAAATGAACTAACTTGCAGTAATATTTCTTCCTGGCCTGATTTTCATTCATTTGCCCTCTTACAAATGTCCGAAGGCTTACAACCTCTTTCTCTATTCCACACTCTAATCTCACCTCTCCTCTTTGCCTTTGAGGCATATCAATTTATAAAAATTTAAAATGATCTAATTTGAGTTTAATCCCTTTAATATCTCAACAAATCCCCAAATATCTCAACACCCCTAAAGTCTAGATCTTTATCCCTAAAACATTTACAAATTCTCAAATATAATTAATTAAAATATAATTTAATCACTCAAAAACAATATTAATATTTACATGAAATTAATAATTTCTCAAAAACATGAGACCCCTAGTTTAAATAAAAATACAAGGTATTTTCCCGAGCTAATGCTCTTGCATCAGACTCCCAAGGTTGAAAATGATCATGATCTCCAGATCATGCGTTTTAAGTCCTTGTTCTCTTGGATCCCACACTTTGTTTTGCAAGTTATCATCGACATCTTTTGTTTGTTGCTTTTCTCCAGGTCTCCATATCTTATGTTGTCTTTCTCCACTCACTACACTTTCACAATCTGTCTTCGTATTCATTTTGTTGCTGCTTCTCTTCCTTGCTGATGTCTTCCTCTGAGACACTTTCAACATAATTCTTTTGATTAATTCAATTTCTCGGTCCAATAAATATTCAGACTGTTGATTTCTTGCTGCCTACTGAGCTAAGACGGCTTGCTCAGTTCTTACTAGTTCAATTTTTACTATCACTTGCTGACTTCTTGCTGCCACCCAATCATCCATACCCTCTTGTCTTCTACAACTGAAAACTTCTTCTCTGCCTTCTTCTATCAGCAACTTACTGGACTGGTACATTGTACACTCTTTTCTGTTGTCTTCATCTCTTTGCCTCTGTAATTCCCAATTTTGAAATTGAGATTCCTCCTGCACTGAATTTTGACTATTCATCATCATTTCCAGCAACATAACTTCCTCATCCCATGGATTTGAAATTTCCATAGAATTCTCGTCTTTCTCCTTCATTTGACTGCTAAACTGAGTCAAATGTTCTTCAGCCTCTGCAACAATACCTGCATTCACAAAACACTCGTTAAAAAATAAATCATAAGGCATCGGTGCCTTGTCCTCCTCTGCGAGAATTTCAGTATGTTGTTCTGAATTTTCCATTTCAATCAGCACATCAGTATGCTGATTCTCTCTGCCCAAAGAATTCTATGAAGAATCCTCAAGACTGTCAACTAGTCTCTCTCTCATACCATCTGTTTCCATGATGTCTTTCTGCTTTCGTTCACTGTACTGAACTCTTTCTTCTGCTGCAATCTCCCTGTCATACTCTGAATTCTCCAACAAGTATTCCAACAATGCAATTTCTCTGTGGCATTGCTGAAGCATATCACCATCACTTACAATCCTTGCATTCATACACAACTTGTCAGTTTGAAAACTACAAATTTCAACAGTCTCAACTGTTGGTTCATATACCAGCTCTTCAAGCTCATCCTCTTCTTCATTCACATGAACTTCCTCTTGTACTGTAACAACAAAATCATCACTACTTTATTCTTCAGAGTACTTATCTCCTTAAAGACTCTTTTCCACATTTGCGACAGCTTCACAAGATTGCACATCCTCTTCAGTAAAACCTTTAATCACATCACATTTGTCAGCTACAAAAATAAAAGAGTTCACATTATCCAGCTGATCTGGATCTGCCCAGTAACTCAAGAAATCATCAATGATCTCCTCCTCTGTTTCATCAATGGAAACCTCCACTTTCAACTCAGATGCTCTCAGTTCTTCACGTCTCAACTGTATACTCATCATCTGCTCGAGCTCCCTCAGCTCTTCCGTTAACTGCATGTTTATCTGTCGATCTCTTTTCTGTTGTAGCCTCTGCCACTTCACTCTCTTCCTCATCAGCCAACCATCTCTCTGGTCTCTCATATTTTCTCGTAACAACTCCATCAATAACTCAAGATGAACTGCTATCTCATCTTTCTCTTTCTCATACTCTTCATCAGTCAACCGTTTCAATATGCCATTTGCCTTGGCATATTTCTCCCTCTTTCTACTGTGGCCTCTTTCTGAACCTCTACTCTCACCTTTATGACTTTCAGTAGTCATCTCCTTCGCCATGATTTTCTCACCCATGAGTTGCACCAAGCCTCTACAACAGTAAACTCTCCTACTGCCCCTTACCTCACCAATCCCTTTCTCCGGATCTGGTCTTTTGGTAATCACCGGTCCTCTACTGGAACCTTTCGAACATTTCTCCACTGCTCCTTCAGGCTTCTCTCATCTTGCAAATTTATTCAACCTCTGTTGAATCTCCAGGTTTTTCCACACTCCCTTAGAATCCATGTCGGATTCTTTCATTACTGCACTCCAGCTGTGATCTGCATCTTCCCGCTGAGATTTCTTCAATATGCCTGTAAATCAAATTATCCAAGCATAACCTTTAAACCAAAGATAAATAATACCTGTCATCTAACCTTTAAATATCCTATTGATCTCACTTCACTTCTTCAACTGCACTGCATCTCTGTGCTGCAATCTTCATTAGCTTCAAAATCAAATATTCATTCATTGCATGTAATTAAATCAATTAAAAAAAACTTGAATCTTCACGCATAGAGCTATTCCAGCTTTGATACCAAAATGATGCAGGATGACCCTGCAAACCCAGAATCTCCCGTTATCTATGCATATACAAATGCATCTCCGAATCTTTTCCCAAAGAAAACTTCAATGTCTAGTAATTTCACGAACTTTCAATTGCGGAAGCTAATAAACATATGGTCACAACCCTTAAATGGTTTATGGAAACCATACTTTCAACCAATTCGTTCATTCACACATGTTCCAAATTTCAATACAATCCCACTTTAAAACCTCATACAGAAGCTCATCAAACATATGATTCAAAAATCATAAACTCAACACCAAAAGTTTGGATTCAATTTATTAAATCCCACAACTTTTATACAATCATGCCTCAATCAAAAGTCAATATAAAACCATGCTTCAAATCCAAACTGCAAGTTGCTACCACTACATATCGACTTTATGCATTCCAATATAAATGAGTTTATATGAAAATTCAGGGCTTATCACAACATCGAACTCTCAGCTCACAACTTACCTCCTCTGTGCATTAGCACCAGCGCCACACCATATGCATTCAAATCTTCATAAAACCCACATCCCAATATAAAAACCTATTTTGAAAGTTCAACGGAAAATTACCCCAGTGCATTTCGATTTTATGCCTCACCATATCAATGGACTCGAACTTACTGGTTTTAATGCCAGTGCTCCAATTTATTTTCAACCAGAATTCAAATAACAACAATCTGGCCAGGCAAATTAACTTACCTCTCGAATAACGCAGGACCACAACGTTTGTTCAAAAATATCTGCGTGTTTGTTCTTCAGATTTTTCCACTGTGTTTCAAGGCTACGCTTTTCACAACACCTCAATAATACATTCATATACAAAACCCAGTTAACATTAAAATCGAATTCATTATTCCAGCAAACATAACCATGCAACTTTCAGATGATTTACAATGCAATTTCCGTTCTGTTCTTACCCATTCTGCGTTTAACACTTCGTGCTACTAGAATGCTACAATCCGGCATTCTTACCCAGCGTTTGATTTTAGCTTATTTTTGTGGTCTCCTTCACGCGTAAAGCAGAAAGAACATCGAATTTTCAACACTGTTCAACCTTTAACACATTCCACCGTCATTCTGCCATTGTTCGACTCCCAGCTCTGCATTTAATTTAATAATGGGGTTTTTTTAATAGATTGCATCAGCAACCTGTACCTCTATTCCAATTCCCAACACAATCAGCCTGTAGCATATAATTGACAATACAATTTAACCAGATTTTAATTCAAAACTCAACTCATGCATCGATTTATCTATCAATTCTCATGTGAACATCGTTCCCTTAACTATGCATTCACCAGTGTTCCATTTACATTAATGTGAACAGATTTCAAACCAAGCATTCAACACTATATGCGTTCCACCATGAAATCGATTTCCAAAGCCGACATGTCAATCCAACTTGATTAATATTCGATCCAGATCTCCTCTAGGATGATTGATCTACATCCTCTTCACAATTGCAGATTTAATTCAAATTCAATGCATAAATTGACATTAACTGAAAATCAATTTCTTTGCCTTATACGCTTATTCCACAGACATTCAAACATAATTCAATTCAGTTTTATCATATGTTTAATTCCGATCAAACCTCATCGATTCTCTGCTTTGGGCTTCAACACAAATTAGTTATCGATTTCTACAAATCGAATACCAACAAGTCTGTATACAAATTCACCATTCCAATCCTTAACATAGAAATTGAACCATACACAAATTGACCAATTTAGGTGCATAATTCAAACCAACGCTTTCATAAAAAATGAACTAACTTGCAGTAATATTTCTTCCTGGCCTGATTTTCATTCATTGGCCCTCTTACAAATGTCCGGAGGCTTACAACCTCTTTCTCTATTCCACACTCTAATCTCACCTCTCCTCTTTGCCTTTGAGGCATATCAATTTATACAAATTTAAAATGATCTAATTTGAGTTCAATCCCTTTAATATCTCAACAAATCCCCAAATATCTCAACACCCCTAAAGTCTAGATATTTATCCCTAAAACCTTGAAACTAATTCTAATTTAGGCTCATAATTATCTCTTAGATATCTAATTTCTCTCATGTTTTCCAGTTGTTTGGAAACATTTATAAATTCTCACATATAGTTAATTAAAATATAATTTAATCACTCAAAAAAAATATTAATATTTACATGAAATTAATAATTTCTCAAAAACATGAGACCCCTAGTTTAAATAAAAATACAAGTTATTTTCCCAAGCTAATGCTCCTGCATCAATTCCCACAGGCAAACAAACAACAAATATACTCACTAAAGCTTTGGGAAGAATTAAGTTCACTCAATTCAGAGAACAACTGGGTATGATTGAAAATCCATTTCAGTAAGAAATGGATCTATAGCAGCAGTGTGACAGCAGAGATGAGCAGTAGTAGCAGCAGATGAGAAACAACAATGAAGTGCACAGAGATACGTCACAGTGTAGAGTGGTGCTCATGTAGTGCAACAACATGGTTGCAGAATTTAGAGGGAGTTGCACTACAATGGCAGTAGGCAGTAGCATGCAGAGTCAACAGTAGTACAGTTGCAACAATTTTTGTGCAGTGTTGGTGAGTAGCATCAACAACACAACAGAAGATGTTACAAAAGTCAAATTAGTATCACATTGAGTTGTCTTGCTAGAGCACTTTCATCGCTACGAGGGAGTGTTGATTTATGGTAGCATCGGATTTTCTCTAGCCTTGTAATTTTGTATATAGGATAAGACATATGTATTCCATAAAACCCAGAAATGGTTTTGGAAATTTCCACTTAGAGATGATTTAATTAAATTAATTAATCATTTTTTTAATGTTTTCCTAAGTCTAAAAATTAGGAAAACTGATTAATTAAAGTGTATTAATTAAATCAAGTGATAATATTCTAAATAAAGTCATGGATCACCTTCAAGTTAATCTTAGCCCTTGATTATGTTTTAATCTTGGCCGTTGAAGGTTCAAAAGAAGAATATAAGAAGGAGGGTGAGGGGCTTATGGAAATTACATCAGATAGAGAAAGAATCAAGAGTTCGATTTCTTCAGGGAGAGGAAAACCGAAGTGATTCTCATTTTGCAGAGAGGGGAAGGTGAATTCTCCAAGAGGGAGAATTCTAAAGCATAGAGAGTACAAGAAGGGAAGTGAGAAAGTAGCTAGAGCTTCAACGCAGAATTACCCTAGCAACAGTTACGTTGGGCCAGCGCAAAGAAGCAGAGGGAGTTCTCGTTTTTGTTGAGAATTTGGAGGGGCTACAAATTCTCTTCTTGATAATTACTTTTAAGCTTGTTTGCTTATGTATTCTTCTTATTTAATCCTTCATCAAGTCAATTACCAAAATGTGCAGGACACAAATGATTTAAATAGAAGTAATACTTTTATTATAGGAAGGTAAATCATAGATTTACCTTCCTTTCATTACACCTCAGAATTCATCACAACCCTTGCGATATCTGCACTATAACCTTGTAAGTATGTGCACTGTATTCTTCTCAAACTAGCTTCATTAATCCACAATTTATACCTTCAGTTTACACCTTCATATACTTCCATTTTAGGTGAATCCGCATCCCTTTTATCCACTGTACAACCTCAGATAAATCTGAAAACTATATCTTAGATCTGCTCTTTATATGCTATCTTATTCGTATTCAATTCGGTGTTGAATTTGATCCTGCCTACGCTCTTCAATATTAGACTTATTCACATTTTATTATCTTCTTTACAACCTTAGACTTGACCACAATCCTTGACCACTGCTTGACTACAATGTTTGATCGCAATGCCCGTCTGCAATGCCTGTCCGCAATGCCTTGTCTGCAATGCTTTTTCCGCAATGTATGTCCGCAATTCCTATTCACCAAATTAGCCGTAGTGTAGACATATACATACATACATACATACATACATACACACACACACACAGATATATATATATATATGTATATATAGGAGATTGAACAGCTTTTAGGCTGATCATACAGATTTACATTTAGACCGACTTTATAACTTCAATTTTCTTTGACCTTTTATGAGATATTACTTCACATATATTCCAATATGTTGAAGGTTGTTTCCGTCATATTTTTATTGTCTTATTCTTTTCATAATTACTTAGTTATCATGAAGACCGACCTAGTTACATTTTACAACACTCCCTCTTAACTAGGGAGGTATTCATATAGTTATATGATTACTTTCAAACTAAAGAATCTCATAAGAAAAATCAGATTGGTAATCACATCTGTATAGAATCATTTCAACCAACATTGTACTAGTGCAAGGCCTTGACTAACAGCCCCATCTCTTCAACGAGACAATGGGCTTCAATGCTGGTGACACACATGACTTATAGACACCTTCGTCATTGTCTCTCCAAGGTACATACTCCACTCGGGTGTTCCCAAAGTATGACATTCCTAGACTATTCTTCTCTTGGGTAGCTAGCCCTCAAAAAATATCGTTCCCCGACTACTCTTATCTTGAATGCCCTATCACATTCT
The DNA here is from genome assembly GCA_034641835.2 of Pinus albicaulis. Classification (NCBI taxonomy): domain Eukaryota; kingdom Viridiplantae; phylum Streptophyta; class Pinopsida; order Pinales; family Pinaceae; genus Pinus; species Pinus albicaulis. Next base: position 25,993,519 of record CM076582.1, on the reverse strand, counting down.
CAAAGAGTATCGAATGTCAGATGATTACCCAATCCTCCATTCTGTCTTCCCAAGACCAGAATGATGTGTATATCTCTCCCTCCCAGGGAGGACCTTATTCCACAAGGGAATGTACTCATTCTTATACAAATAATGTACCTAATCTCATCCTTAGGAATTATCAAGTTTCTTCCAAGTAAGAAACTCACCATCAGGCTCCCTCTTAATCAGGGGCCTCCAGCAGCAATGGTGAGACACCCAGCTGCTCATGAAGAATTCCTGTTCTCGATGTCATAGATTTTGATTTGAGGAATCTCCAACTTTTAGCTTCATAGGGCATAGATCATCCATCACTTCCATCCTTAGTCATGTCAGCTATCAGAGTGATTCATCAGACTTCCTTTATTTGGTCCATTGTTATGTCATGTTGCTTTCCTTCGAATCATTTCCAAGGATCATACATCCTTTCTCATGATTAGCATCCCTGCACAGATTCATCCAGATAAACATATTCATATTAACTTTTAGAACGAAAGTTACCTTGGTGATGATCTTTCACCATGACATCTTCTTGTAGGTATCGACTTCCTTCATACAGATTGACACATCTCCTAATGATATGTTTTTTTCCAAAGGTATTCTTCTTTAACAGACTTCCGTCAGAGTCTACATATCTTTCCAGGAGATCTCTTAGTCACATCTTGACATGGTTGCATTTCATGATATCTTCCTCTCTGCACATTCTAGAGACTTATAACCTTTCTAGTTTCTTGTTCATATACAACCACCTCATATTTCATGAGGACATATTATGTTGATTTCATCTGTCTGAGTACTAAGAGATACTCCTCCATAGATCATACTTCTAAATACAGAAGTTCATTACCTACAACCATATGACATGACTTCATAGCATCCAATGTTAGTATATAAATATATACATACCTCTTTACCCTTTTTCCCTTGAGTCATCCTATAGAAATTTTTAGGAATGAATAGATTCATTCCCTTGGCTTGTTTCATCAATATGTCATCACATCCCAGAAGTATGTTTCTATGATGACCCTTGCTCTTTGATGACTACTTTCTTAAAGTTTGTCAAATATGTTTTTTCCTGGAGCTGATTCACTAGGAGTTCCTACCATGCTTAGATTAGGATGCTACATTTCTTCCCATCATTTATCAACAGAAATCAATTCCTTATTCACAAGTTTGCATGATTTTCCTTGAACTTATTTTCTTCAGCTTCCTCCATTCTTTTCGATGATATGGGCTTCATTTCTTTCTCCTATTGGGATTGTCCCTTTAGGACCATATTTCTTGTAATGTCCATAAGTCTTTCCATATTTCCTCAACAAGTGTTTCAGTATTTTATCCCACACCATTTTTGACCTAGATTTGTCTTTTTCCATCTAGCATAGAAACCACAAGTTGAATGAGGTAATTTTCTTGTCTATTTGTTACGCTGTCCATCTTATCATCTTTTCCAGATCTCATAGTTGAGATCTAATGAAGATATTCCTTCATTCTTTCAGCTTATCATATATTCTCTTGATGTCTCTAATTCTTCATAGACAGAGGGATGTAAGGACTTTGACTGATTCCATAAGAATCCTTTGAGCCTTTCTATCCCCTTTTCATGTATTCAGATAAATCTTGACCTTCAGAGCTTTTTCATGACTTTAATTTCTTCGAGGACTGTGACTATCTTCCTTATGCAAGGAATCTTGGTAACCTAACCAACTTATAGATCTCACTGCAAAACAAAGTCATATTACCAAATTATAGAATAAAATATACTTACTTGAAAAGTGAAGAGTCTTCAGCTTGATTGCTTTAATGGTGGTTGAGAAAATATGTATTATTGCCCTCCTTTTGGATGATATTCTTTAGGGACAAATAAGTGGTTCTTGTTTCAATGAGAGGAAACTTGTCTTATAATCTTTGAAGATAATGACAATACCTTTAGTTGTAATAGCACTGAGAGTGAATGGCTTTTCTCTGAACTGTGGTCTTCATTATATCACCGAATTGTATCTTGATGTATCTTTTGTCCGAATTGTGTGTGCACTTAAAACAACAGAGGTACCATCGAGACATAGAGATTGTTGTTCAAAGCTTCAGTTACTGCAATTGCATCGAATCTGAGATGACGTTTGAGCTGTATGTAAGTGATCTGAGAATGTATCACAAAGAATGCAATTTCTAAACTGTGTTCTTAGGACTATAGCTGATCTCTGAAAATTTCAGGGAATTCAATCTGTATTAACCCATACGAACTATACCAAGAAAAATTCACAGTGTTATAGTGCTGAAACAATGAGGATATTTCACTGTGGTGTCGAAAATTTTCCCGGGTTCTAAGCTCCAATTGGCACTGAGATCTACAGTAAAGAATGGCACCATACATTCTCTTTGAAGATATCTGAATTGTAGTCGAACTCAGTGATCAGAAAATTTGATGCTTGTTGCTTTGACACCCTTCAACTTGCTTAAATTCCATTCTTGAAAACTGATCCTTGAGTGTCTCTTTGATTAGATGCCCTTCTTTAGCACCATAGATCTGAAACCATGTTGAGAATTTGGAGGGGTTATAAATTCTTATCTTGATAATTACTTGTGAGCTTGTTTTCTTATGTATTCTTCTTAGTTAATCCTTCATCAAGTCAATTACCAAAATGTGCAGGACACAAATGATTTAAGCATAAGTAATACTTTTATTATAGGAAGGTAAATCACAGATTTACCTTCCTTTCATTACACCTCAGAATTCATCACAACCCTTGCGATATTTGCACTGTAACCTTGTAAGTATTCACACTGTATTCTTCTCAAACTAGCTTCATTAATCCATAGTCTATACCTTCAGTCTGTACCTTCAATTTACACCTTCAGTTACTTCCATTTTAGGTGAATCCACATCCCTTTTAGCCACTATACAACCTCATAAAAATCCACAAACTATATCTTAGATATGCTCTTTATATGCTATCTTATTCGTATTCAATTCGGTGTTGAATTTTCTCCTACCTATGTTCTTCAATATTATACTTATCCGCATTCGATTATCTGCTGTACAACCTTAGAGTTGACCGCAATCCTTGACCACTATTTGACTACAATGCTTGATCGCAATGCCTGTCTACAATGCCTGTCCAAAATGCCCTATCCGCAATACCCTGTCCACAATGCCTTGTCTGCAATGCTTTTTCCACAATGTCTGTCCGCAATTCCTATTCACCAAATTGTAGGTTTTAACCCTGTATAGAAATTATCTACAAACGAATCTTAAAAATAGAAAATAAACAGTAGCGAGAGCATAAAACATAAAACAGATAAACACAAAGATTTTCCCCTGGATCCCAAATCGGGATGACCAGCTTGATTTTTCATTATGTTCCTTTTAGTGTTACAACACATATATATACATGCCGAAGCATACATAAACCCTAATCCATTAACCCTGGATTAGAACATAACTGTAGTTCCCTTGACCCGATCTACAAAATACCAGGGACCGAAAACCATCATGCCCCAAAACCATGTGCAAACCCATGCACAAAAACATGGGTGGGTCCGCCCACCAGAAAATAAGGCCTAAATTTTTTTTCTCGGGGTGCTGCCCTGGACCCCGACAAGGGGGGCTATCACCCCCTTTGTTACCCCCTCGCGAGTGACTAGTCATGGAAATAATATAACACAAACTCAACATTCTCCCACTTGTTGTTTTATTTCTGCAGGGGGCCATAAGAGAGCTGAGTCATTAGCCCAGCTTTGCAACACCCATTGTTTCTCTACACCAAGAGAACTTCTGAGTGCTCACAGACTTTGTCAATGCATCTGCAACATTCTTCAAAGTGTCCATCTTTACCAGCAACACCCTTTTAGCCTCAACCATATCTCTAACAAAGTGATATTGAACATCAATGTGCTTTGTCTTTGAATGATAAGCATGGTTCTTAGCCAAGAAAATTGAACTTTGGCTATCACAGTCTATCCTTATAGCTTGCTGTACCAACCCCATACTTGAACACAATCTCTGCAACCAAACTGCTTCCTTGCTTGCATGAGTGGCTGCTATGTATTCTGCCTCTGTAGTTGAAAGCGCCACTACAGACTGTCTTTTACTCATCCAACTGACTACACCTCCAAATAGGCCAAACACATACCCACTTGTAGATCTTCTTTGGTCCAGATCTCCAGCCCAGTCTGCATCAACAAAACCACGAATGTCCAACATTCTTTCCAATCCTGGTCTTCCCTGGTAGCACAAGCCATAATCACTAATGCCACGTAAATATCTGAAAACCCACTTCACTGCTGTCCAATGCTCCTTCCCTGGGTTTGACATAAACCTGCTCAATACTCCCACTGCATGTGCAATGTCTGGTCTAGTACAGACCATTGCATACATCAGGCTACCCACTGCACTTGCATATGGAACAAGGGACATATCCTCCTCTTCTTCTTGTGTCTTGGGACACTGTTCAGCAGATAGCTTTATACCTACAGGAATAGGAACTTTCATCGGTTTACTATCCTGCATATTGAACCTCTGCAATATAGTCTCGACATACTTCCTCTGGTTTAACCAGAGCTTCCTCTTTGCCCGATCTCTCTTAATTTCCATGCCTAAAATATAGTTTGCAGCACCCAGATCCTTCATGTCGAATTTGGAGAACAGTTGGGTCTTCAAATCTTGGATAATTTCTTTGTCATTTCCAATCAACAACATATCATCCACATACAAGACCAAATAAATAAGATGGTCACCAATTAATTTAAAATAAACACAGTGATCCTCCTTGCTTCTGGTGAAGCCAAGTCCCCGTATATAGGTATCAAATTTCTGATACCACATCCTTGGTGATTGTTTTAACCCATATAGAGACTTCTTCAACCTGCATACCAGTTCTTTCTTACCCTTCACCATAAAGCCTTCAGGTTGCTTCATGTAGATCTCCTCTTCTAGATCTCCGTGAAGAAATTTTGTCTTCACATCCATCTGTTCTATCTCAAAATCAAATGCAGCAGCAACAGATAAAAGTAATCTAATAGAAGTGACTTTGGCAACAGGAGAAAAAATATCACCAAAATCAATTCCCGGCACCTGGGAATAACCTTTCGCTACCAACCGAGCTTTGTATTTCTCCACCTTGCCTTATACATTCATCTTCTTCTTAAACACCCATTTTCTCCCAATGGGCTTCCTTCCAGCTGGCAACTCCACCAGATCCCATGCATCGTTTTTGTGCAAGGATGCCATTTCATCAACCATGGCCTCCTTCCAGAGTTTTCCATCCTCTGAATCTACTGCCTCCCTGACAGTTCTGGGTTCATCATCAATTATAGTTAAGGAAAAACCTGAACAGAAAGCAGATGGACTATACCTTTCTGGTTGCCTTCTTTCCCGAACTGATCTTCTCAAAGCTGGAGTTTGTGGCTCTTCATCTTCTGAGTCTTCTTCTGTTGTAGAGTCCGATTCATCCTCCTTTAGCTCAAACTCTATCTTCTCAGGTTCCTTTGGTAGGAATTCATGTTTAACAACATCTTTCACTTCTCTAAACACCACATCTCGGCTGTACACAACCTTCCTTGTTTCTGGGTTCCAAAGCTTGTAACCCTTTAAACCATCCTTATACTCAATAAAGATGCACCTTTCAGATTTATTATCCAACTTGGTCCTTTTCTCCTTTGGAACATGTACATATGCATCACATCCAAATACCCTTAGATGTGAAAGAGAGGGTTTCTTACCAGTCCATACCTCATGTGGAGTCTTATCCTCCAACACTAATGAAGGTGATCTATTAACCAAGTAACATGCAGTCTCCACTGCCTCTACCCAAAATTCTTGTCCAAACTCGGTACCATTGAGCATGCTTCTTGCCTTTTCCATCAACGTTCTGTTCATTCTTTCTGCAACTCCATTTTGCTGAGGTGTATATGGAGTATTCTTCTGTCGTGCTATACCACACTTCTTACAGAACTCTTTAAATTCCTTCTTGCAGAAATCCCCACCATTATATGTCCTCAACACCTTTATCTTCTTCTCTGTCTGGTTTTCCACCAGAACCTTAAATTATTTAAATTTTTCAAAGACTTCAGATTTATTCCTCAAGAAATATATCCATGTATTCCTTGAGAAGTCATCTATGAATGAAACATAGTACACAGACTTACCCAGTAATGGAACCGACACAGGTCCAAACACATCACTGTGCACAAGCTCTAATATCTTGTTCGCCCTCTTAACACCATAAGGAAAATTCACCCAATTTTGCTTCCCATATACACAATGTTCACAGAAATCAAAATCTAGAGAGTTATTAGACATACCTTCTACCATACCATTTCCATGCAGTATCTGAAGGCCCTTCTCTCCAATATGTCCAAGCCTTTTATTCCATAGCATGGTCTTTTCTCCAGAGATCGCTAGGCTTTCCACTCCACTTTCGGGAACTATAGAACTGTTACACCCATCAATAACAGTGCTGCCCTGAAACTTGTATAGAGTTCCAATCCGAACTCCCTGAATTAATACCAGTGCTCCCCGAACCATCTTACAGGTATCTTTCTCGAACACTGTTTTTACACCTGCATCATCCATCTTGCTTATAGAAATCATATTTCTGGCCAATGCAGGAATGTGCAGAACATCAGGAAGTGTTCTAATCCTTCCACCTTGCAGCTTCAGCTTGACTTTTCCACGTCCGACGATTCTTGCCTTCCTATCATCACCTAAGAAGACATCACCACCATCCTATTTCTCATACTCACAGAACCACTCCCTATGGGGAGTGAAGTGAAAGGATGCACCTAAGCCAATCAACCATGAATCATGATCTACATTTGTATTTGAAGAAGAAGCCAAATACAGATCCCCACCTTCATCTAAGGTGGTTTTTGCCCCTGCAGAAGGAGCATCATCAGATCCCTTTCCTTGCTCAGGAGCTTTAGATATGTAGTCCTTTTTGTAGTGCCCTTCCTTTTCGCATTTCCAGCACACCTTTACAAACTTTCCAGCAGATTTAGATCTCCCTCTAGATTTAGATCTCCCACTCGAAACCTTATTCTTGTTTCTGTTCTGGGACCTTCCTCATACAGATAAGGCATCTCCATTATGACCCTCCATATTTCTCCCTCTCATTTCCTCCGACAGCAAGGCTGAGACAATGTCATCAAAATTCAAGGTAGTTGTATTGCTACCTATTGCAATAACTAGATTGTCCCATGAATCTGGTAGAGAACACAACAAAGTAATGCACTTATCTTCATCTGAGATTTTAATATCAACAGATGACATCTGACTTACCACAATATTGAAGGTGTTTAGATGCTCTGTCACTGAGTCTCCATCCTTCATCCTCAGGTTATACAGCTTTTTCGGCAGGAACAATTTATTCACCAGAGACTTAGATTGGTACAAAGTCCCTAGCTTGTCCCACAAGGTCTTCCCCGTAGCTTCCCCAGATACATTCAACAATACTGAATCTGAGACACACAACCGTATTGTGCTCTTTGCCTTCTGATCCAAATTCTTCCAGTCTTCATCTGACATTTCCGTTGGTTTAGTACTTAGATCTACCGCGATCCACTGATCTTTATCCACCAGCAGATCCTCCATCTTGAGCTTCCACACCTCAAAACTCTGACCATTAAATTTCTCGATCTCTATCTTCCCGCCGCTCACCATCTTCTTTCACCGCAAGAATCGATCCCGCAGATCTCCTACTGAACAAGGTCTACCTTAGGCCCGAGCAAAAAACCCCTCAGCAGCAAAGGTGTCCCCTTGAAGCCGAAACTACTTTGATACCAAATGTAGGTTTTAACCCTGTACAAAAATTATCTGCAAATGAATCTTAAAAACAAAAAATAAACAGTAGCAAGAGCATAAAACATAAAATAGATAAACACAAAGATTTTCCCCTGGATCCCAAATCGGGAAAACTAGCTTGATTTTTCATTATGTTCCTTTTAGTGTTACAACACATATATATACATGCTGAAGCATATATAAACCCTAATCCATTAACCCTGGATTAAAACATAACCATAGTTTCCATGACCAGATCTACAAAATACCAGGGGCCGAAAACCATCATGCCCCAAAACCATGTGCAAACCCATGCACAAAACCATGGGTGGGTCTGCCACTAGAAAATAAGGCCCAGAAATTTTTTCTCGGGGCGCTGCCTTCTGACCTCGGCGTGTGGGGGCTCCCACCCACCTCGTTACCCCCCCCCGCAGGTGACTAGTCGTGGAAAGAATATAACACAAACCCAACACAAATGAGCCGTAGTGTAGACATATATATATATATATATATATATATATATATATATATATATATATATATATATATAAGATTGAACAGATTTTAGGCCGACAATATAGATTTACATTTAGGCCGACTTTATAACTTTAATTTTCTTTGACCTTTTATGAGATATTACTTCACATATATTCCAAGATGTTGAAGGTTATTTCCATCATATTTTTATTGTCTTCTTCTTTTCATAATTACTTAGTTATCATGAAGACCGACCTAGTTACATTTTACAACAGTTTTCTATTGAATGAGGAGCTAAGGGTTCTTCCGGTGTCAGGAGGACATTTTGGGAAGGAAGGAGCACTAGAGACTCATACATCATCCAGCACGGAAGCAGCCGAGACAAGCAACAGAAGCAGTGATGCAATGCCAGTGTGAGTGATGCATTCACTGTGCAGAAATCATGCAGAGCCTATCAGAGTGGGTGCAGGTCAGTTCTGTAACTCAAAAGTTGATGTGAGAATTGTCTCACTCGACCTTTTCTCATCAGGATTCTTCAAGTGATTGATTGACATTCACAATCACACATTTGTACTCAGAATTTCTACATAATAAAGAAACCCTCATAACTGCTGCACCGGTTTTCCCAAGTTGGGTTTTTTCGGGGACAATTGTCCAAAAATAATGGTGTCTATGTGTGATTAATTGTTCTATTTTTATATGTGATTTTTTAATTGTGAAGTCTGCAACATATTTTATTTTTTTATTTAACACAAGATAAATTTTAAATAATTGTGTTTGACAATGCAATAGAAGAAATTTAATAAGTAGCTGCAGTGGGGTTCCCCACTATAGAATCCTCACAATACCTTCTCTCAAAGCCTAACAACTTGAAGGTAGATCCTTAGAACACAAATGGAAAAGCCAAGGAAGAAAGCCTCCAATCCTTCTAAAGATGTCTCTTCCTCATCTCTCGAAACTGAATACAATCATATTGAGAAATTTCCATTGTTCAATGAAAAATTTGATGTATGGAAGATAAGAATGAGAATTTTCTTAATGTCTCAAGGTGTGGAAGTATGGGAATCAGTGATTATTGATATCATGTTGGAAGGAGAATCCAAGGAGCATAATACAGGAGCAATGAAAGAAATCTTGAATGGGCTACCTGATCTTATAAAGACCAAAATAGAAAAAATTTCATCATCGAAAGCTATGTGGGACAAACTTCATGATATTCACTCAAAAGGAGCATTGACCTTGACTACTATTTAGGAAGATGATGGAGAGAAGGAAGGAAATCCAGAGCTGATCAAGGAAGCTTAAAATAAGAGTGATGACATCAAGGCCAAAGAAGACCTAGAAGATGAAGAAAATAAAGAATAATTCGAAGCAAATCTCATGGAAAAACGTATTCTTGCGCTAGAAGAGATTAACAGTTTGAAAAAGGAAAACGAGGAGCTCGAGAAGAAAACACAAAATGGTTATCATGACCTATTAAAGCTTCAATTAAAATAAAGATGTGGGGATCTCACAAAGCTTAAGGTGGAAGTTCATCAAAACAAGAGAAAGCATCATGAAGAATTCATATCCATGACAAATCAATTGGATAAGGCAAAGAAAAGAGAAGAAACTTTGTCAATCCATCTCGAACAAATACATGAAGAATTGAAAAAACTTAAAGGAAAAATTGGTCAATACAAGGAAGAAGTCTACTCCCTTAGATCTCAACTAGAAGAAGCAAAGAAACAAACACAAGGAGCTGAGAAGGTGATGGAAGCTTTGGCACTCATAGAAGGACAAGTCGATGAAGCAAAAAATGAAAGAAACACTATGGCATGTCAACTAAAAGAAAAGGATGAAGATATTTTCTTACTAAAATCAAATGTCATTTCTCTAAATATCGAAACATATTAAGTAACAAGGATGATGAAAGAAATGAAGAAGCAACTAGTTATGAAAGATGAAGATTGTGAAAATTTGAAAGGAGAAATTGTCTCTCTTAAAAAGGAAGCTGACTTGCTGAATAAGAACTTGAAGAGTTGTTAAACCCTAGATGACATCCTAAGTCATCAAAGATCCCCCCTTGATAAATTAGGTATTGGATATGTAGGTAAACCCTCAAATAAGGATGATGCAAACCCTAATGCTCCAAACAACAAGGATGTGGAAAATATTGGAAGAAATGTTGATGCTCCCAATTCCAACAAAGGAAAGAGTCAAGATGACAATGGAAGAAATCCTACTCCAAGAAGACTTGAAGATGGTGTCAAGAATGCAAGAGGAAATGGATATCATCAAAAGATCCCAAGACAAAACAACTTTGGAAGTACATCAAGGAAATCTCCATCCTCTAGGTACAAAAATATATTTTTTGATTATTAGTATTCTTGTACAAATTTTGGGCACATGGAAAAGGATTGTAGGGCATACCACAAGGATAAATATATTGGGCTCCATCAGCTTCCTAGAAGAAAATTTGCAAGAATAATTCATGCTTCCTCATTCATGAATAAAATGGAATGCTTCAACTACCATAAAATGGACATATACTCGTGATTGTAACTTGACTTGGGTCCGTAAACAAGCTAAAACCATGACAACCAAGCCAAAGAAGAAAGTTACACAAGTATGGAGAAGGAAGCAATTTGGGTTCGAAAGTATCTTGAACACTCCAACCAACAACACATGTTTTTGATTTGATGAAGACATCCTTGATATTCCAATTGTTTGATGAGGAAAATCTGCCAAAAAAAGACCATGCATACAGTTAGTGGGAGCTTGTGATCATTCTAGTAGAAGCTAGTCGTGAAAGGGCCCTATGAAAACCTTGATGAGTCACACATGGACAATCATCCTTTGATAGATCATCTCTCATTGAAGAACATGATCCCTTACTCATCTGATGAACTATTGTTGAAAATATCTTCCACTTGATCCAAAGGCAACAATCCTTCTTATCTAAAGAAGCTAGAGGAGTTTATGCAGGCAAGGGGAGTTGGTTCATCACATGAAGAAATGAAAACACACTTATCATGGACCACATTTCCAAAAGGAAGAGCACCATGACAGGGGGAGCATCGTACCTATGAAGAACTATTATTGATAAAGAGAAGCAGTTTGATAAGGGGAGTACTTGGGCACCCCGTTTGCCATTGATGTCAAAGGGGAAGAGAATGTTGAAGGGAAAGAATATTGCCATCAATGATAAAGAAGGAGATTGTTATTCAAGGTTTTCATTGATGTCAATATGGCATTGGTCGAGATGAAAAATATTATTGTGATGTCAATACCTCATGCAATCCCTAGGTGTTAAGGATGCTATTAATGAAGATACTAAGAGCACATATGACTAATGAAGATGTCACGCCAGTTAGAAAAAGTCTTGTCTTAGATGCCTAATGATCATAATGCCCTAAATTTCCTTGAACTAACCATGAAGATAACCTTGCTCTTGATGAAGTAGCCCTAAAACAATGATGATGTAGTTACTCTTGATGAAGAAGCCTAGAACCCGGATAATTTCCTTTCTCATGATGACAAACACTTCTTGATTGACAAGGATGCCTAATGAAAAATTATGGAGCCCTAATCCTTATATACAATCTCTTTTCCTAACAAATTGATGAATGATGCACTATGACATATGGTTGGTGACATCACTGCACTATTACATGATTACATGAATGTCGCAGTATTACACGATGACACTATGATGAATCACTTGGTGACATATGATGACATGGAGGACCTCATGATGAAGTTGAAATAATATAAAGACATAGTTGGAGTCATAACAATGAAGAAGTCATAATGACCTCTTGTTGTCCCAATTACCTTCTGCACATAAAAATTCAAGAACAGTCACAAAGAAAAATAAATTTTGGCACCTTGGAGGTGGCCTATCATAATGATTCCTAGACCATCTTGAAGATGATTTTTTCCTCTTTCTAACGAGCCCTTACTAGCCTCCAAACTCCCGGTGGTTGATGAGATAATGAATTTTTAAGTTTAGAAAAATATTTTTTTTTATCTAGCTGACCTAGGTTAACATACATATGTCGGCTCTCATTCTACAACAATAACCTCCTCTCTTTAAAGGAAGAAATCAATATAAATAAGGTTTTAGAATTCATTTCTAGGCATCAATCTCATTGATTTAACACACAAAAGAGGAGATTTAGTTCACAACTCGTGAAAAAAGAAAGAACCAGCATTTTAAGGAGTAATATTGATCTTGTTTGGGCTTATATTTTTCTTAACAAAGAGTTGTCTCCATCTCAGATCTGGGTTTGAATAAATTTGTGACACTTACCTCTAATACCTCAGATGCCTTGCTGTAGCTTAGGACGGTGACAATAAAGGTTCATATTTCTTAGCTCATATTGTGGCAAACTTCCTTTCTCAGACTGTGTTAGACTTCCTTGCTCGGACTGTGGAAGACTTCCTTGCTTGGACTGTGGTGGATTCCTTAGTTCGGATTGTGGAATAGTGCAGTGACTTCTTTGTAATTGCAACAATATCAGACTATGTTCAGTGAACTGTATATCATTATTTTGGATTAGATTCTTGGTCAGTGGCTTGGAAATTTCATTGCACGTTGAAGACGAACTCAGATAATTCCTTGGGTCAGAGGGTGTGAAGAATTATTATGGACAAAGGCTTATTTTGCTCAGATTGTGTAAAATGTTGAACAATGTTGTGGAAAATTAGATTGAGTAGTCAACAAGGAAGACTTAAGCCTAGTCTTAAGAATTTTGATCCACTGTGACCAGTGATCGAGACATATATTGATAATCAAACAAAAAATGTTGTTAGAACATTAGAAGAAGTTGAACAATGCTTTGGGTTTGAAGACATTCCTTGAAGATTGTGAAAATTAGTTTCTGAAGAAAACTTCGTGTAGCATAGTGAAGAACCTTGGAGACATCTTGGAGTACCTTGAAGACATCTTGAAGAGATTTTGGAGAAATACCTGTTTGGGCCCTTGTGAGAATATCTTGAAAAAGCCCTTGAAAAGGCTCAGAGTAGGTGCAGAACTAGGACGGCTCATTGAAGACACATTGAAGATTTGTGGAGATCATGATGCATTGTTGATGTCAGCATGAGGTGACTTGAAGAAATTTTTTGGGTACAATGAAGAGAAGAGGTGACACCTTCTAATAAGACAAGATTTTCATTGATAAAGTAACGTGGAGACTAACTGAAAGCATAGTTGAAGATTGACAAGAATCGTTGAAGAAGACATTGGGAGCTGTGAAGAATAACCAAACACATCTTGACGAACTAAAGCTAAGGGTTGGAGCCCAAGAGGTTGGAGCCTCAGAGAGACAAGGTTGGTGCCTTGGAAGATAGGGTTGGAGCCCTAGAGGATAGGAGTCCTCAAGAAACCAGGTCGGAGCCTATACCAGAGCTAAGGTTAGATCCCTAGAGGTTGATGCCTCAAAACTGGCAAGGTTAGAGCCTTGGGAAGTCCAAGTCGATGCTTGGCATAATACATGTTGGAGCGGGGAAGATTGAACATTGGTGTCTTCATCTAGGGTTGGAGCCCTATACTATTATTGTACTTGATTTATTTTAAAGAATAAATTAATAAAAATATTTATTCTACATTGTTCATTTTTTGTTCTAAATATAAGTGATCTAACTAGTGACAATACAAATTAAAAAGAAACACAGATTCACTCCCCCCTCCTAGTATTTCCAATAGACTACTCTCATATGAATGTTTTCATATTAAACACTGTCATATGAATAATTTCCAACGTTGCTCTGCAACACAATAAATAATAATAAACACTCTCCAATGCTGCTTTCCAACACAATAATGCAATGAATGCTCTCCACCACAGTAAATAATGTTAGCTATTTAACGTTGGAATTGAGATAAATGTATTAGATCTTTAACGCCAACAACACATTTAATGTGGGAAATATTAGGTCTTTAATGTTGGAATTGAGAGCACATATTTTTCTCTTTAACAGTGGTAGAATATTAGCTCTTTAAAATTAGAAATAACATGAATGTCGGCAATATATTAGCTTTTTAAAGATGGAATTGAGAGCACATATATATTAATTTCTTGAATATTTTAATAGTACTAATGTATATAGTAATGCTAGAATAAATTTAACCATATATAATGATATATCAACCATAATATGTATTAATGTTGGGTAGCTAAATATTAACATCATAACATTTTAAAAGCTTTTCAAAGCTGCATATTGTTCACCAACAATATTTGTATGGAGTAATGTCATATGTTGCATATAATATTATTGAATTCTCTCCATAATAATTGAATGTTGCAAACGATATTATTAAATGTTCTCCACTCCATACACTGCAAACAATATTATTGAATGCTCTCCATAATAATTTAATGCTCTTGATATTGTTTTGAAAGTTGCAAACAATATTATTGAACTTGCAAACTAGTTTTAAATGTTGTCCATATTGTTTAATTGAGGGCTTTCCATATTGTTTTGAACGTTGCAAATAATATTATTAAACTTACAAACTAATTTTGAATGCTATCCATATTGTTTTGAACACAACTCTGTATATAATAAGTACTATATTTTATATTATTTCAATGGCATATGTTCCATAAACACTGCATATGATAAAAGCTCATGTTTTGCATCGACTCATAAATAAATCAATGCTCACGTTTTGCATCAACACATTTTGCATAGAAATGAACATAAACTCATATATGTTCAAAGGTCTCCAAATAATATGTGCCACTATAATATATTGAAAGATGACAACAAAAATAATATTATTGAAAGCTCTGTATTCGAATTGGCGTTCTTCAAATTGTGGCTCTCCAAACATTATGTAACACTCACCAAACAAATTGTAGCTCTCAAATTCATGACCAATGGTCTCAAATAGTATGTTTCTCCAAGTATAACCAATACATAATGTTGTTGTATGTGATAAAGTACACTGGGCCAATAAAAAATAATATTTTGCTCCAATAAAATAATACTTTGCTCCAATTAAAAATAATATGCTGCTCCAATAAAATAATATGTTGCTCCAACAAAAATTAATGAGTTGCTCCAATAAAATAATATGCTGCTCCAATAAAATTTTGCATTGCTCCCGTCATTGAATGAATGTTGCCATTAGACTGAATGCTGCTACCATGCATTGTTGGAAGAACACATTGAATAATGAAATTTCATTGAATATAACGCATTGAATTGCACCATTTAATATTAACTATTGAATATAACACATTCACAAGAGGCAAAGAATCTATTATAACTGAAGAAGTATTAAAGCTGCCCTCATACTCTATCCTTGAATAAGTATTAACACTGCAAAAAGATGTTGCTCCAAGGAGAACTATTTTCGCACACAAAGATAATGCTAGCAATGTTATTAATGCTAGATGTTGGCAATGATAATAACTTACGATAACACTGACAATGATATTAATGATGGACGTTAGCAATGATAATGATAATAAATCTTAATGCTGCTCCAAGGAGGCTGCAATAATATACGATGATAAAGGCTATGCAATGTTAATGGATCAATAATTCCATCGCAATAATAATGAGGCCGCAAGAATGTTCAATAATTCCAAGGTTGCAATAAATATTCAATGCAGATATATATTCAACTTAAAGTAGATAATATATTCATTAGGAAGTCAAATAATTGACGTTTGTAAATATAGTATCGGAAGTGTAGCCCGCCATGAACCCTCCTAATATAATGATAAGTTACTTCTTCTGTCCTTCTAGATTTTACGTTATTGTCCATTATGTCACTACTGCCTTTTACCTTTTTCTTTGTACAGTCGGTCCCTGCCAAGTCTGCCCCTGCCATCTCTGTCGCTTTAGTCAACAATCTCAGACCAAATACTATTTCAGACCTAGCCTTGACATACTTTGGAACCACTGCATTACTTCTTAGATCAATTTGATGCATTTCATTTTGCTTACAAAGTTACAAATAACATGTTTGTGATCATACAATTCTCTTTGACTCTCTCTTGTTTAGTCTCTGCCTTTTGTGAATTGCCTCCATTCAAACACTCAAATTCTTCTTAATTTATATTACTTTCATCACTTTTTTTTTTTTTGCAATATGGGTTGGATAAGCTTTTTTTGCAATATGGGTTGGACAAGCCTCATGGGTTGATTCACCATGTTTTGTTCGGGCATGCATTTCCTCTAGAAGCTTGGAGCTTTCAAATTTGGAACCAGAAGCAATCGAAGTTAGGATGTTTTATTCCTTTTTGCTAGTTAATTGGGCATGTGTCAAATGTGAACCTTTTTTGTTTTGTGTTATTTTCAGTTCAGAATCATTTTCTACCCTCTTCTCGACTTTGTCACTTCAATATGTTTTTTTTTTTTTGTTTAAGACCTCGAGAGATGGAAAAAGTATTTTTGGAGAAAGTATTTCTGCCCTTTGAGGTGAACTTGTCATTCATCTAACCTTCTAAAAAAGATGAGGATGTTGACATTCAATTTTTGCTTTCAAAGGAGTTGCACTTGAAGAAGGTTTTAGAAGTAGAAAATAATTTTTCCACTTTACCAAATCCTTCTACTCTAGATTTAATTCTTTGAAATTAGACAATGCTTCCTCAAGCACAACACCTTGCCTTACAAAAATATTCGACCTTATTAGATTTATGATGGAGTTGTTGTACAAAAGTTTTAGATCCTCCAATTATGTTGGCCCAACATACTGTAAAATCATTTTCTTTGAATCCTTTTGAGATATTTCTGAATTGAGTTGGCCCAACATATGGTAAAATCATCTTCTTTTAAATCCTTTTGATATATTTTTGAATTGTTAGAAGATGAATCATTGATTTCAAATTTTTTCCAATACATTAGAGATAGCTTTTGTAGTTGGATTCTTTTTCTTTGCCCGCAAGTTGGATACAAATAGTGGCAATGCCATCCACTAAATATTCGTTTATCATCCAATATTTCATTCAATATATTTTCCACAATATAAAAGTATTTCAAAACTACATATTCAAGGATTCAATTTGCATGGTAGCCTTAAGTTATATTTGTAACCATTACTGAATTTTAACAAACTCTATTGTCAATATTGGGGTTGCTCTCTTTCTTGGGTGCTTCTGTTCTAACACTCACATATTCTTCTTCTTCTTTTTTCCTCTGTGAGAAACTCCCCCTGAGACGAAGCTAGGTCATTGGCTATTCTTTATTCTTCCTCTTCCACTCTTTAGTACATTGTATTATTTTATTTGCATTTCTTTCATTGTTTTCTCTGCTTGAAGTTGCTTCCATCTTCTGTCTAAAGCTCTTCATGATATATGTCAGCTTGTAATCTTTGACTTTGTGGCCAAGATTATTACACACAAAACATCTTGTGTGGCCAAGAAATAGAGAAAAATGTGTTTTTCTTTTCACTCATGTTTTTCTTTATGTGCACTTTGCATTCAACAACTTTATGTCCAAATTCATTACACAAATGACAGTGACCAAAAAATGATTTGTGTACCTAGTTGTTGATTCTATTTTGTGATTGTTTGCTTGAGGGGGCCTTCTTGTTTGTTGCATCTTCTGCTGATTAAACTTGATTTGTTTTGTCTTACATTTTGCTACAACATGTCTAGTTTCATGGAAATAAAAACATTATATATATATCAAAGCAGAAGAAAAAAAAAATCTCCTTTTAGATCTTCCAAATTTGCTCAATTCATCTCTAGGAGAAAAGGGTCATTTCTCAAAAAATATTTAATTCAACTCATTCTTTTCATTTTTATTTTGTTGCTTTCCTTTGTTTGTTTCCTTCTTATTTACTTTTCTTGTCCCTTCTCCCACGTACCTCTATAAATTGCGCAATCTTGGAAGGCAATCCATCCTCGAGGGTCAAAATTATGCAATCCAGACAGGCAAGCCAACCTTGAGCTTGGAAACTGCACAATTATGGAGGCAGCCCAAAATCAAGCTCAAAAAATGTGCAAAGCATCCCTCAAGCTCAGAAACTGCACAATGCACTGAGTTAAGGAGTTTCCCAGTCCTCCGGAATTGCACAATCCTTCTTGGAAGTGTGCATGACAAGTTTCCAAAAAAAAGCAAAAATTTAAAAAAAGCAATAAAAAAAACTTCTCTAGGAAACAAAGTTGTCATTAGTTTTCCGAAGGTGGCACACTTACTATTTTTGGAAATTTCCGCCAAGTGTCGCTTTTTCTTTGATTTTAGGCATGCGTGTCGCAAACTATAATCGGCCTAGATATATTTAATGGACACCTCTAGAGCTCATTTGTACATTTGCACTTTGAGCTCTAGCATACCCAATGAGATTAAGGAGCCTTCGGTGGAGTTTGCGGTGCTTTTTCTGGTGAGTTTTTTTTTTTCTCTGTCATTTTTGGTTGTTTCGCTTCTGTGAGTGTTGTTTTCTTGTTTCTTTTCATGGTTGCTAGAGTTTTAACTTATATTAGCTCATAGAAGTGTTGGTTTAGTTCATCATTTTCCTTTTACAAGTGTCACATCTGTTTTCTTGTTTTTGCACACCAGTGATTGTCGTTTCGGCAACTCTCCATGTATGTTTGTTTTTCCTTTTGCATGTTGATCTTCCACACTTGATTTTCAGTGATCTATATATCCTTAGTCATATCTTCACTTTAATTTTCACCATCACTCATATCTTCTAGTTTCCAATACTTTTCCTTGGGAGATATTCACTTCCTTTGGCCAGTAGTTTCCTTGCCTAGCTGGGCATTGCATAAGTTCAAGGCTCAAGCTGTCTTCTTCGCCTCTAAAACTATGCAATGTGCAATACCAGGCTAACCCAACTGTGCATTGTGCAATTCCAGGGCTCAATCTTGATCCCTTGGCCACTGAGACTGTGCAATGCACAATCTCTCCCTCAATTTTCATAGGCTTAACTCCACATTGTGTATTTTCTAGCCTCAAGCTACATTAATCACTGTTGAGACTGCACATTGTGAGTTCAGGAAACCAGTCCCTCTCCCTTGACCTTAAGAATTGCGCAATTTTCCCATGTCAGTCCAGTGGTTGCTGCTGCGATCTTGCTTTGTGAGTCATTTTTCTTAAGATTATTCATCTTTTGCATGAGATCCTTTTCCTCCTACACGTATTGTAGTTGTTAAGAACTTCTCTTCATCAATCACTATTATGATGGACTACAAGAGAGCTTATTTAAAGGATACCACAGCGAGCAGTACTAGGGAGGTAGTTGAGAGTACGCCAGTAAGCTTTCTATTTTATTCAGATACTCAACTGTTCATAGAAAAGGAATCAGATATCACATGGAAGAAAGTGAATGAAGTGTTATCAGCAAGAAGCTTCAAATAAAATATAGAAGACTGACAGGTATATATCAATGTTCAACAGTCGTGACTACATAAGGTTGCATGCCGATTTCTGACTTTCCCATGCGCTGACGTTGTCAGCTAGATAATTTCGCATATAGATCTAAATACTGACCCTGAACAATGCCAACGGAAAAATCCTTTCTTCTTTTTTGGCAATAGATTACCATCTCATGTGTCATTTTCTGGAGCCAAAATCGCTCATGGATTCTTGCTTCGATGCCACCACCAGCTACTTGAGTACAAAGGACATTGTTAAAAGGTAGGTGAAAGAGCCAAAAATGTTTCTTCAAGTACCCACCAACACCTACAAGAAAAAAATATCTCAGGAGGGCATATCAGATATTGATAGTTATATGTTGTAGAATCTACGGTCAAAAGAGCATTGAGACCTTGCCTGGAGAGTGGGAATTCTTATTGAACTAGCTTTTGAATGAAGGGAAACCATTCAACTGGTCAAAATTGTTGGCTCGACAACTAAGTGTCCATGTAGCTAATGCCCTGAATCCTCCCAAGGGCGGGAAACTATATTTAACATGTTTTCTTATCTATTGGATGAAATTTTCACTCACAATTCATTCCCTGGCATGAATTGGACTTGGACACCGCGAGAGACTACCATGCACATCTACTGCATGCTACTTTCAGATTGCATCCACATAGGACTAATGGAAAGGTTGTTTGACCACTTTCTCATTCCATTATACAAATTTATCTTTGAGGAAGAGCCACCTTGCATATCACGTGGGGCAATGGAAGCAGTGCCAGAGATAGCAAATCGATTTGCCTCGCTGGATGACACTTTCCTCATATTGTTCAGCAGATAAAAGTCACCACATCTTTTACCGAGGTATGCCACCGATAAGTTAGTCATGTAAGAAGTTGTGTATCATCTCTCCACATGGTTGTTAGCGGCTTTTCAAAGGAATAATAAAGTAGAATGGCCAAATATTCCTATGCAAATCGGATTGTACGAGATCAAGAATATGAAAGTCGCAAACATCGAGGGAAAGACGATAGAGAAATTTGCATTCGGTACTTTGGAATTCAATCCGTATGATCCCTGGAATATTTGTAGATACCATTATGCGAGGATTTGTTTGTAGTGTCTAAGTGGAAAATTCCACACGCCAGAGGAGGAACCATGGAAGAATTGTTATATTTCCTCCAAGTCTTGTGAGCCGACCAGTTTTGTAGGAACTTAACAGGTTACTCCACAGAAAGAAGTCACTCGAGAAGGAGTACCAACAGAAGAGCGCAACCCACCACATGAAAAGGGTAAAAGGAAGGTTTCATCTAGCCCAGGAGGAGAAACAATTTGCAAAATGAAAGAAGATCCAGTCATTCTCAAACCACCTATTGCAACAGAGAAGTGAAGGAAAAAAAGGATGCAAGAAGCAGAGAGAAGAAAAAAAGAAGAGAAGGTTGGAAGAAGAAGAAAGGAAAAAGTAGGAATATAAGAAAGGCGAAGAATAGAAGAAGAATAAACCATATGAAGACAAGACAAAGAGAAAGAAGAACCGACAATTAGTAGAGGAGAGAAAACAGGTGTAGGACAAGGAGCTTGCTCAAGAGATTGAGGAGTTGACTGTGATTCAACACATGGAGGGGGAACCAGAGCTGTAGAACCAAGATGTCGACCTTATGCCAAGAACACAAGAGGTCACCATTCAGTCTCCCCCTCCTCTAGCAGAACAATTTTAAAGCAAGGGAGAGGAAAATTTTCCTCTTGTTGAGTGCCTGGTTATGGACATGTACAATCGGTCTTATGACGAGCTTCAGAAAAATATTGTACAAGAATAGAAGAATTATTTTCCAGATGACATCGTATCTCTTGCATTTATCAAAGAAAGGGTGATTGTGGCAGACACAAGAAGGAATCCCAATGCCACTGCCACAACTAACTTGGCCTTCACAGGTACAATAAATTCAAACATTGAGTATCTAATGGCCGATAAAAAATAGTTGGAAAATAACTTGCAAGATGCTAGGAAAGAGGTTGAGAAACTCCGAGAAAAATCTCATAACACAACTCCCGCTCAGGTCTATCTAGAAGAAATTAATACAACGATACTCGACGAAGTATCAACACTAGGAGAGACCATACAAAATATGGATGAGGAGCTTATTACCGTGCATAAGGTTGTTATCCACTTGCACAACTTGCAATATAAGTGTAAAGTTCATGTTAAAACTCTTAAGGTTGTACAAGCAGCCATTGATGTCGTATATGAATGATCAATGCGATACAAAGGGGCACTGCTTGAATTGGGAAAGAAAACAAGGCAAAACACAAAGTTGGAGAAAGCGAAGGTTTAGATGCTTTTCCAAAATAACAAACAACTTGCCTCGTTCATTGCCAACATTCAGGCCTCATATGAATGATTGTATAACAATGTGCATTTCCTAGTGAAATTGCACATGATCCCATAAGGTTGGCTCACTCAATGAGGCCAAACGCATGAATCAAATCAGGCAGGAGATTGAAGAAAACTTGGAGCAGTGTAGATAGATCACCACTAGGGAATATCTTGAAGTGAACATGTAGAATATGCAAAAGTAAATTGGTGGCCCTGTCCTAATCAACACCATGTTGCTCTTACTAAATATGGAAGCACAAACCAATTCCAAATTAGTGTACCTGGATTCCATGGAGGCTATAGTTCGCTTCCAGCTTGACAGCATTGCACAATTTGAGGAAATC
Organism: Pinus albicaulis; assembly: GCA_034641835.2. Lineage (NCBI taxonomy): Eukaryota > Viridiplantae > Streptophyta > Pinopsida > Pinales > Pinaceae > Pinus > Pinus albicaulis. The sequence goes on along the minus strand of CM076582.1, from coordinate 25,971,222 downwards.
ATCACACAATACAAAGCTTTGCACCGTTACGTGACCAAGAAAAAAAAAAGTGGAAGTTGTTGAGCTGGATTTTCCTCAAACTCAAGCTTAATCTCTTTTGTCTTATTAGGATGTTTATTTGGCTCTACCCAATTTTTTCTTATATGGGTGCGAGTATATTGTAATATTTTTTTGTAATTAATTTGTAAGTGAAATTCCAAGTGTCAATTGTGGAATGTGAAGAGTCGTTTATAGAGAAGTTGACGAGTCATGAGGGAAGTCCATGAGTCACAAAGGGTAGGTGGAGAGCCACCCCTTTTATTATAAATATATCTTCATAACTCATGTAAAGGGATTTTGCGAGCCAAACTTTTGGCTAGGATTTTAACTTATGATCAAGATCTTGGAAAAGATATTCTAAGGGGACGTTTTTTTTTGGAAAAACGGGAAGCAACATGGAAGTTCCTTCAATGTTTCTCACATTAAAATTTGTATTCCTCGGATATATCTTTCTAACGAGGTATTGTGTGCGTCAAAATGAGATTTCATGCCAAATTTACGTCCCCGGGAAGATTGATGCACCAATTTACCCAAACGGGGCCAATAGTTTTGGAGCTTCATCTCCCAGGGTTAGGTTTTTGGATGTTTAGGGTTATCCATTGTTTCTAAATAATAAATAGGCCCTCGAGCCTCATTATAACACATTTCAGAGGCGTGTAGCTGCCACATCTGTTCTCATAGATAAGCTACCAATGCCCTAGCTATTTTATTTCCATTCTGTAAGTAAGCATATTTAAGTTATTTGTTGTTAATGAAATAAAGTTTTTTTTTTTTTCTGTTGCATCTCTACTTTTATGTGTATTTATGTATTTCATTGTGTTCTTGCATAAATCTGGATCACTGGTATCAGAGTAGTCTGCTCTTTCCCGATCCTTCTTTGCATGTCCACAATGAGGTCAGGGTATAAGGAGTTAGGGATCGATCTGGTTGAACCTCTGCAAGATAAACCTCGCAAACCCCGATGATCGCCCATGGGGAAAGAAAAGAAAGATGAGGGAGTAGGAGATCCTATCAAAATATTGCTCGAGGAGGCCCTCAATAAGTAAAGGAACGTGATGATGGATAACTTTGCCCATATCCTTCAACGACTACCCACCAGTGGTGCATCTACATCCTGTAGTCACTCTGGAGGCGCCACTCCTTTTAAGGTAAAAGTAAACTTTGAAATTCCGATATTTGAGGGAAAAATATATGCAGACATCATAGATAAATGGTTGAATCTATTAGAAGGATATTTCTTAGTTCATGGCTTTTCCGTCCGGGAGAAGATTATTTTTTCTCTCCTTAAAGTTGTCCCCCATGTCAAGGACTAGTGGGAAACCTACTGTGAGAAAAAGGACGAGGGGGAACCCTGTCTATTCTCGGTCGCACCCATTTGGAATTCTTTTCGAGACACCATCAAGGAAAAATATTACCCCATGGGGAGCTATGAGGAAAATTTCATACAATGGACTACGTTGTGGCTGCATGAGCTGACAAATTTGTTCCATATCCTATGCACAAACTTGGGTATCAAATATTCAGAGAAACATTTGGTGTTAAAGTGCCACAGTTGTCTGCACAGATACATTCAAGAGGAAATAGAGTTACTTTACATCTCCTCTCTTGATATGACATACCGATATGCTTCCAATATTGAGCATCAATTCAAACAGAAGAAGCGAGACTTTGGATCTGCGAATCAAAAGCATGGGAAAGGTGCCCCCAAATAGTAGAAAAAGGACAAATTCAAGGCATGGTGAATCAAGACAACCTGCCAAAGCTACAAGAAAAGAACAACATCGCGAAGTCGAAGAAGGACACAAAAAAGTGGTGTGAGTTCCATAAGAGCTCCACTCACAACACAAGTGAGTGTCAGGCCAAGTAGTCACTGGTGGCCGAGATGAAGGCTTCTGAATCAGATGCATGCCCCGACTCTGAAACAGAACTCGAAAAAGAGAATGAAAAAGGGAAGAAAATTATCGATGGAGAGGCCAACGCCACCGTTGCCACCATGAAGATCGAGAAGGAGGAACTGGAAGATCCAGAGGAGGAGGAGGGTTTCTTCCATTCCTAGATGTGGGTAAAGGGTTCCCCGCTATAGTTCATTGTCGATAGTGGGAGCCAAAATAACCTCATTTTAGCAAAGGTTGTGAAGCGGTTGGGCTTACTGACCACAACACACCCATAGTTGTACACCATCAGATGTGATCTCTGTGTCAGCCAGCAGTGCCACCTTCCTACAACATCAAGCCCTTCATGGATGAGGTATTATGTGAAATTTCTCCTCTTGATTTTTGTGATGTATTATTAGGCCAACCATACTTTTGGAAGAAACATGTTTTGTATGAGTCTCGACCTCGCATTGTTATTGTTACTTTTGGAAATAACTTGTACTGAATACCAAAAACTAGTACATTTTTGGGAAATTCCGACACTTGGTTCCGACACTTTTGACCAAATGTCAGAAATTTCCCCAAATTTTTTCAATCCCGCCTGAAACCGTCACTATACCGACATTTAGAGAAAAGTGTCGCAATACCGACACTTAGAAAAAGTGTCACAATTGTGACGTTTGGAGGAAGACATCGCAATTGTGACACTATGCCCCAAAGCGTCACTATTGCGATGACTGCCTCCAAACGTCGCAAGTGCGACACAATGTCTAAGTGTTGCAATTGCGACGTTTGGAGGCATCCGTCGCAATAGCGATGCTTTGGCTGCCATCGGTATAACGACACTTATATGCACGCTACATAAAAATTATTTTATTAAAAACTACATTAACGTCTGATATCACGTGCGCATTCACCCTCAACTCTTGCAGAACAGCATTTGCCCTCAACTCTTGCAGAACATCATTCGCCCTCAACATTCGCCCTCAGCTCTTGCAGAACAACATTCACCCTCAGCTCTTGCAGAATAGCATTCGCCCTCAGCTCTTGCAGAACATCATTCGCCCTCAGAATTCGCCCTTAGCTCTTACAGAACAGCATTTGCCCTGCATTCGCCCTCAACGTTCGCCATCAGCTCTTGCAGAACAGCATTCGCCCTCAGCATTCGCCCTTAACATTCACCCTCAGCTCTTACAGAACAGCATTCACCCTCAGCTCTTGCAGAACAACATTTTCCCTCAGCTCTTGCAGAACAGCATTCGCCCTCACCTCTTGCAGAACAGCATTCGCCCTCACCTCTTGCAAAATGGTAAGTTCTTACTGCAGGCCCTTCCTCCTATAGTAGGGTTGACTCTATTTTGGTTTTTTTGGTCAATTCCATTGGATTTTGTTAGGCTATAGGGTTCTCTCTAGATGTCTTCCAATGTTCTTTCGGATGAGTTTCAAAGAGGATGTGTAAGATGTGTTTGTGCTTCCATGAATTTGACTCCACCAGTTTCATGAAGTTTAAGCTATGGATTTTAGTTCGACAAACTCATCCATCTCAACACCCAGTAACAAATTTCCCTTGGTCTGATCTATATTGAAGGTGAAGTGCAAAGTGGTAGAGAATGGGAGATCAAAAGTCATCAACTTTATCACAAGGGTAGTACTCTAGATCGAAAGTGATGAGCTTTAGTTCTCCAGATTTGGGGATTTTCTGAAATTTGGGGATTTTCTGATGACATACCAAAGGTCACATCCATACAACCATATCAAGGTCAATGTTGAGATCATTCTCATATAGATATAGGTCACTGATATATAGGGTTAATATCATCATCACTATCCATGGAAACCGAATGGTTACAAAATCTATGATCGTGGTTAGCTCATTTATAATTATTACCCATTTACAGTAGAGCACAGAAACACTAAATATGGCCCGAGCAGAGCCTTTACAACAGGAAATGGAATTGCAGTTGCTTCATCAATAACCAATAGCTCCACTTGAGAAAAATTTTCATAATATTGGGGCTGGATATACTGCAGAGCAAACAATTTTAGTTATCATTCATGCTCCAATATATTAATATACTTTTTACATTGAACTGAAGAAAGGGAAACAAGCAAATTCTAGCCATCATACAATGCTTTGACATAAGAGTTTTGAGTGATATACTTGAAAAAAAGAACTCATCCACTGATATTTATAATCATTTGAGTTATTCAAGTTAAACACAATGTCAAGAATCAAGATTCGATACCCTCTATTATCTTCATCACCCACTACAAGATTTAAATTTTTCCCAAAGAAACACTTATTAAATTGGCAGCCATTATTTCTCCCTGCTTTAAAAACCCTACATTTAAATGAAAACAAGTATTGCATTTCAACTACAAAAATATATTAGTGTTCAAATGTACATGTGTGCATCACTTGTGTAGGGTATTCCTTTTCCACTTTCACATTATCCAAGAATGTGTGCAGTATAGTTCATATTTTTTGTGATATATATTATCTTGAAAAAGAAAAGGTAAATTATTTCCCATGGAAAAAGAAGGTTTTCCCTTTTCACTACTGGAAATGGTACAACAAAGTTCCATTTCTACTCGAAAATCCTATGAAACAGGAACCAAATAAAGGCCATGTTCTCAATGGACATCATTTGGCTTTGAAAATGGCCATTGCACTGTGTTGTTTCTTATATTACATCATGATAGTTTCTTAGGTCATTTATTGTTTCTTGAGATGAAAAACAACCAAAGAAATTGTGAAGATCCTTTCAAGAAATAAATGACCATTTCTCAATCATATCTCAACTATTTTTTATTTTATTTAGTGGTTGCTTACTTTGAGAGAAATTTGACACTTTTATAAGGAATATAACATAAAAACACAAAATGGGAAGGAATTGATAAGGTAGATGACCTTTAGTTGTTGTCAATTAAGAATTGATAATACACGATGCATGTTTTGTACTACAAAATAGATTCCTTCCTGGAGTTAGGACACAGAGTATTGAATCAAAGTTGTAGTTTCTAACTTCTTATATTGGTTCATCAATCTTGAAATTCAGACATTGCATGTCTTCATTGCTTCATGTTTGAATAATTTGCATCATATCGTACAATAGGAAATTAGTAATTATGATTATTATTACTTTATGGATCTATTAAGTTACTTTTAAGTTTGCATGGTTTAGTGTGAAATTATTCTAGTGTGCCCCTAGGCCCAGGTGAAGGAATGCCAAGGACTGAGAACCCTAGTTTTTAAATGGTATTGTTTCTTATACCCCAAAACCCCTCAACATCACTTCTTATTAGTTCTTAAAAATAGTGTTGTAAACAATTTGAGAATTGATATAGAAAAATCTCTCACTTCTCAAGATAAAGTCCTAAAGCTAAAGTGTGATACCATGTGTAATTCAATAGCCCCATTGTCACCTCACCAACCTCTTTTCACTTCGGGCTAGCTCTCCTCCAACTCAAGGGGGGTTCTCCCTAGTAGATGTTAGGGATCTAATGGCCCACCAAACCAAGTCAAGAGCCCCCTAACTCTCTATGTTTACTACTATCAATCAAAATATTGAACAATAGGGTCAAACATGCATCCTGAAGATAAAATTGCCAGGGTATTTTTGGGTAATTTCAAAGGGAAAGTCCCCAAACACATATAATCAAGGAATTATAATGTGATTTCAAACATTAAATATAAACAAAATCGTTTAAAGGATATTGAAAGGAAAAAGGTGATGGAAGATAGAAAGTGCCTTACTTAAATGCTCTAAGGATTTTTCAATAGTTGCTCCAAAAGCTTCACTTCAAGGCCCTTCAAGATCGTCTCCAACAATGCTATACCATCAGCTTCAACAATGTTGCTCCAAAAATGTCCTCAAGGTCTTCACAACAAGTTTACTAGAAGTTGCTTCAACAATATATTCAATAAGGTCTTCATTGTCAACTCGTCTCTTGTTTGGGTGCCTTAATGTGCAATGACATGTTTCCAGGACTGAATTCAATGCAAGGCATATTTGAAACTCTAACTCTGTCTTCCGGTGTCTTATTAGAAATTATTTCAGTTTTCTTTTTGTGTTTTCAAGTTAGATATTGTTTTCAAGTTTTTACATTTATAATTTTATTGCAATGTGGCAGACTGATCAGGGCAGTACAGGAACAACCCCGAGACGGGATGATCGCAGAAAGAGGCCAGCAGAAGAACATGTAAAGTGCCAGCATTGCTCTCTCTTCAGGTATTTTAGTTATTTACATAATTGAAATAATATTAATTTTGTTCAAATATGCAGACACCTATCCATGGTACGCCTGATGATTCCCTCTATGAGGAAGAGCTTTCTTCATCCCTATCTCCAGTGCTCTTGTTGCGAAAAAAGGCACAAGATGCAAGGTTGGAATTTAATACTTTGATAGACGCGCCTTAAACACCTGAAACAGAAGAGAGGATAAAACAACTTATGACCTAGCTAGAAACATATCAGGTAATAATAAAAAGTCAAAAGGATATTTTTTTTGTTCTGCATGAGATGAATTGTGATAGTTTGATTTTTATTTTTTACATTGACTAAACTAACAAAAATTTCTTTTGTATGTAGCGTTTTCTAGCACTTGCTGAACTCGGTGTTGGTGGTAGTGGGACACAAGGGCAAGAGATTGACCAACAACCCTCTCGTACAACTTCTACTCCTTTAGGTGCCAGCCAAGAAACACACCCTGCCCAAGCAGACACCCAACCAACCGCTGAACGTGTTGGCAGTGATGAGGCTGATATGGCCAACTACATTATTGCGTTTCCTGGAGCTACATGTGTCAACTCCACAGGGACCATTAATGGCACATTGTTGGTGAACGATGAAATTGTCCCTATAAAGCACGTACAACTCCTAGGTAAATTTTAATATTTTAACTATTTCATGTACTCTATCTAAAACATATTTATCATGATTTTTATTTTTAAATTAATGATAATATCTTTTTTTCTGTGTAGGAAACAATGAGTTCTACAGGTTTTTGGAGAGCCATGCGTTGGTAAATTTTGGCCCAACCATATGCACAAGGTGGAATTCCCAGAATTCCAACCTGAAAAAAGAACTTCTAGATTATCTAGAAGCCCTTTTTGGGGTCGGCACATTTGACAGAACAACGGTGGCTCGGGTAGCCGGAAAATATTTGAAATATACCAGGGACACCTATAGGACGCAATTGCAATTTAACCCTAGATATGAGCATCCTCTCGCAGTCCCAGAGAGTGAGTGGAGAGCATTCATCCATGACGGAAAAGAGAAAAGGGCAAAGAAAGAAGGAAAAATGCCAACCGGACCCGCAAGGTAAATTACAACTTTAATTCAATAGCTTTAATTTTCTCTATGTCTAAAATAAAATTGTGCTACATCATATCTGACTTCAATTTTGTTGATGATAGGTTGCTTGACACCTCAAAGGAAACCAAAGCTAGGATTGAGAAAAAGGGCCATCACAAGCTAGGCCAGGGCGGCTACTTGAAATTAGCTGCAAGAATTGTAATTAAGTAGCTAAACATCTTATAATTAATTGTATTGCCTTCCAACGTTTTTGTAATCCTATCAAATATGATTAAAAATACACAATCATATGTAATGTAGGGTGATGACTTCGGAACAGAAACTACAGAGGAAGATAAAAATATTGCTTTCCATTTCGGCTATCAAGTCGTAGTTGAACGTCGCAGAAGCTTGGGGAAGGTCCCAAGATCCAAAATGCCTAATAAGGTAAAACATTAACCTTTCAATATGTTTGTTTTCGTCCATAAATTTAATGTCTAACAACTTTGTTTAAATCAGGGGAGCAGCACTATCGACGAGGAAAATAACCCATTTTTAGAGGCAGATGTAGATGATCCTCACGTGCAACCTGATCATTGTAGTTGGGACCAGGTCGACAATGCTACTATCAGTGAGGGTCGTGACGGTAATTAATTTCCACTTACAATTTTTTCTAATTATACCTTGATGGTTGTCCTTATAGATTTTTTTGTTTAAATGACAGAGAATGTTTCCCTTGAGGATCTTACCACCAGAGACGAAGACAGGGCAACAGTCCCAACGGCAACAACTAGTGCACTAGGTAAATAATCTCATTGAATTTTTTTTATTAATATTACCGAACTAGTTCAATCATATTTAAAAACTAACAATTAAAATTTAATATTATCTGTTTTTGTAGGCGATGCCCCGTCACTGGATGAGACCAGACATCGTGACTACGCAACTAGGTCAGCAGTGCGGTTCGAAAGGCACGAAACAGGAGCAGAGCACGAAGATATTGATGATGTAATTAGGAGCTTTAGAAATAGGCAGAAGAAAAATAAAATTTGATAATGTAAAATATTGTATTATTATAAGACAAACGTTACCATACTTGGAACGTTTTTTGCGTTATATAAAAAAACTCATTTATCATACTATTTTTATGTCAAGCATTAATTTCAATGTTTCCTTGCGTACTTTTTGTTGAATTTTTTTTTATTAGTTATTGAATATTTTTTTTTATGCTCATGAAAGTAAAAAATGAAATATAGATTGGGTATTGGGGAATTGAGAGTGATGTGGGGGGGAGGGGCCATAAGAGCTTCCACCTTCATGTGGTTGGCCCTGTTTAGTAGAGAATAATTTATTGGAGCGATTTAATCTTGGAGCAAACCTCCCTCGATCCAACGTAGCAAAAAAAAATTCACTGTTGACTTAGTTGCTACTCTTTCAGATCGTGGGAGGATTCTTCCAAGTTCATGCGACTCCAATAAATTGTTCTTGAAACAAAGAGGAGCTTATTCATGTATGTTTTGACATTTTCAACATATGTTATAACATTATCATAAGAATGCATCTTAGAGTAAAAAATACTACATCAATTACTTGTATTTATTGTATAGATAATGATGTATTTTGATTGACTTGGCAGTGCAGGTACAAATCCTCTTGCATCATGATTAATACAACTTGTCAACCAGGGTGATTTCCAGGATATTTTTTCTTGTGCACTTGACCAGGTTCGTAATGTCACATTTTGTAAGTTCCTTTACAGTTCATAATTCAATATTAAGCTCGTTCATGATTATTATCTAGGTTTTTTGTATGTGTTTTTCATCTATTTGATTGTAAGCAACTCTGCATGTTTCCTGTTGTTCACGATGATTTCTCCCATTACCACTCCTAGGATGAATTCGACTTTATTGTTACATAGTTTACTTTATTGTTACTATGATTTCTCCATTTACGATTTCATAGGTTACATCATGTAAAGTTTTCAATCTCAGGTTGGTGATGAGCTTTAGTTCTCCAAATTTGGGGCTTTTCTGATATTTTCTCCATCATGTCATTTTTTCATCACCTCGTTGTTTGAGCATGCCAATTGTCTACCACTTGTACCAATTGGCACATGTCAATCTCTGAGTGGTGCCACATTTCACCTATTTTCGGCCCACTTGACCACCTGAAAAACTCAAATCCACACACCATGTGTCTTAATCATGGAGTGCCACATTTCCTAGATATTTAGGCCAATAGGCCTTCTGTTATGAAAGAGATCAAATTTTTTTTCGTCAACACTTCTTATTTAGGCACGACACCTGTTACTTGTTTAATCTGACGGTCACAGTCTCTCGGGTTACCTTCTAGGTTTGACATACCACTGGTTTCTGGTATATTTCCATGGAATCAGTCTGAAAATACCAACAAAAATCCACACACCTGCAACCGTCGACAGACCTACCGTTTTAGTAGCTGCATTTCCGCAACTGCCAATACACCTGTCGTTTTAGTTGCTGCATTTCAGCAGCTGCTAATACACCTGTCGTTTCATTCTCCTGGACTCTGTGTATGCATATTTTTCATATAATTTTATCACGAAGTTGGCTGCAGTGCTTGACATGCCTTTGAATATTTTTGCAGGTTAGAAGACATTTCAGGCCAGAGCTATTGAATAGACTTGATGAGATAGTTGTATTTGATCCTCTTTCTCGTGATGAACTCAGAAAAATTGCTAGACTACATATGAAAGATGTAGTGATTCGTCTTGCAGAGAGAGGTGTTGCTTTAGGGGTTACAGATGCTACTCTGGATCTTGTTCTTCAGGAAGCCTATGATCCTGTAAGTAATCACTTTGTTTTGATTTCTTTCTTATTCAGAGTCTATCTTTCCAGGGGATGTGCCCGTTATGGTTTTTTATGAGACCGTTGTAAATTTCATCACCGTCCCTCATAATATGTTTGATTGTGTTTATAAATAATAAACAATTATTACACCAAACAATAAACAATTAATTGTACTATGAGTAATATGATATCTTGAAATAATTTCATTATAATTTCATAACCTCTGCTCTCACTTGGTGGTGTCTATATCACTAAGTGTGTCTTCTTTAAAATTATAGTTACAGCAGACAATGAACAATCAACTGCACTGTGAGTGATATCTTGTAATAATTCTTATTATAATTTCCTAACCTCTACTCTCACTAGGTGTTTATATCACTAGGTGTATCTATTTTAAAATTATAGTTTCAATGGTAGATAAATTTTTATCTTAAAATTATAGCTTTGATGGTGATACCTTGTGATTGATAATGTAGTTTGAAGCAGCTTTGGCTTTGACTAATATAGTCTTAGGAACCTCTGAGAATACAAAGGTTGTGATTGATTACGGGGCACTGCCTATATTTGTGGAACTTCTTACCTCTGGGAATGATAATGTTCAAGAACAGGTAGCACGTTTATTTTAGAGGCATAAAATTATTCTTCCCAACTATCTTTATATGTCTGTAATTTTGGAATTTGATTTAAAAAACTAGTACCCAACTTTGAGTTCAACTGGTGTTCGTGTAAGGCTTTTTGGGCTTTGGGAAATATTGTTGGAGACTCTGCAACATTTAGGGATCTTTCCCTCAGTCATGGAGCTCTGAGGCAGGTGCTTGCCCAGTTGAATGATACTGCCAGAATTTCAATGATAAGAAATGCTACATGGGCTCTGTCAAATTTTTTCCATGGTAAACCCCAACCACTATTCGAACAGGTAAGCAAAATACATTTTCTGCCTCTTCTTCTTAGTTCGCAGATACTGTGGATTTTTTTTATAGATCTTGGTGCTTGGTAGATTTGGACGTAATATGGACCAAGCGCTTGTTCATTACAATGACTATGTCATCAGATTTTAGAAAATGCTCAGAAATTTGGGTTTCACAAGGGGATTACCCTTGCTTGCAATTATCAATTATCAATCACATTCAAAAAAAGTCTTTCGTAGCATTGTTGATCTCTTTGTAGGTTAATTTCCGAGGCAATTTCACAATATCTGAACTAAATTTATCTCTCCTTTTCAATACTTTGCACTTGTAACAGAACCAGACAAACAATCTAGTGGCCAATGCAACAACAACAACACCGCCTGTTGAAATGCCTGCAATTCACCCTCTCTGCACGCATGAATGACTATGGCACCCTATTTTGTGAACAGGTACTGGAGCTGAAGGTACTGGTTTCCATTAGGATCGTGGAATTCAACATCCAAAATAGTATCAAATTCCACTGCAATAGTATTCCCTGGCGAGGGCAACAGTTCATTGAGACCTATTGGACTCATCACCCCAAAATAGCCTCTAGGGCTACCCAGAGTGTGATCATTTGGAGCAATAACAAATGCTTATCCATCCCCAGTTGAAATAAGAACAGGACCCACATTGGTTACAGAAAACAAGAAACACGTTTTGAAAGAAGAAGAAATTTTTGTATTAGGGTCCAGAAATATAACTAGTCTATTGTACAATGCCCTGCCTGCACTTCAAATTGGTACTCCCAAATCCATGCTAAGGCTCACTGTTCCATTCTTCAGATGAACATCTTAACCTGAAGTTTGATTCCAAAAAACCCAAGTCCCCTGTTCTATGCCCAAGACCTCTGTTACAACGAGTAGAGTTCTGAGCAAAATACTTCATAATAGGAAGAAAAAGAAACATCGCAAAATTGCTTGCTTTAGACTGATAATTTTCTATGCGAAAATTCAACTGCGGACAGTAAAAACATAATATAAAACACAACCAATCCACAATGGAATTTGAATATGAGGATTTATAACCAGAGAAAACCCTCTCCAGGTTAAAAGAATTCCAAAATGGCTTTAAGATTCTAATTTCTACTAATGAGCACTTACAACACCATAGCAATTACTGTCATAATGAAATCTGCTGGAAGTAAAGCCCTTTTACAGTTTCTACATTTCCACAGTGGAAGCAAGAATCTTGATATCTCTCATGATTTGGTTTTGTGGTCAGATCCTTTGCTATGGCTGTCTTGTTCTACTAAATGTGAATCTGTCTTAGATTTGGCTCTGGTTCTCATTTAGGATCGTGGCTATCTGATCTTGTTGTGGCTTTGACTATACAAACTTTTTCAATAGGAAAATGTTGACTCTGCTATATATAGGAGCTTCAATGGGTTCTCTCAAACTGCTCTACTACAGTAGTTGCACTCTCAATGGACTTCTACAGCAATTGGCACCATCAATCTGCTTTGTTACAATGATGGCTCACGTCAAAAAACTGTGCTACAACCATTGGCACCATGAATCTTCTCTCTGCTTCGTCAAATGGTTAGCACCATAAACTGACTTTGCACTCCTCGGGGTGATGACAGTGGTAAACACTTTTTTGGGCAGCTTTGTTTTGTCTCTGATTCAAGGCAGAAATATGTTGGCCTTGTTTTTTTAGTTCTTGGAACTTAGTTCTCTCATATTTTCCATCCTATCCCCAGTTTGCTACCTAGAAAGACATAACTTCACGATATCAAAATTGACTATTTTTTGCCATTTATCTTTAGTAATGGTACAACTTTAATTTTGTGCATTCGTATAGTATCTGAAGAGCACTCTCAAGTTGTTATTCAGTATTTTAGCATAACTACTACATTTAACTACTATGTTCTAATATTTATATCAACCATAAGCATTCTTAAGGTAGTTACATGTTTGCGAAGCAGAAGGAATGCTTCTGACAGCTTCTTATCATAGCGGTACAATTATGTTCACATTTTATCTTTTATAAACCTCCAATTTTCCAAACGTAGTAGAGACTACATGTTGGAAATATGATGCAGAGTGTTGTCCTTGATGGCAACCCACTGAGTGAAGATGAAGACATGCGACTGTTGACATGTGTTGTCCTTGATGGCAATCCACCTGATGAAGTTATTCTTGACTTGATGGACTTGGTGAATGATGTAAATCTGATGTGATATGATGCTAAGAGTTGTCCTTGAAAGGCAACCCACTTGATGAAGATGATGACAATCCACTTGATGAAGTTGTGCTTGCTAGAATATGTTCTTGATGAGCTAAATATGATGTATCTACGGTGTGTACAGAAGGCAGTGAAGAAAAGAAGTCAGCATGTGTTCAATATTGATGAAAAGAGTATGTCTCTAGGTATACGCGGATCTGTCTAGGGGAAGTCGCGTATGCACGCGGAAAAGAACGTGCCAAGTCGCGTATGGGCTAAAGCGCTCTAAAAGTGCAAAACCAGGGGTAATCACTATTGGGGACACTCCACGATTGGGTAACGTGATCCGCCCTAACTGACCCCATCTAATGTAGTTTGGGCCCGTATAGATTATTTGGCCCATGGTATTGAAAGTATGTCCCATGTATTGGAAAAAAGGAAAACCTACAGTGATGAGAAGAATTTTCATTGTGACAATCATGAATGGGTGCAAGAAGTCCGAGCTTGAATGAATACTTCTCTCTCGAGTATATCTGAATGGAAAGGGTTACAATTGAATGAAGGATCTGAATGTATGATGCACCAATGAAGGAGTGATGAAGAAGGGGATCTAGATCTGAAATACACTTGTATTTGCTAGATCTGTTTATGGAATGACTAGATCTATGATGAGGCGAACATCTAGGCGAACATCTGTCTGAAGTAAAAAGGTAAATCTGAACTGAATATCTGATCTGTAGAAGTATGCTACTCTATAATGATTGAATATTCATATGCGTATTATGAGGGAAGCGCGTATATACGCGGCTTCGCTGAAGAGAAAGCACGTATGCGCAATGAAATATACACAGAGGTATACGCTGGTTTGTGTGGACGGAAGCGCGTATATACGCGACATCAGTAAAGGGAAAGCGCGTATGCAAACTAGGGTTTGCTGAAGCAAGGGGTATGAAATATCTGATCTGTTCTGCTGTGTTTCTGCTATCCGATCTGTGTTGATATGTATCTGTTGATGATGTATGTTTGTGCTTAAAAGTATGGAAAGGGTTCGGTCTGGAAATATGATGAATTGTGGCCTGCAAGTTGTGTTCTATTGAAGTGGTTGGATCCAGTGTGAAAATTGATGAAACGTGGTCCAAGGTGGTGTTGAAGGTTGTAGCCTTCAGTCAGGGGGTTGTAGCTCCCTTCCAGGTGAGGCTGGTAAACGAGTCAGGGGGTCGTAGCTCCCTTCTAGGAGAGGCTGGTAAACGAGTTAGGGGGTCGTAGCTCCCTTCCAGGAGAGGTTGGTAAACGAGCGCAGGTGGGTGCCTGCGTGCTGGTCAAGTCTGCACCAGCACATATGTTGTAATATGTTTTCTCTATAATAAAATATTGAAGGCTTAGCAACTGCAGCGGTGGTTTTCTCCCGACTTGGGTTTCCACCTAAAAATCCTGGTGTTCATGTGTGATGCTTTGTGTGATGGTTTATTCTGTTCTTACTGCACATGTTTACTGCTTATTGAATATCTGATGAATAAATGATGGAATGATTTAAGTGAATATTTAATGACATATCTATATCTCTGTGTATACGCGAGTTTCATAAAGGGGATCCGCGTATATACGCTAGTTTACTGAAGGAAAGTAGCGTATGGGTTTTAAGGAATGAAAAAGTAAAAAGCTTTGAATATGCAGTAAATACTGATTCACCCCCCCCCTCTCAGTATTTTTCCCAACACTACAGTTTGCATCTCAAATTTTGGACAAATCTGTTTAGTATTCTACAGAAAATGCATTAAGAATACAGTGTTGTGTCTACTAAGCACAAATAATTGTTGTACTGAGTCATCTAAACATCTTTGACATCCTCGTTTTATATTCCTTTTCTTTTTTCGCAAAGTTTCCTCTGCTACGGAAAATGTAATTATATTAATTTTTTTCCATCGATATACGGATTGGATCTAAGTATATGTAAAACCTTGCTACAGTGGTTATTCGAATGGGTTAGAATGTGCATTTTTATTTGTTTCTTTTGAAATACATGCATTACCACTACGCGAGATCTTTGCATTAATTTCGAAATGTTGAGATCTTTGCATTGATGTTGCCTCTGCTTGGTGGTGTCACTGAGATTGAGCTGATCCAAAGGCAATGGATGTGCATTAGCGATCGATTGCTCTTTGCTAGTACTGTAATCCAAATCCTCTAGCATGCAAATAGGTGCCGCAACAATTATATCTAGGATTGATTTTTTTTTTCTCACCTTCACTTTAGGCTTGGAAAACTTTGTTCCAGATTTTTTAGCATTTGACTCACCTGATAGACAGTGATCTATGTGGGCATTTAAGGCTATATTGGATGTAGATGAGAAAGATCTACAAACAGGACAAACCTTTGGTATCATGGCCTCTAGAAGAGATCCCAGATTCCCAAATTCTTCATTCTTCCCAGGATCTGCCTTGCTCTTCTCCAAAGTTTGGATCTGCCTTGTAGGCTCCTGCCTCTTCTACACTGCTTGAATTGGAGCACCTCCATTATTCTATCAAATCATCCACTACTATTAAATGACACAGGTCGCAGATGCTTTGATAGACTTGCCTTTTGGGCACTTCATCGCGAACCAAGTTTTAAAATGTCACAACCCACTTGATATTTATCCCTAGCAAAAGTGTCACATTTGAAGATCATGCTTTTGATGAAGCGAATAACTTGGTAAAGAGAATTTTTGATTACTTATGTATTCGGCCCAACAATATAGATTTTGATGCACTATCATTTTTAACCATGTGCTGAAAAACATACAAAAAACTATGTTTTTAGTGAAATTTGAGTTCACAAGAATTGATGCCAGTCAAAATTTAGACCTTGCTCCCAACTTACTGGTAAAAGGCGGTACTCATATTTCATGCAAGTAATGGAATGCCTTTTTCGTTGTTTTATCCCGTCTTATTCGAACTTCCAAGTCTAGCATCAATGATTGTCTTATGCTTCAGAAAAATGGTATTATGCTTTAGAGAAGTGTATCTACTTCTTATTATACTTCTTAACTTCCAATTCTAGCATCAATTATTATTTTATGCTTCACAAATAATCTAGTTTTCATTATACTCCTTGAAACATTTTTTATTAGTTGAATGAGACAAACTTAAAAGGAGTAAGCTAATATATTAGCAAAAGGATTTCTGTCACAAATCTAAGATTCTTATAGGAATTCAATGGAAATTTCAGGCATCGCCTGAGTAATCTTCAGTGTCTGCAAATTTTGACATCCATAGAGAAGTTTGTTACAAAATTAGGCAGCTCCTACTTGAAAACATGTTGATGTTGATGCGTAGCAATCTCCTTCATTTATAGCCATGTGTTGGAATATTTGAAAATTCCAGAATAACAATGGAGAGAGTAATACTCTCCTCTTATAACACAGAAAATATTGAAATTTCTTCACTGGAAACAGAGTTCAACACTTTGAAAAATTACTATTCCTTCAAAAAAAAATCTATTACAAATTCTTCCTCACTGAGAGGGATTACAAAATGTGACTGTTGCAAAACGCAATGCACTCAAAATTCTTCTCTGTCTCTAAAACTACGCACTGTTGTGCTCTTCAAAACACTTACACTGCTATTGTGTGTAATAATAAAATTTACAACTACATTCCCAAACAGGCTCACAACCCTTTTCTTTTATATGCAACGCATATATTAAAAACATAACAAAACTATGCAAATAAAAAATCTATTAAAATGCTCCTGGGGTCCACAATTTATAAATGTTTTAATATATATATGAAATATATATATAAAACATATATACGTCGCATTTAAAACAAAATATTACCAAAATCAGTGTGGGACCTTAACAAACAATAAAACTATTCTGCCTCGCGTTATATAAAATAAAACATATAACAAAACCTTTGTCAAAACTTCAAACAAACCCTTTAGCCGTGGAGCCCACCAAACTTCAAACGACGATAAACCATAATTCAAATCAAATTCGCGTTCCAAAATAGCCTTCTGACGTCGGCCAATTTTGTGACGCGAAAACCAAATGAATTCCGCCCTAATCTTTTTTGGGTCCAAATTTGGGCTGGCGTACGGAGAGAGAGTTGTGACGCGAATTTCTTATCAAATTCGCCCTAATATTTTTCGGGTCCGGATTTCCACTGCATGAGTAGCCCAAACAAAGATCCGCTCCAATCAATTTCTGCCACATGTCCTCCTCTGGCTTGGCATATCAATCACATTAAATTTTAGCATCATTGTTCAATCAATCGCATTAAGTTTTAACGTTGTTCAAGATCGGACCTCCACTCCTGTTAGCGATTCCGCATGCTCCAATATGATCCGGCCTTTGGCTCTCATGAATGAGATTTATGACGGGTGTTCTTCGATGCCATTGCAGTCGAGTCGATAAAATGGTGTTTTGCTATGGTTTCTTAGACAAGCCGCAACCTTTGAATTGCAGATGCTCTCCAGTTGCTGGGTTACACTGCCTGCTCACTGTGACGGGAAGGAGAAGCCAACTGAACTGCTGCTTAGACCTTGCTGCAAATCTGCATTTCTCTCAGTCTGGTCTGTGTCTGCCTTCCTCAGTTTCTTGGAATCCTGCTTCTCCATCTCGTCTTGTGCCCACTGCTGAGACTGCACCCATGCCTCACGTGCGTCAAAGGATGCGTTGCCGCAGGGGTAGCACCAGAGGCCCACCCCTGTGCGCTCCCTCCAGCCCCTCAACCGAGTCGTCTTGCCAATCAAGTGATTATTACGCAGGCCGCTATCCAAACACTAGAAGTGGGCGGGGTCGGGTTCTAGGATCTGGCCACTGTATGGGCTCCCCTGCTCCTCATTTCCCCATCGCTTCACCTTCTCCCATGATGCGCACTGCGCTTTTTTCTTTAATTTCTCTCTGAACCACCCACGAATCACAGCTTCAATCACCGTGGTTTTCCGCGAAGATGCCCAAGTGGAGGAACAATGCACCCGTCCGGCGGGTCTGAGCTCAGAAAAAGCCCAGCTTTTGGGCCTTCAGGAGGGGAGCGGTGGCGTGAATGTGTAGGAACCGGATGCTCAGGTTCGTAGAGCTCATGACATGGATATAGTGCGTTGAGATCCTAGACCTTCCGTGTCTGAAGCTGCTCCCGCCGAAGGATGGTGCCGAATTGTCAAAGAACCACCGGATGAGTAATTGGTTCTCTTTGATTTGGTTTTCTTGCTTCGCAGCCCACTTAATTGGGCATGTTTTTGTTTATATTAATGTGCTAGACCTCTATTTTATTTTTGAATTCTGTAAACAATGGTTCCCCTGTGTGGGCAATACGTTCAAGACTGGTTTCCCCATATGAGGGCAGTCTTCTTTTTTGATTTTTTGACAAATTTGCTATAATTCTGGGCAATGTTTTTGACTTCGGTCATGCTGTAATTTTATTCCCACTGTTAATAGATTAACCTTACTTAGAAAAAATAAAAAAATTCACCCTGTTTCTATTTTAAACCTGTTTTTTGAAATATAGAGCCATGTTTATATGATTGTTTATAGTCGAAGCGTTGCGGGGTGGTTTATTATATTAATATTTCACGGTCGAATTATGTTCATAAAAATTGAAACGTCCACAATTCATAACAAATATTGGATATTTACTGTCATGTTTTAAAGTTTCATTTTTATGTTTGCCGAAGGATGGTGCCGAATTGTCGAAGAACCACCGGATGAGTAGCTGCTTCTCTTTGGTTTGGTTTTCTTGCTTCACGGCCCACTTAATTGGGCATGTTTTTGCTTATATTACTGTGCTGGACTTTTGTTTTATTTTTTAATTCTGTAAACACTGTAATCGTAAAAGATATCAAACGATGGTTCCCCTACGTGGGCAATGCAACGACCTGAAAAACGTTCAAGACTGGTTTCCCCGTATGAGGGCAGTCTTCTTTTTTTATTTTTTGATGACAAATCTACCATAAGTCTGGGAAATGTTTTTGACTTCGGTCATGCTGTAATTTTATTCCCACTGTTAATAGATTAACTTTACTTAGAAAAAAAAATGTTGCCCTGTTTCTATTTTAAACCTGTTTTTTGAAATACATAGCCATGTTTATATGATTTTTTATAGTCGAAGCACTGCGGGGTGGTTTATTATATTAATATTTCACGGTCGAATTATGTTCATAACAATTGGAAAAAAAAAATGTTGCCCTGTTTCTATTTTAAACCTGTTTTTTGAAATACAAAGCCATGTTTATATGATTGTTTATAGTCGAAGCGCTGCGGGGTGGTTTATTATATTAATATTTCACGGTCGAATTATGTTCATAACAATTGGAAAAAAAAAATGTTGCCTTGTTTCTATTTTAAACCTGTTTTTTGAAATACAGAGCCATGTTTATATGATTGTTTATAGTCGAAGCGCTGCGGGGCAGTTTATTATATTAATATTTCACGGTCGAATTATGTTCATAAAAATTGGAACGCTCACAATTCATAACAAATATTGGAGATTTACTGTCCTGTTTTAAAGTTTCATTTTTTTTTTTTTAAATTGAACCCGCCGTCGGTATACCGACGCTTTGTAAGCGTCGGTCTTCTGATGTCTTGAACGATTTCTATTTTCGTCGATCTTGTGATGTTCGTCATTATTGCGATGCTTTTGGAATGTGTCGGTCTTGTGACACTTTTGTACGATGTCAGAATTGCGACAACTTAAAAACGTCGGAAGAGCGACAGTATAAAAACGTCGGAAGAGCGACGTTCAAAACGTCGGACCACATTTCATCGGAATTGCGACAGTTTACAAACGTCGGAAGAGCAACGGTATCAAAACGTCGGAAGAGCGACGTTCAAAACGTCGGACCACATTGTGTCGGAATTGCGACAGTTTACAAATGTCGGAAGAGCGACGGTTTGGGAAACGTCGGAAGAGCGACACTTGTTTGGAAGCGACGGAAAAAGTGTCGGTAGTGCGACACTTTGTCAAGGCGTCGGAATTGTGACGTAATGGAAAACCACATTTTTCCTATCCTCGAACTGTCGCTCTTGCGACGACTATGTGTCAGAATAGCGACGAAGTGGCTGTCGAAAATTGGTCCAAATTTTCTAGTGAAAGGTACCACCGTCTACCACTATCTCTTTGGTTACTGCAAAAAAATGCAGTAAGCTCATTTCCAAAACCGGAAAATTTATTTTCTTGATGATCCACCCTCAGGGCAGTAGGAATATTGTGGCCATGACCTCCAGATAGGGCTCCTCCGCACGACAACAACAAATGAACAAGGTCGTGGAGGAGTACGGGGGCATCTTCACCTCACCCACAAGGGTGACTCTACACTGTCAGGTCAAGCACCCCATCGATCTAACCCCAGGTGTGTCACTTCCCAATGGACCAATCTATCGGCACTCTATTTTAGAGAATGATGAAATCAAGAGGCAGATTTAGGAGCTGTTGCAAAAAGGTCACATCTGGCCGAGTTCATCGCCCTGTGGGTGCCCGATCGTGTTGATGCAGAAGAAGGATGGGACTTGGAGACTCTATATTGACTATCGGGCGCTGAACAAGATCAATGTTCGGAATAGGTACCCAATCCCATGGATTGATGACCTTCTGGACCAAATCAAAGGGGTGAAATATTTTGGCAAGATCAACTTGAAATCCGGGTATCACCAGGTACCAATTGAACCCTTTGATGTGTGGAAGACTACCTTCAAAGCCAAGGAGGGTCTTTTCGAATGGTTGGTCATGTCTTTCGGGTTGACGAATGCTCCTGTAACCTTCATGAGGTTGATGAACGACATCTTGTGGCCATTCACCAAATCATTTGTAGTAGTGTACTTGGATGACATATTGATCTTCAGCTAGACTTGGGAAGAGCACATCCACCACATCCGACAGGTCCTCCAAACACTGCGGAAACACAAGTTGTGCGCCAATTTGGAGAAGTGCACTTTTGACATGACTGAGGTTCAATATCTGGGATACATTATTGATGAGTGGGGGGTACATGTGGATCCAACCAAGATCCAAGTCATTCGGGATTGTCCAACCCCAACCAATCTAACAAATCTTCACAACTTTTTGGGCCTTGCTAATTTTTACCACAAATTCATGTTGGGATTCTCTCATATCACTTGGTCCTTGAGTCAAGTCACCAAGGGAGGAGCGAAAGAAAATTTATTTTGGTCAGAATCTCAACAGAAGACGTTCGTAGAATTGAAACATCACCTTTTCTCTGCCCCTATTATCACATTACTAGACCTGCAACAACCATTTGAGATCAATACAGCCTCTGACTATGCTATTGGGGCATTTATTACTCAACAAGGGCATCATGTGGCATATCAAAATGAGACATTGTCCAACACAGTCCGCAAGTATCCTACTTATGAAAAAGAAATGTATTCCATTGTGCAGGCTTGCTGACAATGGAAGCATTACATTTTGGGGAAGGAAACGGTCATCCACACAGACCACTGACCCCTACAGTTCATGCAAATGCAAGAGAAGTTGCAGCATGGTCGCCATCATAAGTGGTCCACATATCTGCAAAAATTTCATTTGAACATCAAGTACAAGAAGGGTAGCACCAATAATGTTGCAGACTACCTCAGCCGGCCACCGATTATGGCGCTAACCATCGTTCTCAACTCTTGTGTGCACGAGACTTCTAATTGGCTGCTTTTCTACCAAAGTGATACAGAATTTGGCCACACATACAAGACACTCTTGGAGGGTATGCAAGTTCCAAATTTTCATCTCCAGGATGCACTGCTATGTCACTTGGGACACCTTTGTGTTCCTTCAAGTGAGTGTGACAATATTATTTGGGAAGCGCACTACAGTCGGGTCGTTGGGCATTTCGGGGTTGAGAAAACAGTGGCAGTACTGTAGAAGTATTTTTGTTGGCCAAACCTTCGATAGGATGTCGGGAAGTACATCAGATCCTACACTTCTTGCACTATTTCCAAACCGACCATCAAGAAGCAAGGCCTCTATACTCAACTACCTACCCCTAATTGACCTTGGGAATCCATCTCCATGGATTGCATGTCGGGCCTTCCTTCTACTAAGCATGGAAATGACTGTGTTTTCATGGTTGTCGACAGATTCTCAAAGATGGCCATTATGGCGGCCTGCTAGAAGAATATCACAGCAAAATTCACTGCTAAACTATTCTTTGAATGAGTGTGGGTGCACTTTGGGATCCCACAGTCTATCATCTTAGATCGGGACAACAGGTTCCATTAGGGAAATTTTGAGGTCTAAATGGGCCTCCTAAGGAAATGATTAAATAATAGTGAAAATTATAAAATAATATTAGATTACGTCATTATATTTTAGAGGGAAAAAAGAAAAAAACTATTTTTTCAACTCATATTTTCAACTTATATCCCTATGGGTTTAATCAAATTTTGAGTGGGAACACTCGTTGGATGCATAATTTGATTCCTAATCCAAGGATTACCCATGTTGCATACTTTCTATGAACCCTGCTACATGAAAAATGAGAAATACATGAAAGTCGTGATTGTAATAACATTTTTTATATATTTCTCATTTTTTGTGTAGCAGGGTCCATCGAAAGTATGCAACCTGGGTATTACTTGGATGAGGAATTTAATTTTGCATCCAACGAGTACTCCCTCTTGAAATTTGAGTGAAACCTTAGGGAGATAAGTTGAAATACAAGTTGAAAAAGTAGTTTTATTATTTTATTATTTTTTATTATTTTGACTTTTTTACTGCAAAAATGGTGAATCATCCCCCATGGTTAACATCATCATCTTGAATCTTATTGGTTCTCATAAGTTTATTTTTGTTGTACATTTTATTAGGAGGCCCATTTTAGACCTCAAAAGTTCTCTAATGCTCAACACATTTTGGTCCAGCCTTTGGTCAATGATGGACACCAAGCTCACCAATTGCACATCTTTCCATCCCCAAATTGATGGCTAGATAGAGGTTGTCAATAGGATGATCATACACATTCTTCGCATGTACAATTTAAAGCATCCACGCACATGGGATGAAAGACTTCCCTATGTACAACACAATTATAACTAGGCTCTCCACAGCTCAACTGGCCACAACGCCTTTCAGGTGGGCTTGGGATTCCAGCCACTATGTCCCATTGACGTAGGCATGCCATTTGCAACTACCCATGCCGATTCATCTATGTCTAGTCTGAAGCTAACAAGGCGAACACAATCATTGAGCACATTCAACACATTCGCCGATAATTTCATGACATATTGGATAGAGCCATTGAAAAGTATAAGAAACGACATGATCAACATCGGGTGCCACACAACTTCCAAGTGGGGAACAAAGTGTGTTGTGAAACCAGCTCTAAAAATATAAGAAAAGAGATATCAACGCCTTAGAAATAAGCCACTTCGAGGGGGAAACCTCTAATACATTACATGAATGAACAATTCTGGGATGATACAAATGACCAAAACCTCCTTCTATATATAGGAGTCCATGGGGCCAGAATATAATCCTAGTGGGGTCACAATGTAATCCTAGCTGACCTAACAATAATAATGTAAGGGCATAATAATAAAAATATGGGGGTTACAGGGGTACAACAATAACAATAAGGGGGGCTACACTAACATAATAACGGACTACATTATTAATATAGGGACTTAACATGCCCCTCTCCTTCAAACAAGTTTTGTCCTCAATGCTTGATTATTTCTTGATGCTTGTGTATAAAATTCTCATCCTCCCATGTGGAATCTTCTATAGGAAAGTTATTCCACTTGTTGAGATACTCTGAAATTGATCGTACTTATTGAGTTCTTATTTCTGTGACTGCTTCAGAAATTCTTTCGATGTGATGTTGATCTTCCTTTTGTTTCATTAGATTCTGCACCAAAGTTAGGTTATCCTTTGAGAGTTGGAGAACTTGTTGTTTATGCTCAATGTGATCTTCCACTAAATTATCATCCATATTAGCTATTATTTTATCCTTCAAACCATCCAACTTAGCCTTCATTTCTTCTTTTAAACCATCTATGTCATCTTCGGTTGCTCTTCGTAAGATCGAAATTTGTTGCACTTGGTACTGTAATTTTGATATCTCATACTGCGATTATTCCTCTTTATGCGTCATAGTATAGCTTTTTGAGGGCTTAATGGGTATGGAATTATTCTTTTATGCATTATAGAACCCAATAATGATAAAAATTCTAAAATATTCCCTTGGAATCACTTCAAACTGCTTTTTCAAACAAACGTTATGCAATTTTAAAACCAAATACACACCTATTTCTTGATTTTGAGGAGCTTGATATTGAAACTAAATTACCTTTGTGATTTCAGATATTCAATATCTGAAATTTGGCACTAAGGTAGCCCTCTGAATTCTCTTTAGAATGCCACAGGTCTAACCTAATTTGGATTCTTTAAGACAAAGTTGTGCCCAATCTCTTATGATGACCTAATTATGGACTAGTTCAGTAGAGCGAAATTGTATGACTTGCCACGTGTCACTGTTTCCTCCTTTGGCTCTGAAATTGATAGATCGAAAACTAAATTCTGTGTACTTGCGGCCACTTTTTACATCATTCCAATCCGATGCTCAGAGAGAGAGCTATGAAGATTTTCCCACGATCACCTCTTTGAGATGAAATTCAAAAGCCTCAAAAAGCTCTAACTTCCACAGAACATATCTCCGAAAATATTGCGAGCCAATATATAAAATTTTACGAAGATGTTCTTCGAGATTGTAGCTTCGCACTCTAAAAATTTCAGCTTCTGAACCTTCGTCTAAAAAAATTTGTTACGAAAATACCACGATGACCTGTTTAGGTTAGATTCAGGAGCCTGCAAAATGACCTAACTTGCACAAATCATATCTCCGAAATTATTGCAAAACAGGCTCTGAAATTTTGCAACGATATTCCTCAGGAGTTTGGCTTCGCACTCTAAAAATTTCAGATTCTGAACCTTTGTAGAAACAAAGTTATAGCGAACATGCCACATTGACCTGTTTGGAGCAGCGAAACCCTAGAATCTCAAAGCTTTGATACCAAATGTTGTGAAACCAGCTCTAAAAATAGAAGAAAAGAGATATCAATGCCTTATAAATAAGCCACTTCGAGGGGGCAACCTCCAATACATTACATGAATGAACAATTCTTAGATGATACAAATGACCAAAACCTCCTTCTATATATAGGAGTCCATGGGGCCACAATATAATCCTAGTGGGGCCACAATGTAATCCTAGCCAACCTAACAATAATAATGTAAGGGCACAATAATAACAATATGGGGGTTACAGGGGTACAACAATAACAATAATGGGGGTTACACTAACATAATAAGGGACTACATTATTAATATAGGGACTTAACAAAGTGTGGCTACATTTGTAGAAGGAGCTCCTCGCTAGACCCTACCACAAGCTTCGCCCACTCTGATATGAGTCGTACACCATCACCAAGGCTATAGGGTCCAATGCCTTCGAGGTCGGTATTCCACCATTCCTTGGTCTGCACCTAATGTTCAATTTTGACCGCCTTCGGCCCTACTTCCCACCTCTACTGGACACCTTCGACATTGCAAAACAACTCATATCAACAGAGTTAAACCCAAACTGCATGGAATAGGATGCCATAGATCATATGATGGACATGAAAATCAAGAACACTCTCCAAAAAAGGATCCAAATGTATCGGGTTGTCAAATTTGGCCAAGTCTTGCACCAAGGCAAATGGTTCACCAAGGTCCAAGTTTAGTAGAAGTTTCCTCATCTCATGGAGGAACTCAATGCAATGGGGACCATTGCTTCCTAAGGGGGGAGGAATGATCCAAGTGGATATTGGTGGCCACTCGCATATTCCACTTGGGGCCCCACCATTGTTTCTTTCAGTTTTTTAGTTTCTTTAATTGTATCACAGTTTACTATTTTTAGCAGTTTTTTGGGTCCTGATGATGGTTTTCATATTCTGACCATCGCCCTAATTCAAGGGTTTTATCCATACATGAAACTATTAGCTTGGCATTCATCAGTATCATAATAGGGGACATATTTTATGAGTTCCATAAACATCATCTCATATTCCTCCAGAGTTTTGTTACCTTGGAATAACATGTGAAAGGCTCCGGTCTACTGCTCTTGAAAGTCGGGTGGAAAGTACTTTGCATGAAATATTTCCTCGAACAAATCCCATGGAACGTTGTCCGATGTGAGATGCAACTGTTTCTCTAGATTTCCCCACCAAATTAAAAGACTTCCTCTTAACTGAAATATAACGATTTCCATTTTGGAGGTAGAGGCATATTCCCTTAGCACAAAACAACTTTTCATTCCTTCCAACCACGCTTCAACACGTTCTCTGGCATGACCTCATGAAAATTATGGGAGCTTAATATTTTGTAGCTCCATTGAAATATCCTCATGGGGTTGTCTATGATTTGATCCCTTATACCCCTCTGGGTTTCCTTCCTCAAAGTGAGGTCTCTCTTCATCAGTACTATCTATCGACAACCCTTTAAGTGTTTCCAATATTGCTTCCAATGAGCACATTATAATGGCTAGCTCAAGCACAAGAGTGGTTGGTATTGATGTCATTGCTGGTAGTGGCGACAGTGCCACTAACATTCTGCCTCGTCCTCGACGTGTCTCTACCATTGCAGCCTTGTTCTCTTCAAAAAATATGGTTATGATTTTCTAAGGTTCAACTTAGATTAGAAAATATAACATCATAAATTCAAATCTCACATGAGGGTATAGGTTTTCTACTATTATTACCTGCATGTAGGTGTTACTGATACTGAGGTCAAGGAGGGTGGTATCGTTACCCCCTTATCCTAAATTGAAGGGAAATCTATTCTAATATGTGACAATGTGTAACAATACTTTTCCTACTATATAATTCCTTATAGTTTATCAAGGGTTGTTTTTTAATTTTTTCAACTCAATGTTTTCAATAATTAGCAGTTGTCGAATAACAATCCATCTATAATAATACCGCTATGTTACAATTTGTCCATATAATTCTTACATGGATTCCTTCTTATGAAGTTTAGTTATCTTGGGGGTTGATGTTTTCAAGAATATATATATATATATCTATATATATATATATATATATATATATATATATATATATATGCCATGTTGTTAACTCTATTGTCCACATCATTCATTAAATATAAAATGGCATAAATAAAAATATCGACAAATAGTAAATAGAAAATGACGCAATGTAAAAATTCTAATATATATATCAAATTTTAAAAATAACATGAAGATATAATTTCTTCATCAAAAGTATTTTATTAAATAAATTTTATCTATTCATCACATTCATAACAAATTTAAATAGAATGATTTAAAAATAAACAAATACAACTACAACTACGTCGTTTAACAAAATTCAAAAGAAAATCTTATATTATTGGACAATAAAAGAATAAATCTTATGAACATGTACTTTAAATCAAGTAAATAAATAAATATGGAAAAATAAATATTGCCGACACTAACCACAAGAACAAGAAAATCAAATTTATAATACATATAACCATTATAATAAATTGTTATAATTAAAGTAAAATTTCAGCAGATATAATTATAATATAAGTAAAATTAGCTACACATCAACACATTCCAAAACCACTTTACAATATTGGAAGATCCAAAAATGTGGCTAAGCTAAGCAAATTTATTATAACGAAATAACTTCATCAAACACAATGATATCATAATGAAAAAGTTAAGAAAAAACAAAACATTCTTATGAAATCATTATCTAAATTTATTTTAATAATCCTTGTAAATAATATAATTTTAAATAAATAAATTATTTTTTAACGAATATAACTCCAAAATTATATAAAGCTTATATAAAGCTAAATTTATAATATTAGCATGATCATCAAATACCTCCATTTCCATCTATATAAAATAAACCAAAAATACCAATTTGGTTTAATGAAACAATTCATAAAACTAATGCTTAATTAATGTGACTGTCATACATTTATCACCTTGGTCCCCACACCACAGGATAACCACCAACAAATTTTATTTTATTTTTTTAATTCTTTCCTTTGGGCCAACCATATTGTCATGCATTCCAGGGAATTTATCAAACTAGCCCACCCTACCATAATTGAAGTAATAATTTATTTATAATATAATATAAATTAGTTATATAATTATTTGATTTGGTATTTTTTTTAATTATATATTATTATTGGTTTTTTGACATTGTCTTTTTAGCGATGGGATTATTGGAAGGTTGAGCCACCTCATCATTAATTTAAATAAGAAAAAGATTGAAATGCAAAAGGCCAAAAACAAAAAACTCATAGTTTCATAGATTATTTTTAATCTAATAAAAGTTAAAGTATCATTTCATTTCATTATTAATATTAATATGTTGCCATTACTTTCACACGTGAAAACTCTAAAAAAACTCATATACATATACACTCTATTGTAACAATAAATAAAAAATCCAAACCTCCTAAATAATCCCTTTAGAAAATTTTACAAAAATTCCCTCTCAAGCAATAAAATTAAATTCCCTCTCAATAATTGAACAATGAAAATAAATTCACTCTTAATCACATTTAACTATGAAACACTTTATTTTTATAAAAAAATTAAATGACAAACTGATGCTAAAATAATTACCAAGCTTAAAATTCTTTCAAAGAAAGAGGCCATTAAAGATTTCAAATCTAAAATCCCAAGGAAGTCATAATCCATTAATCTGCAAATTTCACCGTTCTTTTTTCGTCTTCTGCATGTTAAATTTAAACTGACATGTCTAATATGTTATTAAAAAAAAAAACCGATGAACCAGATCAAATTCCACGCATAATGACCTATTTTCTGTATAAAATAACAAATTATATACATGAAGGCTTACGAAAGTATATCATACATGTAAATTCTTTAACTCCTCTTGCTTTATCATAGTGAAAAACACTCATAGTGCATCCATTAGCATTTGTCATTATTGATATTTCGACATGAATGATGCTATTCCAACCGAAGTTCTTTTTTTTAAATTTTCTACAGGTTAAAATTAAACTGACATGTCTAGTCTAATATGTTATTAAAAAAAACTAATGAACCAGGTGAAATTCCACGCATACTAACATTTTCTGTATAAAATAAGTGAAGCACCTCCATCCTTTTTTTTAACGAAAGGAAACTCGAAAAGGATATTACTGCCTATATTTGCAGCAGATATAGTGTGTCATATGCGAACTTTAGTGTTCGGAAAAGTTAGCAATCACAGTCCGTGAGTGAGAAAAAAAGAAGATGGGTGTCTATTGATGTTACATGGTTCTTATGAGCATTGAATTTTATTTTAAGCACAGGGAAGAACACCTCCTTCCAAGACACTTTATCAAATTTGTCGACTATATCTATGGATTTAATTTATTGGGTACAAACATACAAGTAGAAACATATACATATTCAGAGCCTATAAGGTCTAAAGATTTTGAAAATGCATCTAATACCAAATTGTAAGAACTAAAATTTTACAAAACAACAAGACAATCTTATTTTACGTAGATTTACTAATTTAAATGTAGATACATACCTGTATATCCTGTTTGAATTCGATTCTCGGATGATATTGCTCTCAGTTTGCTCCCACTACCAAACCGATGGATTCCTCCCTACCTATCCAGATAAACCTATTTGATTCCGAGATCCAGAATACTTCAGAATTGAAGTGTTATGGACCCTGTGCCCAAAAATACATGAACAATTGATCAATTTTCCACACTTTAAGTCCCTCAATTTTTATCCTTTCCTTCTCTGTATTTCTCTCTTCTCCTTCATTTTTTTTTCACATAATTTATCCATTCTCTCCTTAAATCGCCCAGGTTTCCTCCCTCTTCCTTATTTTCCATTCTCCTATATAAAATATACTTCTACCTCCAAACGGTGACCACCTTATCAGAGGTTCAACCGATGACAAGATAAGGTGATAAGATTTAGTTGAAGTCTGAGCAGACGTCTGCCACCTACGTTAACGATTGATAACAAGACCATCTCTTTTGATAAAACATATATACCTTATTACATTATGTAATATGTGGTTAATAGTATTATGCTATATAATTTATTGTGGTATGTATTTTGAGATTTGTACACTTTGAATAATTTTATAAATATAAATTTAAAAACCTCTTATGAGCTAGTTATTCGATTAGTATGCATAATAGTGCATTGCATGCGACGCATACATATGTAGCTATCATATGCATGTCTCTTATGCATGTTAATATTCTCACTTTGCATATAATTTAAGATGATTCATTACATACCCCTTCACTTTCCTTGCTAACTTGTGATGTCTCTAACTACCATAAGCAAAAAGAGAGATATCAGATTTACTCTCTTCCCACTAGATTGCAAGAAAGGAACCGTTAAGCTAATATAAGGGCTCATCCAAGCCACAATAGAGATTGTTCTTGCTTAAGGATACTTCTAAGAATTCAATTAATTAATCTAAATCTACATGTAGTCCAGAAAATAAAAGGAAATTAATCTAACTCAATTTTTAGGAGGTAGCTCCCAGATACCAAGTACAAGGATTTAAATAAGATCTAATTTAACATTATTTTAGTGATGAATACTTAGTTTTTGAAGAATTTCATACAACTAATATTATAAGTGCAATACATGCTCTTTTTTAGAGATAAAAATAACAAAAGGTAAATAATTCGACAATGGAAATTGTTCAACTAATTTATTGATAATTAAATTTATTTTAATGAAAAATTTATAAGTAAATAGTTCCTCAGAAATGTGATTAAATTCAAGAGAAAATTGAGAAACAAACAATATATCAATGTAATTACAAGATCAAATAATGTTGAGAATCACAATTTTCGTTAAACCAAAACCCGCAAGTGTCGTTCAACAATCGGATCGCAAGAGATAAGGATCCACAAGAGGCGGTTAGTCCATGTTGCGAAACATGGGGAGCATTAGTTTATCCAATGTCCAACAATCCCCCCCAAGGCGAGCTCGGTATGTATCGAACTCATGACCTACGCACTAATACCACTTGTTGGGAATCACGATTGTCGTTACACCAAAACACGAAGGTGTTAGTCAACGGTTGCATTGCCAGAGATAAGGATCCACGATAGGCGGTTAGTCCATGTCGCAAAATACATGGGGAACGTTGGTTTATCCAATGTCCAACAAATAGTTGTTCAAATAAAAAATCATTCGCATATTTAATGGAATAATTGACACAAATTTGTCATTAAAAGTATATGATTTTACTAACAAATAAAATTATTTGAAAATACAATCAATAAACATGGATTCTTTTCTTTGTTTTACAATGAATATCCACAACAATCCCCCCAAGACTTTCGGCTCTTCTAGCAATGAAAATAACTACAAAAATGTTATATCTCCTTCTCCAACATAAATTAGATCTAGAAAGGAAAACCTCCAAAGCTCAAACTTGAGTATTCTTCTATTATGTTAGTGTCCTGTAATCTGGTAGATTGGTAAACCAAATGACAGGGTAACATCATACCAAGCTTTGGAGTCTTAGGACCTAGCCTTCCTGGACTCAGAGAGGGCTCTCTTTATTATGCAAAGGATGTGAACTTGTTCGCTTAGTATGTTTGATTTTAGGCTAGCTGTTAAGTATATTTTGGTTTGTTTTGGGTTTTTGAGGTAAACTGATCAAAAAGGAAAAATAGAAAGAGAGTTCATCAAATCAACAAGGCTATGGGGTCAGATAAAGTCAAAAATTTCTAAATGGTGGACAAGGTATTACTGCAAGGCCGATTTGGTCAAGGTAAATGGATTCTTTGGGTGAAAGTGAAGTGAAATGAACATTAAGTTTGTGAAAGACAAAGAGATCCCAAACATATATAGTTTTAAAGCAGGTATTCATGAGGTAGGGGAAACCATAAATCTCTATGAATAAAACTTAAACTGATACATATGAAAGATAAACAATCCGGTGATACATAGAAGCATAAGAACCTCTAACTCTACAAAATCACCTTCAGCTGTTGGGAAAAAAAATAAGATAAACAAACAACTCAATCTATGAAGAGGGAACTCCTAAACAACATATCTTGAGCTATCGGGAACTCTAAAATAAGTTTGCAAGCATGGAAAAAGGGCAAGATCGAACGAGACCTCTTTGACTTAACTAAAACAGCCAATATTTCATAGAAAGATTTTAGAAATGGAGTTTTGAGAAGCTATAATTAAGCAGGGCATACCTTAAATCATACAAGATAGCAAAAAATACTGACCATAAATGAAACAAATAAAAATTTCTTGATGGACCTAAAGGGCAGTTAAGAATCCTTTAGAAATGATCAAGAAGAGGAAAACATCAAATTTGTAGCATGTAGGATGTTTGAGGTGCTTCCATGAGCATGTATCAATATATACATAAACAAATCAGAGAAACATCACCATTCACCAAGCCATGGAATCCTACACACAATGCTCCTCCACCATCAAGCCAAACAAGACATCATCCACTTCATAAAACAAGTATTTCTTCCAAGCTCATAAGGCTATGTATTTCTCTCAATATATCAAGTTCTTCCTCTTTGTTACAATGAATCCTCTTGGTTTATATAAGCCAAAGAGGAGGAAACCCACCTAGAGTAGTTAGAAGGCCATTGGCCAAAAATAAATATCTAAAACTGTCCTTGAGGCCTAACAAAGTCCAAGGCACAAAATATCCTTCAAAAATATCTTTTCGGACCAAAATAGCAAAAAAGAATCACTTTTAAGGCCTGACACATAAGAAAAACTTGCTTAACGCACAATTGGCCCAGTCATCATTCAGAAAACTGCTTTTCAGCAAAATCTACAGGAGCGTAGCACCACACAAAAGTTTGTTTTGCAGTGTAGTTTTGGCGGACTTACCGATGTCGAAATGAGTCCCATGATGGCTCATTGGAAATCTACGGATGTCTATTTTCCAAAAATACTTGAGTTTTTCCAATCTAATGCCTGGAAGTCAGAAAAAATTGTAGAAACAGTGAAAAAATCCAGGAGTGTAGCACCTGCTGATATTAGGGGTAGAAAGGTAAAAAATGATTGTTTTTGACCTTTTTGAGGGACCAAAACAACTTCATTTGATCCAAAAGTTTCTAAGCATGTTCCTTTTATGTCAAGGAATCCAAATATATATTTTTCTTCAGCTAAGGGTGCTTCGAGAAAAAGTTAAGGCACACATGATTTTATGCTTTTAGGCCTAAAATTCACAAAAAACAAGAATGTGTCCAAAAATGTCCAATTTTGGTGAGTAAACCCCTTAAGGGTTTTTATAAACATGCAATGAAGCTTGAGCAAGAACCCGCCGGGTGCCTCCTTTGGGCAGCTTTGAGTTTCCTTCGGGAAAACTGATTCAACTTCTTGTAGTGCTCAGTCATTCTCTTTTGTAAGCCCAAATCCTTGTTAGCTTTCTCCAATTTGGTTTCCAAATGCTGATTTCCCACTCAAGCCAAGACTCTTTATCATTCTTAGTTTCTAAGGAAAAGAGCTTCGTAAGAGGGTACTGCTGTGCATGAGCTGATTCTTCTTCTTTTTGCTTTTGTAATGCTCTTCTAAGACCCATGGTCTTAGGTCTCTTTCTTGCTGGCCCTTCTTCTTCATCATCTTCCGCATACTCACCCATGTATTCTTCAAGTTTTTCTTGTGCCTTTTGCGCTTCTCTTTTATATATGATTTCCCGGGCTTCATAAATAGCCATCTGTCCACTCATTTGATTATTTTGCATTTGCAAAAAGTGGATAATGTTTTTTGACCCTTCTAGGTCATTTTCCAAGTCTTTAATCTGAGCCTCCCAGTTTTGCAAAAGAGATCTAAGAATTTTGGCCTCATCATCTTCAACATCACTGTCTATTTGTATTATGTCAAATTCCCTCTCATGCTCATGGATTCTCTCTTGCTGTTCAATCTTCTCTTTGCCCTTGCCTTTAATGATTTTCTTTCCTTTGGTTTTCTTGGGCAATTCTACATTGCTCTTCTTTGGCAATTTGCCTCTACTCCTTAGTGCCCTAGTGACATTACTAGTCATTGTTTGAGTGGTTTTCTTCTTTGTTGCTTTGGTGTTTTTACCCTTTGCCACTTTTGATGAAGGAAGCATGGCCCCTTGCCTTGGAGAGGTAGTAAACACATGCTCTTGACTTTGTTGATGATGAGTGAGAGGAGGAGTTAATGCCTGGGCTTCTTTAGTTTGGTCTCCTACAGATTTAGGGTTGTCCTCTTCTCCAAAAACATTCTCTTTTTTCACTTCTTGGTTACTTTGCTGTGGGGAATTTCCTTGTTCTTTAAATTTGATATTTGTAATGAACTCATCATCAGGAGTAATATCAGAAAGATCATGTTCTTTTTCTGTTTGGTGAGAGATGTCTAGGTCTGCTGTTTTTTCCTTTCAAAAACTATCTCTGCCTTCATCCATCTTCTTGTTGTCATGACTATTTTTATTACTTCCCTCTTTGTTGTGACTGCTTCCATCATTTTCATCTTGACCTTGGTCTTCAATGGTGTCACTGTTTTTTCTATTTAGGCCTTGACTGTTTTTACTGTTTGGGATGCTTCTTTCCTCGTCAAATTTGTTGTCTTTACTGAGCTTTGAACTGTTTGCTGCATCATTGTCACTATTTTCAATGTTTTCCTAATGTGGGCTGCCTTCATCATGATCATTGTTTTCATATTCTTACTATGGGCTGCCTTCTTCTTTACTATATTCACTGTCTCTCTTTGGTCTGCCACTTTCAACATCTGTGCTTTTGTCATCCCTTTGTGAATTGTCTTTATCATCATCAGTGTTTTCACCTTCCTCTTTAGGACTGTCTTGTTCTTTATCAAGTTTGTTGCTTCCACTGAGTTGTGGGCTGTTTGCCTCATCATTCTTACTTTTCCCTCTACTACTGCTTTCATCACTTTCTTGTTCTTTGTCACCATCACTTCCTTGTTCTTCATCACCAACACTTCCTTGTTTTCTTTTACTACATTCTTCTTTCTCACTGTCATCCATGGAGGATGCTTTTTGTTGGGGAATAGACTCATGAGAATAAGGGGAAACATAAGGTGTGGATGGCCTGATTTGTAGTTGCATAGAAGATGCATAAGTGAAATCAGGGTGAGAGATGAAAGTTTCCTAAGAGATGCCCTTTTGTTCCAGCTGGTGAATGATAATGATCTTAATGAGAGAGTGATGGAATAAACTTTCTTTCTGCTGAGCTGGAGGATTCTTTTTAACAAAGGAAGACATCTTATCTATGATTTTGCACAGGAAAAAGGGTAGGTTTAGCAACTTAGCTTAATAAGGAGTCTAATGTGATGGGAATATACTCAGGAAAATCTACCTTCACAAGTGAAATACTTCATGATGACTTTCATGAGGGTGGAATTGTTGCTCAGTAAGTGGGAGAAAGGAAATATGGCTTGGCATTCATCTTGATGATCTGGTTTTAGAAAAGGCTTATAGTGACTGAGATCAAGGTATGACTGCTTGAACCACTCCTCTCCTATGCAAGGGATTTTGGTTGCTTCAGAAACAGCTTTAGGAGTGAGTTCAAAATCTAGACCTGCTATGTGAACTTGTTTTTCTTTCAATCTTAGGGAAAACATTTCAGTCAGCCAGGGGTGGCTAGTAACCTCTTGTGCTTTTCTGCAAAATTCAAAGCATCCAAGCTCTTGAAAACAAAACAAAGCAAAAGGAGAGGCAGTGAGCTCCTGAACATTTTCAGGCTCGAATATGTTGTGTTGGCCCTCCTTTTTTACCTTTATTTTCGGAGGCATTTTTTATTTTGTTGTCACTCCCCAAAATTCAAATAAACAACCTTTCAAAATTAAACAGACACTTTTTCTCCAAACTTCTTTCTCCTTCAATTCAGTTTTCAAAACATCTTTTATTTTTTTTAAGAGCAACTGAGGGGTAAAAGATAGTGATAAATACCTTGAAGCTTTCTTGAAAATCAATTCTGGGCAAAAAATTCAATTTTGGCCCCTTTTTGCAGTGGTTGATTGGTGTTATGCCCTTGCACAAAGGTGCGTAGTGTCTGCACGCGGGGTTGCTGTGGGCACCAGGCAGAACTTTGCACGAAGGGTCGGGTGTTGAAATGCGTCGAGCCAATTATAGGCGCATCACACCCATTACAAATTTCTATGGTAAGATGCTACAGGCGCGTAGCGCTTAGGCACAAGCACGCCACGTCCTTGGTAATTTCTTATGGTAAGCTGCTACAGGCGCGTAGCGCTTAGGCACAGGCACATCGCGTCCACAAAATTTGCACGGGGTTTTTTCCCTGGGATAAAAACTCCTCTTGTCTCTCTGCTCAACACTGAAATAAATGTAGATATGCCCATTGAGGGTTTTCATATGCCCTTTGGGGAGTTTGAAAACGACTTTCTCCTTTTAAAATTGGTTTCACATATTTTTTCATTTAACCTCAAAAACAGAGTGTGTAGTGACTTTTTGGTTTCACAACAGTATTTTTGAGCTTGTTTCAGACAGTGTGTGCCCTATACTTATCTTTTAAGGATGTATTCTAAACAGAAAATTGGCCTATCTCTGTTTATAAAATGAAGGAGGCCCTTTAAACTGTGTCTTCTACTTGTCATGAAGGAGGCCCTTTAAACTGTGTCTTTGCCCTCTACTTATGATTGAAGGAGGCTTTTAAAAGAAACTGTGCCCTATCTTTGTTTGTCATTTAAGTTTCAGCCCTTTAACAAAGTTTAGGCCCGGTCTCTGTTTACCAAATGAAGCTTTAGCCTTCTAAACAAATTGTTTGTGTTATGCCCTCTACTTATCATCTTTGAAGGAGGCTTGTTAAACATAAACTGTTTAGGCCCTCTGCTTATCATTTGAATGAAGCCTCTCTTGAAAACTGAACTTTGTGCCATGTGTTTACTTATCATTGAAGGAGGAAATACAAACAGAACTATTTATGCCCTCTGCTTATCATCATTGAAGGAGGCTTTTAAAACACAATCTATATTACCTTTCGTCCAATTTGCTTATGAGACATGTTCTTATAGAGTCTTACTATTAAACCCATGGGCAGGTAATGTATGTCCAAATGATAAATGTTTTTTGTGTCTGTCTTAGGAATAACTCTTTTTTACAGCAATTGTAGCTTCATTGGGGATAGTAGTACTTTTGATGATTTTGAATCTAGGCTATAGGTGTATAAAAAGACAGCTGTTTCTTTTTATGCTTCTCATTTTGATGCCTAGACTGCTAGAAGTCTTTTGCCAAAAAACTAACACACCTTTGTACTCATTTTTCCAAGATGAATAATTCTTTGACCTTCTTGGTGTTTTTGATTTTGCAGGGATGAAGCTTGTTGGCTTTCCTCTTCTTAAATCTGTATTTTCTTTAGTCTTCAAATAGTCTACTACTCTTGCTTTGAAGCTCTTCCTTGAGTGTTTTCTTTCCCAAAACTGATTAATGCCATCCATCCTAGCACCCCTGCAAAGATGCACTGATAAAATGACTTTGATCATTGGAGACCTTTTCTGATGTATCATGATGATAATTCTTGAAAATTTCACTTTATCAGTTTCTTTAGACATAGGACCTTCTTACTCTGTTTCTTCCTGAATTTGAACCTCATAAGCTTTGCTGAAACAAAACACAGCGACCATTTTGATGGTGTATAACCTAGGGGTAAACAATGGTTTTTTTTTGCCATATAAGAAGAGAGGATGGTTGACTGATATTAAAAACAAGGTTTTGACTAGAGATATTCTTCTCAAGATACTTACCCTAAACACCATCACCTAGACCTAGACAGTTTTTCATAATTTTTGAAGGACTTCTTGGGCATAGTCAGGTCATCATACGGGAATTTAAACAGTGAGAGGGGAGGAGATAACTTGTCCTATGCTTGACAGTGAGCTGTGTGAAAACAGGGGAATTTGAATTTTCAAAGATACAAGGCTCATGACAGTTACGAACAGGGGAGTTTTCTCAAGATTGAAAATCGATGACCACTTCTAACACAGTTTGCAAGAGAGGGAAAAAGATAAAAATTTCTCTGAGGGGTTTTCTAGAGGACAAATTGACTATTCGAAATTGGTTTCTAGAAAAGCTAGGTAAGGCATATAGTCATCACAACAGGCAAAAATACTGATGACTAACAGTGGCTCCATTTGGGGAGGGCAACTCCTTTTCGGGAGGTATCCAGAATTCTAGATCTCTGGCTTGTGCAAACCAGTGCCTCATCCATTGGCGGAGATTTTTCTTTCTCTTGATGCTTTTCCTGAAAATGGTGCTTTTGAAAAACTGAAAGCATGATTAACATCAACCTCATATCTACTTATCCAACTACTTTTCCTAACATTTTTTCTTCTTTGGGTGCACTTGGACTGGAAAACCCTTGACATGATATTTTTGAAAGAGAAAACACTATCTACTTCTACACTTATATCTTCCGAGAGTTTAGATTAAGCTGATGAACTCCTTTGTTTCTCTACTTATACTAGATCAACTTTCAAGATTAAGTTGTTTGACAGGATTTCATTCACTAGACTAAAACATGAAATTGAAAAATGATCAAATCAGGATTGGACAGTCTGATTTGTCATGTGTTTGTGTCATAAAGACAAGCTGCACACAAATGTTATTTTCGTACAAAATGAGACTTCGAAAAATCAGGGTTAGGATATATAGTTTTCTTTTCATCCCTATTTTTTCTCTTTGGTTCTGTTTTGAGCGTGTGGGACCAGCATCTTTGTTTCCTAATCTACTTTCTTTGATAAGTCAAGCTTGCATATTTTGACTATCATTATTTTTCACTAACTTATCAACAATCAATTTAAAACATGCTCAGTTATGATTAGGCTATATAACTGAACAAGACATCCTTTGAGCACTAGCAGTGGAATTTAGACTTGTGCACTTTCAGCATTACTATTTTTTGAGTATGGGGCTTTACTGCTACTTTAAGACTGTCCTCTTTTTCTATTTTTCTGTTGTTTTTGGATTTTTTGTTTTCTTCAAACAAAAATATGTACAATGAGTAACAAATTTAAAACTGGAACTCTTGACAGAAGTAATGTTTTAGTGTCATGCCATTTACAGGACCTCCAAATGTTTTAGTCCCATCAGGTTCTTGCAGGAAGAAAGCATTGTTTCCTCTAACTGAACTGATAATGAAAGGCCCTTTCCATAAGTTTTCTAACTTACCATGTTTTCCTTTATCTTCCCTTCTGGAATCCCATTTTAATACTTTATCCTCAACCTGAAAATCATTTTCTTTGGTCCTTCTGTCAAAAATATTTTTCATATTATCTTACACTAATTGTGTCCTTTGGTAAACTTCTTCTCTTGTTTGTTGTAAATGGATAGTCTGATTTATCCTCCTTTTCATGTCATTTTCTTCCATCTTAACTTCTTGTAATAGCTTCATCACTGGAACCCCTAAGGATGTCGAGAAAATGGCATCCATGCCATATACTAGTTGATAGGGAGACATACCAATTGATTTTTTGGTGGTTAGTCTATCAGCCCATAGTGCATGTACTAGTTTTCCATGCCATGCTTTTTTATTTTGTTCCAGAAGTTTCTTAATGATATTGACTAGGCTTTTATTAGAAGACTCGGCTAAACCATTACCTTGGGGGTAATAAGCTGTGGAATTTCCTAATGTAATATGATATTTGTAACAGAAGTCAAGCATTCTTTTGGAGGAAAAGGTAGCAGCATTATCAGTGATAATTTTCCTAGGACAACCGAATCTAGAAAAAATGTTGGTTTCTAGGAATTTGATAATGAATGAATCAGTGGCAAACCTAGAGGGTATGGCTTCTATCAATTTAGTAAAGTAATCGGTGGTTGTGAGGATCCATTTGTGTTGAGAAGATGAAGAAGGGTGTATTTCCCCAATAAATTCTAAACCCCATTGCTGAAAAGGAGCTTCAACTATGATTGGATGTAAGGTCAAAG
The DNA here is from genome assembly GCA_034641835.2 of Pinus albicaulis. Classification (NCBI taxonomy): domain Eukaryota; kingdom Viridiplantae; phylum Streptophyta; class Pinopsida; order Pinales; family Pinaceae; genus Pinus; species Pinus albicaulis. Next base: position 25,931,164 of record CM076582.1, on the reverse strand, counting down.
GTAAAAGTTTTCTCTTGCCATAAAAAATTTGGCATTTATGGCATGTCAAAACCAACTTGTGAGTGTCGGGGAATAAGGTCGGTCAATAATAATAGGCTCTAAGGATTTTTTTGGTTTTGGCTTTCCAATAGAGATGTCCTCTGCATTCTCCTTCGTGCATTTCATGCATAATATTTCTTGCATCATCTTCAAGCAAACATTTAAGCAGCATACCAGTGGGATTTTTATAATACAGAACTCCATCTAGAATACAAAACTTTAAAGATTTTTGTTTGAGGAATCTTGCTTTTGTATTTGATAAGGTTGGAGGAGCATTGAGATAAAATTACACGTAAAGAATATCAGCATACCAAGGTGAATTTAAAAACACTTCTTCAACATGAGGAGCTGTGCATTCTTCCTGTTCTTCTAAGGTGTCACCAAAATTTATATGTAATGCTTGGAGGTTTGTTTCAGCCATTAGTATTGTGAGTCCTTGTCCCTTAACAAGTTTTGTGGGTCTGATTTATAAGTCATATTCTAAGATGATAGCAATCCACTTTCCTCTTTTACCATCGGGATCTTGATTTAATATATCTTTGATGACGGTATGGGAAATGAAAGCAATGATATGAGAATGTAAGATATAAACTCAGAAGTCTTTCAGTGCTTTTACTAATGTGAATGCCTATTTTTCCATGATATTATATTTTAAGGGAGCATCCCTTAGGGCTTTGCTAAAAACGGCTATGGGTTGTTCTTGTCCTGCTGCGTTCTTTTGTAACAACACTACAACTACCGTGTGTTCATATGCAAATGAGAAGATGTAAAAATCTTTGGTGAAATCAAGACTTATCAAAACTGGTGTTTCGGTGAGTTCCTTTTTAACCAATTCGAAATATTGTTTGGATTCTAAAGTCCATTTAACTCCAACCTCCTTTTTTAACATGTTTGTGATACTTCTCAAGAGTGCCGCAAGATTGGGGATGAATATTCTTAAGAAATTAATTTTCCCGATAAAAGATTGTAATTCCTTAATGTTTCTGGGGTGACTGATTTACAGTATGCCTTCGATCCTTTTGGGGTCTATTTTTATTCCATCTTCAGAAATGATGTGACCTAGTAGCTTTCCTTCTTCGAGACCAAATTTTTTTTCTTGGGGTTCAGAGATAGGCCATATTTTCTACATTTTTCAAAAACCTTTCTCAGGTGGACTAGATGTTCCTCATCTGTTTTGGAATATACTTTGATGTCATCAAGGTATATGAATATGAAATAACCTATGTCTTTTGAGAAAGCTATGTCCATGGCTCTTTGAAATGTTGCACCGGCATTCATTAATCCAAAAGGAATTTTAACATACATGAAAGTGCCCCAAGGCATGGTGAAGGCTGTTTTGTGTTGATCACTAGGAAAAACAAGCACTTGGTTGTATCCGGAAAAACCATCAAGTAATGAGATTCTTTTAGAGACAACGACCTTTTGAAGTATGTGGTCCATTTTTGGTAAAGGATAGTTATCTTTCAAAGAGGACCTATTCAGATTTCTGAAGTCAATGCAAAGTCTAATCTCTCCGGTCTTTTTCCTGACTGAAACAAGGTTTGAAACCCACTTAGAGTATCTAAGGGAAACTATTATCCTGGCGTCATACATCTTTTTTATTTCTTTTTCAACTAAAGGTAGTAAGACATGATTTATTCTCCTCAACTTTTGTTTTAAAGGCTTCTGGTTTTCTTTGAGGGGGATCTTATGTTGAATAATGCTTGTGTCGTATGATTTCAAATCTTGGTATCCCCATGCGAACACATCTTTTAACTCTTTAAACAACTCAATGTATTTCTATTTTATGTGAGGAGGGAGGGTTTTGGAAAGTTTGATCATCTTTGGTTCTTGTGTGCTTCCTATGTTATAATCTTCTATATCAGCCTCAGTGGGTTCCATTTTTGGTTTTTTGGCCACTTCATTAAAATCAAACAATTCTTCTAAAGGTGCAAGACCTCTGGGTATTGTGTCATTTTCACAGTGCAAGACTTTAAGCTCTTTTTGGTCTAGGTCCTCACATGTTTTAGCTTCACAGGGATGACTAATCAAGTTTATATCTATTAGGGAAGATAAATTGGGCTCCTGATCTTTATTTTTATCAAGATTTCTTTCTTCATGTTCTAAGTTTGGTTTAGCCATTTCAAACTCATTCCTGGATTGCAAAAAATCATCAATTTGCTCGTAATTCTCAAATATTTGCCAATGGTTAATGTTTTCAGGCACTATAGGACGATGCTTGACTTTGATACTATATTGTTCATTTGCAGATGGTATTTGGCAATTTCTTGCAGCAAAGGCGAGCTCATTGGCGAGGCTATTTTGAGCTCTAGGAATATAAGTGAGTTCATATCTTTCGAAGGTTTTAAGAATGTCTAATGCTGCATTTTTGTATTCTCTCAGTCTTGAGTTTTTTGTTGAATATTCACCTTTGATTTGTCTAATTACAAGTTCTGAATCTCTCTGAGCTGATATTTTCTTAGCGCCTAAGTCTCTAAGTAAGTGCAAACCAACGAGGAGGGCCTCATATTCCGTAATGATATTGGTACATTGGAATTCCAATCTGAAAGAATGACCTTCATTTGTATTGTGTATCCTGGCTCCAGCCCCTGAACTAGTTTTTCCAAAGGAGCCATCAAAGCTTATGCTCCAAAGAGTGTCTTTTTCATGTGTGTCATTAAGCTATTTTTCAGGTTTCTTAGAGTTTTGAACATCAATTTCTTTATTTGTGGATGAGTGAGGTTGTTTTGACAGACTGGGTTCTTCTTTATCTCCTTTTATCTACTCATTAATATCACTCTCGTTGTATAAGATAAAAGAATCTAAATTTGAATGAATGGAATAAACCGGAGTATTGTTTGGCCTATCTAGGTTGCTTACCATATATTTCATGTGGGTTTCTTGGTACAACCTCCTAGTTTGGTTAAAGACTAGGATGGTAGCAAATGACATGTCCATTTGGAGGCTACCTCGCATTTTGGCGGCCCATGACCTTGATAATAGCATTCCATATTTAGGAGGAATATCAGCCACTACTACATCCATGACTAGGCTTTTAACAGGTATTTGTGTTAGAGTGAAATGTAGGTTCTTTATCAGGCCTAAGAATTTGACCTTACTTGAATCGAATGAGTACAAATCTTTGTAAGGTTTAGTTACCTCTAGGCCTAAAATTTCCATGACTACTTTAGGCATGAGGTTATGGGAAGCACCAGAATCTAACATGGCGTTATGTAGTATTTTGTCGTGGATGTTCAAACTTAAGTAGAATAGAGAGACAGTTCCTTCTTGGTATTCTCTTTTTACTTTGGGACCAAATAAAAGCTCGGGTTTATCGTCTGTCGGATTTAAAGTATCTGCATCATTTTCTATATTTAGGACTTTCAAGATTTGAGATCTGTACCTATCTATAGTCACTAGTTCAGTGAGGTGTATGGTTATCTTGAACATTTGGCTAGTTTTGTCCTGTTAGATCATTTTTCTTAGCCATGATTTTGCATTGTAACCTGCATTCTTTTTTAAAATGGATTTGAGGCTTTGTAACGTGATGTCCGAGTTACTTTTCCTAGAGTTGTCTTGGTTTTCTTACTCCTAAGATCATATTGGCTATGAACTTCCATTATGGCATTTTGTAATCTTATTTCAGGATCTTCGGGGTCCTCATAATTTGTTCCATCTTGGTTTGAGGAGAAGAAACCTTGTTCCTCTTTTGTGAGAAAAACCCCACCCTCGCTATCAGAACCTATCAAGTTTAATTGATTTTCATCAGGTGGTTCAATATCTCTTTCTACCTCATCGACATAGTTTTCCTGGAAAGGTGGCCTGATCTGTTGATCATTTTCCCTTGGTTTGATTTGAGGTGGGTCCCTTCTAAAGTTCTAATTTCGGTTCCTATTTTGAGGATTTGGTTGGTTGTCCCTTGGAGGTGCCCTTTCACTTAGATTTATTCTTCCCATCATTCTCTCCATAGTTCTAACCAGGTTGTCTATTTTGGAATCTGAAGAGGAATTGGAAGGTATGGTCTCATCTCGGTAAGTGAATTTCTTTTCCGATCTCATCCTAGCTCTCTTCTTGGCTAGGTTGGCTTCAGCACTAATAGCTACCTTTTTCATTTCTTCTAAAGTTGCGGGGTCTCATATAGTGGTATGGCGTATCCCAGATGAAACCTTGGAAATTTTTCTAGTCGCTAGGACAGGAGGAGTCAGCCTGCATGTCAAGCCGAGAAGCATTATAACATTAGTGAGCAGTGACTAGTCTTGAACACTTTCTTTATATTCCTTTTAATATTATTTGCATTAGGAACCGACAGGTGTGTTTCAAAACACCATATGTTTATAAAAGTTTGGTGGTAGGAGTCATGTATGTTTGTTAGAAATAATTTTAAACCATTTCTTGGCTTCTGCTTTAGTCTTTGGGAAAACTTATTCTCACATATTTATGGTTCATCTTCTAGTTCCATGTAGTCAAAAGCATCTTGGATTCTATCTACACATGTGGTGATGTGGAGAAACTGGAAAGCCTGAGTGAAAGTGTGGGGATTACAGGTTGGTAATGTTATTTTCAAAAGTTACAAAGGCTATGAAGTAAGCACTGGTTACTTTGAAGACTACCATGAAGGGAGGCGTGATGGTGATTTATAGTATGAGGATTTTAGTAGGGATGAGGTGATTTGCAGGTGATGTTTTGGACCAGGTGTGCCATAAAAGGAGTGTTTGGACTTATAAAGCTGATTTTGGCTTGGGGCGAGGGTGAAAAGAGCCGAAGTGGTGGAGAAGCTGGAAATTAGGCGGTGTAGTGGGTGAGGCTTCTATGCTAGGACTCTACTGCAAATCTAAGGGCTCAAGATCGACAAGGTTGATTCTACTTTGTCACTTGTTTCTAAAAAGGATTTTTGCTGAACACAAGTCAAACTAGGGATCTTGCAAGGATGTAAGGTGTTCAGGTACATATCTTGCTTTGTGAATGGTCCTATCGGTAGCTAAGTTTTTAGTTTCAGAAGTTTGCCACAAAATCTTTTTTGGGTCATCAACTATGATAGGAGGATTACGGTCTGGATGAGATCTGGTATTAATTCTTCGTGAAGCTAGGTTTCAAAGTCAAAATTTAGAGAGGATGACGGTTGTGATTGTTTTTGGATGGTTGTCCTCTCTAAGAGTCTTACAGGTGCTAGTAAAGTTTTAAAACTAAATGAAGGCTAGTGGAGTCGCCAGGTGGATGCTTTGAATTTTATGGTCCACCGCCAATACTGATAAAAGTGTTTTTTAGGGAAATTCTTTTTTAGAAAAATTTTATGCAAAAACTTGTAAGAGTGTTCTAAAACTTAGATCAACAGTTTGATAGGATGTTGAGAAAGTTATAGTTCTATTCTTAGGCTATTCTGTTGATTTTTTACGTTTTGATGAATTTTTCTGAATTCCTAAGTAGTAAATAGTTTGTCACTGATTTCAGAGGCTGCATCATGGTCTTTGTGATTAGAAAGGTAAGTCAACAGGATAGCATGCTTATGGAAATTTTTTGGTTTTTTAAGTGGAGTATTAGGCCTACTGGAGGCTAGTGGAGTCGCGAGGTGAATACTGTTGTCTTGTAAAGACAAAGTTTTATGGTTCACCACCAATGAAGGATAGAAATCAATCTAGGGATGTTTTTGTGAGGTTTTTTAAAGATTTTTATATGCAGCCTGGTTTGTAAAAGTGTCCTATATTTGATTCATCACTTAGCTAAGGTGCTGAAACAAAGAGAGTCTACTCTAAATGAATTTATAGGCTATTTGTATGATTTTAATATAGAAGGAATAATGAGTCTACCAAGGTTTTCTAGGCTATTTATGTACTTAGTGTTTCCACTGCAATCACCAGTATGTCATTGTGGCGATGAGGAGGCAGATTCACCAGTATTTCTAAGTCTAACTAAGCTTGTATGAGGTATTCAGGCAACTGTGTACTCAGAAGTCCCACCATGGTCGCCATTATTTTAATGTCCCGTAATTTGGCAGATTGGTAAACCAAATGATAGGGTAACATCAGACCAAGCTTTGGAGACCTAGGACCTAGCCTTCCTAGACTCAGAGAGGGCTCTGTCTATTATGTGAAGGATGTGAACTTGTTCACTTACTATGTTTGATTTTAGGCTAGTTGTTAAGTATATTTTGGTTTGTTTTGGGTTTTTGAGGTAAAGTGATCAAAAAGGACAAATAGAAAGAGAGTTCATCAAATCAACAGGGCTATGGGGTCAGATAAAGTCAAGACTATCTAAATGGTGGACAAGGTATTACTGCAGGGCCGATTTGGTCAAGGTAAATGGATTCTTTGGGTGAAAGTGAAGTGAAATGAACATTAAGTTTGTGAAAGACAAAGACGTCTCAAACATATATAGTTTTAAAGCAGGTATTCATGAGGTAGAACAAACCATAAATCTCTATGAATAAAACTCAAACTGATACATATGAAAGATAAACAATCCAACAATACATAGAAGCATAAGAACCTCTAACTCTACAAAATCACCTTCAGCTGTTGGGAAAAAAAACAAGATAAACAAACAACTCAATCTATAAAGAGAGAACTCCTAAACATCATATCTTGAGCTATCGGGAACTCTGAAATAAGTTTGCAAGCATGGACAAAGGGCAAGATCGAATGAGACCTCTTTGACTTAACTAAAACAACCAATATTTCATAGAAATATTTCAAAAATAGAGTTTTGAGAAGCTATAAGTAAGCAGGGCATACCTTAAATCATTCAAGATAGAAAAACATACTGACCATAAATGAAACAAATAACAATTTCTTGATGGACCTAAAGGGCAGTTAAGAATCCTTTAGAAATGATCAAGAAGAGGAAAACATCGAAGCCATAGCATGCAGGATGTTTGAGGTGCTTCCATGAGCATGTCTCAACATATACTTTTCTGATCTACAGAAAATGAGAAGTATGGAACATTAATGAAAACAAGGAAACATAAACAAATCAAAGAAACATCACCATTCACCAAGCCATGGAATCCTACACACAATGCTCCTCCACCATCAAGCCAAGCAAGACATTATCCACTTCATAAAACAAATATTTCTTCCAAGCTCATAATGCTATGTATTGCTCTCAATATATCAATTTTTGCCTCTTTTTTATGATGAAAACTCTTAGTTTATATAAGCCAAAGAGGAGGAAACCCACCTAGAGCAGCTAGAAGGCCATTGGCCAAAAACAAATATCTAAAACTGTCCTTGAGGCCTAACAAAGTCCAAGGCACAAAATATCCATAAAAAATATCTTCTCGGACCAAAATAGCAAAAAGAATCACTTTTAAGGCCTAACACATAAGAAAAAATTTCTTAACGCACATTTGGCCCAGTCATCATTTAGAAAACTTCTTTTCAGCAAAATTTACAGGAGCATAGCACCAGAAAAAAAGTTTGTTTTGCAGTGTAGTTTTGTGGACTTCCCGATGTCGAAATGAGTCCCGTGATGGCTCGTTGGAAAGCTACGAATGTCTATTTTCCAAAATTACTTTATTTTTTCCAATCTGATGCCTGGAAATTAGTCAAAAAATAGAAACAGTGAAAAAAACCAGGAGTGTAGCACCTGCTGATATTAGGGGCAGAAAGGTAAAAAATGGTTGTTTTTGGCCTTTTTGAGGGACCAAAATAGCTTCATTTGATCTAAAAATTTCTGAGCATGTTCCTTTGATGTCAAGGAATCCAAAAATATATTTTTCTTCAGCTGAGGGTGCTTCAAGAAAAATTTAAGGCACCCATGATTTTATGCTTTTAGGCCTAAAATTCACAAAAAACAAGAATGTGTCCAAAAATGCCTAATTTTGGTGAGTAAACCCCTTAAGGGTTTTTAGAAACATGCAATGAAGCTTGAGCAAGAATTCCAAGCTAGGACAGGCCTTTTCCATGGTTTTCCGCCAGGCGCCTCCTTTGGGCAGCTTTGAGTTTCCTTTGGGAAAACTGATTCAACTTCTTGTAGTGCTCGGTCATTCTCCTTTGTAAGCCCAAATCCTTGTTAGCTTTCTCCAATTTGGTTTCCAAATGCTGATTTTCCCTCTCAAGCCAAGACTCTTTATCATTCTCAATTTCTAAGGCAAGGAGCTCCGTAAGAGGGTACTGCTATGCAGAAGCTGATTCTTCTTCTTTATGCTTTTGTAATGCTCTTCTAAGACCCATGGTCTTAGGTCTCTTTCTTGCTGGCCCTTCTTCTTCATCATCTTCTGCATACTCACCCATGTATTCTTCAATTTTTTCTTGTGACTTTTGCACTTCTCTTTTATATCTGATTGCCCAGGCTTCATAAATAGCCATATTTCTACTCATTTGATTATTTTTCATTTGCAAAAAGTGGATAATGTTTTTTGACCTTTCTAGGTCATTTTCCAAGTCTTTAATCTGAGCCTCCCGGTTTTGCAAAAGAGATATAAGAATTTTGGCCTCATCATCTTCAGCATCACTGTTTATTTGTATTATGTCAAATTCCCTCTCATGCTCATGGCTGCTCTCTTGCTGTTAAATCTTCTCTTTTCCCTTGCATTTAATGATTTTCTTTCCTCTAGTTTTCTTGGGAAATTCTACATTGCTCTTCTTTGGCAATTTTTTCTCTACTCCTTAGTGCCCTAGTGACATTGCTAGTCACTATTTGAGTGGTTTTCTTCTTTGCTGCTTTGGTGTTTTTAGCCTTTGCCACTTTTGATGAAGGAAGCATGGCCCCTTGCCTTGGAGAGGCAGTAAGTACATGCTCTTGACTTTGCTGATGATGAGTGAGAGGAGGAGTTAATACATGGGCTTGTTTAGTTTGGTCTCCTACAGCTTTAGGGCTATCCTCTTCTCCAAAAACATTCTTTGTTTGCACTTCTTGGTTACTTTGTTGTGGGGAATTTCCTTGTTCTTTAAATTTGATATTTGTAATGAACTCATCATCAGGAGTAATCTCAAAAAGATCATGTTCTTTTTCTATTTGGTGAGAGATGTCTAGGTCTGCTGTTTTTTCCTTTCAAAAACTATCTCTGCCTTCATCCATCTTCTTATTGTCATGACTGTTTTTATTACTTCCATCTTTGCCGTGACTGCTTCCATAATTTTCATCTTGACCTTGGTCTTCAATGGTGTCATTGTTTTTGCTGTTTAGGCCTTGACTATTTTGACTGTTTGGGATGCTTCTTTCCTCATCAAATTTGTTGTCTTTACTAAGCTTTGAACTGTTTGCTTCATCATTGTCATTGTTTTCAACGTTTTCCTGATGTGGGATACCTTCATCATGATCACCGTTTTCATTTTCTTGTTGTGGGGTGCCTTCTTCTTTACTATATTCATTGTCTCTCTATGGGCTGCCACTTTCACCATCTGTGCTTTTGTCATCCCTTTGTGAGCTATCTTTATCATCATCAATGTTTTCACCTTCCTCTTGAGGACTGTGTTGTTCTTATCAAGTTTGCTACTTCCACTGAGCTGTGGACTGTTTGCCTCATCATTCTTACTTTTCCCTCTATTGTTGCTTTCATCACTTTATTTTTCTTTGTCACCACCACTTCCTTTTTCTTCATCACCAACACTTCCTTGTTTTCTTTTACTGCATTCTTCTTTCTCACTGTCATCCATGGAGGATGCTTTTTGTTGGGGAATAGACTCATGAGAAGAAGGGGAAACATAATGTGTGGATGATGAGGAATGAGCATGAGGAGGGTTTCAAGATGAAGATGGCCTGATTTGTAGGGGCATAGAAGACGCAGAAGTGAAATCAGGGTGAGAGATGAAAGTTTCCCAAGAGATGCCCTTTTGTTCCAGCTGGTGAATGATAATGATATTAATGAGAGAGTGATGGAATAAACTTGCTTTCTGCTGAGCTGGAGGCTTATTTTTAACAAAGGAAGACATCTAATCTATACTTTTGCACAAGAAAAAGGGTAGGTTTAGCAACTTATCTTGTGTGAAATGCATAAGGAGTCTAATGTGATAGGAATATACTCGGGAAAATCTACCTTCACAAGTGAAATACTTCATGATGACTTTCATGAGGGTGGCATTGTTTCTCAGTAAGTGGGAGAAAGCAAATATGGCTTGCAATTCATCTTGATGATTTGGTTTTAGAAAAGGCTTATAGTGACTGAGATCAAGGTATGGCTGCTTGAACCACTCCTCTCCTATGCAAGGGATTTTGGTTGCTTCAGAAACAGCTTTAGGAGTGAGTTCAAAATCTAGACCTTCTATGTGACCTTGTTTTTATTTCAATCTTATGGAAAACATTTCAGTCAACCAGGGGTGGCTAGTAACCTCTTGTACTTTTCTGCAAAATTCAAAGCATCCAAGCTCTTGAAAACAGAACAAAGCAAAAGGAGAGGCAGTGAGCTCTTGAACATTTTCAGGCTCAAATCTGTTGTGTTGGTCCCCCTTTTTTACCTTTATTTTCGGAGGCATTTTTTATTTTTCTGTCACTCCCCAAACTTCAAATAAACAACATTTCAAAAGTAAATCGACACTTTTTCTCCAAACTTCTTTCTCCTTAAATTCAGTTTTCAAAACATCTTTTATGTTTTTTAAGAGCAACTGAGGGATAAAAGATAGCGATAAATACCTTAAAGCCTTCTTGAAAATCAATTTTGGGCAAAAACTTCAATTCTGGCCCCTTTTTGTAGTTGTTGATTGGTGCTATGCCCTTGCACATAGGCGCGTAGCGTCTGCACGCGGGGCTGCTATGGGCGCTGGGCAGAACTTTGCACGAAGGGTCGGGCATTGAAACACGTCACGGCAGTTACAGGCGCGTCGTGCCCATTACAAATTTCTATGGTAAGCTGCTACAGGCGTGTCACGTCCTTGGTAATTTCTTACGATAAGCTGCTATAGGCGCGTAGTGCTTAGGCACAGGCGCGTCGCGTCCACAAAATTTGCACGAGGTTTTTTTCCTGGTATAAAACCGCCTTCTTTCTCTCTGCTCAACACTGAAATAAATGTAGATATGCCCGTTGAGGGTTTTTATATGCCCTTTGGGGAGTTTGAAAATGACTTTCTCCTTTTAAAAGTGGTTTCACATATTTTTGCCTTTAACCTGGAAAACAGAGTGTGTAGTGAATTTTTGGCCGCACGACAGTCTTTTGGAGCTTGTTTTAGATAGTGTGTGCCCTCTGCTTATCTTTTAAGGATGTATTTTAAACACAAACTTGGCCTATATCTGTTTATAAAATGAAGGAGGCCCTTTTTTCTAAAAGCAACTGTGCCCTCTACTTGTCATGAAGGAGGCCCTTTAAACTGTGTCTTCTACTTGTCATGAAGGATGCCTTTTAAACTGTGTCTTTTCCCTCTCTTATGATTGAAGGAGGATTTTATAAGAAAATGTGCCCTATCTTTGTTTTTCATTTAAGTTTCAGCCCTTTAACAAAGTTTAGGCCCGATCTCTGTTTACCAAATGAAGCTTTAGCCTTCTAAACAAAATGTTTGTATTATGCCCTCTACTTATCATCTTTGAAGGAGGCTTGTTAAACACAAACTTTTTAGGCCCTCTGCTTATCATTTGAATGAAGCCTCTCTTGAAAACTAAACTTTGTGCCATGTGTCTACTTATCACTGAAGGAGGAAATACAAACAGAACTGTTTATGCCCTTTGCTTATCATCATTGAAGGAGGCTTTTAAAACACAATCTGTATTACCTTTCGTCCAATTTTCTTATGAGACATGTTCTTATAGAGTGTTAATTTTAAACCCATGGGCAGGTAATGTATTTCCTAATGATAAATGTTTGTTGTGTCTATCTTAGGAATAACTCTTTTTTGTAGCAACTGTAGCTTCATTGGGGATAGTAGTACTTCTGATGATTTTGAATCTAGGCTATAGGTGTATAAAAAGACAATTGTTTCTTTTTATGCTTCTCATTTTGATGCCTAGACTGCTAGAAGTCTTTTTCCAGAAAACTAACACACCTTTGTACTCATTTTGCCAAGATGAATAATTCTTTGACCTTCTTTGTGTTTTTTATTTTGCAGGGATGAATCTTGTTGGATTTCCTCTTCTTAAATCTGTATTTGCTTTAGTCTTCAAATAGTCAATTGTTCTTGCTTTGAAGCTCTTCCTTGAAGTGTTTTCTTGCCCAAAACTGATTAATTCCATCCATCCTAGCACCCCTGCAGAGATGCATTAATAAAATTACTTTGATCATCAGAGACCTTTTCTGATGTATCATGATGATAATGCTTGAAAATTTCACTTAATCACTTTCTTCGGACATAGGACCTTCTTACTCTGTTTCTTCCTGAATTTGAACCTCATAAGCTTTGTTGAAACAAAACACAGCAACCATTTTGATGGTGTATGACCTAGGGGTAAACAAGGGTTTTGTTTTGCTAGATAAGAAGAGAGGATGGCTGACTGATATTAAAAACAAGGTTTTGACTAGAGATATTCTTCTCAATATACTTACCCTAAACACCATCACCTAGACCTAGATAGTTTGTCATAATTTCTGAAGGACTTCTTGGGCATAGTCAGGTCATCATATGGGAATTTAAACAGTGAGAGTGGAGGAGACAACTTGTCCTATGCTTGACAGTGAGCTGTGTGAAAACAAGGGACTTTGAATTTTCAGAGATACAAGGCTCATGATAGTTACGGATAGGGGAGTTTTATCAAGACTGAAAATTGATGACCACTTCTAACACAGTCTGCAAGAGAGGGAAAAAGATAAAAATTTCTTTGAGGGGTTTTCTAGAGGAAAATTGACTATTCGAAATTGGTTTCTAGAAGACCTAGGCAAGGCATATAGTCATCACAACAAGAAAAAATACTGATGAATAACATATTATAGAAAAAACCCCCTTAAAAAAGTGTTAAGAGTTTTCTATTGAAAAAAAAAGGAACCCATTCTCCATTCTCCGTTCTTCAAATTGGTATTTATATTTACAAAAAGATATCCCAAAAAGGGGAGTTGTTGAAAGAATGGTTGAGATCTTTGATTTTAGTTGGATGGAATCCATTTCTCCTCCTTGTTGGTGCAATTCTATTGCTCCAAGATCTGTTTACTTAATCCTCTCCGATAAGCTCTGTAAATAAACAAATCAAAATAAAAATTAAAACCAATTAAAATTAAGAAAAAACTCCAATTAATAACATTATGAAAAATAATTAACGAATTCAAAACTAATTTGATAAATTAATAAAATAAAATTTCAAATCCTTATTACTTTATATGGAGAAAATATTAACAATCGAACAATCTTGGAATGAATAAGCAAAAACAAATCTTCGTGGCCAAATAAATTCTTCCGAAAAAATCCTAGGAAACTATTTATTGTTACAAATTCGTAGCCTTTACTTTTGGTAATTTTTAGCATAATAAATCTTTATATTTTCTTAACTTAATGTTTCTAGATTTTTCTCCATGGAAATAACTTTCTAACGAGCTCTTATTTGCCTTAGTTAGCTAAGTAGAATTCAAGATATCAATCTCCAAAGTTTGGACTTCCAAACTTATTCTTTGTTAGAAATTACACAAACTTATTCTTTGTTAGAAATTACTCATTATTAGACAAAATTCTGGGTATTACATTACAAAATTATGTTTTTAATAAATTAAAATAAATATTAAAATATAAAAATAATAAATTACTTAAAAATAAATTATATATTAAAAAAATAAATTATAAATAAAATAAATATAGATTAAACAAAATGAAAATAAGACAAAAATAAATAATAATAATAATAATAATAATAGTAAAATAAATAAATAAATAAAACAAATATTAAAATATATATATTCAAAAAAAGGAGGGTAGTTCATATATTCACGGGTGCATGTAGAGTGGATGAGGGAAGAGCCCACATGGGCCCCCCTCTCCACCAATGCTCCTAAATATTAAAGCCCTCAACTATATTATTATGAATACCTTTTCGTCTCCTCTCAATCACATCAACTCAGGGCTTAATCAACTTGGGTGTCATGACATGTGCAAAAAAAATGGAATCTCGGGAAAAAGACATCGGAAAGGTATCTCTCTCTCTCTCTCTCTCTCTCTCTCTCTCTCTCTCTATATATATATATATATATATATATATATATATATATATATATATACTCTATTTATTGTTATTATTATTGTATCCCAATATTGTTATTGTTATGTCCCATAGAAGCCCATTATTGTTATTGTTGTGCCCTTACATTATGATTATTGCTTTGTAGGTTCTGATTATATTGCGACCCCTTAGACTCATGTATATACTAAGGAGATATTACCATTTGTATCACCCAAGAATTGTTCATTTATGTAATATAAAGGGGGTTTCCCCCTCAAAGAGGATAATTTTTAAGTTGTTGATCTATCTTTTGTTTTTGTTTTGTAAGCTGGTTGCATAACATTTGGTATCAGAGATTTGGATTCTAGAATTTCATTGCTACAAACATGCCATCTTGAAATATTCATTGTAATTTTTTTTCTACAAAGGTTCAGAAGTTAAAATTACAACCATGTGAAGCCGAAATCTCGATCAAATTCCTGTAAAAAATTCAGTTATTGGTTTGCTATATTTTCTAAGATATTGTCCTAAGAAGTTAGGGTCTTTTCGTTGCTCCAGAGTTCAATCTCAAACATGTGACCTTGGGAAAATCGTCATGACTTCCTCTATGAGCATCCGATTTGAATTTTGTAAAAAGTGACTAAACGTGCACAAAATTTGGTTTTTCTTATATCATTTTCAGGCCTGAAGGTTGAAACAGTGATAAGTGGCATTCCTTACAAGTTCACTCTACTAAACTAGTCCATAATCAAGTCATCGTGGGAGATTAGGCATAACATTACCTTGAAGAATCCAATTTTGGTATGACTTGTGGTATTGGAAATAAGACTAATATGGATACTATGAGATAAAATTTCAAACCTTGGAGATCTGAAATTACTTAGATAAT